>JAUTXW010003599.1:0-613554 GCA_030620095.1 Kuschelorhynchus macadamiae
TTGAAATCAATCTATTAAGTTTTTCAGGCTGAATTTTTAAATGTTTTATTAAGCCGTCATTTTGTTCCGCCATCCTGGATTCGTACCAAAATGTTACCAGTTGATTCCAACATAATACTTTGATGTTTGTGCGAAATTTGAGATAAACTGGATAAATAGTTTTTTAATAATGTTTTTTTAACATTTCACTAGGCCGCCATTTCGGATGTTCACCAAAATATTATCAGGTCATGTGACCCTTAATTTTTTATACAAATAGACAGATAGACGGATACTATTACCAGATCATCCTCAAATGAGTCTTAATTTTTGGTCAAAATTTGAAGTCAGTTGGGCTAGTTTTTAAGCTATGCAGCGAACTGACAGACAGAGCGCCAGACAGGCCGACGGAATTGATGAACATAATTTTTGGCATCTAGAGACGCTAAAACGTAAAGATGTGTAAAACTCGAGAAGGCGATTTTTTTAGGATTACAAACATTTTATATGGCCTCCATTTTGTTCGGCCATCTTAAATTGGCATCACAATTCTACTAGTTGATCCATATAACACAATTAATTATGACACAAAATTTGAAATCAAACCATTAAACAGTTTTTCTTTTTTTTTTCATCTTGGATTCGTACCAAAATGTCACCAGTTGATTCCAACATAATCTTGATGTTTTTGCAAAATTTGAGATACATTGGATCAGTAGTTTTTGGTAACATATGACCCTTAATTTTTGACCAAAATTTGAAGTCAATCGGGTAAGTAATTTTTAGCTACTCCGCGAACAGACCAACGTGATTGAAAAAAGATGTTGCTCGTCATCTAGGAACCCTAAAACGTGAAGATGTGGAAAAATCTCGGAGGGTGATTTTTTCATGACTAGAAATTTTCCTTTTACGAGGAAAGTAATTAATGTGGTAGGAAAAAGCCAAAAACGTTAAGATAATATATTATCAGAGATATAAGCAAGTTACTACCTGCCTTCAAGTATGAAGCCCCCTTACTTAAAGGGCAATAAAAAAAGAGATTGTGCATTGTAAATTGCATAGGTAAAAAGACAGCTATGGACGGTACTTATCGTGGTACGTACTTAAACTATTTTAAGCTTTAGTTATTTGTATTCATTCGTGCGTAGGACTTGTGTTCAAATAACTGCCGAATATTTGGTGCCCATGATGTGAACGGAGTGTTCTTCCTAAGTCTTTTCCGGCGTTTCTTCCATTGCCAAAATAGAAAACATTTGTATATGGATGCCATAGAACGCGGGGTTATGAACAAACAAAAGGTTTTAGAAGAGACCTCTATTTTGACTTGACGAAAATACCAGAATCAGCTATTTGGAAAATTGTAAACAATCCTATTGTAGAGAGAAAAATAAAAAATGATGACGGTAACTTTTCAAAGGTGATGGAGAAGTAAAACAGCGCAAAATTTACGAGCTCCTTATGAAGAACAAAATGTACCCACATTGGACAATTTACTACAGAAATTTGAGAAAGATGAAACTGAAATTAAATGTGGTTGAACTATTTTGTGGAAGTGTATTAAGCGAAATGGCTTTAAATTTAAAAAAAATCAATAAAAAACAAATGATAGAATCCAGGAGCCTTCAGGAATAGCGTCTGGATATTTTGACCAAAATTAAAGGGTGCCGAAATCAAAATAGGTCAATAATTTATTTGGATGAGACTTGGTATGACACTCACGATACTCCTTCAGAAATTTAGGTTGATTCCAGCGGATAAATGTAAAACGAAAAGCCCCATCAAACCAAGGATTTGAAGGAAGAGAATTACCAGTTTGCATACAGGATCTAAAGACGACAGTTCCAAATGTTTTCTTATTAACGTGCCATTAAAAATTTTTGTATTGATTATCGTGAGGATACGTCAGAATTATTCGAAGATCGGTTCAAACGTAAGTTGGTTTACTATCCCCCCAACAGCGTTATTGTAATAGTCAACGCTAATTACCAAAGTAGGCAGTTAAATAAAGTTTCGTGCTGGAAAGACACAAAAGCCAAAATTCAAAACTATATGTATGATAATATTTATTTTGACAAAGATTATTTATAAAAGCAATTAATGGATGTGATGTTTTAATATAAGAAAAGAGTTGGTATTCTGAGACGGTTGTGCAGAAAGTCTATAGCATTCGGTATTAGACTTCCACCATATCATTGCATATTTAATCCAATCGAGCATATATGTCATGAACTAAACTCCGAAATACGTCAAAATAATATTTCACCTACTTTAAATGCCAGTGTATTAAATCTTATCGAATGTGAGGTATTAAAAATTCCTGGAGGCATTGTTCGGAAAATATAGTGGTTACTTAATATCTCTCGATTTAGAGGTTCTGTATCAAACACCTCACATATATGTTTCTGATTATGCTAGTGTTGAAGTAGAAAAATTCATACGTGAATGAAGCGAGTTAGGAGAAAATTAATACCAGTTCCAAATATTTTTGATATATTTTTGGCTTCCATAAAGACGCAGGCTTTTTTGAGTGCGTTACCGAGTTCCATTATTTGTATTTAAAAAATCATGTCTCTATAAGGATAGACGTAAAGCGCTGTGGACAGTGAATTATAAAAGCAGTGTGGACATAATACTTCCGCATAAATTAAGATGTCTTTCTGGTTTTCGATGACGTAGTTGGAGAACAAATTTTAGCTTTTGCTAGTAAAAAAGCAAAGGAAAGCATGCGACAAACAAACGTTTTCTTTGGTGATTGGACGTTTAAAAGTTGCTGCAGGGATTTTACACAACTTTATACCATACACGAATATCGTTCCGGTTTTGTACCCGCTGCTGCCAACAAAAGTGGGCGTACTTACGGCTGCTGGTTTTCTTAAATAAAAGAAGAAACTGAGCTATGGAATCCCATTTCTTCATTCTAAACTGATCAAAAAATTAGTCGGCACAGCAAATTTTTTCGTTATTTTTAGGAGACCGTATCTCCTACATAGGGTGTGAAAAAATATATGTATTATGAAAAAATTTAACTCTCTGCACCTCGTGCAATAGTTATTCTAGAATAACTATTGCACTATACTATACCCAGAAGTTGAGATGTTTTGCATTTTTTTGTTTAGAAAAAAGAAGTTACAGGTTATTTTCAACACACATATTTAATTTAGAAAATTACAAATTTCTTCTTACATTAAGTATAAAACTTACGGGTCTTTATTATCCCAGCTTTTTTATACACAAAAGTATGGCGGTCTTGCACTTTTTTGTTTATGAAAAAGTTACAAGGTGTTCTCAAAAAATCCGAATTTTAGAAATTACAAATTTCTATGTGCTGTCTTTATTAATGTGGAACTTTCGCGACTTTATTATCCCAGCGGCTCTGTGCACAAAAGTATGGTTGTTCCGTATTTTTTGGATTAGGAAAAAATGTTAAGTACGGGGTGATCCACTATAAATGTCAACCCTACTTAACTTTTTTGCTTTACACAAGGTTTTACATTTTAGAAAAAAAAAATAAATACAAAAGTTGTAGGATTTAATAAGTTGTTTTTAGCGCATATATTTTTATGTATACAGGGTGTCTCAAAAAAGATTGACAGACAAAAGTTGCATTTTTTTAAAATAGAACACCCCATATTTCACTTGATGTTTTGATTCTACTGGAGAATTTCCAGTAGTCCTGAATGTTTAAAACATGGCCAGTTGGCATGCAGAACTGGCATAAGTTTTATTGCCATGATGAATTGGCACATGGTGACTTGGGAATAATTCAATGGGGTTACGCACACGAATTTTGCTTCCGTTGTCGTTTTTTGTTAAACCAGTGAAATTTAAAAACTGACTACATAACAATATTTCGTATACCCTTCTTTGTCAATTCCACTTATAATATACAGGGTGATTTTTTTTCAAAAAACAGTTTTTCGCCATATTTTTTTTATTTTTTATTATTTTTTATTTGTCTTTCAATTGTTTTATTTTATTTCATAATCCGACAGGTTTTTGAGTTAGTTCTAGCTAAACTGCACGGAGTAAATCGAGTGGCCCGTTTATGTGAGACACCCTAAATTTTCGATCAAAAATTTTAAAAACAGAAGTCAATTCGCAAGAAAAGTGAAACCTAATTGAAATAAATTTTGTATTATGAATTACGTTATTGGGCATATATTTTTTTAGATGAGAAATATGTTCATGTAGTAGTTGAATCAAATAGAGACGAAAATCTGTTTACGTTGGAAAATTTGCAATCTCTATGTCGGCTAGAAAACGTCCTCATGAATTCAAGGAATATTCCTGGTCTGTGTATTTCGAATACCCCGACAGAAGGCAAATGTTGTAAACCCTGGTCCTTGCCTAATTATGTAGCATTACTTGGCAATCGACACTCTTGCCTAAGCATCTTCCTAAAAAGCTCATCTAAAATTTGATAATTGATTTTGGAGTAAGTGAAAGTTTTAGCATCTGAAGTTTTATCAGATTGAATATTGTGCTGACAGAACACACTCAACATTATGGGATAGTGATCAGTGAGTGAAGAGTGCAGAACAAAAGAAGAGTATTTAAGATTAGTTCCGAGATTCTTTTAACAAAAAAAATATGATCCAATATGGAACTAGTGTTAGATGCAAAATTATTTTTAATAACAAATAAAGAAAACACATACAAAGGGAAATTCATTCATAACCTTAATGACTTGACCCCAATGTCCCCATACTTCAAGTTCGAAGCAAATCAGATCAGGTGATTTGAAAACGTCGATGTAAATATAGTCATTGTCTAGTTAATATATATTTCAGAAATAATAACAAACATATTAAAAATCAATTTAAACTCAATAATGTGCAGCATTTCGTGCTTTTTTATCTTCTCTTTTTTACAAATGACTTCAGCATAAAAAATAGTTGATCTTCAATCACAGAATATTAAATCAAAAATGACAGCATATTGCAATATTTCGAGATTTGTTGTTCAATAATTTCAGTTTCTGAATCTGTTGGAACCTGAAAAAAAGAAATTGATAATTATTGTATAATTAGTGTTGGCTAAATAACTACTAACTATATTAGAACAAAACATATAAACATTTACTCATTTTTTCAAACCAGGTTTTCTCCCTTCCAAGTCTTTTTTTCATTCTTAGCACACAGTTTTAGTACGCTTTAAGTCCTGGCTAGAGACGTTACGCCTCTTTTCACTTTAAGAAATTTAAATACCCGCATTTTATGTCTGATGTTTTAGTGTGGTACAGCATATGCCCTTTTAATGTTTTTTGCTACGGATTTTCAGAGCCACGCGTTTACATTGCTATTATTGACATTAATTTGTGGTTTATCGACCTTTCTACAGTCGTTTTTCTCTTCAAATCCAGAGCTAAGGTAATCACTCTGATTCATAACATATAACTTTACTGTTATGTTTACCTTAATTATTTACTTTACTTTTTGTTCAAACTAGCATGTTAAAAATGGTATTAATATACGGGGTGTTAATTAATGTCGCGCACATATTTCAGGTTTTTTGCGTTTTTCTCCAGTACATACAGAGATAATTAGTTCAAATTTAGTAAATGGATTATTTTTAAGAACCTCTACAATAAAATATCAAAATTGTCCCTCGCAGTATACAGGGTGTTACATTTTTGCTTCAGCTAAAAGTTTATTTTTCTTTTTTTGGAGCACCCTGTATAAATTCTGATATAAAAACTCTCTGTTCATTTTTTTGCTCTTTAGTAGCTTGCATTATTCTCCTATCTGTCAGAGTTTTCGTCTTATTTTGCAAAAAATGCCATCAATTCAAATTAAAATGAAAAAACTGTTTTTATTTGCATTATTTTAAGTATTCACATATTTTTATTTAAATAAACCGACAGGGAAATGAGCAATCAGATAAATGTCTTAAAGTTGAATTAAAAACAAACGCACGATTTTCGTTATACAGGTTTCAATTTTTTTCTCGTTTTTTGCGTTTTTCTCCAGTACATACCGAGATAATTAGTTGAAATTTAGTAAATGGATTATTTTTAAGAACCTCTACAATAAAATATCAAAATTGTCCCTCGCAGTATACAGGATGTTACATTTTTCGCATCAGCTAAAAGTTTATCTTTCTAAACTTTTTTTTGGAGCACCCTGTATAAATTCTGATATAAAATTTAAACTCTCTGTTCATTTTTTGCTCTTTAGTAGCTTGCATTATTCTCCTATCTGTCAGAGTTTTCGACTTATTTGCAAAAAATGCCATCAACTCAAATTAAAATGAAAAAACTGTTTTTATTTGCATTATTTTAAGTATTAACATATTTTTATTTAAATAAACCGACAGGGAAATGAGCAATCAGATAAATGTCTTAAAGTTGAATTAAAAACAAAACAAAATTAAAAAAGGTGTTGAAAATGTCCTCCTCTTGCTAAAATGCAAGAATCAAGTCTTCACCTCATGGACTGACAGACTATGTCAAATATTCCAGGAGCGAAAAATGTCACATGAAGCCATTATTCTGCTTCTTAAATCTTCTTCTGTCTGGATTTGAGGTCTGATATGTTTTCAAGTTTCTTCTCTATCCAACGGTTGTTAAAATTTTGATTTAGGACCTCTATGCTGAAATGTGCTGGTGCACCATCATGCATAAACCACATTTTATTTCTAAGAATTGGTACATGTTCTAGCAATACTGGGAATTTGTCTTAGAGAAATTGACGATAACATCGTCCGTTTAGTCTTGCTGGCAGAAAAAGTGGCCCTATCAAAAAATCTCCAATAATGCTGGCCCACACATTTACTGCTGGAAATTATTGTTAAGAAAATTATTTATGGCATTCCTTGAAAATTTTGCCTCAACGCGGATTTTGGGCTCTCATTTGTAGAAACCTCTGGCAAAAACGTAGTGGAAAATCACAAGGGAGAAGAGCTTGAACCCTTTGGATGTGGTAAGGATACATTAAATTGTTTAATAAAATTTTCCATGTGCATGATCTCCATTCAGCTTTAAAAATGTTAAAAAACAAAACAGCCTGCTCTGGTAAAAAAGACATCCCAGTTATGGCATTAGAAAAAATATGGGATTATGTTAAACACCCATTATGCTGTATCTTTAATTTATCCCTCGAAAAAGTGATATTCCCTCGTGAGTTGAAGGTGGGGGGTTATTCCGCTTTATAAAACGGGTGATAGGGAAAAAATCGATAACTATCGATGTATTACGAGCCTGGCTACCCTTTCTAAACTGTTTGAAAAAGTAGTTTTATGCAAGATAGAAAACTTCTTAAATGCAAAAAAATTAGTAAGTAACAAACAACACGATTTTGAAAAGATTGCTCCACTGCTACAGCTGCTTTTGAGCTATTAAATTTTGTTTATGAGGGCATGGACATCTTCTTTGACTTAACCCAAGCTTTTAACTGCTTAAATAGCTTCATTTTACAGAAGAAATTATATGTGATATAGATATATATAGATCCACACATAACATGGTGCAACCACATGAACCATGTCGCAAGCAAGTTAAATACGCCTACTATGCAATAAGAAATCTAAAACACACTTTAGAAATAAAACTACTTTTAAATACCAATTACACACTAGCATATAGCCATCTAAGCTATGGTATTATTTACTGGGGCCAATCAACAGATTTAAACAGAATTTTTATATTATAAAAAAGAATAATTAGAAAAATGTACTCATGTAAATCATACCTCAAACAATATAAAATTTTCCCTCTTCCATGTATTCTAATTTTATATTCAAAATTATTCGTTAAAAAACAATTCACTAGATTTTTTCGTCATCTAGAACTACACAATCATGGTACAAGAAACTCCACAAACATATATATACCTCCCCATAGGACTAGCACTTTCCAAATAACTTCCTACAAAAAATGTAAGAAAAGTACAAAAAGTTATCTTCTTGAAAAAAGTTATTATAAAGTTAGAAATTACTTTTCAATTTTGCAATAATTGTTTTCTGTTAGTTAGTCCAATCTTAATATTCTTTTAAAAATGTCTTATGTTATCCTTTATTTTTACACTTGACGTTGTCATATCTATTTAGATCTTTTGGCATGAAGTGAAATAAAAAAAAAACAAGTGCTCCTGTAATTTTTCTTGTACTGGTAGCAGGATCATTTTCTACGATTTCACGAGTTCTAACCATTCTATTTACCCTGCTAAATGAGTGGATTTCTAAAATGATCAATTTTCACATAGCCAATTATATACCTTTGCAAATGTGTGTCAATTGGGCACCCTTCCGTTTGAATATCTCTATTCATAGAGTCGTCTGGCTTGATCATAATTGCTATTGACAAGTCCATAAATGAAATGCATTTCTGCATATTCTTAATTTGTGAATTTAACTGGCATTAAACAACTCCAAACTATGAAAATGTCAAACAAAAAAATTATCTATTACAAAATGTCAGATCAAAAAACAAAATTAACACATATCTTGCCTCAGTTTACGTTTTTTCTAGTTTCATTATTTTGCCTACATTTAATTTACATCTATGTCAATTTTTGCAAATAAGTTGAAAATCCTGACAGATTAACAAAAGAAATGAACAGAGAGTTTAGGTTTTATATCAGAATTCATACAAATTATGTAACACTTTGTATAGTGCGAGGGACAATTTTGATTTTTTATTGTAGACGTTCTTAAAAATAATACATGTACTAAATTTGAACGAATTATCTCTGAATGTACTGTACTATCACCCCCTGACATATATCCACAACATTAATTAACACCCCGTATACACAATAATTCTAAAAATAACAATTTTCGAAGGGCACAAACACAAAATCAAGATAAATCATTATACCTCCTCTTCAAGTAAGAAACACTGAGCCTCTCTTTCGTGGTCTTTGTAATGTCTCCACAAGCTATTCCTGTGAAGTAGTTTTCCACAATATTTACAAGGCACTTTTCCAATCCTGTTCTTCCTTGGCTTCTACAAAACAATTTATATTTTAGTCAATACAACAACAAACATGAATGAACATATGTGATAATTCATTTCTAGCCAATATAAAATTTCTTTCTGTATATTTTTTTGATTTACTGAGTTCATAGTAATAATAACTTAAAAACATTCAGTGGCATATTCAGAAATAGATATATTAAGAAAAGTTATAAAATCAGACATATGATGATATCTTTTTACAATTTTCATTGATCCGGAGATCTGGACCCCACCGGGACTTTTTATTATACACTCATTCATATATGAAAGTGAGGACCTTTTCTTTTAATAAAAAAAATCTACAAGATCATAAAAAATAAGTATAAGTTTAGAGATAAAAATATAAATATTAAATTAACTTTAAAATGTAAATGTCTATTGATTGAGAATGCTAATATTTTAATTGGCTAAAAAGATAATATAATAATTTAATATATCATAGAAATTCTCTTTTTTTTTAATACCTCTACTTCAGAAGGATAACTTCCAGGTTCTTCTTTAAATGCTGGATATTTATCTTCGTGATATTTTTTGCTGTGCCTCCACAAGCTGTTTCTGTGAAGCAGTTTTCCACACACTGGACATGGTACTTTTCTGGCCATTACTACGTGTCGCATAGTAGTTTCTCTACATTTTCTCTGGAATTTAATTCAGATTTCACCAAGGTTAATGAACAATTAATAAATTGATGCTAGCATACAACATTTGCCATCCAACTTAAACAACTTAAATAGTCCTAATTAATCTAATCTTATTAATGTTCGTTTGTTCCTCTAAGATTTGATTCATATGAATATGGATGATAACATACAGGTAAAGAACCACCATCCCAACTCTATGCTCAGATAAACTTATTTTCAGAACCATATTCTATTTCATTGGTTGGAAATTATAGGTTTTCATAATTTTTAAACAACTTCTTAAACACTTGGGCAAACTCATAAACTCAAATTTTAAACATGTTTTTCTTATAAAAATGTGACAAATCATTACTTAATCCTGCTTTTACCAAATTCAAAATTTTGAGTCTTTCGAATCGCCTCGTGGAAGAAAGACACCTTTGTGTTTCTGACATAAGTGGTTCCAAGTGTTTGTTTTAGCAGCCTTGTTTTGAGGGGAGGTCGGAGACTCAACTGCTTAGTGTGGAAACTAAAGACCCTGCTAGAAAGGGAGCAGACATAGTGAATGTGTGAGGCCTAGTTGTTCCTGTATTCTATCCTGTTCATCTGGATAGTTCTATATAGAATATTAGCATAATGGCCGTTATGTGGCAGTGTAAGAGGGCAGTTTGAAAGGGTCGTGATACTATCAAGGAGCAGCTAGGGAAGCCAAGAGCTACAAAGCAGCTCAAGATTGTAAAACCGAAAGAAGAAAAAAAATTTGTTTTAAAATTTATTCAGCATCTGGAATGACAAATAGCATATTATGGCAAACTTGATTTATTAGTTATTAGAAGTGTAGAAGCAATCAATAATAATTTAATAAAAAAATAAATTTTCCCAATCAAACAACCAGTTTCGATGGTCTTATAATTAAAATAAATGATAAACATAATTCTTTTGTTCCAGCAATTTAGCATTTTTTGTTTTATACAAACCTCTTGTCTGGCTTCTGAATCTTCATAATGGTCCCGTTCATGTCGCCATAAACTACGTTTATGCAAATACTTGCCACAATATTTACACGGAGCACTTTCTGACATGCCAGATCCCATGTGCCTTCGCCTTCTAAATCTCACAGTAACGTCTGACTTTATTGACTGTTCCTACATAAAAAAAACCATAATAAAAATAAACTTAAGAAGAAGAAGTTTATAAATTACTGTAAGATATATTGCAACATAATTATATAAAAAAAATGTATAGGGGCAAATATGATTAAATAACATCTCTGATGCCCATAAAGATGGCCAAATTTCATTTTTTGTTATTATTTTTTGGTTATCGTGATAATCATCACCATGTTCTTGAATTTGAAATCCCTATACAAAAAAAAATATAGAACTAGAATTTAATAACTCAAACTCAAAAAAGCTTAATTGTGGCATGTAAAACTTATTAACAATGCTGGAAGAAAAATTATTACCAAAAAAAATTTAGAATATATAATGCAATAAAAATATTTACGTATATTTACCTAGTTGACAAACAAAAAAATTAAATACAAATAAAAATAAAACTACAACCTGTCAGCACAGTGAGAATACATTAAATAATAAATATAAAAAATATAAAAGCTATAAATAAAATAAAAAGTGTATAATAAAATTAAAATACTACATACTTAAAAACAAATAAAGAGTACATATAAGTATTTAGACAAACAAGAACATACTTATACCACTAAAGACCTACTTCAAGTTAAGAGGCAGAAAGCACACACCAATACAAGAGATGTAACTGAAAAATATTAAGATGTCATTGAAAAATTCAGATACCTCATAGTATGTTTTCTCAATTAGCAGTCTTTTAACTTCCCTTCTGAATATTCTTTCTGACTCAGTGACCTTTATATTTAATGGAAGACGATTAAACAGTTTTCTGCTGCTAAAGATAATGCAATTTCTTACCAAAGTAGTTGATGGTATAGGTAGCACAACATTATGTGTTTGTCTAGTACTGTAATTTCTTTCTTCAAATATTGTATAAGGTATACTGACTCGAGAATGAATAGGGATGGCAAGGTAAGAATCTCATTTGAAATAAAAAATGGTTTACATGAAACCCTTACCCCTAACCTATACATATACCTGATGGTTCTCTTTTGTAAAATAAAATAACATATAAAATGATTTTATTAATTGTTATTACAGGAAAATTTTGCATTATTTGTGTAGTTTTGAATGGCAATCTTCAATGCATAAATATAACAGTTTAAAAAAATAATGAGAAGTGGTTTTCCCATGAAGTAATAATCATCAAAAAAAAAGAAGCCCACAAAAAATATAAAACATGTCATGAAAAAAACTGTTTCTCTCTGCTTAGCTTCATGTACTATAATGACGCCACTGCACAGAATTCTCAGGATATAGCAGAATTATTTAAGGCATTCTTCTGAACTGTGTATACAGATGAGCAATGTGACTTACAGAGTTTCACCTATACAAGGTCTGTCAACCTAGGCTCTTTATGTGTTGAACCAATAGATCTATAGATAGGCATTGAATTTGATAGTTGTCTTCATTAAGAACTGGCAATATCTTTTGGAGAATATGCTATCTACCATTTTTAATGATTACTTCTAGCTATTATTTATTGTATACAGATGATCTAAAGATTTACAAAAAAGTAACAGACAAAAATGACTAGTGCCAGTCTAACTCCATGTACCTTAACTTTAAAAAATTTTCCGTTATTGGTTTCCAAAGAAAAGTTACCTGTGTAAGTTATAGCTATACACTGGCTGGTAACTTGGTCACCCTTATTAATTTTGTGAAAAATCTTGGTGTCTTGTTAGACAGGAGTCTTCGCTCTAACTTACACATTAATGACATTACCAATCGAAACCTGAAGCTACTGGGCTTTATAAAAAGAACACTCAGTGACACGTATAATGTAGATTTTTTCAGAATGCTCTTTGGTTTGTTAATACGCTCAATTTTAGAAAATGCTTCTCCAATTTGGTCACCACAGTAAAAGATTTATAATGTTAAAATAGAGAGAATCTGAAAACGATTTTATAGATTTATCACTATAAATTTACTTCCATTATCATTTCCTTTATAAAATATTGGCCTCTATAGTTGATGCCCTTGATCTGCTTGGCCAAATTGCTTTGTCTTGTTTAATATTTTTTATAACAGAACAAACCATGGGTTCAATAGTCCCATGTCAAGAATGTATTGGGAAATAAGTGCAGAATATGCCTTAAAGGACAATGATATGTTTAATATTTCTCTAAATAGTTTTAAATTAAAACTAAAAAAAAAAAAAATTAAATGCCAGTGATTTAGACTGGATGTACTTATTGTAAAATTGTTGTGATATATTAGAATTAAGATCTATACTAATTATTTGTAGGAATATATCCAGGTATATGATAAAATGGATTCATTTATAATGTAACTTTCCGTTAATATAAAATTATTATTATTTTATCTGAAAAACGACTGTGCAAATAGTTATACGCACAAAGGCTAGTAGCCTGTTTGATTGACAAAACTGCCAGCAAGCAAGTGTTCAAAATGATTTCTTATTGGTGGGAGTTATTTTATTGTTATTTGCTGTAAAATGGCCAAAATCACCAGTTCTTATTTTAAATAAAAGCTTTCAGGGCTTTGGTCAATTAAGAAATCATGCTGCTTGGAATTAGACCATGTCAAATTGAAATTACTATTCGACGTTTCGCCCTCGATTGCACGAGGCATCTTCAGGGATCTTTACTCCACAGCCATGATTTCTTAACCCTTCTGTTGCGGGCAAAATTGGCTGTAAAATTATTAAGTGCAAACTACAATCTTTTGGAATATAACATTAATTTATTACCGAGTTTATTACTAATTAACTATAAAAAATTTGACACACATGTGCGGTCTCCACAGCGAAAGGGTTAAATTCTAATTTTATTTTCCATTAAAATTTGATAGTTTAGATTCTACAACTCCCCTCATACAGAATTCTGTTGTTTATAATATACTTCTATATGCATATAATTATTTGATAACTTTATATTTAAGTTTTTAATTTCTTTATTATTATTACTATTTATTTTTCATATCATTTATGTAGTCTACAAAAATAAACTATGTCCTTAATTATTTTCCTTCATAAAAAGAAGACTTTATTCCAAGAAATGGAATATTACTGAATATTTAAACATTTTTATTTGAGTCGATATATTGTTGTGTTAAGAACTAATTGCTACATTGAGATCCAAAGCTCAGATTAAAATTTTGGTAATTTCTGAAAGGTGAAAATAATTTGGATTATTATGGAATAATTGGATTTTCTTAGAAAAAGGAAGTGGATGAACAGAGAATGGTGACAAGGACATTTTAGGCCTATTCATCAACCTTTGGCCCCCTACCCTCACTATTATTCTGCAATAGTATCCAATAACCACTGGATTTAAAAATTACACAGACCTGTAACATCCGCTTCATGCGCTGTCTTGCTTGATGTCGAGTTCTTAGAAACTCTCTTCTTCTTTCATAACGGTTTTCCAAAGAATCTTCGTGTTTCAAATTATTTTCTAGTTCAGGGATGTCAATACTTTCAGTCTCAATTGTATCATCTGGTTCTACCTTTATAAAAATATGTTCTTCAAATGGGTCAGAATTAGCATCTGAACAGGATTCATTATGGTCTTCATCTACATTTCTGGATGGTAAAAATACCTGTGTTATGGGAGTTACAATAATTTTATTTGATAATAATTTAATAGCTGAATTGTTAGTTTCAGTTTTCTTTATTGGTGCCAAATGGGGTACTTCGAGTGCCGATTGCAAAGCTGGAGTAATGTCACTTGTGGAAATAGGTGAAGACTGGTCAGTTTCAACATTACTCTCAGAATCGGTTTCCTCTGATAGCTTTTGTATTGAGTATGCTAAATTTGCTTCAGCAACTAACTTTTTATATGACACCAGAATTTTTTTTCTTGTCATCATTGCCTGCTTAACTTCCAATGCACATGGTATACAAGAAATTGTTGGCATACCATCATTAGGAGATACCTACAAGATAAATAAATACATTGTTGCTTCTTCCACAGTAACGTGAATGAATTGTCGAAAAAGTAGTTCACATCCAATAAGAAAAACATGTAGTCATGGTTTTTTATAGTATTTTTTTAAATTTCTTGCCGCAAAACAATATTTTTTATCTATTTCCTATTTTAGTTATTATTAATTATGATGGTTTTATCAATGAAGCTGGTGCTAACTATGCTAATCAAAAACCAAACCAAATTTTAAAACAACTTTATTAAAAATTATAAGTTTGGGTTCAAACACACATCCTCTGCAATGTAACTGGATAACCCAACCAATGTGCCACCTCCAAAAAGTAAATAAATAACTTATATTAGTTAGCATGAACGCCACTATCATATCTGATTTCACGTGAACCAAAATTCAGAAAGTTTATTCACGTTAGCATAAATAATATAAATCAACTTTCAGTCATATAATATCTAATTACTAGTTTGTAAAAGATGAACGATTGAATAAAAAGAAAATAACTTCTTATTTTATTTTATTTTTTCAACTAGCCACTTCTCTAGTCACTATATGTAGAGACACAAGCTTTCCCAACTTTGGTTTCTACCAGAACAATACTGATACATAGTTAGTGGTGACATTCTCTAGATGCAAGGAAGTAAAGTTTAGATTCAGATTAATAAATTTTATAGGAACTAAATACTCATTTTTTGAAATAAAATAAAATAAATATGGGCTTACTTTTAGTTTGGTAAGTCGATATATCATCTTTGGAAAATCATCCTTAAAGATCTCTATTGCATTTGCACAATTATTAATTAGACACAGTCTACATCTCTTGTCGCTTTTTGCTCTTAATGATTGCATCTTGGAAAGGACTTATTTTTATACAAAGTTTAATTTAATATCTAACTTTACTCAAAAATCCTCAAAATAAGCCAGTAAAATTTTATCCTCATCAGCTGGTTTCTAACAATTACAAAAAAAATAAAAGAAACATGAAGTTAGGCAAGCATAAAAATAGCGAGTAGGCTTCAACCGACCTGACTGTATCAAGCCTTAGCCAACCCTCAAGCCGATTTGCTCAATTGTATAATGTAACGTGGAGGCTTCAATTCAAATGAAAGAGCCCCAAGCTTCAGTTTTTAAATTGGAAAATATTTTTTTTAAGATTCTGATTATTTTACTTATATTATAGAAGAAAGAGTTTCCAGATTCCAGTTACATAATAGGGAAGATCTAGATCACATTATATTAAAATAATTTGAAAATCAGACGCTATTTCTCATTTTACAGATCCTAGCAAATTAAGATCAGAATATTCAGAATTCTCTCTTATTTGTATAATTATTGATTTGTAGGTAAGATGCACCTAAAAATAGTATTTTTTTACCTTCTTTGTAGATTATTACAAAATTTTAAGACCATTATATACAGTGGCGGCTCTTGGATATAAGAAGGGGTGAAGCGCAGGTACCTATGTGGACAGCCCCGCAGGTAAAAAGTGCGCCGCAGGTGAAATATTTTCGGGGTGCCATGCCAATAATGGCTATTTTTTAACCTTTTTATGATGTTAATTATCCATACCTTTGGAGCGTTTTTAAATACTTAGGGGAAATAATATGAATTTATAAGATTTTAAGTATATTTTTTTGTTCTTAAAAAACTGTTATGTACTTATGTGTATCTTAAAGTTAATTTCGATTCGATGATCCGAGCGCACTTATTTACATTAATTCTATAACAAGCGAACAAGCACCTGCAGCCTGCAGCAGCAGTTTATGCTGCTCCCATCTCTATTTGGCTTATGGATATTCACCATTGCGTTGCCATAGCTACTGCCATAAACAAATCTAAGCGCGAAAGCCGGCGTGCGGGGAGAGTCTGATGAAGAATTTGTTACTGCTGCTCAACGGTCGCTCTTATGAAAAGCTGTTCAGCGCGCTACGTTTTTAGGTCATTATTATTTTTTGAGTATATAACGCACTAGTTTTGATAGAAAATATTGATATAATTAAGTAAATAATGTGAATTTATATAAAACACACTGCATTTTTATAATATAAATATAGATTATAAAATGCTTAATGTTTTAAAAATATTTTTATTTTTAAGTAAATTGATTGGAAAATGTAGGTGAAGCGGCGCTTCACCCGCCTCCCCTGGCGAGCCGCCACTGATTATAAAGTAAAAAAATGTTTTATGTATTTTAGCGGATTTGTACATTTTGACATATAATATGTTTGTGACATCGGCAACAGATATTATTTAATCGTTTCGTGATATAAACAATACTTGTAAAACAATAAAATACTGATTGAGAAATTCAAATCTTTCTGCCGAAGCAGAATATATATAAAACATATTTTTGGTATAACTATTGTTTCAAGTTTTGTGTGCAGAAAAGCATATGCACATAACATCATTACTAGACTTGACAAACTACGATCACGGTTAAACAATGACAAAAATCATGGTTCTTGGGCTTAGATTGTGTCAAACTGGAATTACTACTTTCCGACCTTTCACGCCAGATCAAAACACTGAATGTTCAGTGCAGTGGAGATCTCTAAAGATGTCTCGTGTAAACGCAGGCAAAACGTCGGAAAGTAATTCTATGTGCCTCCAGTTATGCTGGCACATGGCTTCTGAGCAGAGACAAAACAACTCCTGCGATTATGCCCTTACAGTTGACTTTAACGATTAATAAGAGTAAAAAGATCATGTACGTGATATCAATAATAGGTCTAAGAAGACACAGAACTTATGATGAGTTTTAAAAAAATTACAAATTAAAACAAAAAAAGTTTTAAACAGAACTTTGAACTTAACGATATTCAAGCACCTTTGGTACAAGCTGGCAAGTAGTTGCAAAGTAGAGCCAAAAACAATACAAAATAAAGAAGTAGATAAAGCAACCTAACCTCAAACTTAAAGAATAAACAAAACGTTTAAAAAAGTACAAAACTTTGGTTTATTTGAAATCGTCAGTCACTGAAATCTAAGTAATCTGAGATTTTTGTCATACCTATTTTTTACTATCTTAAGTAGACATAATTAATCCATTTTTTCCAGACCTTGTAAGACTGTTTTTTAATTACTTCCCATAAAAATGAATCAAAAAGTTAGAATTAGAAAGCCAAACAGACAAACTGTAACAGAGGAACTAGAAAAATTATCTAAGGAGGTAAATTATCATTAGCAAGTATACAGAATGTATAACATTTTTTAGAATTTATAGCAGCAGTCTTAATATTTCATGATGCATAAACAACTTAGTAGTTTTTTTTAATTCTTGATTTTAGGAACTCATTGCAATGATTCAGTCTCTTAAGGCACATAATCTACAACTGCAAAATATTATCAACAAAGCAAATAATACCGTTACTTCAGCAAGTGGCAATAATAACTTCGATTTTTCAAAGTAAGTGTTTCAATATTTTCTGAATTGTTTTGATGATATAAAATATGTTAATGTCATACGGTAAACTAATAAATACAAACAATTTAAAATCCTTCATTTTTAAGATAATAATTATTTTAGATTACTTATTTATCAAGTTTTTGGGGATGGCCCACATATATACACATTTGCTTAATACTTGACCAAATATTTAATTATATCACGAGTGTAAAATGTTCAACTTTATAGTTTTCTTAAAGAATTAATTCCTTCAATTCAGTTTGTAAAGTACTAGTTATAGATGATAAGTAGTTAAAAAATGAATGGATTGATTAGACACTGATTGAGAACTGTAATTTTAGATGCAGATTTAGGCATATCCTTTTACACCTGTTTTATTTAGGCTGGGACTACCAAGGATTTGCTGTTCAAGAAGACACAACAAATACAGTTGAATACCATTTATTTCAAGCCTTGAAAAAAACATGTCTAATAAAAGAAAGAGCCTCATCAAATTACAACAGGTGTGGAAGAACCGATAAAGGTGTCAGTTCATTTGGTCAAGTAAGGTTATCAATAACTTTATGTCTTATTTATTAACAACCACCAATCCTCACTCCTGAAAGGCACCTTTTCATAGTCTAGTGCGCCAACTCTTAAGCAAGGAGAGAACTATCAAAATGAATTATATTTGATAAAAGACGTAGCAAAAACTATAAAGACTCCTTAATAGATGGCATGGTTAACAACAAACAAAAAATTAATTAAAAAAATAATTCTATTGTAAAAACATTGAAATTTCTTAACTACATTCCAAAGTATACAAAATAATATCCACAAAGTAAATAATTAAGGTGTAATACTAACGGGTGTCCAATTTTGACATTCCGATTTAATTTAGGAATAAAATACACAAAACACTTTAAATGTTATAATATTATTATATTATTTTGAAGTACAACTATTGCGGTTAATAATGAAAAATGACATCCAGCAGATAACATTTTCGCAGACATTCTGTCCAATTTGTCCAATTGCTTGAGTAATGTTAACTTTAAGCTGTTCAGTTGTTCGAGGATTGTTAACGTAAACTCTTTCCTTCAAAAAGCCCCATAGGAAATATTCTAATGGTGTGAGGTCACACGACCGAGGCGGCCAGTTAACGTCAGCTCTTCGAGAAATTATTCTATCGCCAAATCTCTGCCTTAAAACATTCAGTGTTTCATCTGCGGTATGGCAAGTGGCACCGTCCTGTTGAAACCATATGTTCTGGACATCCAAACCTTCCAATTCATTCCATAAGTAATCTGTCAGCATTGTCCTGTATCGGGCTCCGTTCACAGTAACTGCATCACCGGCTTCATTCTGAAAGAAATAAGGCCCAATCACACCTCCCGCCCAAAAACCACACCACACAGTTACTTTTTCTGGATGCAGTTGTTTCTCCAGTATTTCTCTTGGATTTTCGTCACCCCATATTCTGCAATTTTGCTTATTTACGTATCCGCCAATTTCGAAGTGAGCTTCGTCGCTAAAAATTACTTTGTGAAAGAAATCGTTCCGTTCTTGCTTTTTTTCTAAGGCCCAATTAGCAAACGTACGACGTGACACATGATCGTTTGGTTTTATTTCTTGAGTCAACTGTATTTTATATGCTTTCAAATGCAGATCTTTCTTTAAAATGTTATGCAGACTCGATTTTTTAATGTTGACTTGCTGTGACCGTTTACGAACTGACATTTTCGGGCTTTCATCAACACTAGCCCTCACCGCAGCAATTTTTACTTCTGATCGGACACCACGATTGTGAACATGTTGTCTATTAGCTGTTACGGACCCAGTCTGTTCAAATTTCTTCATAAAATTTTCAATTACCTTAACAGATGGTGCTGCATTTCTTCCGAAATGCGTAAAAAAACGGCATCTTCTTGCAGTTTCAGCAAAACATTCCCCATTTTGGTAATGACATTTCACAATAAATACTCGTTCTTCGATGGATAATCGCTCCATGTCGACCAAGGCACAACTAATCGCAAAGTTTTCTCTTTACATCTGTCACTATAAGAAAACTGTCAACTAAAATTTTTAGAAATGGCGGCCAGTTTAAATCGGAATGTCAAAATTGGACACCCATTATTATTGTAAAAAGAATAAAGGTTGGTTCATAAATCAGGTGTTTATAAAATAATACATCAAAACTTTGAAATATCTGTATTGGGCATATGGAAAGGAATATTTTGACAAGGACAGAAAAAAAATATCAAAATTATATTCTAAATAATATTAAAAGTGCAGGAATTTCTGTTTATCATACAGATATAACCATTTTATAGACTTATACAGTGTAGGAGCATTATTTTTTCAAAATATAAGATAACATCAAAAAATTCTATAACAACTCCAAATAAATAAGATAATAATAAATTAGCCCCTTAACAACAAATCACCATCTAAACTTTTCCAGCATGCCTATTGTAGTAGAATTGAAAATAAATGTAATAAAATTCTAATTAAATATATAACTTTTTAATGTAGTTTACATCTGTAACTCTTAAAAAAGGCCCTAGAAACCCAAAGATTTGTTGAAGTTAAAAAACTCAATAAGTTGAAACATACCAAAAGCTCATCTTTATTTTTTATTTACTTTGTAAAAAAAGGAAAATAGTAAAAAATCACAAATAATTTGTACATATCAGTAGAAAAATAAAAACCAGTTGCACATGGTCAAAGGGTTTTTAAAAAAATGGCTTGGTCCTTCGAGTAATTAGTAATTTAGCAGTGGGTTCATAGATTCTTTATGGTCCTTTTCATATGGTAGCTTACTTGAATTAATATTCGAGTTTTCCCACTAAGAAGCTTTTAGATGAATTAATTTTAAGACTAAATCAAACTTTAAATTGTTAAAAGCTCAGCATCTTCTAATAACAATGACAGCAACAATGGCAACCAAAGAGACCAGTGGCAATCAATGTAATAATAATAGAGTTTTGACATCAAATCAAAACTTAGAGAAACAACTGAAAATTAGTAAAGTTAGATTAGATTGATTAGAACCATTTAAATTAATAAATGATTATTAACTATTGGTAATAAATACGTACCAGCGACAAAACATAAAACAATTGTGTCCTAAAACAAATGATTTAAAAATTTGATTATTAGATTTTATGGCATAAAACTGTATAAAAACACAAATAAAACCAAGCTGAAATGACAATAATAATAAATGTCAAATCCAATTATAACCATAAAAAGTTAAATTTAGCATTATGAGCCCATTGATGGCTGGCTATCTTAAAATCTTTGTCTAGCAAGTTATATCATTCCCTTAATGTATTTCTTGCGTGTATTCAGTCTCAGAAGACATCATCTCAAGTTTCATTATTGATTTAGCGAATTGCTAATCAGTAGGAAAAATACCATGTTTATAAAGCATATCTTTGATTGAGGACATATGGGTAACAATCCAACGGAACAACTGTAAGCAGATGTGGTTTAAATTCAAGTCGATAAATGTTAATACAAAGAGAGAAAACAGTCATATATAAGAACAATAATGATATAAATAACAATATACAATACAAAATATGAACATCAAAGTGAGTTCTAATAATAAAATTGCAGCAAAAGAGAGCATCTAAATAAAAATCTGATTGAATAAAATCATTAAAACAGATACAAAAAGTACACACTCTTAGAATATTGTTAAAAATTTTTAAACAAAACATTTACAAGTGTAAGTCAAAATCTTTTACCGAGATACTCTCCCACATCATAGTAGGCTTTCACAAAAAGCAGTTTCTCTATCTCAAATTTAAACCTCATCATATATCTGTCTAAGATTGCATGACAAATGATTAAATAACAGACTACTACTAATAAAGAGAGAGACCGCATATTTTAATTGGTTTGCCTAACACGAATAACATCTCTATATTTCCTATACATAAGACAAACAGTTTCCAAAATAAACAAAGATGTCAATGTTAAAATATTTTCTTTCAAAAACAAGGGTTTACGTGACTTCCTTGGCTTTGCTCCACAGATATATCTTACTGCCCGTTTTTGCAGTAAAAAAACAGTCTGAAAATAGTTGTTTTGAACATGTACCCTAAAAACAGATCCCATACCGCAAGTGCGATTCAATTAGGACAAAGTATGTATCTCTACTTGTTTCGTTGGCTAACTCATTTGAGATTATTCTTAATGTATAACAAGTTCATGCTAAGTCATTAGTCAATGTTTTAATATGAGAATCAAATTTTAGTTTTCCGTCAATAAAGATACCCAAAAATTTATTTTCATCCAATTCATTTACTAGGCTGTTCTCTAGATACACATTGTTTATATTACATTTAAAAGACATTATACTATTTTTGGATACGTTAAAACAATTTATTAGAATCACACCATTTCTTAATCATTTTTAAGTCACAATTAACAATATTACTATAGCTTATTATAGCTTCTGCAGACGGATTCTGTGACTGACTGTCAGTACACATAAGCTTCTGCAGACGGATTCTGTGACTCACGCAGTCAAACGCTTTCGACAAGTCACAGAAAACCTCGGCTGCAGCCTCTCCCTCATTAAGGGTTGAATATAACTTCTCGAGAAAAGCAAATATTGCGTCTTTTCTTCCTTTTTTGGATGAAACCCAAATTGTGTTGCCCTCAGAATACTATATTTTTCTAAAAAACCAACAAATCTTTTCTTCGCAAGTTTTTCCACTATTTTGGAAAGTGTCGGCCACAGCGCCACTGGCCGACAATTACTAGAGACATTTAAACCATGGTACAATGTTTGCAACTTTTAAACAGTCTGGAAAATCACCCAAAACAAATGATGAATTGATTGCCTGCACTAGTACCTGCTGAGTATTGTCAGGATGCTTTAAAAATATTATTTTAGATATTTCATCACATCCGGGAGAGACATTTTTTTTTTTATTTTGGAAAGGCTTGCTCAGAGTTCCAAGACATCTGTGGGAGCAAAGAAAAAGGACCCCTTTATTGATATTGTAACAATCATTTTGAAAATGATTATTACAACGGTCAAGTTCTTAATTATCACCTATTTATTCACAAAATATCTGATATTTTGTTTTTTTTAAGACAGTCAAATATATAAAATACAAACCAATAATTATCGTAAATAATAAAGCAACGACGCGACAAGTCCCTAATGTTAATAAAATCCGAGATCATTGTTTGGTGACACCTTACTGCAGGCAACCCGTTATACCCTATGTTTTATTTCCAAATTATGTCAGGGGTTTCAAAGTCTGAGGTTATATCAGCTGATTTTGTCTCGTTAGTGGTGATCGGTGGTGGTGTTCCGTAGCAAAGGGAGATGTTTTGAGACTTTTCGGGATGATAAAGTGATTTTTTTAATGTCTGTCGAGGGTTTCTGTCATCGAGAGTACTAGGTTGGTACCATGTACCGGAACAGGATACATAATTTTTTTCGCTATGTTAGGACTACAAAACCTTTAGACCGAACAAAGAGATCTTCTCTTACTACCTCTCTGCAGAATAATAATGAAGTGTTAGTTCTCATAGTTTTTTGTGCCGCCATTTTACACGACGTGTAAGAAGTTCTACTGATCGGCGAATTCTATGAAGCCTTAATTGGGATTGGAAAGCACTTCAAGACTACTCAAAGCCATAACATCAGGCTTTTAACGTACTGCAAGAAGCTTTTATCCTACTACAAGGACCTTTTAACCTACAGCAGGAGCATATTTTAATTAATACCGCAATCACAATAAAATCAACATCACTCTTTTATTGTGGGAAGAACAGTGGCTTAGGCAGGTCAACTTAGGGACATCAGGCAGGAAGTTGGAAACTTAGATTCTGGTTGGACTACCGTGGCGTAGCTGGAACGGGGCATTTGAGGTTTTCCTTGTTGGCTTGTGCTGTTTTGGGGCCTCCATTGCAGTCTGCTCTTCTAGAGGACCACCTCCTTTTGGTTGAGCTTATAGGCTAACCGCTGCTGTGAAGCGTTGAGGAAAGTCTTCATTTAGGGAACCAACCCAACACCGAGTCTAAAGATAAGTACCTTTCCTTGTTTTAGCTTATAAAAGGTAGCTTTACTACTGGTGTTCTACTTACCCTGAGCGTACATTAGAAATTTGATCTTTCGTTGCTAATTTTTTAATTATTCAGCCTTCTCGCACTATAATTACTTTTATAAAGTCACTTTAAGTTATTAACCAATTTAATTCTAAATAGTTTCTCATGAATTCATTTGCAAATTAGTAACTATAAACTTTTATTCTAATTTCGGTACCTATAACTCTCTAAAGTATTACTTTGTTGTATTTTATTTAATTAGTTGATTTTGAGTAAAGAATTAGGCTTATTTTATTAAATTTGAGTTTTGTAAAACACTCTTATTGTTTTTTTTTTGAAATAATTGCTTTGTAAGTGCTCATAGCTTATAGGTAGTAAGAGACTTTATGTTTTTTGTAGTATAAGTTATATTAGGTATGTTGAGTGTATATTGGGTACCCATGTCTTAGTGTCATAAGTGTTAAGTTTTTTGTAATGGGCAGTACTTCCTAAAATTACCTGTGATTTTCAGCCACCTGTTATAGTTTTATGATTGTTTGAATATATTTTGCATTACAGCCCATCTTCATATTATCGGTGATTTTCAGCCAATATCAGTATATGATACTAATATTTGCATCTCTCATATGAGGTTTTTATAAAATAATATTTATTAAATCTGGTTTTTGCAACATTCATGCTATGCTCTTTCAACAATATTTGGTAACAAATATAAAACTTAATTAAGAAAATAAAATTTAATTCAAGGTTGTATCCTTGCCCTCTCTCTTTCTTTTCAATTATCCATCTAATCATTTTACTTAATTTAAAATTTTAATACTTTAAATATTCACTCCAATCTTTCCACCTAATCAGTTTTGCATAATTTAAGTTCTAATAATCAAAATATTTAATTACTGGTAGTTCATTTAACTTTTATGGTAAATTTATGTATCAAAATTTTTCAGTACTTTCAAGATATTAAACTTAAAGATATAAATATTATTTCATTTGGCACATTTAATTTCATGAATAGTGTAGTTATCGTTTTACCTCATATGTGGTGATTTGATTGTTACTGTTGATTGTGTTGAACAACATTTAATACCACTGTGATATTTATACTTATATTTTATATACAATTTACAATAAATTTCCTTGCATTAGTATTTCATTCTTTTATTTATAATCTGTCCATTGCAGGAATTAGAAGGTTTTGGGAAGCTACATTACAAGTTAACTTAAGTATTGTGTCTCAGCGTACATTAGTATCTATCTTGTTTTTTCTTTTCTGCTCAACCTCTTTGGCCACTCTAGGCCTGGCGCCCACAATATTGTTTAAATTATTTGAACTCACGCCCTAACGCCTCCGAAATAAAAGAATCTGAGCACCGAGCAAAACAACGTAAAATAAAAAAGTAAATAAAATAAAAAAAATAATAATAAAAATAAAAAAAAAATAATAAAAATAAAAAAAAGGAGGTTGTAATGGTTCATAAAATAAGAAAAGTCAACATCGAGTTTAAATATATTTATTCATGTGTGTAGTTTTGTTTCTTAAAAATATGTGTCGTTTTTTGGTGGTTTTAACTTTGAAAAAATATATGTGTCTAGTATTGGTTTGTTGCTTGAAAAAAACTGTATGTATCCTCATAATTTTCAAAGAGATTAACTCACAAATAATCTCATTATTTGAAGAAGTAGAAGGCTAATTAAAGTTTATCCTCTGAATGGACATTTATAAAAAAGTAATATTTATCACTGCCTTGCCACTAAATGTGCTAATTTACTGATAAGAAGACCCTAAATTTTTATTTATGGATCAGGCCAAATTCCATTTTTTTAAATAAGGTAGTTTATATTACTCAGTTCTAGTAGAGTTTTAGCAATGCACAATATTGGTGTCTGTTTGCAAAGACAACTTTAAATATATTTAAATTTAAATTTATAGAACAATAATAATAATAATTGGTCTCTATTGTTTTCCTTCCTTTCTTCCCTTTTTTTTAGTGGTCTTCTTTGTTTGTGACTTTTAAGTCGTCCAGACAGGCCCATGGGCGTGAAGCGTGTGTCCTCGTTTTTAATGTTTTTTTTTTCTTTTGCTTAGCTTTAGTTTTGTCTCACATTTCATTGCTTCTTCAAAATAGCTGTCATTATAATTATACATTATTTGTTCTATTGAGTTTAGCTTTTTTTCTCTCTAATTTTATAAATAATTTAGTGTCATGAGTGGCAAGGAGAACAATGTTAATTCATCGCAAAAGTCGACTGCTTGATTCAAATGCTGTGTAAACAAGGAATTTTCTAGTCTAGTTTGTATTGTATGCTGCAACGTTTTTCATCTCAGCTGCGTTAACAGAAGAAGCTATTTCGAAGTAATAGAAAATCACCGAGTTTACTGTTCTAAGAAATGTGAAGAAAATCATATAAGTAAAGAAAATAAACTCACTGAATTCGAGAAGTTTGAGGAAAGGTTTGGGGCACTGAATCAAGCTCTGAGGTCCCAAGAGCAAATTTATGAAAGCAGTATCTGTGAGAAGGATGAACAACTTTGCTGAGCATCAACAAGAAATAAAAAATGTAATTGCCACCCTTAATGCAAAGGAATCCCTTCTACTGCGGCGTCGAAAAAATCGCGGAGTTTCCAATAAGATGTTAAATAAAAAGATATCCAAGTTTGAAGAAGAAAAAAATACTTTAAGTGAAAAATCAACGAACAGTCAAGGTCAAGGAAATTGGAAAACGAACTAAGCGACTTAAATCAAACCATGAAAGAAATGCTGGCTAGCTTAAAGACGTTGGAGGTAGACAATGACTGGTACCAATCTGAATTAAGTAAGCTAAGAAGTGCCGTAAATATACAAAAGTTACCAGTCGTGAACCTAGATGAAAGGAAGTCAACTCCAAAAGCACAATTAGAAAAACAAAAAAGATGACCCCAGATATTGATGATTGGAGATGCGGTGGTCAAAGGTTCAATTCAAATTATTAAAAAAATCACTAACAACAGATATGATATAAATTGTCAACAGTTGGATAGGTTGGATGGTATTTCTGTTTTTGTAGAGGTTTTTCTAAAAATGACTGTATTCTGTTGTTTACCGGCATATATGAACCAATTATGGGCAAAAAAATACAACAAGACAACATCAACAATTTGATTGAGAAAACAAAAAACACTAATCTTTTCATTATTGGCCCCCCTCTACGATATAATTGTCCAGTGTTGAACGACTTTATAGCACAACAAAATGCATTTATTGAGTCAACGATAACCAGTTCCCATACATGTTTCTTGCCATTGATAACCAATTCACGGAACGGAGCTTTAATGTATGCAACTAAATCTGAGCTTTTTTCGTATATCTTTTGATTGTTTTTAGATGGACGCAGGCTATTTTCCTCTTTCTCTCAATCGTCACCAGGTGTGGAGATGATTAATGATTCTGTCAATAATATCCGCCAGCAAAATTTTTGTCAACTGCTCAACGTTTCAACTCACAATTAGAAATGGTAACTGGTGCTAATGACAGATCTTCAGTGGATGGTAGTTCTGTCATGTTTTACCAAAATGTCAGGGGTCTACGCACCAAAATTAATGAAATTTGAATGAAAAGTCATGGCTTAATAGGAATATTTCTGACAATGAAATATTTAAAAATGAATATATAGTTTTTCAAGCAGATAGAAGTTATAAGGAACTAGGGTGTCAACGCGGCGGCGGCGTATTGATTGCCGTTTCGTCTTTTTTTCTGGCTTCTATGATTGTTACTCCTGCTCGTATCGAGTTTGACGTTGTTTGGGTTCTGTGAAGTCAGGCAATGCAAGTTTGGTACTAGGATGTGTATATTTTCCACCTAATTCTAACCAGGAATATTATCAGTCTTTCTGCATTACCTGTGAGTCACTGAGAAATAGATTCAATAACCGTACATTTTTTATTCTTGGGGATTTTAACCTTCCTTCGGTTGAATGGATCTATGAAGACAATTCACTGGTTCTAAAATGTTTACTGTCCCTAGCTTCTGAAACTCTTTTTGTGACAATGAGTTTTCTTGAATTGCAACAAATGAATTCTCTTTGCAATCACATGGACAAAATTTTAGATCTGCTATTTGCTGATGACTTCGTTAGTGTTTTCGTTTCACCTTTAAATTTTCCTCTTGAACAGATTGACCCCTACCATCCAGCAATTGAAGTGAAGTATACAATTAAATGTGTTTCGCCGATAAAAAATCAAAATCAAGTAAGTGTTTACCAGTTTCATAAAGCAATTTGGATATTTTTTACAAACAGTCCGACTGGTCATTCTTATTGTCTGAGCTTGATATTAACAAGATATCTCCAGATCTCCAAGAACATCGTGGCTGACTGTAAATATCCCAAAGGGTTTGACCTTCCCTTAAAAAAGCTTATTGGGCAAAAGAATTGTTTATATAAAAGATATAAAAGGACCGATAAACTTGCTGACTATTTTCCTATTCTGACATAAGACGTGAGGTTAAACTTCGAATTGATGTGTTATATTACATGTCACACAGACTGAGCTACTTATCCTGGAAAACATTAAATACTTTTGGTCATTTGTACGAAACTTAAGAAGGGACTCCAATCTGCCCAGTGTTATGAATTTTGACGGGCAAGAAATCACTGAATCAGTTAACATCGCAAGTGCTTTTGCTACTCACTTTCAGTCTTGCCATGCTTACCACCATAATTTAGACTTTAGTAAAATTGATCCAATAAGTTATTCAGGAAAGACACTATCAACATATTGTTTTACAGAGGCAGAAATCTTTAATAAATTAAAGGACCTTGATCCTTCTAAGAAGGCTGGCCCTGATGGAATTCCTACTATTCTATTGCAACGATGCTGTAAGTCATTGTCTCAGCCTCTATGTATAATTTTTCAGAGATCCATTAATCTGGGTTCCTTTTCTGAATTTTGGAAGTTTTCTACCCTTCTGCCCATTTTCAAATCTGGTGATAAAAGTGATGTGAAGAACTACAGAGGTATTTCTTTACTTCACATATACCAAAGCTCTTTGAGGCATTTATCACCGATCATATATTTGAGTCTTTAATACACTATATTACGAGTATGCAACATGGTTTTTATCGTGGTCGTTCAACAACTACCAATCTGGCAATATTTCAAAACTACTTAGTGACATCGGTTGAGGCTGGCAAGCAGATCAATGTTATTTACACTGACATATCTAAGGCTTTTGACAGTGTTTGCCATCAGCTTCTGTTATGGAAATTACAGCAAACTGGTTTTTGTGAAAAATATCTTGAGTGGATCAAATCGTATTTATTTAATCGTTGCCAGCAAGTCAACATATGCTGTTCAGTCTCCAGGGAGTTTCTTGTGACATCGGGTGTCTCGCAGGGTTCGCATGTGGGTCCAGTTCTCTTTCTGCTCTTTATAAATGATATAATATCCTGTTTCGAATTTTTCGATTGTCTTTTATATGCAGACGACTTAAAATTCTTCTCACCAGTCTCCTTAGACTCCAATCCTCTGCAGTGTGATATGGAAAGGCTCGTCAAATGGTGTAGAACTAATTATCTCTCTCTTAACATCTCGAAATTTAAAGTGCTCCGTTTTCACAAATGTATTAATACCATACCCTCCACCTACTTTATAGATAATGTAAACCTTGAAGTTATTAGTTCTTTCACGGACCTAGGTGTTATTTTTTATGAAAATCTAACTTAATCTACATATTGATAAGATTGTACTTAAGACTTCTGGGTTTTATAAAGCGGCATACGAAACACGAACATCAAACAGAATTGAAAAGGTGCAAAATAGGTTTTGAAAATACCTCTTACATAAATTGCATTTCCCATATCAAGGTCTGTTATCTAATACTAGAGCTCTTCTATGCGGCCTTCAAACCCTTGAATTTAGAAGAAAAAAGGCACTTCTGGTCTTTTTGCATAAATTGGTAAATGGGGGGACTGACTGTGAAGTGCTGCTTGGATCAGTCCTGTTTTTAGTGCCTATTAGAAGAACAAGGCAATCACAGCTGTTTGTTGAAAGGTACCACCGTACAAATTATGGGTTTAGCGCATTTGTTGACTGACTAGTTCACAATTACAATCGTCACTTCTCAGAATATCATGCAGCTGAAAAGGCAGTTAACCGGATTGGTTTTGTAATGTTTTTTGACCCATATTGATGTTAGTTTTTGTTTATGTAGTTGTGTAGTTTTATCATTATTCATGTATTATTTTATTTCAATTGAAAATCTTTCCTACTGGTAATTTTTGTTTGCTGATCTGACATATTTTTTCTTAGAGTTACTGACTTCATTATTTATTTGTTTGACGTTATTTACGAATGCGTACTATTTGGAATGTTTAGCATTCTGTAGTGTACGTTTCTGAAGGGCCACTTGTCCGATGCCTGCATCGGCTGCGTCCTTACATTAATTAATTAATTAATTAAATTACTAGATATAGTTTTTGCAATTGAACAATAAAATGAATTTAAATAGTTGGATGATAATTCAGAGTTACAAGTATTATTTGCTCTAGTTTTAAGTTTTTAAATGATTTTACAGCCAAAAGTGTTTTATTTCAGGTGATTTCTATTGATGTTCGAAGTAAATTGAGTACTGAAAATGAAAATGAGTTAGACAAAGAAATAGATTATTGCAAAGTACTTAATAGGGTATTGCCATCTAATATCCAGTGTGTGGCATGGGCACCTGCCGAAAGTACTTTTAGTGCCAGATTCAATTGTGTTAGCAGATCATATAAGTACTATTTCCCTAAAGGCAAGTTAGACATTGAAGTAAGTAGGCAAAATAAAAATCAAAGTAAATTTATGTAATTTGTTACATTGGGGTAATGGTTTTATAGAGTATTTATATATTTATTGACAAGCTGTTTAGGTAAAGCGTTATTATATAAAAACTCTGAAGTTGACTTTTACCTTATTGGCCGTTAAAGTATATTTAGTGTTAAAAATTGTTGTTAAAATTAGCAAAGACAATTCCTTGAATGATTCACTTTTAAACTTTCCAATACTAGTTTAAACATATCTTATTTTGCAGCATTATGTCAAACAACTGCTATATCGGATCCTTACATTTGTTTAAGTAAGAAACCTATTTTTTCATAGTTTTCATTGGAATATTTAATTCTAAATTCTATCTGTTAGGTAAAATAACAATAACTTCTAGAAAAAAAAATTCGGATCTTGTTATAAGTTTCATTTGATAATTTTTTAATATTAAATAGTCAAACATTTTAAGGAAAAAAATGAATAGTTGAATCATGTTTTCTATTAGATAAAAAAATAACACTATCTTCATTGCCTTTCAATGTGAAAATTCCTAATTATCACAGTTTCAAGCAATGTAGGTAGAACCTAAATAGGCTAATAGCAAATAATCTTCATGAAGTTATCAGATTTGGGTGACAATTATCATAGTTTTTGATACTTATGAGACTTCTGACAACATTGGTTTCAAATGATATTTTACAGTGGCGCCAGATTCATTTTGTTGTGTTTAAATTTTGCATGTTTATCTCCAGACAGCGATGCCCTGACTGTGAAATTTATTTGTTAAATTTGATAATTTAGTTTGACATACTTTTTGACATTAAAATAAAATGCCTAACCAAAAGCGGCAGAATTGTTTGACATTTATCCTCTCTTAACATATTATGGACCATATTTATTATTTAATTTAAAAATGATTAATCTAGCAATAATTATTTTCTGAAAACTATAATATCTCTAGCAATACTCTGCATAGGCGAAAAACAATTTAAAGTCTTATTACCTTTCAAGATCTTTATTGATTTGGATATAATTTGAAGAAAAGTAAAAGTGATCCATCCTTAGTTTTGTGTATGTTGAAGTAATTAGGAAAAGAATAAAGGTAATCTTTCTAATAAAAATTTCAAAATTGTAAAGTTTTGTGGGACCAAGTATTTCAAATTTTTTAAAAACTAATTTCCTATTTATCAGACAATGTTTTTCTTTCACTTCTTTGAAATAAAAATAAGAACTAAATGAAAATAACAAGTCTTCAAAAATAAATAAATAAATAAATAAAACCTAATTCAAGCACATTAACTTGAATGATTTATGATTTGCTCCTAGACACTATAAAAATATAAAATAATAACAAAGGACAATGTAAGAAAACAAAACTAACCACAAAGGGGATTAAAAAATTTGTTCATCGATTCTAAAAAACACTATCATAAGTCACTAAAATAGTGGAAAATTTAATAAATGTACAGGGTGTTTTTTTTTCGTTGCTATTATAGGGTATAGTCCTAACACTGGAACCTGTGGTGGACGATAGATCAAAATACAAGAGTTCTAACCACACTACACCACAACTTGTTACGTTCTGGACGCGCGTCCAGAACGTAACAAGTTGTGTAGTGTGGTTAGAACTCTTGTATTTTGAATTATAGGTTATAGGCTGAACGGTAAGAGATGCAAAAAAATAAGATACGTGTCCCGTTCTCTTCTAGTGTTTAGTTTAATGGAGCGGTCAGATCTACGCTGATTGGGTTGGTTTAGAAAATACAGGGTGATTCTCAAAATCTCCCGTTTCTTATTATCTGTTATTACTCGGTTCTTTATGGAGATTAAACAAACTTTGAATATAAAAGTTTTATGACTTTTTACGTAGAATCCAGCTGCGTACTTACAAAAATATAGATGTTTTACTTTTCAAGATATTATCAAAAGTAGCTTTTTTTTAAATGGGGCACCCTATATCTAAGTATCTAGAAAAATTGCGTTTTTTCTTGTGATTGCAACAGTATATAATGCCTAATATTTTTCTTTGTCAAAAATAACCAAAATACAAAAAACCTTTTTTTTTAGTTGGCCATGGATTGAATCACTATTCTTTTATTTTATAATAGGTATTTTAAAAACTCAGTTACCAAGAATATTAAAACATTGATAAACCAAAACATCTACAAAAAACAACAAAAAATTATAACAACTCAACAACTATCTTGAATACTTAACGATTAGCATAGTTCTTTAATCACAAAAGGTACTAAAATTGTCTTCCATTCTGCTCGATGCATTTTATGACTCGACCTACAACTGAACGAGTGGCGTTATAAATATGAATATTTGGCACTCTTCCAATGCAATTAATAAAAGTTGCCCTAAGTTCTTCTAAAGTATTGCTTCGGGTTTTATATACTTCATTTATGATAAATCCCCGAAAATAAAAGTCTAGTGACATCAGGTCGGGGGAACGCGGAGGCCATTTGTTTGGTTCATATGTACCAAGCCAATGTTCGCCGAAATTGACGGTTAGTAAGTGCTTTACCATATGGCTGTTATAGGCTGGGGCACCGTCTTGTTGTAGATAAACATTATTTCTTGCAGTTAATGGCATGGTATTCAACTCGTTTATTACACATTCTTTCAAAATTTGGTTGTATCCTTCAACATTCAAATTTTCATTATAAATCCTGTAGTTAAGAACTCTATTTTGATATAGTGCCACACACACATGGAACCCAAAGCGTCTTTGTTGTACCCTAGCGACGCGGGGCGGTGTGATGAGGATTTATGTTTGACCAATATCGATTGTTATGTCGATTAAAAATTCCTTCGCTAGATATAAAAGCTTCGTCAGTCCATATTACATTTTAAAAAAAATTGGGATTTTGATTAATCTGTTGCAAATACCAATGACAAAATTCTAAACGCCGTTCTTCATCATGAGGACGTAAGTTATGAACTTTCTTTATTTTATACGGTTTATATTTATGTTTTTTTAATGTTTTTAGAACTTTAGATTTACTTATGCCAATGTCTTTGTCAATATTACGGCTAGATAGTAGATACTGTCAGATCAACAGCAACACAAACTGATATATTTATTTCATCTCTTTCTCTATTTTCCTTATTGTACCTCTTACCTCTTGGTTTTGCTAATGATCCATACGCACTTAAATTGTCATATAATCTTTGAAATATTTGTTTGTCTGGCTGTCGTCGTTGCGGGTAACGCTCAAAATATAGGTCTAAAGCTGCGTCTTTATTTTTATTACTCTGAATATAGCACTCAAACATGTTTAACTTTTCGTAGTTTTGAAAAACATCGATTTTGGACATTTTTTTTTAAATATAATCGAAAACGAAATTTGACGATTAATACTTAATTGTTATTTAATTTTTTGACATGTAAACAAACAAAAACAAACACCTAAAGAATTCGGTCCATGGCCAACTACAAATAAATGTTTTTTGGTATTTTAACTATTTAGGACAAAGCAAAATATTCAGTTTTATATATTTTTGCAATCGCAAGAAAAAATGCAATTTTTCTAGATACTTAGATATAGGGTGTCCCATTTAAGAAAATGCTACTTTTGATAATATCTCAGAAATTAAAACATCCATATTTTTTTCAAGTACGCCGCTGGATTCTACGTAAAAAGTCACTTTTATATTTAAAGTTTTTTTTATCTCCATAAATAACCCAGTGATAAAAAATAATAAGAAACGGGAGATTTTGAGAATCACCCTGTATTTTCTAAATCTATTCAGTTAGCGTAGATCAGACCGCGCCATTAAATTAAACACTAAAAAAGAGAACGGGACACATATCTTAGTTTTTTTGTGCCTCTTAACGTTCAGCCTATACCATATAATATCAACGAAAAAACTACGCTATACAGGGTTTTCCCGTATATATTTTTCCACCCACCTAGAGAGTTTATTTGAATAGATACGGAAATGTCGTAAATACAAAACTTGTTGGGTTTTTTATGAAGATTTAGAATATTATAAGTGCGAAAATATTATTGGAAATGTCAAATTTTGACAGGTTGTCAGTTTTTTTAAATGAATATTAAATCATATTCTTGAAGATCTTTTTTTTCTAATTTCAAATATATATACGTTTAATATATTCTGTCAATTACTTTTAGATATATAAGCGTTTAAACATTAAAGAAATGGTAAGGTAATTTGCGCTAAAACATAGTGAGCCATGGTCAAGACAATTGCAATGCACGACGCCTTTTTGACGTTTACCGGTCAAAAGTAATTATTTTTAAGCGTTTTTAATATCTAATACTTTGGACGATGAGTTATTCGGAAGAAGAGAAATCGACATGATAGAATTATTTTATTTATATCGTAAAAATGCATCGATAGCTCTTAACGAATATCATAGATGGTTTCCAGATAGACCAACACCGACTCGTAGCATAATATTAAACATCGTTAAACAATTGAATGAAAGAAAAACACTTAAGCGAAAAGTTAGAATAGTGGAAAGAAACAATACCATAAAAAATCAATAATATAAAGTAGGTAAATAATAATATTAGCTTAAAGAACTAAGTTTTGGTTTTCTATATAGCCTCCTTGGTTTATAATGCATTTCTGAATATTTCTTCCAAATTTTCTGTGTATGGATGTGTAGATAAAATGAGGTGATTGGGTGTTTAAATCGTCGATTGTTTGGACTATATTTTGCTCTAAAGCTTGGATGATTCTTGGCCTATTGTAGTATATCTTGTTTTTCAGATAACCCCACAAAAATATGTCCAATGGAGAGAGATCGGGACTGTTTGCTGGCCAACTTAATAGTCCTTGTCTTCCAATCCAAAATGGATACCTGTCATTTTAAAAGTTGGTGACCGGCTGGACATTATGAGGAGGGGCACCATCTTGTTGCCATATCAAATTAAGATATGAATTAATCGGTAGTTGTTCTAAATGCCCTTGATTTCGTTTTCTAATAACTCCGGATACCTTTGTCCGGTTAAATTCCCATTTAAAAATATATGTCCAATAACATGATTGTTAAGAAGGGTTAATGCAGGGATCTCTTCTCTGAATTTTGACCGCCTGAAGAGATCGCGGGTTTTCTTTTGACCAAATATGCTTATTTTTCCGGTTAAACATGCCTCCAGTGGTAAATATTGCCTCCTCAGTGAAAATTATGTTTGATTTAGTTGGTTCATCATAACACGTCTTTCTATTTCTTGGCAGAAGTGTAATCGGTCTATTTTATTTTGATCGGTTAATTCTTGATTAGGTAAAAACTTATATGGCTTATATATATAATGTTTTAGAACTGAGTGGATTTTATGCCATGATTTGTTAAAAAAGTGGCTGCATCGGAAATTGAGCGCTCAGGATTTTCCAAAACAAGAATAAATAAGATAAGTAAATTATTTTAATACAAAAGTTTAAAAATTACCTTCAAAATATGATAAAATATTTAAGTCTTCTTCAGCGTTTCTTTCCACTATTCTAACTTTTCGCTTTAGTGTTTTTCTTTCATTCAATTGTTTAGCGATGTTTAATATTGTTCTACAAGTCGGTGTTGGTCTATCTGGAAACCGTCTATGATATTCGTTACGAGCTATCGATGCATTTTTAAAATGTAAATAAAATAATTCTATCATGTCGAGTTTATCTTCTTTCGAATAATACTTCTGACAGGTAAACGTCAAAAAGGCGTCGTTCATTGCAATTGTCTTGAGCATGGCTCACTATGTTTTAGCACAAATTACCTTACCATTTCTTTAATGTTTAAACGCTTATATATCCAAACCTAATTGACAGAATATATTAAAAGTATATATATTTGAAATTAGAAAAAAAAGTTCATCACTATGTAAAACTCTGGTGTAATATGATTTTAGAGGCTATATTTCAACTTTTGAGTTTTAGAAAATGAGGAATGCTTCTAGATATATGATCGGAAATCACGACTTTAGAAATTTTGCTAAAATGGATGTAGGCAATGGAGTGGTGCAGTTTATCAGAAATATACATGATATCAATATAGAAATTTTGGACTGGAATATGGGTGGCAGAGATGGTAAAAAATAGTTTTTATATTTAATCAAAATAATGTTTATTTCTTGAAACAAAATTGGTAAATAGTATTTAAAAAGCGTGTTAAGGTAAATGTACCAGTCGACACTTTAACGAAAAATAATGAAACATTATTTTTTTAGTTGAACCAAGATTATAAAATTAATAAATCTAGTAATGCATTTTCTTGCCCACATATTATTCTTCAAAATAGTCTATGTTTCAATTTGATTGATTTAAAAATTATGTGTTTTATAACTTGTTTTTTCAAAACATTTAATTGCGTCAAACGTCGACTCTCGTATTGGGACTTGATCCAGTAGTCGATACATTTTCGATCCAGTTGCCAACATAATACGATAATAAATAATTAGGTACCCAAATAAATTTGAAATAATTATATTTACCAAGTTGACATTACAACGTACATTTGGAAATGCAAAACACTTAAAAGTATTAACAAAAACAAAAAAAAAGTAATTTTCACTTCTGGCATAAATAAAATAAAGTAAGCAAAATGTTCAAACAAAACTAAAATAATATTTAAAATTTACATTTCTTTGACATATGGTGAATGAGCAAACTGATAACTAACTCTCTCTCTTGTAACTACAACATTAGGTTGTTTAACTTTACCCCTAATTTGTTTTAAAGATACAACAGAAACATTTTTTTCTTTCACAACGAATATTTTTTTAGTAGCCTCTGTACTTCTTAATCCCATTATTTCTATTTTGTCGCATGAATTTTTTTTCTGAATAGTGCAGAGATAAACAAAAGTAGATACCATTCTTTTCCCTCCTTTAAATTTAACTAAAGTAAAATCGCCCTCTTTTAATCCTTCTAATGAGGTAATTTCTTCAATGCCTTCATCTTCGTCACTTTTTCATTTCAGATACATCAGATTCCTGTTATGACATATGACCATCTGAATCAGATTCAGAAGATACATCTTCTTCAATCCTCTTTTTCTTGTTTTTTTGCTCCATTTTTCTTGTTTCTGACTCCTTTTTCATTTCTTCTCTGATCCTTTTGTTGTTCAGCTTCAACTTTTTTTTGTTTTTTTTTTCCTATAATACTCATCTGTGGCGATTCTTCGTGTTCGTTGAGATTTTACGCGTTCTTTTAAATCATGCCATAAAAGGGCCCTTTTAAACGGAGATGGAAGTTCAGCATTTAATGCTAAAGTTTTGTAAGTATCTGAAAAGGGCGCTGTAGTATTCTTATTTACATTGGCTATATTTTTTAGGTTTCGATTTGTGATTCTTTTTCTTTTCTATTGTCAGCATTAGATGTTGAAGGTACTTGACTATCTGGAAAGGACACGGAAATATTTTTCTTTTCAATGGTCATGTTTTCAGGTGATGTTTCATTTTGTTTTTCCTTTGCACCTTCTTCCACCTGATCATTTATCTTTTCTACATCTTGTACTTCTTCTTCTATCTGATCTGTCCCATTTTCATCACTTGGTTTGTTTGGTACAAGAATATCCTAAAACAAATAAAAACAAAATGCAGTCTAGTTTTTACATTTTCACTACCATTTTTCTCATATCTCAACTTTATCTGCTTTTTCCTTACATTTCTTCCGTAAATTAAACAAAGAGTAATCCTCTACAGGTCGTTGCCAATCTCCTTCGTTTTGGAAAAAAACAGACATTGTCTCTTTACGTATATGTCGCTCCAGCATTAACAAAAAGGTTCTTTCCTCTTGGCTACAAATGTTTTTAGGTTCTAAAGGAAGCACTTTTACTTTCACTTCTCTGGGGTTCCATGGTACCAAACCACATTTTATAAATCCATTTTGTAGTGTTGATATAGTTAAACATTCCAGAGAAGTACTTAACAAAGGTGCACAATCATGTTTTTTCAATTGATTTCCATTGTTCTGTAATCTCCATTCTCGAACACTCTGCCGCCAAACTGTTTTTAGTGAGTGAAAAACAGCCACGTCCATTGACTGGAGAATGTGATTCTGAGCGATGTTGTTGCCACAATCGGGAACGTTTACACCATTTTCCTTGGATTATTTTTTGAGATTAAAATTCGGCGTGTCCAAAAATGGAAGTGTCGATTACTGGCGCACTTAGCTTAAATATTCATTACAATTCCAATTTCAGAATATTCCATGTATGTTGCTAATATTAAAGGCAATGCATTTATATGGCATCAGATTCGCTATATTATGGGAATCTTATTTTTAATTGGAGCAGGGAAAGAAGAACCTACAATAGTTAATGAATTGTTAGACGTGGAAAAAAATCCAAGGTATTTAAATGATTCTACAAGATTTTTTGTTCATAAATTTAATATTTACATTTTTAAGAGTTAATAATTTTTTTACAATTTTAAATTTTAGAAAACCCGAATATAATATGGCAAGCGAAGTTCCCTTGAATTTATTCTTATGTGAATATGATAATGTCGAATGGCATGTCAGTCAAGATAGCTTAAAATCCGTTTTAGAGAGACTTCAAGAAATGTGGACATTCGCAAGCATTAAGTAAGTTACTAATTAACTCAAATAGTAAAACTTTTATTTGGTTTACTTTTTTAATATTATGCCAAATGTAAAAATAATTTTTTTATAACCACACTTCTACTCTACAGGGTGGGGATTTGAAATGGAATACCGCTTATAGCGGATCCGGGAATAAGATTTCTCTAAAATCCTGAAATAGGTACCCAAAGATTTTTTATGGTCTTCGTTTTTGTCATGTAAACAAAAACTGGGTCCCCAAAGGGAGGCGCAGCCCTAAGCAACTTTTTTTGTTCAAATTGGAAGACACCTTTTGTGGCAACTTTTTTGAAAGCTTATTGAAAAAGGAATTTGCCATTAATATTTTTTTTTGAGATCTGTCAAACCATGTGTCAGAAATTTATTAAAAACCAATTTTTAAATATAATAACATTAATAATAACAATAAAACTGAAATCTTACCTTTCCAGTGTAAAAATTGTTGAAAATATGCCCCATTAACTTGGTTGGCACAAACCCAAACAATGGTAGAATTCTTACCTTACCCTCTTAAACTTCTGGCGCGATTAAACACATCTCTGCACTAATTCTTGCCTTCAAGTCTTCTAGATTTTCAAGTCTGGTTACATAGACCGTTCTTTTTAAATCAACCCATAAGAAAAAATCTAAGGGTGTCATATCTGGGGATCGGGGCGGCAACTCTATAAATCCTCGCCGTCCTATCCACTTGCAAAGTGGGGAGGGGCTCCATCCTGTTGAAAAAATATCCTTGGATATAGACTTCCATTATAAGGGAATATTGTTTGCAGTTGTGGTATTAAAAATGTTTGGAGAAAATTTAAATAGAGGTCTTCATTTAAGTTGTCCTCAAAAAAGAATTATTCTGTCTCCTATTATTCCAGCCCAAACATTCACTTTCCCTTTACGCTGTGAGTGACATTCACAATCCAATGAGGATTTTCGTCTGCATAATACCGGCAATTTTGACGATTAACCTAAAATGGAGGTTAGTTAATAGGACTTATAGGTTTAGAGCTATGATTCCCAAAGTGGTCGAAATCGAACCGAAAAAATCCGAAAATCGAAATCATTACCTCGCAAAAATCTACCCTTCTATCTAAATCGTCCTCCAATGACTTTTGTACTGGGTGCATTTTAAATAGTTTTATGCCAGCAGATTTTGTGATCCAATATTGTGGTCACTAGATAATTGCTTTCCTGTTGTAATTGGATATCTAATTTAGTCTCATCTGATACTTTTGGGGTTCTTTTTCGAGGAACATGTCTTACATGACCCAAATCTCTAAATTGCTTTTCAATTTTTCTAACTGTAGATAACCGTTTTTTAAATGAAACACCCTGTATATTAAATCATATTCTTGAAGATCTTTTTTTTTCTAATTTCAAAAATATATACTTTTAAACATTCTGTCAATTAGTTTTGGATATATAAGCGTTTAAACAATAAAGAAATGGTAAGATAATTTGCGCTAAAACATAGTGAGCCATGGTCAAGACAGTTGCAATGAACGACGCCTTTTTGACGTTTACCGGTCAGAAGTTATTATTTACGAGAATTTTTAATATCTAATACGTTGGACGATGGGTTATTCGGAGGGAGAGAAACTCGACATGATAGAATTATTTTATTTACATGGTAAAAATGCATCGAGAGCTCGTAACGAATATCATAGACGGTTTCCAGATAGACCAACACCGACTTGTAGGACAATATTAAACATCGCTAAACAATTGAATGAAAGAAAAACACTTAAGCGGAAAATTAGAATAGTGGAAAGAAACGCTGAAGAAGATTTAAATATTTTATTATATTTTGAAGTTAATTTTGAAACCTTTGTATTAAAATAATTTATTTATCTTATTTATTCTTGTTTTAGAAAATCCTGAGAGCTCAATTCCAGATGCAGCCACTTTTTTTAACAAATCATGGCATAAAATCCATTCAGTTCTAAAACGTTATAAATATAAGCCATATAAGTTTTTACCTACTCAAGAATTAACCGATCAAATTAAAATAGACCGATTACACTTCTGCCAACAAATAGAAAGACGTGTTATGATGAACCAACTAAATCTGTCAAACATAATTTTCACTGAGGAGGCAACATTTACCACTGGAGGCATGTTTAACCGGAAAAATAAACATTTTGGTCAAAAGAAAACCCTCTTGCTCTTCAGGCGGTCAAAATTCAGGGAAGAAGATCCCTGCATGTTTGGTGTGGCCTTCTTAACAATCATGTTATTGGACCAATATTTTTAAATGGGAATTTAACCGGACAAAGGTTTCAGGAGGTATTAGAAAACGAAATCGAGAGGCATTCAGAACAACTACCGATTAATTCATATCTTAATTTGATATGGTAACAAGATGGTGCCCCTCCTCATAATGTCCAGCTGGTCACCAATTTTTTAAATGACAGGTATCCATTTTGGATTGTAAGACATGGACCATTAAGATGGCCAGCAAACAGTCCCGATCTCTCTCCATTGGACATGTTTTTGTAAGGTTATCTGAAAAACAAGATATACTACAATAGGCCAAGAACCATCCAAACTTTAGAGCAAAATATAGTCCAAACAATCGACGATTTAAACACTCAATCACCTCATTTTATCTACGCATCCATACACAGAAAATTTAGAAGAAATATTCAGAAATGCATTATAAACCAAGGAGGCTATATAGAAAACCAATACTTAGTTCTTTAAGCCAATATTATTATTTACCTACTTTATATTATTGATTTTTTATGGTATTGTTTCTTTCCACTATTCTAACTTTTCACTTAAATGTTTTTCTTTCATTCAATTGTTTAACGATGTTTAATATTATGCTACGAGTCGGTGTTGGTCTATCTGGAAACAGTCTATGATATTCGTTACGAGCTATCGATGCATTTTTACCATGTAAATAAAATAATTCTATCATGTCGAGTTTCTCTTCTTCCGAATAACCCATCGTCCAACGTATTAAATAATAAAAATGATCGTAAATAGATACTTCTGACCGGTAAACGTCAAAAAGGCATCGTTCATTACAATTGTTTTGACCATGGCTCACTATGTTTTAGCGCAAATTACCTTACCATTTCTTTAATGTTTAAACTCTTATATATCCAAAACTAATTGACAGATTATATTAAAAGTATATATATTTGAAATTAGAAAAAAAAAAGATCTTCAAGAATATGATTTAATATACAGATTGTTTCATTTAAAAAAACTGACAACCTGTCAAAATTTGACATTTCCAATAATATTTTCGCACTAATGATATAATATTCTAAATCTTCATAAAAAACCGAACAACTTTTGTATTTACGACATTTCCGTATCTATTCAAATAAACTCTCTAGGTGGGTGGAAAAATATACGGGAAAACCCTGTACTTCGCGACAAAGGTGGTAAATCTGGATGACATTCATGAAACAAAGTAGCAACTTCTTCTTGACTTCGTTTTCTTTCTCCATACCCGATCATCATTAGTAGTTCGATTTTTAACGTTTCAGTTAAATACATCTTTAAAAAATAATCAAAGATTTAAAAATTTTAAACTACTTTACACACAACTCAATTAACGATATTAAAAGCGTATGATGTAAAAAGTACCTTTGTTCGAAGCGCAATATCAAAGAAGTGTATTAATATATAAGTATGTAAATTTTTACTTTTTTTCCGTAAAAAATGCAAATACAAATTAAAGTTTATCTATTTATTTATTTACTAAGCACTGTTTATACAGTGTTTGTATCGGTATTTTGACAATTCGTTACTATGACAATAAAATTGCTAAGCTCGGCCGCCTTCTTAAAACTTTTACTGGTACTGTTAAAATTTTTCCAAAATTTAAAGTCCGTGGCAGTCTTCCGGTTCGGTTCGTCTCGTCGAAGGCAGACCTCTGTGTTATTAACATAAGTGGTTCCACGTGTTCGGTTTTGCTGCTTTATTTCGAGGGGAAGCGGGAGACTCAAACGCCCAGAGTGGAAACTAACGACCCCACTAAAAAGGGAGCAGACGCTGTGACTGTGTGAGGCCTAGTTGTTCCTGTATTCTATCCCCTTCGCCTGCCGCAGTTCTACATAGAATATTAGCGTAATGGCCGCTATGCGGCGGGAGTGGGAGGGGTAAGGGGATAGCTTGAAAGAAAAGGTTATCTCGTGAGACCAGTAGTACTCTCAAGGGGCATCTAGTGGAAGCCAAGATGCATTAGAAGAGTTTATTAAGAAAGACAAATTTAAAGATATTGAAATACACGGGGTGACCGGGAGCTCAGAGCTCGCCATCCGGACATCCCACCGACAACGTCTCCAAACCGGAATAAGGTGTAAATTATCTGGAAGGGTCGCTCCAGCTCTAAATAAGCCCCGGGCGGAGAGCAATCTGGCAAGTTGCGAAGTGCAGTGCCAAAAACATAGATTGAAATTGAAAGTCCATTTTGTTCCGCTACCTTGAATTCGTACAATTTTACCAGTTTATCTCTAAATCACACTTAATGCTTGCACAAAATTTGAAATTAATCTAATAAGTAGTTTTTTTAGACTGATTTTTTAAATATTTTATTAGGTCGGCATTTTGTTTTGCTAGCATATATTTATACCAAAATGTTACCATCTCATTCTTATGTAACATTTGATTTTTTTGATTTTCGTGCAAAATTTGAGGTAAATTAAATAATTAGTTCTTTAGTGATAATTTCTTTAAGGTTTCACTAGGCCGCCGTCCTGTTCAGGGATACTCAATTTTTACCAAAATGTTATCAGGTCATCCCAATATGACCCTTAATTTTTGGCTAAAATTTGAAGTCTGTCTGATAAGTAGTTTTTTTTTGCTCGAATTGGCAGAGTAGTTTCTTGCCATAAACTAACAGACAGACGAACCGACGGAATTGATAAAACAAGTTTTTTGGCATCTAGGGAGTCTAAAATGTAAAGATATGTAAAACCTGAGAGTCTCATTTTTGCAGATTATAAAAGTTTTATTTGGCCCCCATTTTGGACTAGTTCCACAGTTTTACTAGTTCATCTCTGTACTACAATTAACAACAAATCATTAATTAGCTTTTTCAGGCTGAATTTTTAAACATTTTATTGAGCAACCATTTTGTTCCACCATCTTGGAAAATTTTAGATAAATCGGATAAGCATTTTTTTAGTAATAGTTTTTTTAACATTTCACGAAGCCGCCATTTTGTTTTGATATATTGAATTTTTACCAAATTGTTACTAGGTCATCCCCATATGACCCTCAATTGTTGATCAAAAGTCAATCTAGGGACCCTGAAACGTAAAGATCTGAATAAATCTCGGAGGGTGATTTTTTTCACGATTACAATACGTCCTTTTTATGAGGGAAGTAAAAAGAGCCAAAGGACCAAAAGGAGGCAAAAAAATATCCCCATTCCGCAATTATAAAGATTAGGATTTAGACTTTCTTAGTAAAAAATTCAAAATACCAGTAAAAAAATCTTTATATTGTTCTTTTACTTTTAATATCGTTAATAATAAATCAACTAAAATAATTAGTTTTTGTTAGTTCTTTCTTAGTATTTTGTTTTGAATACATTTTTTCTATCTAATCTAAACTTGTAAGTTTTGAAATTATTAACAAATAATAACCATGCAAGCCTTATGAAAGTTTTAATAGATTTAGAAAACTTTAAAAAAACTGAACTTTGTATTTTTAAGAAGCTGGTATTGTTATTGAGATATTCTCGCTTTGCTCTTCATGTTCTCCATTTGTAAACATTAGTCATCACAATTGTACTGAACATGTTCCACTGTCAAAATTAAAATTATATTGATACCATCGAACGTTTTTCTTTCTTTTTTAGGAGTGTCATGATAAAAGATATGATAGACAATTTGTTCGGACGACTGAAAAAACCAGAAGAAATGAAGTGCGTAAGTGACAGCCTAGTTTCTGGTGTTAAACAAAAGAAATACATTCCTGTAATGAAGAGACAAAAATGCGGTAAATGTTTTGTAAAAAAGTTTATTTTTAAAGATTGTATAAAATATAAGTATATAATATAAATAATTAACTAATTTTTCATTTTTTATTGCAGGAAGTTTGGAAGATAAAATAAAACATTATTCCAAGAGGAAACGAATAGAAATAATGCCAAATAATCTCGAATAAAAGGTTCTCTGTGAGTGAATCATTGGGTCACCTCCTTGCCTTTGAAGAACTGAAAAAGAAAGGTTTTCATCTATAAGAGAAAAATGAAAATTATGTACAAATAAAATTATTTTTTATGTTGTAAAATTTAATCTCAATTTGAATTTATTAGTTAAGCCGAGAACCCAATGCAAGTTTCCTAAACTAAATGTATAATGCAAAAGATAAGCAACAAAACGAAATGCAAAACGTTGAAGTAAATATAACCTATATTCTAAAAAGTATACAACAAAACACTGAAATAAATTTAATGCGCTTTATTGGAGTAATTCGCAATGTTGCACCTATTTATGGACCTTGTTTAAGACCCGGGTCAATGGATATGGGTCAGTTTAATGATCCGTATATTTAAATTCACTAAATATATTCGTTATTGGGTATGCGTAGCTCCATCTATCTGAAGACACCGTAAGCATGTAACATCAATTTTATAGACAGTACAGGGTGTTCAAAATTTTTATAGCCTTCTTCGTTTATGAGATACAGGGCGAAATAGAAAATTTTGCATTTTGGGACCCCCCTCGTATCTCGGTTATCCTTTAACTTAACGCAAAGGGAAAAATTGCTGCTTATGCAGTTTTTTACACTGGATCCAGTGGCATAGTCATATTTTTCATTTGAGTTGTTATTTTTTAGATATGACCCAAAGTTGTTTTTTTTTAAATGGGACACCCTGTATATTTGTCCAGAAATTGATTTGTTTTAAAAGCTTCTCAAAAATATATAATAGTGTGGGTCTATTTTAATAAACAACAACAAAAATTCTAATTTTTATAATTATCATCCCAAATTTTGCAGTAAGCCATGCAAAACGATGCCGTTTTCTTTTGTTTTCTTGGAAGCAAATGACATTTCCCAATTTTGTACGCATATATAAAATATAACGCTAGTTTTTTGTATTTATTTATTGTGTAAAAATATATTTGTATTATTATGGAAGAAAACCAAACTTTCGAACATTATGAAAAGTACGATATGTTAGCTTGTTTTATATTAAGTAATGAAAATGTTGAAGCGGCTTCTGAGATGTATTTTAACAGGTAAATAGTTAATTTTTAGGTATGTTGAAATACTATTGCTTAATTTTTATTAGACTTTTTATCGAATAAAAAAGAATTTATTTAATCACAGATTATTTATCAAACCTCGTACGAAAACATATAATAAAGAAAATCGGGAGGCTGAGGAAATTACGGTTTTGGCTAATGCAGAAGCTTACCCTACAAGCTCTTGTAGGGCCAGTGAAAAGAGCATAGGGATTCCAAAAACGAGTTCAAATTCTAAAAAAGCACAAATACCACCCATACAAATTTAGGCTCATGCAGCACTTACAGCCAGGGGATGCCGAGCGTCGGGTAGTCTTCTGCAATTTGTTTCGAGAAAGATGCGATATGGTTAGAGATTTTGAAAGAAGGTTATATGGTCAGACGAAGCACATTTCAGTAATTCTGGTATACTCAATAGGCACAATAGTAGATTCTGGTCCCAGGAAAATTAACATCAAATATTTCCCAGAAGACAGCAGGGCAGGTTTGGTTTAAATGTGTCCTGCTTCATATTAGGAACACATATAAAATTTTATATATTGGAGGGAAATCTAACAGCCAATCGCTATATAGAAATTTTAGAGGCAGCTATACCTGAATTACTTGACGATGTTCCTCTAGCGTAAATTAACGAAATTTCTTTTCAACAGGACGGTGCTCCTGCACACAATTCTGGAATGACGAGATTATTTCTGGACAATAATTTTACCAATCAATGGATCGGAACAAATGGACGTATAAGATGGCCCCCTAGGTCCCCAGATTTGTCGATTTTAGATTTCTTTCTATAGGGCTATCTGGAAAATAGAATTTACAAAGACCACTATGATAATGTCCAAGATTTAGGAAATGCAATAAGAGAACATTTTCGCTATTTACAAAATCATTCCGTTATTTTACTTAATTCCCTAAAACGAATACGAAAATTGTGCGAAGCATGCATAGAACTAAATGAAAATCAGTTTGAACAGTTCTTTTGATTTCCTTGGTTACTGTAGTTCTTATACGACAGTTAATTTTTGCTGAAAGGCTTGTTACATAATAATTTATTACTGTTTTGTTCTTGTGTTACATAAATCTAGGTAGGTGGTACTTTTTTGGTGAGAAATTATCAATACATATTTTGATAAATAGATTTAATTACATATTTATTTTGTTTTTGGGTTAGGATGTAGATAATGTTAACGACTTTAAATAAAAGGCAGCATTGTTTTGCATGGCCTACTGCAAAATTTGGGATGATAATTATAAAAATTAGGATTTTTGTTGTTGTTTATTAAAATAGACCCATACTATTATATATTTTTGAGAGGATTTTAAAAGGACAAATCAATTTCTGGACAAATATACAGGGTGTCTCATTCAAAAAAACACAACTTTGGGTCATATCTAAAAAATAACAACTCAAATGAAAAGTATGACTACGCCACTGGATCCAGCGTAAAAAACTGCATAAGCAGCAATTTTTTCCTTTGCGTTAAATTAAAGGATAAACGAGGGGGGTCCCAAAATGCAAAATTTTCTATTTCGCCCTGTATCTCATAAACGAAGAAGGCTATGAAAATTTTGTTTACGGCTTCATGAGTTTCACAAAAAATTAGCTCAAGTTCGTGAAAACCGCAAGGTTCTATCTTTAAAAATAAGCGAGATACCCTGTTTTTGCAACCAAATCCGGACACCCTGTACAGTATTGTCCATACATTTTTTCGGTTTTTACTTTTTCGTGACGAGTTAAATGACTGGCGCCCTATCTAGTCTGATTGTCTCTTTACAGACTTTTGTGTGATTCACAGGAAAAAAGTTTTTGTATCTTTAAGATTTTCTTGTTCACCAAATTTTTCCTATATAACCTGGGAGATTAAATGCAAAAAATACAACAGGTTCGCAACTTTTAAATGTTTTCCCGCTAGGTTTAATATGCTCATTGCCTTGATTTATTTCTTCAATTCCTCTTTTTATGTTGTTTTTAAAAATAAAAGTAGCCGTGGTTTGTGTTTGGTTGTTTGTCCAAAGTGATAAGTAAACTTACTAATTTACAAGGCTTAAGAGTGTTGCTATAGTGGTTTTGAAGTTAATGTTTTTTATCTTTCTTTTTGCATTTATTTATTTATTTATTGCTAAGAAAGGTCCATTTTCCGACATCTGTATATAGTAAATAGCCATAATACTCAAACATGAACTATAATATTACATAAAAAATACTGCAGAAAACAATATCAAGTAAAAAAAAAACAATATCAAAACAATAGTTATACTTGTATTAACGCAATGTAAAGATCTTGTGTTTTGATTTGTTTACTTATTAATTAATATAGATTTATAACATTATTTGTACTGATTTTTATTAACTATCATTCTATTATCGTTACTAATTATAAGTCCACAATTATGATAACACTGGGAACAAATTTCAACTTTTTTGTTTCTTGAACAAAATCTATTTTTTGGATTCAACTACTCCCAAGTAACTAAAAATTACCTATTAGAGAATTATTTTGGGTCGCAAAAAAAATTAAATTATTTGTTAGAAAATTTTAATTTATAGGCATATACAATGAACATACAAAATACAGATGATATATTGTTGGTTGAGTTGGTTCAACATTAAATTAATCAGCACATTTTTATCATTGGATCTAAAGTTTAGATACTCACTTCGCGCTTCTTAGCACTCATGGTAATCGGCATTCAACAAGCTAACGACCCACTGTGGGCCACAAATACCCTAAACTATTTAAAAAGTCCAAAAATCATTTTCGTATTTTGCCTTTATTTATTATCACAAATTGGTTAAGTAGGCCATGAAGATTCGGAAACAAGTGTAACAAGTCGAGTGGTTGTCATAGTAATGACAGAAATAATTTTCAAAGTTTGTTGTCAGTAATATTCTTGTACTGTTATATGATATTTTAATAGTTTTGTCGGCTAAAAATCGAGCAGTTATAAGATAATTATCTTTTTACAAAAATTAAAATGCAAGAAACCATCGAAGGTGAGTTTTTATCCATTTTTGACGCTGATAAACTAATTCTTAACAACAACCAAGATCACAATCAGCATTCAGCTTATAAAAAAATATCACAATAAACTATTTTCTGACTTTATTAAGCAATATCTTAAAATGTTAGCATTTGTTAGGACTACCATTACTATTAAAAGTTCTACTAATATCTCATAATGTTTGCTGTATAATAAAATCCTGCTCCTAGCTGCTCCTTTTTCAAAAAAATATTTTTTTAGATAACTAAGTATATCATTTTAATTTTTATATTTTCTGAAAACACACAAGCACACAATATTCATATATGTAACTCTCCTAATAAATGACTGATTGCAGTGAAACAAAAAACATTTTATGAAAAATAGATTAAGTACTTACCCAATTACTAGAAATGACCGCCATTTTGAATACCAAGATGGCGGCCAAGTTCAAATACATCGCTAAGTGATTTTACACTTTCGTTGTACTTTTATTTCTCTATTTCTGAGTTAGATATTCTTTTTAACAAATTTGTAAAATATGGCGCTTTTTTTTTAGAAATTAGACATTCAATTCAGATAAAATCACTATATGAATCCCGTCATCAAGAACGTGCCATAGAAGATATCTTATCTAATATTTTATGTGCAAATTGTCGAGATCAGAACCAAAAACGGGTAAAATCTTTGGCACATAATTATTTCGTTCAATTCCGAAAAAAATGGCAAGCGGCCAATAGAAACGCAAATAGGTTTTTGACAAGTCATGCGGCATGGCTGGAAACAAATATTACAATAACGTGCACCAAGCCAAAAAATTCTACTTTGGGTCGACCAAAGGTACCATTTAATAGTTTAAGTTATGGTGGAAAGTACAAGAGAACCGAGAAACTGCGAGAATGTGAAACCGATGAGCTCGTATTTGCTGCAGAAATGGGTCTGAGGGGTTCCGGCAAGCCAGCAGCTGCAAGTCTATTGGCTATACATTTAAAAGTATTAAATAAAAACAATACAACAAGTTCACCGCTCCAGATGTCTCCAGAAAAAGCACTATCTTTGATAATAGATACAAATCTTTCCAAGCATCAGTAGTAATGTAAACTTGTATCCATCATACAATATTGTAAGAAAGGCCAAACAATCTTGCTATCCAACAGAAATCACTGAACACTCTGTCTCTGTCACATTACAATCTTTACTGGATCATACGGTATCCAGATTGTTCTTGACACCACATATGTCAAAAGGGGAACGTTAAAAAAATTGAACTATATAAGTTTATATAGTGTTACTGTTATAGGTATAATGATAAAGTTTAATTACTGATACTTCTTTGCCGTTACGTCATGAATGTCACCAAGCGTCATCTTATGGAATTCATCGGTTGCCATATTATGACGTAACAGCAAAGAATCAATAATTAAACCATAGTTAATATTTATTTGTTTTACTAGGAATAAAAGTCTATGAAAAATAAAAAAGTTTGTCAACTGTTAATCAAATTCTCACACACACTGTTACTAGGTTTATAAATATATAAATATATAAATTATATAAAATATAATTTAAAAATCGTTTCTGAATTTTGGTTATTCTTATCAAAATTATTTATAAATACATTGTTAACTTCAGTAAATTCAAACGACTGATCTGTTTTGTAATATAGATATTTTTGAGATTACCCTGTATAATAATAAGTTTTATGAATGTCAAATAAACTCAAAAAAATCAATTTTTCATTATTCAAATACTTATGAAATTTTTTTTTGTCATTTAAACATATTTCGAGTTTTTCAAGATCACAGGGTCCCTCTGGCTCACTGTGCGACCCACCGACCTACCCACACGCTCTTCGACCCGGTTCCCGATTCGAAGCGATGATGTATTAAATCGAACCGACTGAACACATCTTTTTGTTTTGTCTTTTTCTCAAAGATCCGTGATCCGGTTAGCAATATTTTCAAGAGCAGGCTCCTGTGGGTCAACATAAAGACCCAGATGTGTATATTCGAAACTACGTAACCTCAAAATGACAAAAATACGCAAATTTGGCGGTTTTCGACGTCACACACTTCGAAACAGTTGACAACAAAAGGGTTTAAATTCAATTTACGATGATAAAACAACGGTATCTGACGTAGTTTTCAGCTAGATACGATTACTATTTGGTAAATTCGATAGTATAAGTAATAACACCTTATTATGACCCTATTTAAAGTTTTTGCAATGAAATAGTTTTTTTTATTACCTCATTAATTACATTAAAAGCTTCTTTACATTCATGTACTTGAAAAGATCTCTTGATCCAACTGGGCAAGGCATTACTTGTACTTGTTCTAGCGTATCTTTCGTCAAGTAAGAGAACGGTCGCGTAATCGTTTCTATGTCTAACCGCTCTGCCAATGCACTGATTCACAGCTTTCATGCATAAGTTTTCATAAAACTGTTGTCCAGCTCCCTGGCCCTAAAATCAACGATTTGATGCTGTTAAATCTCCTCTTTCACATCCACTATAATATATTTACCTCTTTTTTGTCCAAAAACGTCATTTTTTCTTTCAAATCTGCCGCCATAATATTAGCATATGGCAAACCCACCACTATAACACATCTACCTAGGTCGTCGCTGAAATTAAGTCCCTCGCTGAGTTTTCCACCTACATATTAAAAATACATTTAACAAAACGAGCAAAATAAAAGAATCTCTTAACAATAACATTTTCTGTGACATGGTATAAAAAAGCAAGATATTTTAAATGAAACAATTATTTACTTACACCTGTTCAAAGGCCTGTTATGGAAAAGTGGACTGTATTTTAATAAATTATTAGGTAAATCGAAAAATACCTTGGGTAAATAGTGCAATGCAGGGATCTTTATATTCATTTTTCGCTGTATACAGGGTTTTTCATTGCATATATTTTGAGACCAATTATTTTTAATGAATTTGTATGTCAAGCTTTGTTTAATTCTTTAAAAGATGAGAAATGTACCTTAACATCTCTTAAAGTTTTTGTTGGAGGGAATTTCTATGGTTTTTGGAATGAACCTATAGTGAAGATAGATGCCTGATATTAGCCTGTCTCGGTTAAATTTCTGTTTTAAAATCACCTGAGAGGCTTGACTTCGTTATCACATTATTATAATTAAACTTGTACCTCTTTTATTAAAATATTATATAGATTATAAGATTAAAGATTACTAAAATATTATTTAACCCTCTTGAATGTCAGTGGTATAATAATCAGATAAAACTAATAAAACATGTTTTTATATATTTTTTAATTACATTTATTTAATTATAATTTTTTAATTAACTTTTAAGTTCTGTATCTCTTATATTACTTAACATCAGTAAGTTAAGTAATTTTCTCAGTAAAGAAATGCAGGCAACCTAAAAGTAAAAGTCCAATAGAACGCCATTGTTTATTTTGATCTCCCTATAAATATTTAGCCATGATGTTTGTTTTTGTGAGTTTTACTTTTAGGTCTTTAGCATAGCCAGAAAACTAAGTGATGTATGTATCCTACCTCAGATACAGGGCCGTTTTTAGGGGTGTGCACGGTGTGCCGGCACAAATGCGGCCAAATTATTGGGGCGGCCGCAGGCCGCCCGCCAAAAACACAAAATTAGCCATTTGATTACAAAAATATACCTATATTTTTGTTTTCAAAATAAAGAAAAATTAAATTACATTTTGTTAGGCTTTTAAGATAAAACATTCATAAGAATTTTATTACCGGTCATTTCTTTTTTTGCTGTGCATGAGTTGCCGAAATTACAATAGAACTATTTATAGCAGCGTTCCTTGGAAAAGCAATAAAAATGATAGATAAGGGCGACCGCCTTTCAATGCAAAAATGTTTGTTTATACTTCATAATTGGTATGTGTACAGTATATAGTTTTATATAGCTCTATATACTGTAGAATGGGGCAGTTTTTAAATGTTTTGTTTTTCTTTTTAGTATTCGATTAACTAGCGAGAGTTTAACAGTGATATAAAGTGTTTGTTGTTTAGTTATTTTTTTCTACATTTTGCAAAAGTGAAATTTCAAAAGAAACAAATTTTCGTAATTTAAAAAGGTAAGTTCTTCGGATAGATATTACTTTACTTAATATTACCATCCAGATCCGCATCTTACGTTTTGGATTTAATATTAAACATGTGAAAAAAAATTTTTTTTAGCTTGAGATCAAAAAGTGGTTTATTGTTAATTTTATGTCTAGATTAATTTTCTATATTTCAAGTTTTAAAAAATGTATAAAGTAGTTTTACTAATTTACTTATCTAATAAAAATATAATAATTATATTTATTTTTTGGGTCATTTTAAAAACAAAATCTGATGCTAGATTACAATTTTAGTTATTATTTATAAAAAATTCCATTTGGTGCGAACTTAATTGGGGATAATATAAAATTATATCTTCCCAGATTCTGAACTATTACATAAACTAAATTTTCTAACTTTAATTACCTTTCAATTTTATTTCCAGATGTCCGATAGAAAAACAAAACGTTTATCTGGAGCTCAATATAAAAAAAGAAAATTAGAAAAGGAAGAAAACAAAAAAAAATTAAGTGGATCTTTGCAAAAATATTTAGTTCCATCAACATCGTCACAGGGTACAGATACAATTGAGGATGAAAATGTAAAGGATGCACATAAAGTAAGCGACCCTGAAGAAAAAAAACACCCTGAATCAAATACAGAAATAGATAATGAAGAAAAGATGCTCTTAACCGATGATAATCCTAACTTAAACGAAGTTATCCCTGAAACTAATAATGATTTTGATGTCAGCGACCCATTCACCTGGCCGGATATTTTACAAAATCAAGTTATTGAGCAAATAGTACAAAACGATTTTCAGCATATAGAAAAAAAATTTCCTTCTGATGAATCGGGAAGGAAATTTTCTTCAACTCAATATTTTCGAATTTTGCCAAATGGTAAAAAAATTAAAAGAGCTTGGTTGGTATACTCTTGTAGAGCAAATAGCATTTTTTGTCTTTGTTGTAAAATATTTTGTAAGGAAGTGTTTAAGTTAAATAGCAAAATGGGGTATTCTGATTGGCGACATCTTTCACATATTTTATCCAAGCATGAATCTTCTGGACATCACTTGCAAGCTAATCAAAAATGGGTTGAGTTAAAAATATCATTAAATAAAAAATTAACTATTGACAAAGAACGGCAAAATTATTTTGAACTTGAAAGGGAACGCTGGCGCTCTATCTTAAAAAGAGTTATTGCAATTATTCAATTTTTAGCTGGACAATCATTGGCATTTCGTGGAAAAAGTTCCGTCTTATACGAACAAAATAATGGCAATTTTTTAAAAGCTGTTGAAATGGTGGCAAAATTTGACCCAGTGTTATCCGATCATCTAAAAAAAATTACAAAGACCCAAGAATCAAAAAGTAAAATAACTCACTATTTGGGAATTCATTTTCAAAACGAAATAATTACTTTGCTAGCAAAAAATATTTGCCATCATTTTACGACACTCTTAAAAAAATCCAAATATTTTTCCATAATTTTAGATTCTACTCCAGATGCAAGTCATACAGAGCAAATTACATTTGTAGTCAGATATGTAGACTGTAACGAAGAAAATCTTGTCATAAAAGAGTGTTTTTTGGGTTTTTTTCCTATTTTATATACAACTGGGGAAGGGATTTTTAACCTATTGGTTAATGATATTTTGCCTAAGTTTGAATTAGATATTAGGGATATAAGAGGTCAGGGCTATGATAATGGGGCCAATATGTCCGGAAAACATATCGGACTTCAACAAAGGGTAAAAAATGTTAATTCCAGGGCTATATTTGTTCCTTGCACCGCTCACACACTAAATCTAGTAATAAACGATTCCGCTAAAATCTCCCACGAAACAATAAATTTTTTTAACATCGTCCAGGAACTGTATGTATTCTTTTCTTCTTCTCCTTTTCGTTGGGATGTTTAAAAAAAAAATGTTAGTAATTTAAATCTTACATCGGTAAGTGACACCCGATGGGAAAGCAGAGTTAAAGCGCTTAGACCACTTCGGAATCAACTAGGAAATATTTGTAAAGCCTTGGTTGAGCTTTCAGAAGATGTTACAAGAGACTCAAAAACAAAACTAAGTGCCAATTCATTATTAGAAAAAATAAAATCATTTACTTTTATCTGTAGCTTAGTCATATGGTACGAGTTATTAGTTAAAATTGACGTAGTCAGTAAATTATTGCAAAAAATTAATATTGATCTGACTCAGTGTGTCACATCATTAAAACATGTACTTAACTTTATTAACGAAATGCGATCGGACCAAAGTTTTAACACTTACATAGAAATTTCATCCAATTTAGCAAATGAAATTGATGTGGAACCAGATTTTCCAGAAGTTCGTATAAGGCGGAAAAAATCCCAATTTAGTTATGAAAGTACAGACAATGTATATCATAATACAATGTATGTATTATGTCAATATGTACCTTAATATGCATTAAATATTTACATAAAAAAGCAAAGAATATTAATAAATATTTAATTGGAAGGTTTTTTAAAAAATGAATCGATTTTTGTCTGCACACTTTTGGATTTTGCTGCCGTAACAGCCTTCTCTTTTAATCCTTTTAAAAGCAAAATATCTTGGGTAGGAACATCGTTTTCCTCGGCCCACTGAATACTATGTGATAAGACTTTTAAAGCATCGCTATGCTTCATTTTCAACACAACATTGTCATCCTCTGTTTCACTTAATTCGCTGCGACTTGTTTCTTTGCTTTCCAATGATTCATTGATAAGTTCCTCTTCAGTTAAGCCTGAGACAAATTCTTTTTCTCCTGCCGGCCAACTGACAATTTCTTCCTAACTTAATTTATTTTCTGGGTCTATAATCTGCAAGGAGTCTGAAATACTAGCGATATCTGCAATGCTTAACGGACAAAGCCTTTTTCGAAGTTCTGCGAGCGAAATGCTTTCTTCTTCAAGTTCCTCTGCATTAATAACCTCTTCCTTGCTTGGCCACAGACTTGTCCAACTTTTTCTGATGTTTTTTTTCAGAGATGCCTTTCCCGGCTATATCTAAATTACAAAGCGCATCTTTTAAATTGTATTGCTTTAAAACTTTTGTTACATCTCCGTCATCCATGGAGATTAAATGATCTAGCAAGCGTTTTCTGTATGCGACTTTTATGTTTTGAATTAAATTTTGATCCATTGGTTGCAAAATAGCAGTACAATTGGGTGGTAAAAACATAACTCTGAAGTCAGGATCAAAATTTATATCTTCCTCAAGTGGATGAGAAGGAGCGTTGTCTACCAATAACAAGGCCTTATAAGGTCTGTTATTTTCAGTTAAAAACGTTTTAACTTTGGGTATAAAGCACGTTTTAAACCATTCCATGAATAAGTTTTTTGTCATCCATCCTTTGGTGGTTGCCTTGTAAAGCACTGGCAATATGCAGTTTTTTAATGCTCTTGGATGTACAGCTTTTCCAAGAACTAAGAGTGGTAGCTTATGTTTCCCCGAAGCATTGGAACAAGGCATAAATGTTACACGCTCCTTGGATATTTTTCGACCTGGCGCCGATTTTTCCTGCCTGTGAACCCAGGTGCTATCAGGTAAAGCTCTCCAAAAGGCCGCTGATTCATCAGCACTATAAACCTGGTCTCTACTTAACCCCATCTCCTGTACTAGACATCGAAATTTTTCTTGGAATGGTGATACTGCACTTACATCACTAGAAAGTATTTCACCACTAAACTTTAAAAATCGTATTCCATGTCTGTTCTTAAATTTGTCAAGCCAACCAGCACTCGCCAAAAAATCTTTTTTCCCAGTGATTTTTTCATCAAAATATTTTGCCTTAGCTTGTAGTATTCCTGAGGAAACTGGCACATGAGCATTGCGTTGTTGTAAAAACCAATTATATAAGGCAATCTCAACTTCAGGATTTTCAGCTTTCTTCATAACCTTTCTCTTTCCTGAAAAAGGATAAGTGAGTATCAGCCACATTGTAAACATTAAAGATAAAACCAACATCAGTTACAACACAATGGCATTATGTTGTTAGTTTCATGTCTACGTACCTGGTCCTTGGTATGATTTGGCCACAAAACTCCTTATTTAAAGTTTGTTCTTTTTAATATCCGAGATAGTGGATTTTGGAACACCATATGTATCAGAAATGTTACGTATGCTTCCCCCCTTGACATCCAGTATCTTGCATTTTTCAGCAAGAGTCAACGTTTTATGAGGCCGTTTGTTTGACGCCATTTTTTTAGCAATTTACAATACCCCCGTACAATTACAAAGAAAGACTGAATCTAATCGACCGCCCAGAGTCGTTGAGTTGTCGCCAAACGCGACTGGTTTTAACTAGTTTTATTCAGAAAAATGCGGAATTTATTTGCATTTGCACTTAATTGGTGTCCGAAATAAAGAGGTAAAAATATCAAATTGTCCGGTTGATAAGAGGCGCCGAACTACTGTACTTTGAAATCTTCTAGTTATCTACAAAGTTCCCATTAATCCCATACTATATATTATTACCAAGCGGTTACGATTTGCGAACATCCCGCCGGTTCTTTAAAATTTAATGCGATGTTTCGTAGCATTCGGAGAGTTGCGGTACTTGAGTCACTACTATAATTCTGCCATCTATCATAACCATAACCCTTTGTTTTGTTTTTATTTTTTGTTTCCTTAAAATACCGCTTTAGGTTGTTTTGTTCAGGTATCACATAACCAAGTTGTGATATTTTTAATTTTCTATAAAATGACGAAAGATACTTTTTTTTTCGTATGGTATATGAAGCCATTGTGAACCACTTTAACTTGTTATTCGTAGACGATAACACAACACATACACAACTAATTAATAGCTGTAGACCGAATTACAATGACTTTATAAGGACAGTGGCGACAATAGAAGGGGGGTTGGCGATGAGCGCGTCAGCGAAATTGATAAGGAGTGCCTCTTTTCTTTAAAAGATGTCTACTTGTTAAGCAGAAGAAACTAGCTTTCTGTGTACTTGGTTTATTTACAACCTAAGAGTCTACCTATTTTGGGACACCCCCATCACCAATGATTTGAACTTCTAGTCAAGTATATTGCAAAATAAAATGAATCACTAAAATAAGGACTTGGTTTTATTTACAACCTAAGAGTCTACCTATTTTGGGACACCCCCATCACCAATGATTTGAACTTCTAGTCAAGTATATTGCAAAATAAAATGAATCACTAAAAAAAGTAAATCAAATTATATAAGCCTTACCCACTACACTGAACAAAATCGCTCCATTTTTCGACTTCTTAATCGTGGACGCGTATTTCTCCAAGACTTCGTCTACAGAACCAGATTTTTGGGGCTCCCGAAACAATGTCCTTCCGAGATTAATCGATTTTACTTGCTCATATATCCAATTTTCGTAATTGTACGATGGAAAGAATACTACAATTCCACCTTTGACGACCTCACACGTTCGTTTTAAGATATCTTTTAACGAAGGCCCCTAAAATGAATACTCATGATGGTACTGTATGTTTATTTATTTAATACATATGAGATTACCCAATATAAAAATCATACATACCGGGTGTCCCTCAGTTGTGGCTCACTCTTTCACCTTTTTGGTTTTTTGAGACAACTTTTTAAAATTTGGTGTGTGACTACATATCATAAATTTGGATGTTTGGAGATATTCGTTCGCTTTGAGCCAGTTCCTGTTTGACCGGAAAAGATGGCAACTTTCGATTCTTAAATGGGACACCCTGTATATTTTTAATTAATTCGATAGAAAATGGCGTTTGAGTGCAATGACACCCGATTTGTCAGTTTTTGACAGATGGAGGTATTTTTATGATATATTTTTTTTTCAATCTATCATGCTATGAATCATTTAAATTGGTTCATTTCTGCTCTAGTAGGAAGGGAAACAAAAGCTTACCTCTGTTGATCCTAAAAACTATTTTATGCCCGTTCGAAATAAGCAAAATCCGTATTTTTGTGTTTACTCAATATTTTCAAATAGAAAGGAGGTGGCTCCTGGGGATTTTATAAAATACCTCTCTCTTCCGAACAGTTTGATACGACACACACATATTACATTACTCCTAAAAAAGCAAAAATATGTATTGTTACTACATACATAATAATATAAAGTCCGTATAATCTAGTCATCCATGATTCAACCAGTTGACGGCGTGTCTATGGCTACAGCGGGAAATGTAAATAAAATATAAATAAACTGATAGCTTGAAAAAGAGCATTTCAAATACACTAAAAAATGTTAATTCTTGCACATTAGAAACATGCATTCTTTATAAATGGACATTTAATTAAACGTAGTAGGCTATGACCGAGACGGTACGAGACAGACGTATTAAGGTGGCGTTAAAAACAAAAAACTGTTGACAATTTCGACAATCGTCTTTATTATTATTTTTACCCAAGTATAAGTACCTAACTGTTTTAGTGATTTGTTAAAAACTGATTTAAAATTTTCTATTAAACGTGGAAAATTACACAAAAAGTGAAAAAATCGACATGCATCTAGTTTTTGGTGAATGCAGGCAGAATTCAGTTCAAACTGCTCAAATATATGCACAGAGACATCCCGAATCGTCGTCTCCCCACCCGGCATTATTTCTCCAAGTTGGTTAGAACAATGCTCAACGAGCCTGAAAATAATCTTAACGCACCATTTGTTATAAGTGAAGGCAAAGAAATAGATGTTCTGGCATACGAGCATGTAAATATGACTGCCTCACTTAGAGAGATCGCTTTAGAATGCCAAATATCTAAAAAGTCAGCTTGGCGAATTTTACACAAACACAAATACCGTTTGTATAAATATCAATTACATTAACACCTTTATCAAGGGTATCCGAAGATTGCAGTATTGCACTTGGTATTTAGGGAAGTCTTTAGAAGATACTACATAAGATACTAGTCTCAAGAAAATCTGCGTTTGATGGAAGAGGGAAATTTTCAAGAACGTTTTGTGTTTAATTGTTGGATTGCAATTCTCGATGAATTTTAGGGTCTATAATTTTTGATGGTCACCTAACAGGGGAGAGATATTTACACTTTCTGACCCACCAAATTCGGGAGTTTCTCGACGAAATACCAGGGGTTAATGGAAACCGTATATTTTACCAACAAGATGGCGCCCCGCCTCACAATACAAGGGCAGTAACAAATTACTTAAATACCACATTTGGCGTAAATTGTATAGTAAATAGTGGACCTACTTTGTGGCCCCCAAGGTAAAACTGAATTTACGTCTGAGTACTTTGTATCTTTATTATAATTGTTTAAACATTTCAGATCGCCAGATCTCACACCCTTAGATTTTTTTTTGTGGAGCACTGTCAAAAGTGAAGTGTATAATACATCTTCAGCAACCCGTGGTGAATTAGAAAAAAAAGTAAGAGCGGTCATAAACAGGATTACCTCAGGACATCAACTGTAGAAAAGGTACAGCTTTGTCAAGAAGAGCACAGTGGCCATTTTGAAAATTTGGAACCTTAACAATTTATTTTGGTTATAATAATTTCAAAATTAATTAAATTATAAAGTGTTTGTCATTGTAAAACCTTTAAAATTTTATACTATTTATTATGTTAATAACCAAGTTATGAGTGTAATGTTTTCAAAGCCACCGTTTGTTTCATAGCGTCTTCGTCATAGTGTACTGTGCTTAAATGAATTTTATCGTGTATTTGAAACAGACGTATTAAGGCGGCTTTGAAAACAAAACACTGTTAACAATTTTGACAATAATTTTTATTATTATGCGCATTTTCACCCAAGTATAAGTACCTAATTGTTTTAGTGGTTCGCTAAAAACTGATTTAAAATTTTCTATTAAACATGGAAAATTACACAAGAAGTGAAAAAATCGACATGCTTCTAGTTTTTGGTGAATGCAGGCAGAATTCAGTTCAAGCTGCTCAAATGTATGCACAGAGATATCCCGATCGTCGTTATCCCACCCGACATTATTTCCCCAAGTTGGTTAGAAAAATGCGCAACGAACCCGAAAATAATCTTAACGCACCATTTGTTATAAGCGAAGACAAAGAAATAGATGTTCTGGCATAAGTGCATGTAAATATGACCGCCTCACTTAGAGAGATCGCTTTAGAATGCCAAATATCTAAAAATTCAGCTTGGTGAATTTTACACAAACACAAATACCGTTCGTATAAATATTAATTACATTAAGAAATCATGGTTCTTGGGATTAGACCGTGGCAAAATGGAATCACTTTCCGACGTTTCGCCTTCGATTGCACGAGGCATCTTCAGGGATCTTCACTTCACGAGATCGGAACACTGAAGATGCCTCGTGCAATCGCAGGTGAAGCGTCGGAAAGTCATTCCATTTTGACACGGTCTAATCCCAAGAACCATAGTTTCTTAATTGACCACAGCTGTGAAAGCTTTCGTTCTATCTCAATTACATTAATACCTTTATCAAGGACATCCGAAGATTGCAGTATGGTACTTGGTATTTAGAGAAGTGTTTAGAAGATACTTTATAAGATACTAGTCTCAAGAAAATCTGCGTTTGATGGAAGAGGGAAATTTTCAAGAACGTTTTGGGTTTAATTGTTGGTTTGGAATTCTCGATGAATTTTAGGGTCTATAATTTTTGGTCACCTAACAGGGGAGAGATATTTACACTTTCTGACCCATCTAATTTGGGAGTTTCTCGAAGAAATACCAGGGATTAATGAAAATCGTATATTTTACCAACAAGATGGCGCCCCGCCTCATAATGCAAGGGCAGTAACAAATTACTTAAATACCACATTTGTCGTAAATTATATCGGAAATAGTGGACCTACTTTGTGGCCCCCAAGGTAAAACTGAATTTACGTCTGTGTACTTTGTATTTTTATTATAATTGTTTAAATATTTCAGATCGCCAGACCTCACCCCCTTAGATTTTTTTGTGGGGCACTGTCAAAAGTGAAGTGTATAATACATCTTCAGCAACCCGTGGTGAATTAGAAAAAAAAGTAAGAGCAGCCATAAACAGGATTACATCAACTGTAGAAAAGGGACAGCTTTGTCAAGAAGAGCACGGTGACCATTTTGAAAATTTGGAAACTTAAAAACTTATTTTGGTTATAATAATTTCAAAATTAATTACATTATAAAGTGTTTGTCATTGTAAAACCTTTAAAATTTTATACTATTTATTATGTTAATAAACAAGTTATGGGTGTAATGTTTTCAAAGCCACCGTTTGTTTCATAGCGTCTTCGTCATAGTCTACTATGCTTAAATGAATTTTATCGTGTATTTGAAAACCTGTCGCGTATAAATAATAATAAAAACTTTTTTATAAGTTGTCAGTTTATTTATGTTTTATTAACGTTTTCCGCTATAGCTATAGTTACACAGTCAACTGTTTGAATCATGGATGAGTTGACGATGCGGACCAAGAGCAATGATAATGTATGTAATAACAATATTACATACATTATCATGAAGTATGTAGTATAAAAATACTCGGAAGAGAACGGTATTTTATAAAACAAACCCTAGGAGCCACTTTCTTTCTGTTTGAGAAAATTGAGTAAACACAAAAATAATGATTTTGCTAATAATTTCAAACGGGCATAAAATAGTTTTTAGGATCAACAGAGGTAAGCTTGTTTTTTCCCTTACTACTAGATTTAAAAACCGATTTAAGTGATTCATAGCACGCTAGATTGAAAAAAAAACATATATATAATAAAAAAACTGACAAATCGAGTGTCATTGCACTCAGAACGCCGTTTTCTATCAAAATAGTTAAAAATATATAGTGTGTCCCATTTAAGAATTGAACGTTGCCGTCATTTCCGGTCAAACCGGAAGTGGGTCAAAAAACAAACAAACAAACGAATATATTCAAAAATTCAAATTTGCAAAATGTCTAAAAATAAGACATATCAAAACACACGAAAATAATATCAGTGCTTTTTTTTTTAAAAGTAAATTATCAAAAAACAAACACAGTTAATATAGCATAACATTGCAAACAGGAACATGATAACCTTATAAAAGTGAACACACATGTAGAAAAATAATTTCATGACATTGAAATCAAAATTGCGACTATGCGAAAACTCTATGTTATTATAGTTATACAAATAATTGTGATGTTAAACAGAAGGTATATTAAAGCAGAATTTATACAAAAAGAATTAAATTGTTTTTAATCCAATACCTAACAAAAAAATTAAGTTTTAAGTAAATGTTAGTTCTTTTTATATAATGATTTACAAAATTCTATGCTAAGTTGACATTTCACAAAAGATTTAAGTAAACAAGCGAGTTTTGACAATTTAAAGAGACTTACTCACTGAAAAAAAAAATCATTAACGCTGTAAAGTGGTCTTTATATGCTTTAAGAAATTGTGCAAGCATAGGGATAGATTTTAAATGTACTGGCAGATTGTTGTAAAGTTTTATTTTATAATTGATTTTTTTATTTCTTCATAAAGTAAAAAGCATAATTTTTATATTTATATATCCTTTTGGGAGGGTGTTTATATGTTTTCTCAGCAAACACACCGTTTCCAAAATAAATAATCTGAAAAGTTAATATTTCATGTTTTTTTGGCTTAGACCAAACAAATAACGAATGGCTCTCTTTTGAAGCATAAAAATACTACGAAATTGCTCGGTGGTACAGCAGCCCCAAAAGGGAAGGTGGGATTCAAATAAAGAGAAATAAGTAAGTCTGGCAGAAGGAACGTCTAGTTCTTTTGAAACTGATCACTGGCGAAGCAGGCGGTAGAAAGTTTTTTAGTTAAGGTGTCAATATGATTAGATATTTATATTTGACTCTACGTATTCAATATGGACTGAAGTGGTTGTAAAGTTCCCTTATAAGATAACGCCACCGTTTTATCGACGTTAAAACAAAGCATATTGGAAACCGAACATGTATAACCAAGTCTTATGTGTAAAGACGTTGTATCAAGATCACTCCATGTTATGCTTGTGTCATCAGCAAAAAGGGAGATTCTTCCATTAATTTTAAGGTTCGTGATATCATTAATGTATAACAAAAAAAGAATAGGTCTCATGATGTCTTGTAATCAATTACAATATAAAATACCTTAATGTGTCCAAGATAAGACAAACGAATATATTCAAAAATTCAAATTTGTGTCTTGTATTCACACACCAAATATCAAAAAGTTATCTCAAAAAACAAAAAGTTATTAAGCCACATCTGAGGAACACCCGGTATAAAAAATGAAAGCAGAGAAAAATAAAAACAGCTGAATCAACCATCAATACCCTTATACACATCACATCAAAAGCTAAAAACTAAAGCCTTTATAAAATGGTCCTTCTAAACTGAAAAAAAACTATCTATTGTAGCATTTTATTTTGAGCCAAATTGTTTCCAACTGCAAGCAGTTTAATTCTTACCGATATATTTATAGTAAGTTGGGTTGTCTATCTTAAGATTTTAAGTTTATTTAATTTCTTAATAAAGTAAAAAGCATAATTTTTATATTTATATATCCTTTTAATCATTCCCCCTTTCTTAAATCTGAAAAGCATCTTGGCTTATATAAAATATAGCGCTTTTTTTGCTATTTATTTATTGTTCAAAAATATATCTATGTAGAAATTATTATGGAAAGCAGCTAAACCGAACATGTAGAACGACTTATGTTAAAAACACAGAGGTCTGCCTTCACGAGGCGTTTCGGAAGACTCGTTTGACAATGTTGATCTAATGATGTCAAAATTAATATAAAATACGTTAATGTGTCCCCAGATGAACTGTCAAAGACGCAGTTCTAGAATAGTAAAATAGTCAGATGTCAATTTAAACTCTTAAGTTAGGCCTGGTCTAAATTTAAACCACCTACCTGAATATCCAGTGTCTTCGTAACAAAATAAATAAACTTGAGGCAATTATTAAATCAGATAAGCATAATACAGTGTGTCCCAGATTCGCTTCTCTATACAGGGATCTCGGCTATTTTACCTACAGCAAAAGTTAAATGGGGAAAGTTTTAGAGGAAACTTATTGCGTTCAATATCCGGCTTCAGATTTACGATCGATCAATTGTTTTTGGAAATATCGGGGAAAAACCGAAAATGGCGGATTTCGTTTTTGGCAAGTAGATCCAGAACGGTAAATTCGACAGCCGCCAAAATGTGACATTATTCGGACACATTTTTAAGAGAAATAAGATGGCGTATACGACAAGTCTTCACTGTTTTTTGTTAACCCGCAACTCGCCTCAACTTTCATTTTTCTTATGGCCGCCATATTGGATTTTTCGGTTTTTGGAAAAAGCCTAAAATTCTAGTGATATTTCACAAGTGCATTAAAGATTTTAGTATCATCGACATATTACACTTCTTAAAGTTAGGTTTCAATTTTTTCTAAGGAGGCCATGATTTATCTGTAACAAAATTGGATTTTGACTTTGACGTTAACTTCAATAGTTGAAAGTATCAAAGCTGTGTTTTAATAAGTAGTAGGTACGCTGTTTTCACAATAAAATCATAAATCTGACACATAAATTGTCAAAACCTATAGAAAATGGCCGGCATTCCGTATTCAAATGAAGAAAAGGTTGACATGTTAGCTCTGTACTTTCAATCATACAGAAACGCCGACGTTACCTCAGCAAGGTATTTGGAGATGTACCCCGAAAGACGGCAGCCTCATAAAGCCCAATTCAGAAAAATCGTAGTTAATTTAATTAACCATGGTGCCTTCGAACAACCTATTAGCGGATACAATAATAACAATGAAAATCGAGACAGAAACATTTTACAAGCTATCAACGAAAACCCTAGTGCATCGGTAAGAACTGTAGAACAGGAAACTAATGTGCCAAAATAAACCGTACAGAGAGTTTTAAAAAAGAATAAATACCATCCATACAAACCCATAATAGTACAAGGACTTAAGGAAATTGATTTTCCAAGACGACTACAGTTCTGTGAGTGGTATACTAGGACATGTAATGAAAATCCTGATTTTGTAAATCATGTCTTGTGGTTCGATGAGAGCAGGTTCACGAATTGTGGAGTCTTTAATAGGCATAACCGTCATCATTGGGCTGTGCAAAATCCTCACGAAGTGGCAGAGAGACGTCTACAGATCAGATTTGGAAGTGACGTTTGGTGTGAAATCATTGTTAAGTTAATCTAACCAATCTTTTTTAAATAGGCACCAAATGATGGTCAAATAATAATCTTTCTTTTTTCGTTTAGTTCTTTAATGATACTAAGAGAGTATAATCTAATAAAAAAAAATAAAACGTTCTACTCTAGTCAGTCAACTTAATTTTTTGATATTGTATTACATTTTTATTCAATCATTTTGTATTGTAGTTTCGAAGAACCTATAAAAATAGAATTGGGTTCTATAAATTTATTAACACTTTATCTAAATTTTCTGCAGATTTAGCTAATTCTTTAAAATTATTTCGATTGTCTGAATTTAATGATTTATTATTACCCGGGAAGCCTAGTTCTTGCGTTATGAAAAAAAAACCATATTAATCAAATGTCGAATTATTTTTCGATTTTCATTATGATTTATAGAAAGGCGTTCAGCTGTATTTCCGAATAATTTAAATTTTAAAGCGCAAGGGGTTTGTTCTTTCGATATTCTATGTTTTATTAAGGCACGGTGTACTTCTTTAAGATTACTATATCACTGAAATAAATTGATTTAGTATTTCCGAAATTAATATGCAATACCAACAAAATAATTTATTACGGCTATTACTTCCCGCTAACCAAATATGTTTTTCTTTTTCATAATAAAGCTGAATAGGTTCAAACTGTATATATCTACTTTTTAATAAAGATAATTTTCCCTTTATAATTTATAGTTTCTAGTACCACCCGGCCGACCCTGCCGCCCTTGACTGTTGGGCACCTATTTATAAATTATTAATCATTTCAGGAAATCGATTTATTGCACTATTTTTGTTTGGCTACAACCTAAACGGGCGGAGGTACCTAGAGCTTTTGCGAAACCAGGTTGTACCAGCCTTACGAGCTATTCTAACGGAATATGAATTAAGAAAAACTTGGTTTCAACAAGACGGCTGTCCGGCTCACAATACCATTCAAGTCAGGAACTTCTTAAAAGAGCAGTTTGACGAAAGAATAATTTCTTTAAATGGTCCAATATCTTGTCCTCCTAGATCCCTGACCTGTCGCCCTTGGATTTCTACCTTTGGGGTCACACGAAGAATGAAATCTATGAATTTGATCCCCCCGTGGCCATAAAAATCCTGAGACAAAGAGTTCTGGACACATTTAGAAATATTAATCGAAATACACTTACCAGGGTTGTACGAAAAACATTCACCAATTGTCAAAAATGTCTCGATGCAAATGGACGTCATTTTGCAGATTTGTAAATTAATGTTACCCACTTACAAAGTAGTTAAAGCTGAGGCGGGTTGCAGGTTAACAAAAAAACAATGAAAATGTGTCCGAATAATGTTACATTTTGACAGCTGTCAAATTTACCGTTCTGGATATACTGGCGAAAAACGAAATCCGCCGTTTTCGATTTTTCCCCGATATTTCCAAAAACAATTGATCGATCGTAAATCTGAAGCCGCATATCGAATGCAATAAGTTTCCTCTAAAACTTTCCCCATTTAACCTTTGCTGTAGGTATAATAGGAGCCAAGATCCCTGTATAGAGAAGCGAATCTGGGACACACTGTATAATTTGCATAAGTGAACACTGGCTTAAAAAGAATTGGTGCTGTTAAGCGGGTTTGTCAATGTCGCTGGTTTTTGTAGAGCTGACCATGTGCATGGTGGTATTGGTTTTTTTGTTGAGAGAGGTATGAATGCATCAGCTATTGACTGGATTTCAGCTATGTTTGAGGAAGTACGTTTTGGGGTATGTGGTATTGTATGTAATGATATACAGATTATAACTGTTTACAGGTAGCCTTCTGGAAACCTTGGATTGTTTTTTCACAAGTTGGCAGATTTACTAGGTACAATGCAGATTGGAAAAGTTATTGTCATTACTGGAGATTTTAACGTTCACTTCGAAAAAAAACATTGTGTTTGATGTTTTCACATCCTATGGTCTGTCAAAAACCATTGTAGATTATACAAGAGGTCAATTAATGTCTAGATAATGTCTTTACTAATCTCCCTAAGACCGTCTTCAGCTCCAGGACAACAAATCCCGCGTTATCTGACCATTTTGGCATAACATTTTGTCTGAACATACCGATAACTGGTTATTCTCTCATTAGGGTAAACTACCGGCCCGTAACTGATGCGGGTCTATTTAACCTGCATCGACACGTGTGTTTCCTGGATTTTTTATTTGTGAACAGCCAGGAGTAAGCTCCAGGCAAAAAGTTTAAACATTTTTTGCGGTTGGTTGCAAATGCTTGACGAGATTGTTTTATGGAGAAATCTAAAATGATTCGATCAAACAAAAATAAACAGTTTAAAATCCAATGGTTTGAATCAAGGCAAATGCGTAAAACCCTTAAGCTTGTAACATCTTTAAAGCATTGTTCTATAAATTTAAATTACTCACATTTACTTGTGAATGTAAATTGTTTTGTCCTTTTATACATCTAGAAACACTTGTTACTTGTACTTTTTAATACTGACATGTAGGTATTCATAATTGTGCGATTTATTTTTTTTCTTTGAATTGTTGACTTGTGAAAGTTAAATAAAACATCAACAAAATTAATACATACCATTGACATCCTAGTATTGAAATTGAATAATAATTTCTCTTGTTTGAACCCTTTCGTGACCGCGATCGGAAGGATATTATCTGCTGGAATTATATGATCACAGGAGAATTCAACTATTCTTTCCGGTGTAGCGCCTGCGCCAATAAATAGCCTCTCACGAAATTCTGCGTTTGGTTTCATAGTGCCACCAGCGACTATGACCTGAAAAATATTTTTTATAAAATTTTAAATAAATAAACATTTTATAATGAGACTGATTATTAGGCATTTATTAAAGTTTTTACTCGGATTTCTATTATTATTTGTTTTTAACTAAATAATAGAAAGCACGTGTTCACTGAATTTATTAAAAAAAAACAATGATTGTTACGATGTCACTGTGGCTTCTTCAGATGAAAAATCTTAATTGACAATGTGACAGAAAACTATTGTCTGAACCATTTTTAAGTTGTAAATGGTCAACAGTGGGATCTATATAGTTAGTAATTTGCACTGCAACAAATTATAAAATTTTGACAATTTTTCAAAATACAAATTTTTGAAGTAGAACTTTACTTTCGCTAAAGCGAGGAACTTTTCTTTGTCCAGGTCTTTCAATCCAGAAAACATACATACGTCCACTAATTATGAAATATTTAAAAATGCAAGTCTATATCCATCACTGGTAATTTTTCTCACATTTTTTTCTTTGCTGATAGGCACTTTCGAATTAAGATCAGGGCATTTTACGTCTCTCAAAAAGGCTTTCTTGTTTTGGGGGATGAAACATAAAGTTTAAGGACATGTAGCAAATAACAGCTAAGTAAAACTTTATCTTCTACAACTTTAGTATAAAGTGCAAGGACTATTAATTTTCTCTAAAACGGTCTAAGCTCTTGTAACAAATTTTGTTACATAGTGGCAATATAATGTTACCTATCAAATTCAAAATACGTATCAGTGACGTTTTACGGATCTCCAGGTTTTTCTGTAGATACAACAACTTTATAATTTAAAGTAAAATATTTTTTGCTACAATCGATTTCATGTATCTACTTAATCATAACTGCAAAAAAGAGCTTAGGATATTCAGTTTTGTCATGGTGTATGGGAAACGAGCATTTTTTAATAAAGGCTCAGTACTTTAACCAACTATCAATGTAAAGGCACAACTATTTGGTAGGATTTTGCCCATGTCAAAGACATCTCATTTGTTTAGAAACATTTAAAGAGCTAATTTATTTGCATCACACCAAATCTTAATTAACTCCAAGTCACAGAATACTGCTGCAGCTGCCTTCTCATTAATTCAATTATATTTCAATAATTTTTCAAGATAGGAAAATATGGCGTCATTTCTGTGCTTTGCAGCCCTGAAAACTGAATTGCTCAAGTCTCAAAACTTTGCTTCTTGTAAAAAAAGCTATATGTTCTTCACACAGTCTTTCCACAATCTTCCACAGTGTTATTAATAGTGCTATAGGTCTTTCTTTTATAGGAGATTTTTGGACGCCTCCCTTGAACAAAGGCTATATTGTGACAATTTTCAAAGAAAAGATTCCTGGGTTGCCTATATTCAGGGGTCACAGGTTTTTGAACTACCAGGAGCGCTCAAGATTGTCATGAAATTATTATAATAACCTTAATAATACTGTGTAATGAAATAAAAGTATAATCCAAAGCATATGACATTTTCCCTAACAATTGTCAAAAATATTGTTCTTCTAAAAAATTGTCATTTTCCCTGACAGTGTTTGAATTCCCTGACATTTCCCTTTTTTCTGACGATGGGAAACCTGTTTATGTATGTACAAAATTTAAGGAAAGAAATATTTATAAGTAAATCAGCCAAGAGAAATCGCTGTAAATTATTTTTAAGTTCGAAAGTTGACCGCTAGAGGGTGTAACAGCAATATAAAAAGTGTAATGCCAATTTTCTCATAAAATTCCATAATTGAGGTATGTTGAAAATATAAGCATTGTATTCCTCAACCAATTACATACTTTTTCGCTTAGGACCATTTTTGTCTATTTTCAAAAATACAGTGGTGGGGAAGGTCAAACACTTTTAGTTTTAAATGTGGATGTTTTGGATGAACCGATTGGAAGTTGGTATCGAGAAAAAGTGCGTTTGCTCTACTCGTGGAACCATAAACGGTATCGTAATGACTTTGTTAGGGGTTACTAGATGGCGTTGTATTGGAATTCTCTAAATAATGCTGATTTTCTGAAAAAAATCAAATGGTATGCTATGACTTTTATACTACAATTTATCTGGTAGCTATAAAGGACGTTGAATAGCTAAATAAAAAATCCAGGTCCGTATTTAAATTAAGAAAGTTGATCATGGTCTCTTGAATCCGAAACATAGCATTGGAAAATTAACCTGGTCGTTTTGTAGAGGAGAAAAAGTGACAATGGCGAAGTGGCAATTATTTTCATCTTTCATTTCAATTAATCCGAAAATTTTAGGAAAACTGGAAAACACAAGACTCCAATAGAAACTTTAGTAATCTTGCATAATAGTGGAGTAAAAAACGGGGCAAAAGTCGCTTGCTTCGATTTTTGTTTGAATTAGAACACACCGATATATACCTCATTTTATTAAATGGATCATTGTACATACGAAATCACAAAATATTACTTTTTTTTGCGGTCTCGACTTTTTTTATTTACAAAAAACTGGAAAAATTATTATTTTTTTAAAATCGTGTTTTTTATGTTTCCCCTCGTACCTATAACTTCTTACCCAATTAAGTTATCGAGACGATTTTTCTTTTGGTTTAAAGCAGACATTTTGGCGCTTCTTCCCATGTAAACAATGATATCTATTATTTATTTTAAATATGGCTAAAACATCGATGAACTTGAAACTTTAGAAATTATGTAAACAAGTTTTCATTAATGGAAAAAAAATTTTGTTTTTGGAAATTTTATATAACATGCAGCGAATAAAAGGTAGACAAGAAATCAAAAAAAGTTTTTAGTAGCAAAATCGTTAGTGTAGCTTTCATACTTTAGGTGCTACGATTTTAATTCAATATTCCCAATGGCGAATATGAAGCGGCCGGTGTTTTGTACCAGAGCGAAGCGTTATAAAATGCAGGACTAAACCAGTGTTTGCACGTATATTACTATGGTGATAATTATTATCACCGCAGCTCTATGTGATAATTATTATTACCATAGTAATGTACAAATACTGCTTTGTTCAATTGTGAATTGTGCCTTGTCCTAAACAAGTTTTCAGCAAAATATAGCAAATAAGTGAGATATGAAAATGGAGTGTTTATTGTGTGGTGAAGGTGTGGCCGAAAAAGATAAAAATGTGGTACATAAAACTTCGAAGTGAAAACCTGCCTGCATAATTTTTGAACTTCCAAAGTTATTGACGTTTTAGCCATATTCAAAATAAAAAACAGCCATCACGTTTAATATGAAAAGCGGCGCCAAAGTGTCTGCTTTGAGTAAAAAAAATCGTCTCGATAGCTTAATTAAGTAAGAATAATATTACAGAAGAAATATAAAAACACACGATTTTTAAAAAAATTAAATTTTCACAGTTTATTGTAAATAAAAAAAGTTGAAACAGGGAAGAAAAGTTATATTTTCAGGTTTCAAGTGTAGAATGATGTGGCTAACAATACCCAATAGGTTTGATCGTGTTTTTTCAAGATCATCGACGTTTTAGCCATATTTAAAATAAACAATAGCTATCATGTTTTACATGGGAAGAAGCGCCAAAATATCTGCTTTAAGTCAAAAAAAAATTGTCTCGATAGCTTAATTAGGTAAGAAGTTATACGAGGGGAAACATAAAAAACCACGATTTTAAAAAAATAATAAATTTTCCAGTTTTTTGTAAATAAAAAAAGTCGAGACCGCAAAAAAAAGTAATATTTTGTGATTTCGTATGTGCAATAATCCATTTAATAAAATGAGGTATATATCGGTGTGTTCTAACGCAAAAAAAAATCGAGAAGGAAGCGACTTTTGCCCCGTTTTTTACTTCACTATAACTGTAAAGAACAAAACTAAACAGAGGAACAAAAAAAAACTAAAACTCATAATCACATAAGCTTCGCAATAAAATAAGTAAAGTTAGATCCAGGCAGGGCAGGACTAGGTTTTTTTGTTGTTTCACTGAAGCAAGGTAGAACTCGGTTTAATCTTTTTGCCCCAACCGAGTCCTGCCCTGCCTCACGCTAGCTTTAGCTATTTTATTGCGAAGCTTATGTGATTATGAGACCCAGTCTTAGTATTTTTTGTTTTGTTCCTTTGTCAAGTTTTGATTTTTACAGTTTGGTTTTTTTTTGGATGAAAATTATTTCCATTTTGTTATTGCCACTTTCTTCTCTACAAAGCGACAAGGTTAATTTTCCAATCCGACGTTTTGGATTCGAAAGACCATCATCAACTTTTTCAATTTAAATGCGGACCTGGACTTTTTATTTCACTATTCAAAGCCCTTCATAACTACCAAATAAATTGTGATATAAAAGTCATAGCATACCATTTGATTTTTTTATGAACATTATTTGGAGAATACCGAAACAACGCCATCTAGTGGCCACTAGCAAAGTCATTACGGTACAGTTTATGGCTCCACGAGTAGAGCGACTAAAATACTTTGTTTCGGCACCAAGCTGAATAAAATTTGTTGATCCAAAACAGAGATATCTATATTTGAATATAAAAATGTTTGACCTTCCCCTTTATTTTTGAAAATAGGCAAAAATGGTCCAAATCAAAAAAAAGTACGTAATTGATTGACAAATACAATGCTTATATTTTCATATATATCTCAAATATGGAAATTTATGAGAAAATTGGCATTTACAATTATGTGTTGCCGTTACTTCCCCTAGCGGCCAACTTTCGAACTTGAAAATAATTTACGGCGATTTCTCTAATTCTAAATATTTTTTCCTTGAGTTTTGTCATTAACAGTTCCCGAGCTACAGCCGACGTCCTCTAATATTGGCCCACCCTGTACAATATTGTACAAGTTGAATATACTTACAGATCTAGCTTCCTGAACGATATCACTAAAATTTGAACTCGGATTTAATAGTAAGAACTGTAGTTTACAATTCTGTTTTTCAGAGCTTGTTGTCAATAGAATTCGTCCATCATCATAACTGTAAGTTAGGGACTCCAGAAATGAGACAACTCCTAGCAATGGATTGTTGGGAATGGGAAATTTTGGTAATTCGACTCGTTTTTCCTCTTCAGATTTTTTGTTATTTCCTATAGAAGCTAGGAAGTCCCTAACTCCTTTTTTAGAGGGAACCTTCTTTACCAATTCTTCAGTAATAGGATATTTTAAAGAGTATGACCTAATCTAAAAAAAATCTTTAGAAATAAATATTCTTAATTATAAGTCATAAGCAAATACAGGGTGTTAGGGGTTTGACTACAGATATTTTAACACGCGATAGTATGGACCATTTTTATTAAAAAATGCTTAAATATCCAGTGGCGGCTCGTGTATTTAAGAACGGGTGAAGCGCAGCGTAGCTAGGTATATATTCCCTTAGGCAAAAATAGCGGCGCAGGCGAAAAATTTTCTGGGTGCCACGCCCAAAATGGCTATTTTTTACCTTTTTATGACAGTAATTATCCATAGCTTTGGAACGTTTTTTAATACTTGGGAAATGATGAGAATTTATAAAATTTTAAATATATTTTTTGTTCTTAAAAACAGTTATATACTATGATACACGACACGATGCAAAACTGCTTCCGCCTCCGATGATCCGAACTCACTAATTTACATTAATTCTATAACAAGCGAACAAGCGTCTGCAGCGTGCAGCAGCAGTTTTATACAGCTCCCATCTCTATTTGGCTTACGGATATTCACCATTGCGTTGCCATAACAACTGCCGTAAACATATTTAAGCGCGAAAGCCGACGAGTCCTCAACGGGTCGCTCTTATGAAAAGGTGTTCAGCGCCCTAGGGTTTTTAGTCATTATTTTTTTTTTTTGGTATATAACCAACAACTCCCAGAACACAAAGTGCTTGGACGTGACGTCACCGGTCGTAGGTGAAGGTATGCGCAAACGCGGTATGCACAATTACTGTTTTTAGCCAAGATCTTTACCTTAGAATTGATTATTGGAAACAAATAAAACAGTAATTAAGAGTTAATTCAATTTTCAATACACCAAAAAAGAGATATTGAGATGAAAAACAGCTATATATAAGAATGTAGATGCATATAAATAATTAATTTATGCGAGTATTTATGTTATAAAGTGGAAGCTAAAGTTTTAAAACAAGTTCTAAATTTATAGTTACAAAACGTTTATTGTCTAGGTAGCCTACTTATTAAGATTTAAATATTTTAGTTTACTCATTACCAAGCTTATTGGTTACAGTATAAGTATATAGTACCTCAAAGGCATAGTAAAAATCTCAGTAAAAATACACTGAAATAAATATATTTTTAAGCACCCTCAGACAGCAAAAGTTAATTAACCCAATAAATTATAATACTGAGAAATATGTTAAGCAATTCATTATAGGATTTTAGATAAGTTATCTATTTATTCATTTATTTTATTTAGAAAACAGTTTACAGATTGGTGTCTATTCTATAATATACAAGTGCAAGTATTCTGCCAATGCAAAATATAAAAACATAATTATGTCGTAAGTAGTGTAATACAGGGTCAGGCAGTGGAGTGTGACGTTTTTCTCTACTACACTGTAGTGATTAGAAATTTTGTTGTAAAAAGAAGTAAAAATCTGAAAAATAATACTCATTGAACGCAGTTTTTAACAGTTTATTATTTTTTAAAAATTACAGATTTTAAATGTCCACCATTAAACTCTATACATTTTTCAATATTTTCTCGATTCTTCTTATCTCCTCAGTAATGTTGTTTTTTAGCTCATCCAGTGTGCGGGGCTTGTTTAGATACACTTCAGACTTTAAGTACGCCCATAAGAAACAGTCTGGAGTTGTTAAGTGCTGGCCAAGCAAGGTCTCCATTTCGGGAAATTAATCTCCCAGGAAACTTATTCCTTAAAAACTGCATAACTACTCTAGCAGTATTGACTAGTTGACCCATCCTGCTGAAACCATATTTCGTGATCTTCAACTCTCAATCTACGTAATTCGGCAGTAAGAAATGTTTGTAGCATTTGCAAATATCGCTCCGAGGTAACGGTTATAGTTCGATTGTTCTCTTCAAAAAAATACGGTCCAATAATCCCAAAGGTTGCAATACCGCACCAAACCGTAATTTTTTGAGCATGTAAAGGTTTCTCATGCAACTGCATTGGTTGTTCTGCACACCAATATCGAAAGTTTTGTTTATTAACAAAACCCGATAAATGAAAATGAGCTTCATCCGACATAATTAAATTATCCATCAGATCTGGTCTTTCGCCCAACAATTTTACAAATTCCCTGCAAAATGCAAATCTGTTAGGTGGATCTTGTGGGGATAATTGATGCACAATCTGTATTTTATAGGGATGAAACTTAAGATCATGTAAAATACGGCGCACTGTACGATTTGATAGGTTTAGAGCCCTTGCATGTTTATTCGCTGAACGTGTTGTACTGGCTGCTACTGCTTCCTCACCTCTTCGAATATTTTCAGGCGTTCGCACAGTATGGGAAGAACCAGCAAACCTCTCACAGACAGTTCCATGCGCCTTCTACTTCTTAAACCATTGCAAAATAATGTTCCGCGATGGAATACGACCACGTCTTGGGATATTAAACTGGAGCGTAATAACAGACTTCGTTCCAATGTAAGCCGTCACCGTCAACACGCGTTGGTTTACCGGCCAATTCTCTATAGCTACTAAACTCCATACAATAATAAACACATCAGTCATAAACAGAACTCCCCCACCCATTCATGTGTCAGGCAGTGGCGCGTTAAAATGTGTCACATTCCAGTGCCTTACCCTGTATTACATACAAGTAGAAACAAAGCTATAAGTACTTAAGTATTAATTACCACATCACTTTAAATAAACGTTAAGTTTTCTCTTACCTGAGCGTTTATCCAACCGATTATTTTGCTTGCCACAGTAATTTTTTATAAGTGTATTTGAAATACTGCTAAGTAAGACATTAACAACCGTTTCTACACAATGCATACTGAATCCTTCAAAATAAATGAAATGTCCTTGTTTTAAGAGATATTTAAAGATCAAAGATCATTTGGGACAGTTCGGGAGGGGGGGGGGATAGCACTTAACCATTTTCGGCTTAATTCTTCGTCGCAAGAAAAAAAAACGAAAAACTCTGGCTTTAGTGTCTTTGGAATAGTTTCCTTTGACAAAAGGATTATCTAATACGCTGTACTCTTTATTGAAATTTCAAATATATTTAGAAAAAAAAAATCGGTAAATTTTCTTTACCTAACTTCCATTATTGTAAATCCTTCCTTTTATTAACTATTTTTTTTTGGCGTCTATGATTGCTAAACCTCTGTTTTTTTTATACTACTACTATAATCGAGAATTTTCCCGGTGGTTTCTTCGGAAAAACCAAGGATACGAAAATTTTACTTTAAACATACTGACAACCAATGAATGTTCTGAAATTTTAAATTATCATAATATTCATACCTGGGCTCAAGAAAATCCATACACGATTTAAAAAGACCGATTTCAATATCGGTTTTTCAATAAATATTTGGTCTGGAATAATCCACAATCGGTTAATCGGACCTTTTGAGCTACCAAGGCATTTAACAGGAGGCATACCTCCAATTTTTAATTAGTGACTTGCCCACTCTTTTAGAAGATATTCCTTTAGCTCAGCGAGCCATTGCCTGGTTTCTTCTTGATGGAGCTCTGGCTCACAACATAGGAATGTTACAATATCTGGATAATACGTTTGATAATAGGTGGATAGGTCGAAATGCCCCAGAACCTAGAAAATGGCCTCCGAGGTCACCAGACCTAAACTCGCTTGATTTTTATTTTTGGGGCCACATGAAAACATTAGTGTATAATAGGATTGAAATTGAAAATGAAGATGACCTTAGAAACCTCATTTTTGCTGCAGCGGAACAAAATTAGATAAAGACCTAACATTCTTGAATCTGTTCAAGAAAATTGGCTTCGCTGTATTCGTGCGTATTTAAATAGTAGCGGTAGTCATTTTCAGCCTTTACTTTAAGTTTTTAAAATACCTTTTTTAGTGCTATAAATTCATATGTTTGGCAAGTTCGTATTTATTAATTTTTAGAAATTAATAAATAAATAATCTAAAAAGTTTCAATAACAGGTTTTTACTATTTTCTATACACGCCGATATTATGCTAACAAAAACCACAATTTATTAAAAAATTAGTTCATACATTTCAAAAAAATAATCAAAATAAAATAATTGAATCGTTTTCAAACCTACAGATTTTTTGTTGACAAAACACAGGTGATGAGATTCATCACATTGATGTCCAAGCAAATAGCAATGTTGCCATGTTGTCTTGGAATTAGTTGAACCCTTCTCCAAAATTAAACATTTTAAAATTAAATATGTCGAAAACCCTTTCGAATTTACCGATGATTTATAAGGATATTTTGTTTAAAATCGTACATACTCTCCTATGTTAAAATATTTGTAGTCAAACTCCCTGAAGAAGTAAATAAACTTCGATTTTTGAAAGTATAATTAAAAAAATATTATTTTAAAAATTAAATAAAAGGTGTTTATAAAGGAGAACTGTCATCTCTTCCTATTTTTGCAGTATAAATATAAGTAATATTTCTATTCCTGACTTACCTTTTGGGCAATTCTTGCCGACTTACAAAATTTTATCAGATTAAAAAAATTGTATTGTTCTACGCCAGCAGATAATACAAAATTTTCCAATGTAAATATATTAGTAGCTTCTGCTTCAAAGTCTTTTTCTAGAAATATTTAGTATTTAATATACTGTGTCTCAAATTTTGTGGGCCAGCGAGTAAGTCTGTTCTTGAAAGTTAAAATTTAAAAAAAAAATTCATGAAGTATAAACACCCTTTGAAATTGGTACATTAAAATTCTACCCCTATTCTATCCCTGCTTTTTTTTATCATAAATGAAGTGAAGTGTTTTTATAGTGCATTTATTGGAATAACCTGTACTTTTAAAAATTAAAGTAAAACTAGAAATACCAGATTAAAAGGGTTTAATTCCCAGAAATAAGGGTTGATTCGTTTACAAATGTTAGTTAGACTATACAATTTATCTAAATTCTCTTCCTCCACCTGCCATACACCCCTTAAACTCAGTGGCGGCTCTTCCCTAGGGTCATTTGGTTAATGACCCCCCAAAAATATTTCAGAAAATAAATTATTCGTTTGACCGTCCTTCCTAATAGTTGTAATAAAAAGCGAACCTCCTAATAGTTGTAATAAAGTGCTTACGAACCTAATTTTGCAAAAATAACCAATTTCAAGGTGGTCTCTATTTGAGTTGTGATTGTAGAGGAAATAAAATGTCGGTAGTGCAAAAAATTAAATAACTAAAGAGTGCTAACGAACTTAATTTTGAGACAATAACCGAATTCGATATCCACACTCAGCAGCTAGACACAGCTTATAGAAAATCCCTTAGAGATTTTAATGAAAATGTATTCAAAAATCCATATATTTTAAACAAAATTATAGATTGTGTAAAATTTTGTGGGGCATTACATGGCCATGACGAAACGGCTTTGTCTGAAAATCCATGGGTTTTTAAATTTTGTTGAGCAGTAAAGAGTATATGTAGAATGCAACTGTCTTCAAAGGGACATCTAAATCCATTCAAAATGACCTACTTGACTCTATGCTGTCTATGCTGCCTGTGGCTCAGGAGCAAATTAAGCAAGGCATTCAGTCAGCTAAATATGTTGCTGTGCAAGTAGACGAACCAACTGACAGTTCCCCCGAAACCCAAATGGTTATTATAATGCGTTATATTTTGTCTGGCATTTTCCATGAACGATTTGTTAAGTTTGTAAATCCTTTAGGAACCACAGCTTCACACCTTACAGACGTAATTCTTCATGAATTAGAAAATCTAAGCATTAATAATACCTCCCCGAAATTAATTGGGCAAAGTTACAATGGGGCGTCCACTATGAGTGGAAAATTAGGAGGCGTACAAAAAAAATTAAAGAGCATTATCCTGCCTCTAATTTTATACATGGTTATGCCCACCTATTCAATTTAATATTACAGAAAGCAGCAGGTCAAGATAAAAATGTAAAAGTTTTCTTTGCAAATTTACACGGTTTCTCAACATTCTTTAGTCGATCTTCAAAGCGCACAGCAGTTCTTGATGAGTTAGTTAAAGTTCGCTTACCTAAAGCTGCTCCCACGAAGTGGTACTTCAATGCACGTTGTGTAGAAATTGTGTTTGTTTATCAGGCAGACATTTTATTATGTTTAGAAAAAATAATTGAAATGGAAGAAGAGGCCAACACAATTAACCAAGCCTTTGGTTTAAAAGGCTTTTTACAAAAGGTATATTTTTTATTTTGGTTGAACTTCTTCCATCTTATAATGCCCCATTGCGAAATACATTTTAATGAACTTCAAAAACGTGTTATCTATGTTTGATCAGCAAAAATATATATAGACTCCTTTAAACTTTCCATCCAACCAGTTCGCGATAAAATTCTAAACGACCTATCTTCAGAAATGCCTTCAATTTCATCTAATGCTAGTAAACGACTACGTAAAAATGAGGATTCTAAACTTCCACTTGGCTTTGGAGGTATATGACATGACTTTTCTATGCAACACCATGGGCTAAGATAGACTATACGCTTTAGAAATGTTAAGTATCGAGAAATAGTTTATAAAAGGAATGTGCAATTTTAACGAACGTGTCATTCAGCATTTTTCCAATTCTAATGAACGAAGAGTAGACCTGAACTTCAAAAGAATTTAAAGCTCAATTTAAAGGTAAGATTTTTATTTTAAGTATGCCTATTTTTAAATTTGTTATTGATCTCCCAATACAGTGTGTCCAAGATAAGGATGCACAGCATGGAGATCTCGGAAGTAAGAGATATAGTGTCAGTTAAATTAGACAAAAGTTGCGTATTTTGACGCCCAACAAAATCCCGTTTTACAAATTTGAAAATTCCAAGCCGTTCCGGAAATATCCGAGAAAAACCGAAATATTGCGATTTCGTTTTAATTTTCTTTTGAAGCTGTTTGAAAAGATATGAAAAAAAAACGGAAAACACTTTTTCATTCTCACTTTTTGAGCTGTACAAGGTGACGTTAACAAACTTCCATTACAACGTTTCGTTTCGATGGAACCACCATCAACTTTGATTTTTCTTATGGGACGAAAAAAAAGTCCACCCAGTATTAGATTGCGCTTTTCATTACGAATTCAACGATGTACTACACAATAAGGTTACTTATGTTTTTATCCAGAAAAATGGCTTTTTAAGAAATTTCTAGCATTTTATTATAGTAGGCCATGAAATCCTAACGACAAAGGAAAAAAAACAGTTGACAAGTTCGAATGAATGTATTTATTTATTTAACAAATATTCAAACAAGTAAATGTTTGTATTGTTATTGCTGTTGTCGTTTTTTAATTTATTTTGTTCTACAGTGGATGGAGGTAATTTTACAAACGAAGAAAAATGTGATATGTTATCTTGCTACATTTTATGCCAAAGAAATTGTGTAGGAGCCGAGCGCATGTATTCTAACAAATACCCAGAGCGCAGACAACCTGACAAGTTTATTGCTATTTAATCTAAAAGAATATGGATCATTTAAAAAGCCTGAATTATCCCGACAAAAACCTTCCAATGAAGAAAACCAATACAACGTTCTACAATCTGTTATTGAAAATCCACAAACTTCCACCAGAGAAATTGAAGAGCAGACGGGGGTAGCTAAATCTACAGCTCAATTTATTTTAAGAAAAAATTAATTTAAGCCTTACAAATTCCGAATATGTCAAGGATTAAAGCCGGGTGACGATGAACGACGTAGACATTTTTGTGAGTGGTATACTAGGATGTGTGAAGACAGCCTTAATTTTCCTTATAAAGTGATTAACAGGCGCAATACCCACTATTAGTCACAACGAAATCCGTGTAATAGACCATCCAGACATCAAGATCGCTTCGGATTTAATAGTTGGTGTGGAATTTTTGGTAGCAAGATTATAGGCCCTATTTTCTTTCACAATTCATTAACTTCCGAGCGGTACCTTGAGATCTTAAGGCACGATTTAGAAGATGCATTAGATAATTTACCGTGAGGCGCTGTACACGGCTGTTGGTTCCAACAAGATGGTGCTCCAGCCCATAACTCCAAAGAAGTTCGCCAATATTTAGCTGATGGGTTTGAAGGAAGATACATTGGGACTTACAGTGAAACACCTTGGCCTCCAAGGTCCCCGGACCTAACTCCCTTGGATTTGTGGAGCTACATAAAACATGAGGTATTTAAGGAATGTTTTGGCAACGAGAAACAATTATATCAATCAGTACGAGCAGCATTCATACAATTACTCCTGAAATGTTAAGTCATATTTTGGAGTCTACCGTGAGACGGGCGTACTTCTGTTTAGAAAATGGAGGTAATTTGTTTGAACATTTGTTATAGTTAGTAAATAAATAAATACATTCATTCGAATTTGTCAGCCGTTTTTTCTTCCTACTATCGTCAGGATCTTATGCCCTACTATAATAAAATGCTAGAAAGGTATTAAAAAGCCATTTTTCTGGATAAAAACATAAGTAATCATATTGTGCCGTACATCGTTAAATTCGCAATGAAAAGCGCAATCTAATACTGGGTGTACTTTTTTCCGTCCCATAAGAAAAATCAAAGTTGATGGTGGTTCCATTGAAACGAAACGTTGTAATAAAAATTTGTTAACGTCACCTTGTACAGTTTAAAAAGTGAGAATGAAAAAGTGTTTTCCGTTTTCAAAAATTAAAACGAAATCGCAATATTTCGGTTTTTCTCGGATATTTCCGGAACGGCTTAGAATTTTCAAATTTGTAAAACGGGATTTTGTAGGGCACAAAATACGCAACTTTTGTCTAATTTAACCGACACTATATCTTTTACCGTTTTCGAGATCCTCATGCTGTGCATCCTTATCTTGGACACACTGTATAATTCATCACGAGCCGCCACTGCCCAAACCTCCGAATTAATTTCCGGTTACAAGCAGCCCTTAACATTTCTGGTGTGACCCTAATGCAAATTTGTTCTATTTCCTGTCTCAAATTAGCTACATGACCAGGCTGGATTTAATAAACAATTGCTTTGAAATAGCCCCACAGGAAAAAATCTAGAAGTGTCACAATTGGCGATCGCACAGGCCACCTGAGAGACACCTCTATTTCCTAATTATTTCCGAATACCTCGTGTAAGTCAGTAGTGGCTACATCAAAATTATGAGCGCGAGAGCCATCTTGTTATCACCACATGTCTCACGGTTCTGTTAAGAGAATATGATCTAAGAGCGCAGGAAGTGATTTCTATCGCAAATCGGCTACATTTCCAGGTTTTCTTAGGAAAAAATTCAGAGGTGTCATAACTGGTGATCGCACAAGCCATCTGACAGGAACCTTTATTTACTATTCAATTATTTCCAGATATCTCGTGTAAGTGAGTAGTAACTACAATGGAATTATGATCAAAAGCGCCATTTTGTTGCCTCCACATGTCTCGTTGTTCAGCCAAGAGAATATTATCTAAGAGTATGGGAATTGTATTTTGCAAAAAGAACCTATCAATGCCCTTTCTCAAAAGAACAGAATCGTTAGATGTCTATTGAATTGTCCACACCATACATTTATTTATTTTGAGTTTTTTTCTTGATCGTGATGAGGATTCTCTTGTCAATAATAGTGCATGACAATTCTTACCATCACTGTTACGGAATCTGGATTTATCACTCCACAAAATTGGATCCAGGAAATCGAAGTTCTTATTTTGAAGGATTTGCATTTCAGTATATTGCTTTTAAAGACCTTTGTACAGAAGACTTGCTTATGCTAACTTCTGGTACTAATGCTCGAACATAAATATTAGAACCCATTATGTAAGCTGATACATTGATACACACTTTTCTCGAACTCGCGGAAGCATTGTGATGGTCATGCTTATTTTCCACATAAATTTTCCTAGTTGCAGGCATAATTTTTTCTGCACGTACAGGTGAAAATGTATTGTGAATGTATTTAATTTCTGGATTTTTTTACTAACTGTAGATTAACAATAATATATATTTCTCTAAAACATGGACTTCTAATTTTACAATATAAAATATACAGAGAAAAATAAAATAAATTTTACATGTCTAACATACAGATAACATAAAATTAACATTTAAACTTAACAATACTTTGTTTAACATATTCTATACATGATTTCTTAAAACTTATTAGATTAGGAGATTTACATGCTCAGGAAGTCGTTATACTGCTCTTGTCCTTGATAAAACAGACTTGAAGTGACTCTATTTATATAAAAATTATTTTTTGAATGAGTATTATGTTCACGAATATCTCTAACAAATGTATAATTAGTAATAAGAGGTTCTGGTAATAATTTGTTAAACACTTTAACGATAAATATCATAGTATTATAAATCACGACCTGATTGACACTCAGAATAATATAATACGTAATGATACAATTGTGTCAGCCAATACTCGGTGGAAATCCAAATTAAAATGATGTAAAATGTAAAAACAAAACTATTTTTCACAACACATGTGTTTTATTCATATTTAGACTTAGAGAGATATTATTAAGCCAGTATAATACATTATTTAGTTCATCATTCTGTCTTTATTATTCCCTATGTTCTATCACCTGCTACATATATCACAGCATCGTTATTATAAAAATAATAAATGGATTTTGCAATATTTTACCACTATGACAATGTCATTTATATAAAGAATGAACAGGGTAGGCCCAATATTGGTGCCTTGGGGCATCTCATATTCTGTCCTCATGGGATGTGAAAAATTGTTATTATTATTATTATTATTATTGATACATCATGAAGAAGGATCATGGTATACCAAAGTACTTAGAGTATAATGGCCAAGCGAAAGAAACTATACAGGAAATTACTGACGCCTTTGTGGATCACTTTGAATTGTGTTACACTGATTTTGCTAAAGTCCATATGTCCATGATTTCAGAAAATTTTTACAGCCTTTTAACGAGCCATAAGTTTACGACTGAGGAGATACTACATAAACTCCAATCGCTCGATACTAATAAAGGTGCTGGTCCTGATGGTTTGTCCCCTTGCTTCCTCAAAAGATGTGCTTTGGCTATGGCTGAGCCCCTTAGGCTTATTTTTCAGAATTCCTTTGATAAGGCTTCATTTCCTGTGCTTTGGAAATAATCAACTCTTTTTCCCGTTTTTAAAAATTAACCTAATCTAATCTACATTGATATGACAAAAGCATTCGATAGTGTCTCACATAATTTGCGGCTAATGAAGTTGGACGCACTTGGATTGAATTGCTCTTACCTTGGTTGGATTAAATCATATCTAAGCAGACGAATTCAAAGAGTAAAGTTGAGTGGTGTTACTTCGAGAGAAATTAAAGCTACCTCTAAACTTACCTTCGGTCACTGCGGTATTCTTCAAACAACTTAACGATTGTATGACCCATTATTTTCAAATTTTACATCAGAGCAACTACTAATTGTTTCAAAGGCATTGTCATTCAATTCAGGATAAAACCCATGCAAAAAAAGGCAGGCGCAGTTTCCTAGGGGTTGCTTTTTAGAAATGGATTTATAATATATAGTATTAAAAAGCCAAACCAATTATTTTCAAAATTTTAACTTTTTGTATAACAAAGTTATTCGCTGACCAACAAAATCTTGGACATCCTGTAGATAAATTTGAATATATATAACTTTATGGAAAATACAATATATTTTATTCACTTCTAAATAACTGTAAGAAATTGTATCCAAAATATACTCAGATTTAAAAATGTATTATGAAAAAACTTTAATAGTAGATAGAAATACAACCTTATTTGGTCAAAATTTCTTATAATTTTTTTCTAAATACATAGGTTGCTAATAATATAAACAAAAATGGCAAATACAATGAAAAAAAAGCAGTTAGTTTAATAGAAACCAAAATATAAAACAAAAACATACAGAAAAAAGATGTCTTTCTGATTTATATCAGAGGGGAAAAAAGACACATACTTACCGAATAACAAAATTAATTTATTTACCACAAATATTAACTGGTTCAATGATCTTAGTGTACTAGCAGAAAACATCGTATTATATCGCTGCTTATAACATTTGAGTGAGTGTAGTGAGTAATACAATTGAGGATAGCTTAAATCTGAGCCATGCATTTGGGCGAGAGCTTCTAAAAGATTATGGGCCTCATCAATGATTATTATATTATCCTTTATATTAATTCCACTTGCTTCTCTTGTTGATTTATGTAGTAATGTATTGTAAGGCACTAAAAACAAGTTTCCCTGTACATTCAAAAATATCATATTCTAATATCAAGGAGCTGTGCAGTCCAGATTTTTTTATACAATAATCTGATCAGTTGGGGGTACAACAAATCTTATTTATTTGCCAATATTTATTTTATATAAAGGACCCGTCTTTATTTTGGACAGCTAATAAGAACACATTCAACAAAAAAATACTGTCATGACTAACATTTATTTGGGTATAAATAATTTTGAAATATTGAAAGTAAACTGAATAAAATATCTTGCACTCGTGGTTGATAATATATTAAAGTGGCTTGGTCATATTGAAAAAATTAATGAGAAAATTATATCAATATTGGGAGCTCTGCACAGATGTTCACAAATGGTTTAATCTCTGGAGGCTTCAACCAAACCCACTAAAATCACAATTTGTCATCTTTAATCACAATATCAAGCCAACATCCCCTACAGTCCTGTTAAACAATCATCCAATTACACCACAGAACTCAGCAAAATATTTGGGTATCATAATACACCAGAAACTAAACTTCAACCTTTACACAAAGTTAGTCAAGACCAAATGTATCACCAGAGCAAAACATATAAAAAACAGGGAGTTACTATAAAAAGAGCAAGCCATATATGTAAAGCGATCTGCAGACCACTTCTCGAATATTGCCATCCCATCTATTTAAACACCCTACAGTCAATTGTAAAAAAGCTCGAGGTTGCCGAAAGCAGCGCTCTTTGATCAATTACAAGGATGAGACACCCAGAAAATACTCTACACAATCCATCTAATGAACTTCTATACCAGACCACCAAGGTAGAACCATTACCAATTAGATTAAAAAATCTGTTTAGGAAATTCTCCAAAATACCTGAGAATATTAATGCACTGTTAAAACTATGTAATGTGATTTCTCCCGATATTAGGACTAGAACCTATCCAGAGAGGACCCTTTTGGAGGAAATACTACAAGCTTTGCGAGAATGATTCTAATTTATTATATAATTATTGTATTCTGTCTATGTATATTCCATGTCAACTTCTCTTTTCTTTGTTTTTTTTTTGCTTTGTTTTTTATGCTAGATGTGAATTACCACATGTGACATGTAACATTTTAAACTTCAATTTTATTTTTATATTCACCATCTCAAGAACTTCAGTCAATGGTCAATTGATATTAACTTTGTTGGTACAATAATATATATATATATATATATATATATATATATATATATATATATATATATATATATATATATATATATATATATATATATATATATATATATATATATATATATATATATATATATATATATATATATATATATATATATATATATATATATATATATATATATATATATATATATATATATATATATATATATATATATATATATATATATATATATATATATATATATATATATATATATATATATATATATATATATATATATATATATATATATATATATATATACGTATATATAAATGTTTGCCAAATAAAACCTTGCTTTTAAAAGTCATAAATATTTTGGTGTTAAAACAAGTAAAGAAAGGGTAACACTTATGGACAATTGTCGAAATATTACGAAAATGAAAATTCACTGGCCAATATCAGACAGTAGCAAAAGCTCTGGGAATCGGTATAAGGACTGTGCAGAAAATTGTACATGAAAAAAAGCATAATTTACTACTAAAGAAGATTAAGAAATGTACACGAAAAAAGGCAAAGACAGAAGACTTAAGTGACAATGTAAAAATGGATGTTCATAATGCAATTTACGATTTATACACATCAAAAACTAATATAGCCCTTCAAGTTTTAAAAGAAGTTAAAAAAATCGAGGCATATGCCTCCCTGCCCTGCCTTGGACTAAAATCGATGTCAAAATTAATAAAAATTTTGGTTTTTCGATATAAAAAGGATTGTAATCGAAGATTTTTATGCGAGTTGCCACATATAGCAAGTCAGCGTATCCAGTTTTTAGAGAAATACACGGAAAATGTTAATTCAAAATTTAGAAAAGTGCCATTTTTAGACGAGACTTGGATATTTTCTAATGGAAGTGGTTCGAAATCTTGGCAGGACGAGTCTGTAAAAAGTGTCAAGAGAAAAAAGGGATGTGGGACGGGAAAACGGTTCATCATTTTGCATGCAGGTTCTTTAACAGGACTTCTCCCAGGTGCAAGTTTACTGTTTTCTTCAAAATCCAAAAGTATGGACTACCATGATAATATGAACTGCGAACTGTTTGAAAAGTGGTTAAAAGAACAACTGATTTTTTTAATGGCAAAATCTGACATGAGGTTTTAATAGCTGTGGCAAAATCCAAAAATTCATTAAATTACATTACGCCGGAGTACTGGAAGAAATCTGTGGAACATACGGAGAAATTAATATGGGATTGGTGGAATCGAGAACGAGTTCTAGATGTCGAAATAGCACCAATGATCAATGAGCCATTTAAGGACGACTCAGAAGATGAGGACTTTTTAAGTGATGATGATATTTTTTAGTCTATAATATCAAAAAGTTTCTGAAGGATTATCATAGTCTTTGACGTGTAGAAATCATAAATTGCATTATGAAGACCCATTTTTGCATTGTAAGTATATATATATATATATATATATATATATATATATATATATATATATATATATATATATATATATATATATATATATATATATATATATATATATATATATATTACATATATATATATATATATAAATGTTTGCCAAATAAAACTTTGCTTTAAAAGTGATAAATATTTTGGTGTTAAAACAAGTAAAGAAGGGATAACACTTATGGACAATTGTCTATAAAATTGTCTATAAATTTAGAAAATCTCAGAAGTCATCCATGCCTTTTTATTATTAACGTAAACTAACTCCAGAAATTTAACTCCTTTTAAACAACTATGAGCAGTAATTTCAGTTTTACTGAGCCATCCATGTTTGCTCCAACCATTTTTATTTGGCAAACATTTAATAAATAAACCGGTTTCATCACAATTGAAAACGTTTTTTGGCACGTACTTTTTCAATACAGTTTCAGTCTAAATGTCACAGTCCTCCTGAGTGACGCTTGCACTCTGGCCAGACACCGTCTTCAAAACAATTGAATCGCTAATCTTCCAGGCCCTCAACCATCCTTTACTAGCTTGAAAATTAAAGCAGTTAAATTCTTTAGCAGCTTGTAAAGCCTTTTGCTTTATTAAATTTCCCGATATTGGAACGTTTTGATGCGTACGGACCACTTGAAACCATCGTAAAACTGCTTCATTTACATTCTCGTAAGAACACATCCGTACTCGTTTTCGACTGCTTGGAACACTAGTTTTCTTGATGATACTGTCGCGACTTTTTATTATCAAAGAGACGCAACTTGGAGAAACTTTACTTTAAACTTTATCAACTTCCTCCAAAACTTTGATTTTCTCAGCTAAACTTAAACACACTCGCTTGGACATCTTACTTGATTCTTAAACAAAAAACAAACTGAACCTGAATTTGCGAATTACTAGGCCTCGACTATAGAATGGGTTTCTCACAGAAATCTACCCGATTTATTGCCAACCATTAGGCGTTATAAACGCGTTAAGAGCCTTTTCAAAAGAATGCGCCACAAAAATGGAATTTCGGTAAAAATTTTATTCCATAGAGTGTTACTATTTTACAGATTCACTATATGCAGGGCTTTTTACATTAAATTTCATTAAAATATTGTAGGTCTTGAAAAAATTGTACTATTAAGAGTTTTTCACTATACAGAGTTTCCCTATACACAGTGTCGACTGTATAAGCATTGAACTCTTCAGGCAATTGTGCAACTTTGTGCTATTTATCTTGTTTTCAATAATAAAGTGATAGGGAAAGGTCAAACTTTTTTCTTTCAAACATTAATATAGTCGAATGCGGTCTTATAGTGCGGGTCCAAAGGTCACCAACATTATGAACCAAATCAGAAAACACAGGGAATACCAAAATGTTGTGTGATTCTTTTAACGAGCTATTAAATCTCGATGGGCTATATACAAATATACAGGGAGAAAGAAAATAGTTTTTTTTTATTATATTACGCAATATTATTAAGATAGCTACTTAATATTATTTTATATATTAAATGCCGAGGGACTCAATAAGAAAATTTATTTATTTATTTATTTGATTCACAGTATATACAGCAAATGCCACTTACAATACTGCTCTTAACTATTAAATATTACAAATTAAGGATATTATATTAAAAAAGATTTAAATTTAACTAGGACAGAGCCTGGGCTTCAAAAAGCCTTTTTTCTATTGTTTGCGAGAATTGCCTCAAACTGATAGTATCCATATCTAGATCACTTGCATATTTATTATATAGGTCACACATTCGATATACAGGGGAAGTTTTGTATAAATTAGTTCTGGGAAAGTCTAGGTAAAATGTTTTCTTGTTTCTAGTATTTCCGATATTTATCGAAAAGGAAAGTTGTGACAATACCTCCGGTTCATCCACTTGACCACTGAGGATTTTAAACAAGTATGACAAGCATATTTTGTTTCTTCTATTTTCAAGAGAAAGTAGGTTAAAAATGTGCAATAATTGCAAATGATTATATCCTTGATTAGGATAATAACCCAATTTTTTGAAAAACATATATTTTAAGAATTTACGTTGAACGCGTTCAATGGTTTTAATCCATATTTCATATTGTGGTGCCCAGATTACACTTGCATACTCCAGGTTGGGCAAGACAAGAGAGTCGAACAGCCTAAGACAAACATCAACTCTAAATGTTTTGTTGATCTGATAATGAACCCCATTGTTTTGTGAGCATCATTGATTTTAGATACAATATGATCCGTATAACTCAATGCACTGTCAAGCAATACTCCCAAGTCTTTATGACTTCCAACTTGCTTCAATAAATTTCCATCAATTTTATACTCAGGGTCAATCGTATTCTTTTTAAGTGAAACTGACTTAGATACACATTGTTTCATATTTAAAACAAAACCATTTTCAACACACCATTTACACACTTCATTCATATCTTCTTGAAGGCTCACACAATCATCCATAGTTAAGATTTCTAGAAACAGTTTAAAATCATCTGCAAAAATCAGGCACTTTGCGTTTTTGACAGCCTGGCATATACCATTAATAGCAATAATGAACAATAGCGGTCCCAAATTGGAACCTTGTGGTACCCCAGAGTTCCTTTCACACATATTTGATTTTGCACCCCTGATCTCTACATATTGTGGTCTGTCAGAAAAATAAGATAGTATGATGTCCACCAAATTACCTAGTGCATGCATTTTCTTTAATGACAAAATAATTATGCTATGTTTTATCTTATCGAATGCCTTCTTCATGTCAGTGAAGATGACATCAACCCGAGATTTTCTATTAATTGCTTCATGCAAATATTGTACAAAAGCAACGAGATTTGTTAATGTTGATTTTTTTGGAAGAAACCCATTTTGGTGTGAAGATATAAATTTTTTTGTTTCATTATAAATTCTATCAAATAATATGATTTCAAACAATTTAGATATTGCATTTACTGTACTTATTGGACGATAATTGCTTATGTCCTGACGAACACCACTTTTGAACACTGGTACTACCTTACTCGTCTTCCAGATACTCGGAAACTTAGATGTTGACATACTAAGACTAAAAATGTATAGTAAAGGTAACATCATTACATCACCACATCCCTTAATGACATCCAGGAAGGCCGTCCGGTCCAATGGCTATATTACCCTTTAATTATTTAATTGCCGCTCGTACTTCGTTTTCAGAAATCGGCTGGTCACAGAAATATACTTTAAGGGGGTTCTCATTCTGCACCATATCTTCTTTAGGAAAAAAAACAGAACTAAAGAATAAAGAAAATCCATCAGCTACATTCTTAGTACCCCCGAATGATTCCTCCTTGTATGTTACCAAAATTGGAACAAGTATTCTATAATTATTTATTTATTGCCTACAAAATTACAAATGTACTAAAAAAGTAAGCAAAAAAATGGTGTCAAATCTAATAAAAAAATTTTAGAAGAAGATTAAGAAATGTACACGATAAAATCCAAAGGCAAAAGACTTAAGTTACAATGCAAAAATGGATATTCATAATGCAATTTATGATTTCTACACGTCAAAGACTAATATAATCCTTCAGAAACTTTTTAATATTATAGACTAAAAAATATCACCATCACTTAAAACAACATCTAGAACTCGTTCTCAATTCCACCACTCCCATATTAATTTCTCCGTATGTTCCACAGATTTCTTCCAGTACTCCGGCGTAATATAATTTAATAAATCTTGCCAAACAATTTGCACTTCATCTGATGTAAGACCATCGTTCACGTGTTTTTCGTAATATGATTTTGCCCCAGCCCATATTAATTCTATTGTGTTAAACTGGCAATGGTATGGCGGCAGTCGTAAAACCTCATGTCCATTTTCCCTTAATATTTCATCTACGGCATATATTGTTAGTTTTTTCATAGATTTTTCCATTAAAAGAAGTTCTAGTTTCAGCATATCGGGTAAAGGATTTTGTTTTCGTTTTATTAGCCAGTCATAAATATCAATTTTCTTCCAGGATGAAGTAGGTTGTTTATTTAAGATTCTTGAATGTTAAGATGCATTATCCAGAATGATTAAAAATGGAGCATCTAAATTTGGAATCAGCTGTTCTTTTAACCACTTTTCAAACAGTTCACAGTTCATATTATCATGGTAGTCCATACTTTTGGATGTTGAAGAAAACAGTAAACTTGCACTTGGGAGAAATCCTGTTGAAGAACCTGCATGCAAAATGATGAACTGTTTTCCCGTCCCACATTCCTTTTTTCTCTTGACACTTTTTACAGACTCGTCCTGCCAAGATTTCGAACCACTTCCATTAGAAAATATCCAAGTCTCGTCTAAAAATACCACTTTTCTAAATTTTGAATTAACATTTTCCGTGTATTTCTTTAAAAACTGGATACGCTGTCTTGCTATATGTGGCAACTCGCATAAAAATCTTCGAATACAGTCCTTCTTATATCGAAAAACCAATATTTTTATTAATTTTGACGATTTTAGTCCAATTTTCAATATGCTTCTATTTTTTTAGGCTTCTTTTAAAACTTGAAGGGTTATATTAGTTTTTGATGTGTATAAATCGTAAATTGCACTATGAACATCCATTTTTACATTGTCACTTAAGTCTTCTGTCCTTGGTTTTTTTCGTGTACATTTCTTAATCTTCTTCAGTAGTAAATTATACTTTTTTTCATGCACAATTTTCTGCACAGTCCTTATATTAATTCCCAGAGCTTTTACTACTGTCTCCTGGATATTGGCCGGTGAATTTTCATTTGTGTAATATTTTATTAGATTTAATACCATTTTTTCCGCTTGTGGATGCAAAAAACCCGAAAATTTTCTATAACTCATTTTGTCATTGACTTGTCAATCTGACTTTGAAGTGACATCGCTCAAAGTTTTTTGCAACTGCTGGTATTTATATGTTTATCCTCTTTTTTCATACAAAAAAATATCATAGGTCTATCTAATTCATCTTCCGGATTTTATGCGGAGGATATGATTACACGCAATAAAAGAAAAACAAACTTAAAAAGTTTGTTATTGATAAATCGTATGACCGGCACGATAACACTGCTTTTGACTATATCTCTGTTTCGGATAAAATGATTACATTGAACTTGGTGTCAGAAAAGAAAAAACGCTTATTTGCTCTTTATGTAGAGCTATTGATAATAATAATAATAATAATAATTTATGCTTAAATCGTAATGATTCTATCAGTGGTCACTCAAATAATACGGATTTTCTCCTTTACAAATTAGTGAGGTTAGCTTTTTTAATCCAACGTGTTGGATTCGGCCGACCATCATCAACTTTTTTAATTTCAATACGGACCTGGATTTTTTACTTCACTATTCAATATCTTTTATAACCTTATATTAAATTATTTTTGAAAAAAATTGTATTATATGAAGTGTTACGTTAAGGTTTTAATTGCTGTAATACACACTAATTTGTTGAAGCCTTGTATCTACTTAGCATTTTTACCAAACAGGAATTATACAATACTTATGTTATTACCTAAAACTACTTCTGCATCTTCCGCTGCCTTTCTACTCGTGTAGTATGGGCAAGCCGTAATTTCTTTTCCAACCTGTACCAAATCTTCAATATCGTGTACTTGATTAAGAGCAAAATCGCGTAGATCTTCTATATTGGACTGTTTGTAATATGGGCATTGACAATTTGAACCTTTTTGCCTTTTCAAAACTTTTCCATTATCGTCTGTTTTTGCTTGAACGTGACGCTTTTTTTGCATATCCAAACACCTGTGGAAATATAAGTAAAGCTACAATGTCGGAAACCTAGAAGAATAATCAGAAAAATATTTTCATTAAATCCAATAGAGTCATGTCGACAAACATGTGTATTGCTTATGGAGGCAGCCAATTTCGTTAAAAGGAACCAAGATTTATTTCCACTTGTCTCTTCAGTACATGATTATGAAACCCGTTCAAAAAAACTCTATATTAATAACTAACTATTAACTGTCAAAATACAAAAAGAGCTCAATTTGTTTCTGCAGTACTGTCTTTAACAAACTTCCAAATGATATACAGAATTTAAATCATTTTGGAACATTTAGGAAACAGCGAAAGCACTACCTATTAGAAAAAACCTTTTATTCATTGACTGAATTTTTAAACCGTCCAGTTTAGATGTTTGAGTTTTAGTATTCTATAGTCTATAAGTGTATTTTATTTTGTTTTAACTTTTAAAATGCTTTATACTGTATTGTTGGTTAGGTATTGATTTTTGATTTCACTTGACAATGTTAACACAAGAATCAAATAGTCTTACATTCTAAGGCAAGGGTACTTAGTAGTAAAAACATCTTATAAAACATTTTACCAAAAAAATTTAAATATCTCCTGAAGTGCAGTGGTGGGTCACGGGTGAAAAAGTAAGTGAAGTGCAAATGAAGCAAGAAAATATAATTATTGTAATTGTTGGTATACGCCTCGTAGATGCAGATGTAAGAGCATACGTTGGTTTGGCTGAGTGATGAAAAAATGAGGGAATAAGGCTTGCAAAAAATTCGACATTTAGAAATATTTTTAAACTTTGCTGCATCAGGACAAATACAGCCTGCGGCGCTTTTTCTTTTTTTTTTTTGAAGGCCATTTAGATGGCCGGACCTCACACTTGCGCCATCGTAACATTGCCATATTAATTTATGTTTATAGTCAAATTGGTCCAAAATTTGATCCAATAGAGAATAAAAATTCATCGACGTTCTATCGTAGCTGACATTATAAAATCCTAAGAATCTCTTGACTACTGAACCTTCTGAATTAACGTATCTTAAAATTATGGAGCACTGAGAGGTTTGTGTAATATCAGTTGTGTCATACACTTGCACAGAAAAAAAATGTGTGTTCATTATTTCATTTTTTACATGATCATTTAAATAATCAGAAATGCATTTAATTAATTATTTCGTTTTGAATAGTTTTCGAGTCAACAGTAAAAACATTTTTAACGATAGTGATGATCTATTAGTTCTTGCGAACTTCTCGATATTAATAAACCTAAAAGCTTTTTAAAATTCCCCCTATATATTGACTCGCTGCTCTCATCATGGCCGTGAAAGACTAACTCTTGTTTTGCAAGGTACAAAACATTACCAAGCACATAAATATTCTATTTAATCGGACGTTTTCGTTAAAATGTATTTTATATAGTTTAGCGTTTTCTTTTAAAGTGTCAGCTATAGTGCTTTGATTTTTTACAAATGTTTTTAGCATTAATTCGCATTTTAAATGCTCCGCCGAGTCTTCATGTTCTGCATCAATTACCAAGCACATAAATATTCTATTTAATCGGACGTTTTTGTTAAAATGTATTTTAAATAGTTTAGCATTTTCTTTTAAAGTGTCAGCTATAGTGCTTTGATTTTTTACAAATGTTTTTAGCATTAATTCCCATTTTAAAAGCTCCGCCGAGTCTTCATGTTTATGTAAAGACCCTCATATATTTAACATACCTGCAAATCCTTCCTTATTCTACATTGAATATTTATTAGAAACTAGTAAACAAGGCCAGCAAAACAATTTTTGTAATATTTGACTACTACATAACCATTTGTACGCCGAAAATCAGGATGACGATTAAAACTCTGATCTTGTTCCTTCCATCGATTAAATGGAGTTTCCAACAAAAAGCAAATCATCCGTGATCGGATTAATCAATAATGTAAATTAATAAACCCGACAACAACAAGTTGTAACAATACCATAAACAAATATAACACAAAACAGTCAAATAAACTGCAAAGGAACTAACCGGTTGCAGCGAAATCCGCGAAAATAAAAGTAAACCACCACCCCAAACTGAACGACACGTGGGTGTAGTGTACTGCATTAGCAATTCACCGAGAGCGTTGTATGGCGCTGGTTAACATTATTCTTCCATGTCATCGCGTTGTCATGGCAACGTAGTAGGAAAATCGTAAACTAAACATACCACCTGTTATAGTTGTTATAATAAGAAAGAAAGAAAGAAAGAAAGAAAAATATTTATTGTGCAACATATAACATATAAAAAAAAAATATATATATATATACTACATTACACAAAAGGCAAACATTCGCGTAAGCGTTCTTCCATGTTGCCTGCCACATAAAAAAAAAAAAATTAAATCATTAATTGTAACAACTGTCTAGTATAGTCTTTTTTAAATGTCTCTTTGGTTCTGTCAAAGTACATAAAATACACATCCGAATTCAACAGTTCGACAGCCAGGAAGGCAAAACAATCTCTGTATTTAGCAGTAGAATGGAAAGGTATATCATATCTTATTATAGCTCTAAGGTTTCTGTCATGCACTTCCTGTCTATTGACAATCAATTGCCAGAGGTAAGCTGGGCGTTTCTCATGATAAAGCTTATACAAGAACAAAGCAAAGTGCAGCCTAGCCCTGTGTTCAAACTTTAAGTGCCCATTTTGGATATAAGTTGGAGTAACATGATCAAATTTATTGACACAAAACACAAACCGAATACACGAGTTCTGAGCCATTTGAACTTTTCTTTGAAATTCTGAGGTTAAAAATCTATAATAAACTATGTCACAGTAATCCAACTGGGGATAAATCAAAGACTCGATCAGCATTAATTTAATTCTTTCTGGTAAAATATATTTAAATGAGTATAAGCTTTTCAATTTTAGATATACAGATGTTAGTTTTCTAGTACAATGAGCCTTAAAATTCAAACTGCTATCAAAAGTAACACCCAGATTTCTCGCCTGGTCAACACGTGGTATTTCTATATTGTTTACATGCATTGTAGTAAAATTGTACATCTGAAATTTATTTATGTTGGCTTTTGATGCTATAACTAGGTACATGCTCTTTTTAGCATTAAGTATGAGTCCATGGTTGGTAGACCACACAAACAGTCTGTTTAGGTCATCGTTTATTTCACTTACAGCGGAGCTAGACTGATCAGGTGGAAATGCCGCTAATAGCTGTGTGTCATCTGCGTAAAGGTGTGTGGAGCAAAATCGAATCTGATTAGGCAAATCAAATGTATATAAATTAAATAACAATGGCCCTAGGATACTTCCCTGAGGAACCCCCCATACTACATCAACTGATCTTGATCTTGCTCCATCCACCTCAACTATCTGCCTTCTAAATCTTAAGTAATTATTAAACCAGAGGCAAACCTGGTCAGAAAAACCACAGTACCGCAACTTTGCTAGCAGCATACTGTGATTAATAAGGTCAAATGCCTTGCTGTAATCCAATAAGACCAAACATGAAACCAGTGACTGATCCATATTTCTGGCAATGTTAGTTGTAACACAAGTGAGGGCTGTGGCAGTACTGTGATCTCTCCTAAAACCAGACTGAACAGTAGGTAATATGCTATTATTGGTAACGAAATCAGTCATCATTACACTAACCAAAAATTCAAACATCTTGCCCAAGATTGGCAAAATGCTTATAGGCCTCAATTCACCCAACGATTCAATGCGTACAGCCTTAGGAAGGGGTTTTATAATTGAAGTTTTCCAGATATTTGGAAATTGGCCAGACTGCAAACAATCATTGTAAAATATAGTTACAAAAGGCACTACAAAGTCTAAACTAAACATCAACATATCGTAACTCAACCCATCGATACCCTTACATTTCGATTTTATATGCCTAAATGCTTGATATACATCATATTCAGTAATATTCTTAAATACAAATTCGTTATTTTCTAACATTAAATTGAGCTTATTATTTTCATAGTAACTTTGAGTGACATTATCAACAGGTACAGCTAACTGACATATACTTGCAAATTGATCGCTGATTTGATTGACATCTCTTAAGTGAGTTGGAATCTCAGCATTACCCTTAGAGTGAACATTCCAGCTGTTCAGTTTAGTCCAGGTTCTTTTAGAATCTTTTCTGACTTTTTCCAATTCAAATGACATGTACGCTTTCTTTTCACTTCTAATGGCAAAAGACAAGTAATTTTTAATGTCCAAATAAAAATCTTTATGAGCAAGAGATAGTGTTTGTTTGTATTTACTAAATGCCTTCTTTTTTAATTTTATGATATCCTTAATTGTATCTGTTATGTAAGGTTTAAATTTCTTTTTAATCTGAACTGTTTTTAGTGGGGCATGTCTATCGAAAACCTCAGTCAGCTGTCTGTTAAAAAAGTCAACTCTAGAATCAGGGGATTCATGCTGCAAGCCCATACCTAAATCAGTTAAATACATGTCGGCCTCAAAAAGATCTTTATTAAAGTTTTTAAAATCTCTATATGTAAGAACCCTAGCAACTGGCTTAGGAGCTTCCAATTTTAATACTGAGTACACCAACCTATGGTCTGTTAAATTATACATCTCCAAAGTTCCTGAGTCGAGTATACTAATTCGCTTATCAACACATATGACATCAATTAAACTAGAACTATTTCTGGTTACTCTTGTGGGATCCTCAACAATCTGCGACAGACTAAACGTTTGTAATATTGAATTGAAATATTTACTTTCATGATTATCAAGCAGCAGATTTATATTTAGATCACCCAAGAGCAATGTATATTCATAAGAATATGACAAGGTAGACAGTATAGTTTCGATAATACTTAATTTTCTATAATTAACTAAAGGAGGCCTGTATAAAACTCCAACCAACAATTTTGCACTTTTGTACATTACCTCAATCCACAATTGATCAATCTCAGAGTCAAGATCACAGAAACAAGAGACATTGACAACCGAGCACTTCAGACTGCTTGCTACAAAAATGCACACACCACCAGCACGTGTCAATCGGTCATAACGATATATCTGATAACCTGGTATGTTTAGCAACGAATCGGGATACCCCACTGACAGCCATGTTTCTGAGACAGCAAAGATATGAAATTTTTCATGTAGTACCAGATCTTTTATATCATCGAAAGAAGGGACAATGGACCTAACATTCACATGTGCTACATAAAAGTTGCAACTGGACAGGTTCCCATCATCACGCTGTAACTGCTATTTAAACAGTTGATCTTTACACTCTTCTAGTTTATGCTTGTACACCGAGCAATTTTTATCCCAGGCTGCATGATTTACAGGCACACTTTCTAGGCTTTTCATATTAAATTTGGAACAGTTATAGCATTTCAGTATCTCCTCCTGACATTCCTTTAATTCATGGTTTTTAGAGCACCTAGGACACACAACCTCTTTAGAACAATTGGCAGCCAGGTGATGGTAACCACAGCACTTAAAACATCTCCTGATATCATAACCATCATAAACCCTGCAATAGTCATATCCTACACACAAAAACTCACATTCCAAAATTTTTTTGTATGCAACTTGGTTGACCTGTATTAAACACTGGTATATATCCTTTTTGTTTTTTACAGATTTAACACTTATTAGTTTAATATCATCATTGTCTTGAAATACATAACCATTTTGTTGTTTGATTAATTTTAGTAGCGTTTGTTCATCATGCCTCTCAGATATTCCAGATATTCTTATCCGAGGCTGAATGTTATTCACACAGTTAGTGTTGTACTTCTCAGGCAATTTTTGGGTCATGAGATCCCTAAATTTCTCTGCATCTTTTTTAGTTGGACAGTTTATAACCATCCCTCCATTACTGACATTCTTGAAGCTATGAAATGTGATATCCTCCTGTACAGGGTTTACGAACTCCATTAGATCATTTTTAGTTTCAGAAACAGTCTGTTTTGTATTTTTAGGTTTGACAACGATACTAACTTTATTGCTAACCACATCTGCAAAACTTTGTTTTTTGTTAGAGTGACTTAAGCTAGCATTTTCTACTATTTTTCCTACTTCATCGAGCTTGGGCTGAAGTTCACATATATCATTTTGTATATTTTTTAGCTGATTGAAACTATTCTTGAGTTTCACTATTTCATTCAATAAATCATCATATTTTGCAGCTTGACTTTGAAAGACACTCCTGATTTCTACAATTATCTCCTGTTTAAATTTATCTAGAAGTTTTTCCAAGTTAGGCTCTGTTTTTCCTTTAATTTTTTCCCTACATTCTTCACAGAAAAAGGAAAGGACGCGCAGCTTTTTTAATTCCATACATCTGACTTGACGCGGATAACTTTGTACATGCCGAACAAAATTTACGACTGCACTGCTCACAACGCCAAAGCGATCCTTTACTATCATCAGTTTTACATATTGCACACTCCATAACAAATATGAATATTGTTCATATTTGCCAAAATCACTATAAATAAGACACTTTATCTCGGATTAAGCTGTGAAAAACTAATGTATTTATTGTACTCTTGAGTATTTAAGATGCAATTATTTAAGTTCAGTTTTCAAAGTACTGAAAGAAAAATGTTGGCCGAATATATATCTTAAAACGTAAAACAATGTCCATTTAATGTTTTCCAATAGTTTACTTATTGAAAAGTTCACTTGTTTTATGGATGATTAAAGATTTTACTCCGCCGAAAATTTTCGCGTGAAATGTAAACAATGGATTCTAACCTAATAAAGTTCGATTGAAAATTTTAAAAAAATTTTGCCAATTAGATGAATAAATGAATGTAAAAACTTAAATTTTAAGAGATATATAATAAATATAGTTAGATGTTTGCTTGTTTATTTTTCCTGGTGAAGTAGCACTTCACCTGAATAGCCGCCACTGCTGAACTGTGTCCATCATTTTAGAGTTCTTGGGAGTAAACTATAGGAATAAGGATCCCTGAAGATGCCTCGAGCAATCGAAGACGAAAAGTCGGAAAGTTATTTCATTTTGACAGTCTAATCCCAAGAATAAGAGTTCTTAATAGTGTGAAGATGCAAAACCTTCTGATCTATTTTAGAATATAATAAATGGATTATGAAACATTCATGTGATTTTCTAACTATATATATATATATATATATATATATATATATATATATATATATATATATATATTAAAAATATTGAATATGGCTGGCTATACTACATTAAAACAATATTTCTAGAAATGTATGTATCTAAATTTTTCATAATTAAGTCAAATTTTCAAAAAAAAAAGCAAATGGGTCTTTTAAATTATTAACTTATTATTAAACAAAACTTCAAACCTTTAGTATGTATTCTACTGCATTGTAAATACAAAAAAAGAGAGAAGCAGACTAACTATTTTTTTTACTTACTTTTCATTTATAAGTGTCATGTTATTTAGTTTTCTCACACTTGGATTAATACAGTAGTTTTGTCGGGAAGCTAGAGACACAACACGGACATTTTCTGCGAATGGAGATTTCTTTATTTCACCTACAAATTGTGAGAGTTGGGAATGTGTGCGACTAGCTATTATGATCTAAAAAAATTACTAATTAGAAAAAAGTCTTACTGCAAATTAAACATTCAAATTTCCAAAAAGTATTAATTATCTATTTAATCATGCATATATATAACAAGCTACGGCATTACATATCTCGAAAAATTTTCACTCATAGCAAAGTTTCTCGAAAGCATAGTTACTAAAAACTTGACACCCCAACTTCAAGGGATTGTACTAAATGAACAGCATGGCTTTGTGAAGGGCAGGTCGACAACCACAAACTTGCTGGCATATGAACAACCACTGGTAAGTTCTTTGGAATCAAAATGTCAAATAGATTCTATTTATACTGATTTTAGAAAGGCGTTTGATAAGGTAATTCATATCTTTGGACATTTATTCAACTGGTTCAGGATTTGTCAAATAGGTTTCAAACTGTTTTAATGATATAGAAACTTGCATAGTACATTCTGAGAAGTTATCATATGCAGATGATTTACAGTTATCAAGTTAACAATATTCCTTTGGTACAGGTTGACATAATCAGAGTTGGTGTCCTAATTGATTCTAAACTTTCCTTTACCACTCACATCATCACCACTGCAATAATTATATAATTGAACCAAGTTAAAACAATTTTCTAGATATATTCAGAGATGTAAAAGTTACAAAATATTACTGAAAAAACATTTGAAATTAAATATCATAGAACCTTCTATGGACAAAACGCACCTCTCTCAAGGATTATGAGAAGTTCAAATTCATTCAAAGGTGACTTGTTTAATCTGTTGTTAGACTCTCTTAAATGTATGTTAAAGAAACAATAAATGTCCTTAGATTTGGTCGCTGATGTTAAGCATTGTATTGTATAGTGTTCCCATTTTTTCTTTGTTTATTTTTGTTCTTCAAATTTTAAAATGACTGCCAACTCTATTTTTAAAATACTTGACCTAAATACCTAGTGAGTGAATTCTTTGACTATGTAAACATTTCTTATTAGTTGATATCTTTTTTAATGTGTATTAGGTTTAAAGTATATATGATTTTAGATACAAATAGATTTTAGTTATAGGCATTAGTACATTGTACGATTGGGTGTATACCATCTGTTAAATAAATAAATTAAATAAATAAAAACTATTAATGAATTGCTAGAAAATGTGGACAATATTAAGGACTTGGGTAATATTCTTGATAGAGAGCTTTCTTTTCTCGGCATATAAACTATATTGCAAATAAGACTTTAAAAACTTTGGGTTTCCTTAAGAGGACTTTTTATGATTTCATCAATCTCGCTTGCTTTAAAATATTTTATTGTTCTTCCATATAATCTGCCTTGAAATATGCATCAAGTATGGTCACCACAATATAAAAGGCATGTTGATTCCATTAAAAGAGACCAGAGTTCTGAGATTTATTGTTTATAAATTGGGAATACCAACAGAACAAATTAATTACAAAGATATCATGAATTTACTAGGTATTCCACCACTTAAAAGTCATAAATATTTGGATTTATATATGTTTTTTAAAGTTATTAACACTCTGTTACACTGTCCAAAGCTGGTAGTAAGTAGTAAAGTAAGTTTGGCTTAAAGGTGCCTCAAAGATCCCTCCGAGGACATTATATTTGCCAAATAACCACTGTGATAATATAGATATTTTCAATTTAAATTTTAAAATGTTCAAAACTATGTTAGGTTTAGGTTTTATATTGATTTACATGTTTAATTGTCGACAACTTCATGGTATATTACAGTTATGTAATATTAGTGTTATATGTATGTACAATTTCTTAAATTGCTGGTCTGTCAAATAAATATTTATTTATTTATTCTTCATTAGTCCACTTTAATTACTAAAACATTTGTAATATCTACATATTGACATCATCAGTGTTCCAAACCCACTACCATTTAATAAAACAGTAAACATTTAACAATAACATGTTAATACCTGAGTAGGTTGGTATTTTTCATTCTCTAAATCCTCATCATCACCATCATCATCTTGATCATCACAATTCTGATCGATTTCATCTAGTAAAATATCCTCATCTTCAACTACTGTTTTATCAGTTGAATCAGTTATTTCTGTTGAATTGGTCATATCAACTTTACAAGCAGATTTATCTTGAGATTTCTTGAAATAAAGTGGTTTAGATTTCTCTCCTTGACTTTTTATTTTCACAATTTTCTTTTCATATTCTATGAGTTTCCGCTCTTGAATCTAAAAGTAATTTTATTTGTTACGGACAATGTCTTTACAAGTTTTACTTTTTAGTTTGGTGGTAAACAGGAAAAACTGTGAAAGTATGTACATTTTCAACAAAATATCACATAACTATTACACCATCTCATAAAAATCTCGATACAATAATGTCAGGCATAATACAAGTATAAAAAATGATAATTTTACAATTCTAACAGCTCTAGAGGTCAATTCCAAGATTGTAAGATGTTAAAACTTCAATCTTCAACAAATCTGTCATATATGTATACTCTAACAAAAGAAAATTTAAATAAAAAAGGGGGGATTGTTCCCTCCCCCTCAACTGTGATAAAAAATATCATTCTTATTTATTTCTCAACAACCTAGATTGTTGAATTAATATTTGTGTTTATAGTTTCTTTTTATGGCAATTAGTAGCAACAATTACATTATTATAAAACTCTGACTAGTTTACTGTTTATTTAAAAAAATACATGTTTCTAGTTTGCCACTAATCTATGTGTGTGCACCCCTCCTGCCCCTCCCCTCGAGGAGACTGGATCTGCCCATATTGTATTCTGATATACAAGTTGTCAGCTAGAATAAAGCAACAACAGCTAGAAAATTCAATTGAATACTCTCAACAACCTTCCACTTTTTTGTCTCTTAGTATTATGTTTTTTGTTTAATTGTATGTTTAGTTTAAAGCTTTATATGTACTAGTTTATGTTTATCATGATGTAAATGTTACTGTTAATAGTTTTCCTATTGAAAACAAAATAAATATATAAACTACAATAACACAAAAAAACTATTTTTCATTAATATGTTGCATGGGTATAATGGCTTGCTGTTCGTTAAAACATTTTCACCATACCAATTTTTATGGTTGATAAAATCTAACCTCATGTCTTATTTTTTTTAATGTATTTTGTTAGTCTAGTACACATTTTTCAAATTATTACAAAAATATGAAAATTAACTCCTAAATAAAATACATAGTTATTGTTTAAATTATTTACTTTCAATTCATTTAATTTTCTTGTTACTTCAATTTCTTTGGACTGGGCAGAGAACCAATCTTTTTCTTCTTTAGCAAAAATTTCTTTTTCAGACTCCAAAAATGCTATTTGGTTGCAGAGTCTATTTTTCATATGATCATTATGATCCTTTAACCACTTTATTGCCCCACAAATGATGCTTAGTGATTTTCCCTAAAAGAAAAATACTGAAAATAAGTATAAGATATAGTACAAGATAAAACTAAGATGACAACAATTGAAGGAAGAGTGTAAAAAAATAACTGACAAATAGTTATTATATTATAATTTATAATCACACTGTCATATAACCACTTAAAAATACAATGTAAGATCTATAGTTCTTACAGGGTCTTGTTTTATTCTTAAATTTTTAAGAACAATGGAGCAGATACTACTAATTTAACTGTGTCACATTTGGAATTCATTTCTATGTAACAAAGTTAGTTATACCATATTTTGAAATATTATTGTGAATTATGGCGAGCTGCAATTTCAACAACACTACTCTTATTTACAGAGAAACATAAATGATATTAGACCAATTCTGAAATAATTATAGGTAAACATTAAAACCTAATAATTTGAAAATTTATAAAATATTTTACCAAACTCAGTGTAAGATGGATCGTCTAAATAATAATAGGAAAATAACTTATTATTTTAATATTTTAGATATCATCAAACTGGATTCATAACTGTATGACTTACATTGGTGTCTCATAAAAGCGTTGGCACAATTTGAAAAAAGTTATACTCTGTTTGAAACATCCATTCCACGTCGGTACTCTACCCGACAACGTGATTATAAAGTAGCCAAGAAAATTAAAATACTTACAGTTCCGGTTGGGCTTTCAAAGATTCCTAGCTTTCTATTTTTTAGAACTGCATATAATGTCTTCATAAATTCCAATTGAATATTGTATGGTGTAAATGGAAAAGGAAATTCTTCTGGCACTATCAGATCTGGTAAATTTATTTCCATTATTTGACTAATAACTTAAACTCCACCCTTTAACACTATCTTTTAGTTACGCTTCCAAGCTTTCCAACAACCTATTTTGTTTATTTTTTTTTATTAACTATTAACCAAACTTTCCTTCCCGCTAAATTTTCAAATCTTCTTTCTAGTTTCTTGGTCTTCGACTTTTTAGCAACAAGTTCTCCCTCTCTTTACCATTATTTCGTTATTTTTGCATCCAGCTAACTATGAAACCAGTCATATACTTGTTATGTTTTTTTTAGCTTTGCACAGTGACAATTTTCTAACTTTTCTGCTACTAAGGATAATCTAGATAACTTATTTAACTTTTAAATATTGTTGAATTCCAAACATGAAATATCCTAATTTGGAATAATTTTCCTTTTATTTTTAAAAGTATCCCCTAACATACGCCTTACTATCAAACTGTCATGAGCGATTGTCACTTCCTGTCAAAATATTTCTATAATTTACACGTCCCCGCACGTAATTTTTTTTAGTCTCAAACATCTCATCGCTTGCCGAGTCTTGGTTGAAAGGTTTTTTTATTGTAGGCACAAAAAAAAATGTGTTTTAAAAAGCGTACTGCCTTTAGGTTAGCCGATTAAGTTATATTTCTTTTCGGATGACGTAAAAAAGCATATCTATATAAAATGTATCTAAATTAAAACAAGAATTGTTAAATGAGACTCGGCAAAAGTTGGAACTCGTGCGGATGTTTAAAAATAAATGTGCTCTCCGCATCGTAACGGACGCCACGTTTTCAATGGTATGTGGTATGAGAACGAAAAAAAGTAAGTTTTCAAAAAAAAAAGAATCTCTGGATCTTCCCCAGAAAGGTTTTTACCCAGAGCTGGATACATTTCCCGTAAACTGTAGTAATCTACTACTCATCAAAACCTCGGGTATCATAACTTTACAGCACAGTACAGCGTGCAAAAAATTGTTTCTATATCGACAACGCGATTTGATTAACTTCTGTCCATGACATATTTTGAAGTATCATTACTAAGCTTAAACTGTAGAGGGTACTAGAAATATCATACAAAATACATAACAGTAAAATAATGTAGAAAGAACCATTTACCGTAAAATGATTACTTTAGATCCAATAATAACACTGCCGTGAGACATTCGTATTCTATGAAGTTATTTACAATCAATTTTTTCCACTGGCAGCGTCAACATTGCATTCACTGTCAAGTGTCAATAGTTGCAGTCCACTATCGCTGAGCTGTCAAACTTTTCAAATCTTCATGCAAATGTTTATTTTCCCTGAAAAATTTAGTTTATTACTGTGTATTAGAAAAGATGACAAAAAGATATGGAAGCTACCAGGTCGCTAATGGAAAAAAACCAAAGTTAGATGATGATGAATTATGGGATGATGATTTAGATCCTGAGGCACTTGATAAATGTTTTGAATTGGCTACTCAGTGCATTGTACGTTGCAAATGAAACACTAAACACGATTAGTTATTAAACCTAATTAACTTTTAGGATGATCTTATTCCTTCACAATCTAAAAATGTTAGCATATTGCCGCCGTACGACGCGTTTAAAAATCCAGCTGCTTTTTCTTCCTCAACTCAAGCAAATATTACAAATATTGCTTCAACTAGTAGAAAATCAGTACATGAATTAGAGAGTGAAATTCGGCTACTTCAGCTACAAAATAAAGAAAGAGAAGGGGAGATTTCGATTTTACGTAGTAAAATTAAGGAAACCACTACAAGTGTTCAAGTAGACCAACAAAAAACAACAAATGAATGGAGGCAAAAACTTGCCATTACACAGAAAGAGGCCAGATCACTTAAAAGCGATTTAGAATTTAAGGTAATTACAAATATGTTATTCTACTATGAATAAAAAAAATATGAAGTTTTTATTTCCAAAATATATTGAATATTTGTTGTATTGCAGAATTTAGAAATAGCAAATTTGAAACAACAGTTATCTGATCTTAGGAGGATAAATTTAGATTCCACAATAAATAGCACTCAGCAGTTTTGTGTTCCAGAACCTGCTGTAAAGGTAAACCGAGAGGTAAACCATGAAAGGTATAATAAGCATAACTTTTTATTTTCTGTTTGCACCATAATAAACTTGGGTTCAATAGAATTTTTTTAGTATTTGAAATTCAAAACAATGCACTTATATTATGAGAGATGAGCTTAGGATATTATTTAATTAATATAAGTATATATTTTTATAAATTAAAACTTCATGACTTTAGGACCTCAAGAATTAAGGAAGACCTTTGGAAGAAATCATTACTTAAAGAAGCTATCATTGACCCAAGTAAGTTATATTTAATGTTAGTGTACTATTTAGAATAAGTTAGTGCTAATGGCTACAAGCTGTTTATTATATTTTATATGATCTCTTGGTTAACATTATAAACATTTCAATGACATTGGAATAACTAAGAGTCAAAGAAATTATTAAGCTATTATTTGTAGTCGTAAAAATTTCAATTTAACAATTTTTATATGTTTTGTATCTGTAAATGGCTAGTAGGTGCTTTGTACATTAAATAAATACATAAACATAACTAATAATAAGGTAATCATGATTTCTTTTACTTAGGGTGGATTGCATGGGTTCCCCTTAATTAATATAAGTGACACTTAGCTTTAAGGTGAACCTTGAGTAACAGATTTCTGTTGAATATGTAGTTAAATTGACTCTAAGCCGGGTTTAACATCATTTAAGATAAGCCAAGCCTTTTGAGGCTTAAGTTTTACTTAAGTCATAGTTGACAGTTGGAACATTTGAATTGACGGCATGCATCGGTTTTGTTTTTAAAATTTTGATTCTCACTCCGATTTTTTAAAAATTTGTTGCTTGCTTTTACCGTTAAAAATAAAGTACAGACATGGATCAACATAATATATTAATAACAATCTTGATGAACTCAATTTAATGATGTACAGAATTCCAAGACGTGTATTCAACAGGCTGAATTATTTTGATTCTTTTGATCAATTAACTTTTTTCAAAAGGTTTCAAGTGACGAAACCTACAGCACTTTTCATACTAAATCAGATTGAACGTGAAATTACATATCCCTATGATTTATATTTTCATTTTTTTTTCAGTAGATTTTTATTCAATAATAGTGTACAGAAAAATACATATTGCAATAATAATAATAAGAGAACCTAAATCAAGATTAGTGCCTAGATGTAGAAACATCCGTATGCACTTAGCAAATAAATACAATTTACAAAATATACCTAATTACAATATTTACTACATGTACTGATTAAGACAAAAACCAATAATTTATATTCAGAGACAACAGTCAATTTTGGAATACCAGACAACAATACCACCAAAACAAACACCATACAAATACATACATATTGTGTATCAAGGAATACCACATGTAGGAAAGGGAAGCTGATTTTTATAGAAAAAGATCCATCCTGTTCAAAATCACAAAGTTTTGGATAACTATTTAATTCAAAATAAGTGGAAACATAAAAATATAATTTTCATTTTACAAAACTGTCAAAATGTGCCAAATTTTTAAAAATATGTTCTCTAGTAAGTTTAATACAATTTTTAATCCTCTTGGTTTCTCTTATGTTTGTAGATAAAATGTTATAGAATTTAGGTCCCAAGTAATTTATAAAACGTAAATTTATATGTTTGTGATTAATGGGAATATTTAAATGTCTACTTTCATTTTGTCGGGTAAAGTGAGAATGGCTAATAAAATTTTGCAATCTAATATTTTTTTGTAGAAACGTGCAACACGCAATTATATATAATGTGTTAAGACCAATAACTTCTTCAGTGTACAGCTGACTAGTTGGAAAATGCTTGTTCTTACGAAAAATTATCCTAACAATGTAATTCTGTATTGTCTGGACCGGGTGCAAGTTACTTTTGTAAGCGTCACCCCAAACAATCAAGCCATACCTAAGGAGAGATTCTATTAAGGATTTATAAACCTAAGTTAATAATTTAGTTGTTAAAAATTCTCTTAGAAAATAAAATTTGTGTATTAATTTAAGTATTTTAATAGTCAGATATTCTATATGGGCTGTCCATTTCAAATGTTTGTCAGTTATGACCCCTAAATACTTTATTTTGTCAACTTCATTTACTTTTATGCTTTCATTTATGTTCATATTATTAAAAGAAGGTCTGTTTGAGTTTGTGATTGAAAAAGCAATGTATTTAGTTTTTGCAATATTCAAGGAAAGTTTAAATGAATCGAGCCAGTGCTTTACTTTTTTAAAACCCTTAATAGCCTTAGTTTTAGTCTTATTCCAATTATTAGCCTAAAAAGGACAGTATCATCTGCATCTGATATTTGTTTCTAAGTTTAGGAGAGAGTTAAGGTAAGTTATAAACAGGATAGGTCCTAAAATTGTTCCTTGTGGAATGGCAATTTGTATTTTTAATGTATCACTGAGAGTACCATTCACTCTGACATATTGCATCCTGTCTGAAAGGTAGCTTTCAAACATTTTCAACACTACCCCGTTGCCCTCCTGTTCAAGGACTCCAACAAGTAGGTCATGTGGGACAGTGTCGAAGGCCCTTGAAAGATCAATGAATATGGCTAGAAATTTTTTATTAGTATTGAGATTTTCTATAATATCAGATGACAGGGAATACATTGCATCTGATGTTCTCAACCCTCAATAAAACCAAATTGTTGTTTTGATATAATATTAAAAGTACTGAAAAACTGTACCAACCTGTCCTTTAAACACTTTTCTAATATTTTTGCAAAATTACTGATAAGGTTTATTGGACAATGCATCTTTTTGACCCAGACTTATGTATAGGAGTGTACAGATTGTTTAAAGTGGTTAGGTACTATACCTGTGGTGAAAATTAAGTTTATTATATGTACCAAGGGTTTCAAAATATTTAAATGAATAATTTTTTTAAGTTTAGAGGATATTTCATCAATGCCAGAAGCACAATCATTTTTTAACGAGGCAATTTGTTTTATAATTTCTTTATCTGTAACTGGTTTCAAGTACATGGATGCATTATTAGAAAAATCTTGTCGTATAGGGTTGTTTGGGGTTTTTATTTTATGTTCCAATTCAACAGAGACATTTGTGAAATATTGGTTACTGAAGTTAGCCATTTCTGTGTTATTATCAAATAAATTGTTGTCTCTAATTACAAGGCCAAGTGTTTTGTTCCCTTTTTTTGAATTGGTATTTGTGGCATCACTTATTAGTTGGTAATTTTTTTTTAGATTGTTTTTGTTTAGTAGTATTTGTTCTTTGTAATAATTAGATTTCTGTGTCCTAATCAGTTTATTGAGATGGTTACGGTAATTTTTATATTCATTGTGAAGAGCCAGAGAGTAATGGTTTATTAGATATTATCATATCTGTAGCTTTTCATAAATTAATAGACAAAATGAATAACAAATGTTTATATATGTGACGGCATCAGTCTTTTTATATTCAATGATATCCTTATATGCATGTATAAGATTTAAAAGAATAATTTTTTCTCTCACTGAGAAATTAGGGGCTCTTTTTTTTCATATTTTCTGATGTTATTTTAAAATTCAAATAAAGTCACTGGCAATAAACAACTAACAGAAATTTTAAACTAGTATGAATGACACTAATGATAGAATAGGTCTGGTAGATTTAGACTGTTACCACAAGTTATCACGGCTTAGCTAGGTATGTGGCTGAGGAGGACTTTAACAAACCAATTTAAGGTTAAGGTGCACCCTAAATTTAGGTTCAGCTCAACTAAGTATCACATTTAAGATGAAGTGGTGCAATCCACCTTTAGTACCTGAATTAAGATAACCCTCAGATATTAAGCAACATGAAAAATTTTTTGTTTTCTAAAATTTTTTTTGTATTGTACTTTTTTACAGTTTATCCTTTAAAATCATTATCTCCCCAAATGTTTGTGGACCCAGCAGGTGAAAATCATATGATAAAAAATTCTTCCTACAAAATTACCAGAAATACCATTCCCTATTTGCAAAATCAGCAAACTGATAATGAAGAGAATTTCATGCATCGATGTCCACGCTTAGGAAACAAGAAAATCTCTTTGGAAAATGTATATCCTGATATTTTTAAGCTTGTGAATTGTCCCTTGGGAGAATTAAGTAATGTGGACTCTTTGGAGGCAATAAACAAAGTTATATGTGTAAGCTTAATACTTCTGAAAGATCTGGAAGACTACTTGGTAGAATTTGGTTCCCATTTAAGAATGGAAGATGTTCAACAGTCAGATATAAACTATTTGCTTAATGACGTAGTATCAGGGTTAAATGTGAGGTATGTTCTCAGTATTATTTCATAATTTTTTATAGAAGTGTAATCACTAAATGTTAAAAATTATTTTTTTTTTTAATATAGTTGAAATAACATTATTTAAAGTAAATTAAAAAAAATTCCTTCTTAAATATTTTTTTGACTGGATTCTGCTATGTTATATCCTGCTCTCGTTAATGTTTTGTTTTTATAAACAAGGATTTTTTTATATTCTCTATAATAAACTGTTAAGTTGGGCGGGAATAAAAAATTTGAAGTAAGTTATTTCACTGTGTAAGAAAAATACAAATAAATTTCAAGTAACAACAGGCTAAATTACCACTTGCAGAAAATTCCTAGAAACTTTCCAAAAACCACTCAGAAAATTTCCATCTTTGGATATTTTATTTGGAAAAATTCCCAGAAATTTTACCCTTAAAATTTGAAACTTTTAAATAGTAAATCCCATGGAATTTGACATTGTTTCATATATAAAATACAAAGTTTACATTTTTTCAGTTATGGTAAAACAAGAAAACAGTGCAATGAACCATTTTTCCTATTAAAAAAAAAATAAAAAGAATTTCAGTATTTTCACTTTACTTTTAATGCGAAAACTTATGACCTCAGCTCGGAACGCGCTAATGACAGTTTCAAGGGATATTAAAATTAAAAAATAACGACATTTAAATGGATTTTCGTGATTTTCTCTTGAAGAGTAAAATTTAAAAGAATTCTGTGGGAGTTTTTGAGGTAATAAATCCAGAAACTTTTGTTGGAAAGACTCAAAAGGAAACTGATTTATTTATTTCAAGAAAGTTTTTCAAATGGGAAAGTTTCCTCTCATCACTAATTTCAAGCATCTCACTTTTTACAGTTTTTTGTACATAACTTCTCTCTATTTAAAATCTCTAAACCGGTAATCTGGTGTCAAAAGGTTTGCTATATAAACCCGTTTTATATAAAAATTAGAAAATCAATTTAGGTTAATAATAAAATAGCAGTATTTTTTAGGTTCCAAAATTTACAACTAGGTACTCAAGCAAGTAAAATTTTAGATGTCATATCCCGACTAGTTTCATGTAATACATATACTGCTGATTTTATTTGCCTTGGCAAATGTTTTCAAATATTGCCTAGTGCTAATGATTATTTGCAACTAATTCCACATAGGGATGGCTCTATTCAAAATGACTTCTGTGTACTACGTTTGGTATTATCTATTGTAAGCAATATAGGAAAGTACGTAAGTATCTTTAAATATGCATATGTTATTATAAGATTGTATTTGGGGTCCAATTAACTGATTAAAATAATTTTCTCTTATTTTGCATATGTAAGAGTTCACTACTACCAATTAACTGATCAAAATAATTTTCTCTTATTTTGCATATGTAAGAGTTCACTACTACACATAAGATCGAAGTTAGTATGCAGCTTTTTTTATGTGGTAATCTGACATACTAGTTTGCTAAGCATCTATGTTTAATTTAAAATGCTAAACATAAACCCTGGATTAACTGGTATTACCAGTCACTTATGTCACTGTCGTTTTGTAATTGTGACATATAAGAAGAATTATTTATTTCATTATTACATGTCATTTTAAACCTTTCAAGTTAGACCTTCTAAATTTAAACCTCCTTAGTATGGTAGCATGTTCAACTCGCTTTCACAAAACCAATAAAGCGATTTCAAATATTTCCCCCAATCCTTTTGTATCTCCTATAACATTCTAGTATTCAGAAGCAAATAGGAACTTGAGACAGGCCAGTGACTTCTCTGTCTCTAGATAGTAAATGTAACGAACGTATTTATTTCAACATTCAAAAATTGTCCCCATAAAATTAGCGTAACTTCAATAAATGTTCATATGTATAAATCCAATGATTCCTTTAATATACCTACTTGATATCGCTTTCCAACAGAAACTCCATTGCCAGAGATGTCAATAATTAATGATGTAAAATAACTGAAGTACCAATTATTTTTGCAAATCTTATATTAAGTGAGAAGACCATAGCTCCAGAAATTAAGCATATTTTGTTTCAGAAGATTTGTCTTTATTTTGGAACAACAATATCTTGAATAGAATCAATAACAAAGTGTTACAGTTATAGTATTTTGTACTTTCTATGATGTTTTGATTTTTCTTATAGTTTATAATGTGTATCTAATTATGGGCTTACCTATAAATTTAATAATAAATAAATTAATTTTCAGAGGTTAGTAAAGCAAACTAATGACTTCCTTATATCTGCAATAAATTTATTGGAAAGTATTGCAATACTAGATAATACAAATTACATGTAAGTGTGACAAATATTTCATTTATGTTTAGCTGATTTGAAATCGATAGAGATTAAAATATAATAATGAGGATAATTTATTTAACATTCTCTCAAAATATTCATCTGTCGCAGAAACATAAAAAAAAAGTTTATTTTATGTTCAAATTTTTTATATTTTAGAAATGAATTGGCAGAATCCAATGAGTTATTCTGTAAGTTATTTAAGGAAGTAGTCTTTGCTAGGCCAGGTCATGAAGTAATTAAAAAAATAACATTTTTGTTAAAAGTTTCTTCCCGATACAAGCCTTTTCTTAGATATTTATTTAAGAAGAACGACCACAATGAATTGCTCAAATCTGGACCTAAAGGCGTTCTATATTACAATGAAGGTGAGGTGTGTTAAATACGAGAATATATATTTTGTAAGTGCCAATAATGAATCATCTTTTTTTTTAATTTATAGTCACTTCATATTATTGTTGAATGTTCCCTTTTTCCTTTTGAAGAAAATGATAACTAATATCTAATTTCAAGACCCCCCACTACAAATATTTTAACAGGGACATGTAAGTTTCGAACAAAAAAAAAGTCATATATAATAGTGCTTCGGAAATACCTCCATTTTTATATTTAGGATTATACTCCTGAGCACTAGTTAGATTAGAAATTTGATTTATGAATCATATTTAAAATAATTATTGTTTCATTGGTCTTGAATCTAGTATTTTTTTTCATTAAGAAACCATTACTTTTAAATAAAAAATATTAATAAGAAATACTTACAGTGGTAATTTTACACAACAAGCTAATGAAAACATTTTTAAATTAAGTGTTAATAGTTGAGAGCATTACTATATACACAGCACACAGCAATGGCGAACCAACTTTTCACAAACTGCTTGGATAGTACCTCCTCCGCTGCAGCAAAAATTTAATTGTCAAGTAATTCTTCATCAAAATTCCACCACTATGGTACACTAATATGATTTCAAAAACAAGAATTTAATGAAATTATTCTCCTACAATTTTGTTTCTTGTATGCCTTGATACTGACACACAGGTTCTATCTTTCCCATTCAATTATAGCACCAAAATGTGTTTTTTGTCAGGCTTCACCATAAATAAGTATATCCAACAGATGTTGTATACATTTTCTAACACACGAATAGTTTTGTAGTACAAAATCTGTGTGCGATATTTACATGGATACAAATAAAAGTTTACAATATCAATAAAATAGTTTTTGCTCAATAATGGGAAGTTATTATCTTTTTAAAGTAGCGGTTTAGAGAAAACAACTGCACCTGCAGGTGGGATTAATAATTCTGTGTTACCTTAAGACATATACAAAAATACACTTGTTAAAAATGAAAAAGATAAACAAGTCACTTCAGAATTACAGACAGTAATAAAGAAGAAAAGAATTGAAGTTGAACAATGACATATTTAAGTAAGAAATAGAAAGTAATACAATGTTTAAGATTACATAAATAAGTGTTCTTTTCATCTTATTCATTTAATACCTGTATGTTTGTATATGTCTTTTTTGTGCAATTGTTATATAAATTTTTATTTATAACTGAGTCTAAGACTTGATTCAACTTACTTGGTAATTTGCTTAAATTATAACAAAATAACTTCAATATTTATTTTTCTTTTTTTCAAAAATAGTTAAATTTTGACACTCGGTTATATAAGACTTTTTTGTTTAAATTGATTTATAATTTCACATGTTTGAACATTTTTATTTACTTACTTAAGTAATTTAAAACTGTAATTTATTGGCTATATTGATATAATTATTTTAGATGTCTGCTCGTTTTGTGTTTTGGCAATTTTATTACAAAACTATGCCTTAAGGACAGAGAAAGTGCCCTTGGAAGTTTGTTATAATATGTTATGTTTCATTTACAATTCTTTTAAAACATCACACTGGATACATCATGAAAGTGGAGATAGTGTGTAAGTACTGATCAAGTAAAATATTAGAATATAGTTATCAACTGGCTAATGGGAGTTAGAGGTGTTATGTTATATGATATCGATATTAAACACTATCCAATAGTTAATGCCAGTTAGGTGGATAAAATACTTGCAATATTCTCAGTTTCTGTATTAATTAAGTAAAGCAAATTTGATTCTATTATTGTAGGGTGTCTATCAGCAATTTGGAGTACTCACTTTTTTGTAGAGGTCTACCTGTATAATTACAGCTTTTGTTAATTATAATAGATGTAATATTATAAGCAGGTAGGTTAGGTTAACCAACATAACCTAGCCCAGTGGTCGCCAACCTTTTCAAGGTGTTGAGCTACTTTGATAATTTAGAAATAAACCGTGAGCTACCTACTTGTTAACCAGCGTTTAAGCCAGCCTAAACGAAATAATGCACAGTTATATTTGAGATACTAATACATACCTAAAAAATAAACAAAATTTTCATATAGCCATAATGACATGTCACATATGACTTAATAAAAGTAAACAAAACATTATAATTAAAATTTTATTTGGCCATTCCAACATATTATCCAGATGTTCATCTGTAAGGCGATTGCGGTATTTGTTCTTAATAAACTTCATATTGGAGAAAGAAGATTCGCACAAATAGGTTGAAGTAAATAACTCTTTTACTTTTAAGGCAACACGACCTAGAATTGAATATTTGTCTTTACTTACTATAGGCCAGATACATTTTGTACTTGAAACTAATGATTTCAATGCTAATTCCTTGCTCGCTGTTGATAAAAGTGTCAGAGCATATATCTCCAGTCCTTACCTACCTAATAAATGAATCCTTTAAAGAAGGTATATCCCACTCAATCAATCTCACTTTTGACTGCATTCTCTAAGATTATGAAAAAGCATTTTATGACAGACTCAGTAACTTTGAAATATAAGCACTTCCATTTCAGTTGCAGCGATGTCTTCGCCAAAGTTCTGCATAACACAAGTTGCAAACTGTTGGATATCAGTTTCCATGAAGTGTGAAACAACAAATTGAGCCACCGATGCCATTTTGTTGAAATCGTTAAACCGATTTTTGTAGTTATCCTTCAAGTTAGAAACTATTTCTACATGAGATTTACTGTCATGGGGTTCTATTGGATTTTGAGATATCTTCTCTGAAAGAATCTCGGGAAGCAAAACAATGGAGGATATTGTCGTTCGCTAAGCAATTCCAAACACGGAAATGTTAGCCGCCGAAAATAATTTCTTAAAACGATTGATCAGTGAACTTGAGAGTAAAAATCGGCTTTTAGAAGAAAATTGCCAGCTCTTAAAAGAAAAATTAAATAACCATAACCTGAAACAAAACCATCGTGCATAAAAAACACAATCAGGATCCCAAATCACAGACAATCATCATCAAAGGACCAGAAACTTCACCAACAGAACCTGGGCACCAAGAAAACCCAAATAGAGAATACGAAAGTACCGAAGAGGAAAAAAATACGGACGATTTTGAAGTCCAAAAGAGGCGAGGATGGAATGGTAAACAAAAATCTAATCTTCAAAATATCCAAAAAAATCAAACTCCAAGCCCCACAAATGGGAGACAAACTCAGATTCGCAATAACAGGTGGAAAGAACATCTAAAGAAAAATCGTACAGAGAGAAAAATCGGAACCAAAACTAACGAAAGTGAATTTATATCTACCCAACTTACCAATGAAAATAAGAAGCTTTAGTTATTCTTATCAAAAATAAACATGCATGTTACACCTGAAATAATCAGAACCTACATTGTAAAAAATACAAATTGCCAGTCCGATGATGTAGATATTAAGCTCTGCCAGGTGAAAAAAGCCAATGCAACACAAAACTGTTTCATGGTTGGACTACCAATAGACCTGATGGTGTTGTCTATGGCGAGAACTTTTGGCCCAAAGGAGTTGCTTTTCAACGTTTCAATTTTTCTCTGGGATGAAATTTTTTAGGGCAAAACCAACATTCAGTGGCACAGCATCAGTAAGAAACAAGGAAGCTTTAGCAGTGGTACCTAATGCCATAAGAAAATTTGAAACAAATTCTCAAATAGACACCAAAGCATTAAAATTGCTTCATCAAAATGCAGGAAGCCTAAATAACAAAATGTTATCAGTCTCTGTTTTGCTATCAGTCGAGAGCCCAAATTTGTTTATGGTGTCAGAACATTGGATGCCAAAGGATCAGATATCATCAGTATATTTTGAAAACTACACACTAGCAAGTTACTCATCCAGAACAGACTCTAGAGGAGGAGGTACGGCAATTTTTGCAAAGCATAATTTAATTATAGACTGTAGAAACACAATAACTAAATCAATTCAAACACATTGTGAATTTTGTGTAGCTGAAATGAAATTTGATAAGTTGTATTTATTTATTTGTCTTTATAGATCACCATCAGGTGACTTTGATATTTTTATTTCCATTTTACGTGATTTGTTAGAGGAACTGTACAGTCCAAATAGTTATTTAGTAATTGGAGGAGACTTCAATGTTGATTTTTCTACGCATAATCCTATGTCGATAACAATAGTTGAATTAATGGCGAGCTATGGGCTGGAACCTCATGGAGTTGGGATGACAAGGGTAACAGTCACAACCGAGTCTCAAATTGACAATATATTTAGCAATTTGCCTATAGATGGCATCTCTTTTGATACTTGTTATACCCCTATTTCTGATCATAATGGTCAAATTCTGAATATCAATATTCGAGAAACGCAATGCTTATCATCTACAAAAAGAAGGTTTTTTACAGAGGGTAATATATCTAGATTTAGAACATATCTACATAATGAATCTTGGCAGGATGTTTATCAGCAAGAGGGTGTGGATGAGAAATACGACTGCTTTTCCAATATATTATTTTATTATTTTAATATCTCATTTCCTATGTGCTCCAGCAGGCTTAGGGATAAAACAGACTGCGTGAGTGCTGACATAAAGAACTATTCAAGCTATATTAAGGATCTTTATGTTACTTATCAAATTACAAGGATTGAACATCATTTATCAATTTATAAAACGGAGAGAACTAAATATCGTAAATACATTTCTGACTATAAGAAAACTCTAAATGACAATAAAATACTAAATTCTAAAAATAAATCTAAAACAATGTGGAAAATCTTTAATACCGAAACAAATAAAACAAATTCTGTCTCAAATATTACATTAAAAACAATTGATGGTGAGCTGATTGAAGACCCATATCAGATCTCGAATACCTTTTCTTCTCAGTTTAATTTGCCAGTTTTAAATTCAAACTTAATGCAATCAAATTTAAATAATTTTTATACGACAATATTTCTACGACCAGTGGATCATGTGGAAATCCGTGGAATCATTATAGATCTTCCAAATAAATACTCCTCAGGTCTGGATGAAATTCCAGTTTATACACTTAAACATGTAGCAGATTTAATATCTTGCCCAGTTGCGCATATAATAAATGAATGTTTTGTTTCTGGTAAGTTTCCTAATGCACTAAAAAAAGCTAAGCTAGTACCTATCCACAAAAAAGGAGATAAACAAAGGAGTTCAAACTATCGCCCCATCTCACTCTTGCCTTCCATTTCAAAGGTTTTTGAGAGATCAATTTACAACAGACTTTTATTAATTTGTAACCAAAATCACATATTAAGTGACAGGCAGTTTGGATTTAGACCAACAAAGTCTACTGAATTGGCAATTTTTCATGCCTTAATATACATCTATGAAAATGTTGATAAAAACCACAGGGTAGCAGGTATCTATTTTGACCTCTCTAAAGCCTTTGATACTCTGGATCACAAGCAGTTATTGAGAAAATTGCATTGTTATGGGATTCGTGGTACATGTGCAAATCTAATAAACTCATACTTGGATGAAAGAACCCAAAGAGTGTGCATCACACAAAATGGAACAAATTATTACTCAGATACTGTTAAGCTCAAAATGGGTGTACCTCAGGGCTCCATTCTGGGGCCACTTTTATTTATATTGTATGTGAATGACCTATTCGATGGATTTAGTGGGGAGATTGTTTGCCAATATGCAGAGGATACATCTGTTTTAGTGGCTGATAGTTGTTTGCATGGTTTGCCGAGTGGATGTTCACGTGTGGCAAAGTCCATGGCTTAATGGTGCGAGGGAAATTCTTTGAAGCTTAATGCTGACAAAACTGGTCTCTTGACTTTTGCCAAGAGGAGTACCCAGGAATCATTACTTGTCAGACTTAAACAAAAATCTATCTCAATGTCTGACTCAGTGCGGTTTTTGGGAGTGGACCTAGATCAGTGCTTGGCCTGGGGAGCTCACATTGAGTCTCTGGCCTCAAGATTGAGTAGTACATGTGCTATCATATCTCTTAAGCCTATTCGTGAATATTATTTTGCCCATATTCAGTCAGTTATGTCCTATGGAATCTGCTTTTGGGGCTCCTCCAAGGATGCCAATAGAATCTTCATCATTCAAAAAAGAATAATTAGATGTATTCTTGGTTTACCACCAAGAACATCTTGCAGAGAACATTTTAAGGAGTTAGACATTTTGACCGTACCATCCTTGTATTATCTATCTTTGGTAATGCTTGTCAGATAACAACCTGAGCTCTTTACTCAAAACCGTGACCTCTATGCCCACAACATGGACATTGTAACTAGAGAACGCAATGAACTGAGCGTGCCTGCACATAGCTCCTCATTTTATAGAAATGGCCCATATTACATGGCCGTTAGTGCATATCGATCACTACCAAAACTCATAAAAAGCTTAAATAGTGTCAAAATTTTCAGAAGATCTGTGATACAGTATGCTAAGTCGAAATGTTTTTATTCCTTCAATTTTTAAAATGTTATTTATTTATTCATTAATTCAATTTTAAAATGTTTTGTCAAAATCATACTTTATTATCTGTTTGTTTGATCATTGAATGTCTATTTAAAATATGTATTATATATTAATGTTGTTATGCAACATATATACTTTCTTGTGTGACGTTGCCTTGTCCTTTGTGATTTAGCTGGCAATAAAGGATGTTTATTATTATTATTATAGAACAGGAAAATGCTTGACATCATGGTTGATTAAGGTTTGTTCCCAAAACTCAAGTTTTTTCATGAATGGATTTATATCGGAAATCATTACCGACAGTTCTTTATCTCTTCCCTGAAGTTGCAAATTGAGTTTATTAATCTTGTCTGTAATGTCCACAAGAAACCCAAAATCTCTAAGCTAAATTGAATTTTTCAGTTCCTGAATCGGTTGGCCGCGAGTTTGAAAAATTGAAGTATGACAGATAGGGCTTCATTAAAACGTGTCAACACTCGTCCTCTACTTAATCATCGTACTTCAGAGTGAAGACGTAGATCTCTATACTGACAATCAATTTCATCGGCTAAGATTTTGAACAATCCTTATAATGCGTGAGCTCTAATCTTGTTTACAATTTTTACTACCAATTTCAATTTACTTTTAAAATATTTCCACATAATGCCTGCTGATGAATATTGCAATGGTAACACAGAAATTTATCACAACCCACCATAACTGGAACCCCGTCAGTTGTCAAGCCTACCAATTTTGAAATTGGAATTTTCTCAGAAGATATAAAATTGTTTAAATGAGAAAACAATTCCTGTCCAGTGGTATATCCTTTCCATCCAACCATCCTGACGAACACGGCTACCTTGGAGATGTCAACCACATTTGTTAATTCATCCATTTCAAGAGAGAAAAAATAAACACAGTTATTTAAGTCATTTAAATCAGTTTTTAACTGTGAAAAAATATCCTTGCTCATTACTTCCAATCATCTCATCACTGTATTAGTTACATAGACTTTATTTCTTAAACTATCTCGTCTTTATTTTGTTGGAAAATAAGGAATTTGCAACTTCTAAAAACGCCTATTCAATCATTTCGCCGTCTTCATACGGTTTCTTTGTTTGTGCAATTATTTGGGACACACGGTATGATGCTTCCATTGAAGACTTAATTTTGTCAACTGCTTTTAAAAATATTGCCTGTTGTCCAATTAACTGGTTCTTTAATTGATTTAATTTTTCTTTTCTGCTGGCAGCATGTAATGGGAAATATTTTTCAAAATTCGGATGTACACTTTTATGATGCCTCTCAATATTTCCTTTTTGTATCAACTGAAAAACAGGCATTACATAACATACATTTTACCTTTTACTTCTGTAAAAAAATACTGTTCTTTCCATTCCGAATGAAAATTGTATTTATTTACTTTCTTACTACTACTTTCCATAATTTTTTTATTGCTCTCTGTGTACTAACATATCTAATTCCTTTTAGTTTTAAACTGAACGCGTTGTATCCCCGACATGCTCATTTATCGCGTTCAAAGCAATCCAGATCGTTCTCGTGTTCTCAAACATTCACGCGATGCTGGCGCTCTGGTGAATTCTAGCAGCAGTTGTCCAGAGCTCTCACCGCAGTGTTGCCGTTGCTAGCTTTTATATTAGGATTTTTTTTTCAAAATTTATGAACGCTCCTATTTTACAAGATATGTTGTGATCTACCAGAAATGTGTTCGCGAGCTACCAGTAGATCGCGATCGACGATCCGCGACCACTGACCTAGCCTAATCTACTTGCTTATATAAGGAATTATAAATTTTTCTTCATCACCCACATTACCTATATCGGACTTCGAGAGTTGGCAATATGACAACTCTGTTTTTTTTGATTTCTTGCTTTGTTAACTTCCTTCACGATGTTTTATTAGGTCTTTTTTTTTATGCAATAAAAAAGCACAAATTTGTCATCTCACTTTTCAAAACTAAGTTTATAAAAGTGCTCATAAAAACTAACTTTAAAATCACTCTTAACTGTTGATTTATTTCGAATATGAATTGACATAGTCCTAAATTGCCTAACCTCATAATACTACAGTAATCATTGAGACTGGTATCGGCCACACTGGTTTAAACTTAATTAAAGTTAACATTAGCTGATTACTCAGAATAGCTAAATTACCTGTTTTGTATAGTTAATAACGAGTTTGAGTCAGATAATATTCAGATTAACTGATTTCAGTCTTTAGCCTAACATATATATTTAAATGTTTTATGGAAAACAAGAGTTAATGTGAAGATGGATATGCAGCAATCGCATTGACTTAATTTTGTCAAACGACGATCGTGATTTCGCTGATTATGGGGGTTCTTAATGACTACGACTGGCATTGGACTACATTATTGATTTCCAACTTGTTGAAAGCAATTGGGTGGATAGCCAACAGAATATGTTCTAGACAGGGATCAACTGTTCTTGTTTTGAAGTTGATGCAACGTGAAATAGAAAAAAAGAGACCCACGTCATTGCTTCCAACAAGTCAGAAATTTCCAGTCTAACCCAATGTGGGTTGTGGAATTTTTAAATGTTTCATTTTTTTTGAGGATATTTTCTAAAGAATTTGTAACTCAATTTTAAATTATAGAAAGTAGTGCTTGGAATTTAATTATACACTGCGCAAAACAATTAACGCAACGCCTAAAATTTCGTCCAACTTTGAATGGAAATTTCTCGAGAATGGTTGATCCGATTTTGATGAAGTTTCTATCGAAATTTAGGTTAATTCCTCGTGAATTTAAAACACCCTGTAGAATAAATCAAATGGATTCAAGAGATCTAACCAAAAGAATGTTGTAGCCCAGTATGTTTCCAACAAATCGTTTTTTTATTCGCTTGAATAGCACAATTTTTGCCTGAGTTACAGCACTTATTGAAAAGTACTGCATTTACTGTGTTTAAATGAATTTACCAGTTCATGTTTGAATTGATTCTGTTGAAGACGTTGCCCGGTAACAAGAGAACACAACTTATACCAGATTGACATTTAGGCGTCAGTTTCAGTTCGGTTTTAAATTTTTCTTCTTATTGTGACAGTCATACCAAGACAAACTAGAAATTTAACCCGCGATGAGTGTGTAATTGCAAGAACTCTTAGAGATGAAGGCTGGAGTTATAGCAGGATAGCGGAACGATTTAATGTTCATAAATCAACTGTACATAGAGTCATACAAGACAAGGTCGACAGCGTGTTACCAGTGAGCGTGAAGACCGGTATCTGCGGTTGTCTGCTTTACGACAACGTTTCATGACGGCAAGGTTTCTGAGGCAGGAAATTCAACATGCGAATGGTCCTCAGGTAAGCACTCAAACAGTGCGGAATCGTTTGAGGGAAGGAAATTTGAGACCACGTATTCCTGCACGAGGTCCTGCGTTAACAGCAACACATCGGAGAGCCAGGCTAGAATGGGCTAACGAAGGTATGAACTGGGCGGAAGCTGATTGGTCGAGAGTGCTGTGGACAGATGAATCGAGATTCTGTCTTTTTAATTGCGATAGACAGGTCCGTGTGTATCGTAGACCAAATGAACGCTATGTACAGGGGAATTTTGTTAATACCGTAATGTTTGGTGGGGGATCAGTAATGGTTTGGGGAGGGGTATCTTTGAGGGGTCCTGGTCGTGCGGAGTTAGTTATTGTGGATGGGAATTTGAATGCGGATCGATATATCAACGAAATACTGGACAATCACGTGAGGCCATTTGCACATAATGTTAGAGCGGAGTTTTTATTAATGCATGACAACGCTCGTCCCCATACAGCACGTGTAGTGCAAAATTACGTTAATAATGTTGGGATCGATGTCTTGCAATGGCCTGCACGTCGTCCGGACCTGAACCCAATCGAACATGTTTGGGACATATTGGGCAGGAGATTAAGGGCTAATGAAAGACAGCCAAATAACGTGGAAGAGCTGGGTCAGCTACTCATCGATACTTGGAATGGGCTGGATGAGGTACTCATACGAAATTTGATATTAAGCGTGAATAGAAGGTGCGAAGCAGTCATAACATACATACGGAAATACGAAATATTAGTTCAATAGTTATAAAGTTTAGTTTTGTTCGTTTTAGTTCTTAGTGTTTTGTTTTTTTGACTGTCGTGTACCTATTAAAACATGTTTTTCTAACTCCCTGTATTATTGACAAAACTAAACCAATCCTGGCCCTTGATATCACGAAGAAATTTTCGTATAACTAAACGAATACATGTTCAAATATCCGGTAACCGATGCGGTAATTTAAAAAACAGTATAATTTATTTTTCGTTGCACCCTGTATTATTGACTGAACAAAACTTTTCAGTCCTGCTATTCACACCATGAAATTTTAGATTTTAGTCAGATCAGTCCCGTAAGTTCTTCAGGGAAACTACTAGCAACATATTATTTTACAGAGGCAGAAATCTGCACTAAAATAGATGGCCTTGATGTTTCTAAGAGGGCTGGTCCTGACGGAATTCCCACTATCTTTTTGAAAAGGTGCTGTCAGTCGTTGTCTCAACCGCTATGTGTTATTTTTCAAAGATCTTTTAATCTAGGTTCATTTCCTGATATTTGGAAATTTTCTTGCCGATCTTTAAATCCGGTGATAAAAGCGATATAAAGAACTACAGAGGTATCTCTTTGCTTTCACATATCCCAAAGCTGTTTGAGGCAATTATTCATTTATTTAGTCTTTGAAACACTACATTGTTGCAACATGGTTTTTATTACAAATGTTGCGATGTTCCAAAATTACTTAATTACATCTGTCGAAGCTGGCCAACAGATTGATGCTGTTTACACGGACATATCCAAGGCTTTTGATAGTGTTTGTCATCAGCTTTTATTATTAAAATTGCAGTAAATTGGTCTTTCTGGAAGTTATTTGGATTGGATCAGATCTTATTTGTTTAATCGTCGACAACAGGTCAACATTTGTGGTTCAGTTTCTAGGGAGTTATTGTGACATCGGGTGTCCCACAGGGTTCACATATTGGTCCAGTGCTCTTTCTACTTTTTATAAATGACATAGTATCTTGCTTTAGAGCGTCCAAAATGCAGACGATTTAAAATTTTTTTCCCGTTTTAAAAAACATTGGAAGGCTCGTCAAGTGGTGCAGCACTAATTTATCTTAACATATCCAAGTGTAAAGTGCTCCGTTTTCATAAACGCATTAATCCTGTTCTCTCCTCCTACTTCATAAATGATGTAACACTAGAGGTTGTTAGTTCTTACACTGACCTAGGTGTTATTTTTGATGACAAACTAACATTTAATCTGCATATTGACAGCATTGTACTCAATAGATTGTTGGGCTTTATTACAAGGCATGTGACGGACACCAAAGCAATTGTCTGTCTGTATTACTCAACGGAGTGTTTTGGAGTATTGTTCAACAATATGGAGTCCATCATACCAGTGCCATAACGATAGAGTTGAAAAAGTACAAAATAGATTTGCGAAATACCTCTTATATAAATTTAATTTTCCATATCAGGATCTAATCGTATAACACTAGAGCTCTTCTATGCGGCCTTCAAACCCTTGAGTTTCGGAGACGTAAGGCACTTCTTGTTTTTCTACACAAGCTAATAAATGGAGACATTGATTGTGTAATATTGTTGGGGTCGGTCTCATTTTTGGTACCTATTAGGAGAACAAGACAACCTCAGCTATTCTTTGAAAGATAACCGTACAGATTATGGGTCTGGCGCATTTATTGACCGACTAGTGTGTAATTACAATCGTCATTTCGCATATGACATCTTTAGACTTAGCACTTTGCAGCTAAAAAGGCAGCTAAATGGATTGCTTTTGTGAGGTTTTTTACACTTCGTATTCATATGGATTTATGTATTCCTTTGTAATTTTTTTTGTCTGTAAATGTGTATTTGTGTATCAATTTTTTTTCTCTATTTTAAATGTTTGATGTAGTTACTGTTTTTATTGGGTCTCTCGATTTTGACTTTTTTATTTTGACCTTGTTTACGAATCCGTACCATTTAGAATGTTTAGCATTCTGTAGTGTACGTTTCAGAAGGACCACTTGTCCGATGCGTGCATCGGCTACGTCCTTCCATATAATAATATACTTAAATATTGAATTTTAGTGATCCAAAAAAAAAATCTTCACAACCAAGCTACAAATTACAAACGTCTTCAACAGAATCAATTCACACATGAACTGGTAAATTCATTTAAAACACAGTAAATGCAGTACTTTTCAATAAGTCCTGTAACTCAGGCAAAAATTGTGCTATTGAAGCGAATAAAAAAAACGATTTGTTGGAAACATACTGGGCTACAACATTCTTTTGGTTAGATTTCTTGAATCCATCTGATTTATTCTACAGGGTGTTTTAAACTTTGGTAAATAAAACATGTCTTTCTTTTTCACCCTGTATTATTTCCTAGAACAAAGTAACATTGAATTTTAATATCAAAAGAATATTCACGAGGAATTAACCTAAATTTCGATAAAAACTTCATCAAAATCGGATCAACCATTCTCGAGAAATTTCCATTCAAAGTTAGACGAAATTTTAGGCGTTGCGTAAAGTGTTTTGCGCAGTGTATTTTATTTGCTTTCAAACAATTAAAAAAAACCTTAATTTAAAATTTCCTTCAAAATTTTACATGGCCTTATTTTCAAACCTCCACGTTTTTAATTTGAACAAATAAGTCGTTGGCGTGACAGAACTTGTTCTGATTTTTCTGTTAGATGGCGCAATGAATTTCCAATGAATACAGTGACAGAAGCCCACCTGCCATATTGATGCAAAATTGCTAAAGGTTTAAATTTATCATTAGTTTTTCGTAACATATAAGTAAATTAATCTACTTTAACTCATTAATATAAGAAAATTGGGTAAGATAAAAGGTTAATTAATGAAATTATTATTAATTTCAGTCTACAAAGAGTATTCTGCCGCAGAAAAAAAAATCGAAATTAAAATTTACCGCCTTTGCACTGACAACCTCTGTCAGCGTCAGTTGTAAATTTAGGTTAGGGTTAGTTAGTTAATGTTTTACTCTACTAATCTCTTAGAACTATCTAGTGCAAACTTACTTTTTTATTTAGATTTTTAACAAATAACAATGTTTGTGCAGGTGATTAATGAGAGTTGTCTCACAAGTAAATTTAGTAATGTACTATGTACAGGGTGTCCGGATTTGGTTGCAAAAGCAGGGTATCTCGCTTATTTTTAAAGATAGAACCTTGCGGTTTTCACGAACCTGAGCTAATTTTTTGTGAAACTCATGAAGCCGTACACAAAATTTTCATAGCCTTCTTCGTTTATGAGATACAGGGCGAAATAGAAAATTTTGCATTGTGGGACCCCCTTCGTATCTCGGTTATCCTTTAACTTAACGCAAAGGGAAAAATTGCTGCTTATGCAGTTTTTTACGCTGGATCCAGTGGTGTAGTCATATTTTTCATTTGAGTTGTTATTTTTTAGATATGACCCAAAGTTGTGTTTTTTTAATAAATATATAATAGTATGGGTCTATTTTAATAAACAACAACAAAAATCCTAATTTTTATAATTATCCCAAATTTTGCAGTAGGCCATGCAAAACAATGCTGCCTGTTATTTAAAGTCGTTAACAATATCTACATCCTAACAATAAATCAAAATAAATATGCAATTAAATCTATTTATCAAAATATGTATTGATAATTTCGCACCAAAAAAGTACCACCTACCTAGATTTATGTAACACAAGAACAAAACAGTAATAAATTATTATGTAACAAGCCTTTCAGCAAAAATGAACTGTCGTATAAGAACTACAGTAACCACGGAAATCAAAAGAACTGTTCAAACTGATTTCCATTTTGTTCTATGCATGCTTCGCACAATTTTCGTATTCGTTTTAGGGAATTAAGCAAAATAATGGCATGATTTTGTAAATAGCGAAAATTTTCTCTTATTGCATTTCCTAAATCTTGGACATTATCATAGTGGTCTTTGTAAATTTTATTTTCCAGATATGCCCATAGAAAGAAATCTAAAATCGACAAATCTGGAGACCTAGGGGGCCATCTTATAGGTCCATTTGTTCCGATCTATTGATTGGTAAAATTATTGTCCAGAAATAATCTCGTCATTCCAGAATTGTGTGCAGGAGCACCGTCCTGTGCTGTAGAGGAACATTGTCAAGTAATTCAGGTATAGCTGCCTCTAAAATTTCTATATAGCGATTGGCTGTTAGATTTCCCTCAAATGTATAAAATTTTATATGTGTTCCTAATATGAAGCAGGACACATTTAGACCAAACCTGCCCTGCTGTCTTCTGGGAAATATTTGGTGTTGATTTTCCTGGGACCAGAATCTACTATTGTGCCTATTGAGTATACCAGAATTATTGAAATGTGCTTCAACTGACCATATAACCTTCCTTTCAAAATCTCTAACCATATCGCATCTTTCTCGAAACCAATTGCAGAAGACTACCGGACGCTCTGCATCTCCTGGCTGTAAGTGCTGCGCGAGCCTAAATTTGTATGGGTGGTATTTGTGCTTTTTTAGAATTTCTTGAACTCTAGTTTTTGGAACGCCTATGCTCTTTTCACTGGCCTTACAAGAGTTTGTAGGATAAGCTTCTGCATTAGCCAAAACCGTAATTTCCTCAGCCTCCCGATTTTCTTCATTATATGTTTTCGTACGAGGTTTGATAAATGATCCGTGATTAAGTAAATTCTTTTTTATCCGATAAAAAGTGGATATCTTAGGTTGCCTCCTTTCTGGATATCTAAATAAAAATTAAGCAATAGTATTTCAACATACCTAAAAATTAACTATTTACCTGTTAAAATACATCTCAGAAGCCGCTTCAACATTTTCATTACTTAATATAAAACAAGCTAACATATCGTACTTTTCATAATGTTCGAAAGTTTGGTTTTCTTCCATAATAATACAAATATATTCTTACACAATAAATAAATACAAAAAATTAGCGCTATATTTTATATACGCGTACAAAATTGGGAAATGTCATTTGCTTCCAAGAAAACAAAAGAAAACGGCATCGTTTTGCATGGCCTACTGCAAAATTTGGGATGATAATTATAAAAATTAGGATTTTTGTTGTTGTTTATTAAAATAGACCCATACTATTATATATTTTTGAGAAGCTTTTAAAAGGACAAATCAATTTCTGGTCAAATATACAGGGTGTCCCATTTAAAAAAACACAACTTTAGCTCATATCTAAAAAATAACTCGAATGAAAAATATGACTACACCATTGGATCCAGCGTAAAAAACTGCTTAAGCAGCAATTTTTCCCTTTGCGTTAAGTTAAAGGATAACCGAGATACGAGGGGGGTCTCAAAATGCAAAATTTTCTGTTTCGCCCTGTATCTCATAAACGAAGAAGGCTATGAAAATTTTGTTTACGGCTTCATGAGTTTCACAAAAAATTAGCTCAGGTTCGTGAAAACCGCAAGGTTCAATCTTTAAAAATAAGCGAGATAACCTGCTTTTGCAACCAAATCCGGACACCCTGTACTGAAAAAGGCCAACAAAATAAAGTTTATTTTATGTTAATCTTTGAGAACTTCCTTCTCAAATTCGGGTGCTGAATGAAGTAAAACATAATAATGTGCAATATTTAATAACTCTTCTTAGAATAAACTTAAACTTAAGACATTTAAGGTCATAGTCATTCACAAATTCATCATTTTCTTTATGATTGCCAATGGGCAGTCTTGAAATTTTTGTATCAACTATTTTTTGATATCTCTCTTGTATACATCGTTTTAAATATAACACATTCATCCGTACATACCGTTGTGCCTGATAATAACTCAAAATGCTATACTTATTGTCAATTTGGCAAAGGCACTTTAAAATAACTTGACAGGTGAAAGTAAACATTTTTTTTCAAAATGACATAGGTTCTTAGACATTCTCTAATTATTTGTATAAGAGTTTTTTATTTAAATCTGTAGAATCCTTAAAACTCCTTTTATATTTACCTGATTCCAAAAGTTTTCGTTTTACTGTGTGATTTTATTTTAACTTAATTTTTTTGAAATTTTGTAAGCAATTAGTAATTGTTCCTTATTTCCATTCTTTGTTGATTCTACAATGCAAATATAACATTTTGTTGTAAGAAATATTGTGTAACTCTTATTATATTTAGTTATATACAATAAAACGTACCATATTTCCAATTTATTTTTTTTTATTATTTTTAGTTGTGTCTGTCTCTCACAGTTGTACAAGCTAGAGATAGAATTTGTGTTCAGAGGAATAGCTGACTTTGTAAAATGTTATGGAAGTGGCAAAAATATCATGTGTAAGTAAATATTCATCAGAGATTTTATAGCTCTAGTTGTTATTATTTTCCGTTTAGTTGTAAGGTTTGGCTTTAGTATATGAATGTGAGCATATTCGACCATTATTTTTTTTTTAAATAAATAATGTAAGGACGTAGCCGATGTACGCATCGGAAAAGTGGCCCTTCAGAAACGTACACTACAGAATGCTAAACATTCCAAATGGTACGCATTCGTAAATAACGTCAAACAAATAAATAATGAAGTCAATAACTGTCAGATCAGCAAACAAAAATTCCCAACAAGGAGAAAGATTTTCAATATCTGAAATAAAATAATACATGAATAATAATAAAATTACACAACTACATAAACAAAAACGAACATCAGTATGGGCTAAAAACATCACAAAACCAATCCGGTTAACTGCCTTTTTAGCTGCAAATATTTGAAAATGTCATATTCTGAGAAGTGACAGTTGTAATTGTAAACTAGTCGGTCAACAAATGCACTAAACCCGTAATTTGTTTGGTGGTACCTTTCAACAAACAGGTGTGATTGTCTTGTTCTCCTAATAGGAACTAAAAACGGGACTGATTCCAGTGATCCCCCCCATTGACAAATTTATGCAAAAAGACCAGAAGTGCCTTCTTTCTTCTAAATTCAAGGGTTTTATTGGATATTAGATTTAGTATTAGATGACAGACCTTGATATGGAAAATGAAATTTATGTAAAAGGTATTTTGAAAACCTATTTTGCACCCTTTCGATTCGGTCAATGTGACATTGGTATGATGGACTCCATATTGTACAACAATATTCTAGAAGGCTATGAACCAATGAGTTATAGAGACAACCAATTGCTTTGGTGTCAGTTACGCGTTTCATATGTCGCTTTATAAAATCAAAATCAAAATCAAAAAAAATCAAAATCAAGATCTTTATTTCATACCTGCTTAACAGCAGCCATCAATGATGGATGTACACGTCAAAAATATCAACTTATATCTAAATATTTATGAAAGACATAGACATGATAGGATAGAATTATAAATAAAATCAAGATACATATCTTAAAAGTGACTTGGACATATACTATCATTTAAGTAGTCTGACACCGAGTAGTAACCCTTTCCAATCAGGAATTTTTTTATTTTAGCTTTAAAGCATTTCGAGTTCAGAGATCTTATTTCATTAGGTAGGTTATTAAATAAAACTGAGCTAGCATAATCAGGCGATTTTTCGAATTTAGATAGGTTATGTCTAACTATTGACAGCTTATTTGCATTTCTGGTTTGGTAATCATGAAAAGCAGAATTGGTTGCAAATCTCCTTTCATTCATTTTTACATATATCAAAGCTCTAAAAATGTAAATACAGGAGAATGTCATAATTTTTTTTGCAATGAACACTGGTTTAGAACTATCTGTGAATTTTAATCCATATATAAGGCGAATTATGCGCTCTTGTGTCAAAAATACTCTATTAGAATTGACTGAATTACCCCAAAGAACAATAATATAATTTAAATGACAATACACCAGTGAATAGTAAACACTAAGGAGCGATTTCTCATCTAAAATGTTTCTTAGCTGAAGTATAGCAAAATATGCAGAATTACATTTGTTTGAAACATAATCGACATGACATTCCCATGTTAAAAACTGGTCTACAAGCAGACCTAAAAACTCACAGCTTTCTGATGATGGCAACGAAACAATATCAGTAACTGGCGAATTAATCGACATCTAAAGTTGATATATACAGTTTTTTGCAGATTGAGTATTAAATTATTTTTTGTACACCAAGTTTCGAAGTTACTCATAACATTTTGAACTAAGTTCTGGAGTTCCTCAGACGTCCGCGCTGACACTACTACTGATGGGTCATCAGCAAACATGACGACCTTTCCCTTGTTGATGTGATTCGGCATATCATTTATGAAAATGAGAAATAGCAATGGTCCCAGCACGGAGCCTTGGGGCACTCCTATATCAATATCCTTTATATCGGAAACTGCTCGGTTAATTTGTACATAGAACTTTCTATCCGTGAGGTATGAGTACAATAGATTAGTCATACTTCCCCTTATTCCGTTGGCTGATAGTTTATTCATGATGAAGCCTATCTCAAGACTGTCAAACGCACGAGAGAGATCGAAAAAAAGACCCGCTACACATTGACCATCATCCACACGCTTATATACTATTTGCATAAATTCGCAGGCAGCCCCCTCTGTAGATGTATTGGCACGAAAACCATGTTGGGCCGCTGCAAGCACTTAATGTTTATCCAAAAAGTTTACAATGCGATTATAATATACCCGTTCAAATATTTTGGATAGGGTATTTAAAACAGTGATTGGTCTATAGTTCTCGGCACATTTTTTGTACTGTTTCTTGTAAATTGGGATTAACTTCCCAATTTTCAATTGATCTGGAAAGATACCAGTGCATACTGATTTATTAATCAAGTGTGCCAATGGCTCCGCTATGGAATCTATAATTGTTTTCAATATAGTTATCGATATATTATTGCTACCTACAGTTTTTTTATTTTTCATGATAATAATTGCTAGAATTTCCCCTCTATCACAGGGCCGAAAATAGAAGGTTTCTGCAATTACAGAAGCTGGCATGGTGCACTGCGTGGATCTTCCATTAGGAAATTTTTCCTTTAGTTTCTCATGGGTAACACTTGAGAAAAAAGAAGAAAAATAATTTGCTACTTGCTTTGGCTCAGAGATTTCACCATCATTACTGTCAAGTTTTATTTGAGTTTTTTGTTTTAGTTTACCTAAACTTGCATTAACTTCCGACCATATTGTTTTTTGTTTATTTTCACTTTGTTCAATAAGAGTCGCATTATAGTTCTTTTTTGACATATTAAGAATGCTATTATATACTTTCTTTTGTTGCTTATAATAGGAATGTAGCTCATCATTATGAGATGTTTTAACAGAGTAAAAAAGTTTTTTTAATTCACGACCTTTGTTCAGGATATCTTCTGATAGCCAGCCTTTTTTAGTAGAAGCATTATTTTTTTGTTTTATTGGACAGTTTGCATCGATGCCAAATTTAATCAGTGCTACAAATTCAGAAAAGGCCTTATTTATATCATCACCAGCGTCATATATTTCTCTAAAGTTCATGTTTTTCATATGTTGACTAAGCATATTTAGATTAAATTCCGAAATACTTCGGTAATACTCAAAACTTCCACCAGCTTGCTCTATTTTCTATTGAGACATGTTCGATACAGAAACAAGTGCCTGATGGTCGCCCAAGTTTGGTTGTGTAACATAATTTTAAGTACTTGATTCCCTGTTATCACTTAAGATATAGTCAATTTTTGTACTAAAAATATTATTATTGTTTACTATTTGAGTTGGTTCGTTACTACTCGTCTCAAGATTAAAACTAGTTAAAAAATCAACCAAGACCTTTTTGCCTGGTGTATTACTAAAATAGTTAATATTAAAATCTCCACAAATGTAAACATAGGTGGCAGCACTTAGACAATACAACACAGTCTCATAAAGTTTCGAAAAAAATACGGAAACATCTCCGGTTGGAGAACGATAAACACTTAAAATAACGTACTTACGGCTTTCACACATAAACCCTACTGCACTACACTCAAAATGTATTTCCTCGGCAAATCTGCTGCAGTCAATCCCAGAAAATTCTCATTTATTCTGCTGCTTTACAAATATCATGGTACCACCATGTTTTGCTTTTTTTCTGCAAAAACTGGCAATGGTATAATACTGTGGTATGTGTATTGCACTTATACCATTTTCAGTACACCAGTGTTCTTGTATGCATAATATATCTGGATTTTCTATTTTAATGAATACTTCCACGTGTGGAATCTTATTTGTTATGCATTGTATATTGACACTTACTATTTTTAGAGTTTCTGTCTGACTATTTCCACTGTTGGTTCTGAAAGCTTCGCAGGAGGTAGGTTGGTCAACAACACTAGTTGTTCTATTATGATTGGGTATGCTAGGAGAGAGTCTATCCGAATTTATAAAAAATTAATCTTGTTGAGTACATGATTTCTTAGAATGAACTCGACAAGCTCTCTTTTATAGTGAAAATCCAGAAATCCATTTCTTGTAGTACTTATTAGTGGGACAAAGGTAGTCTCATTATCTTTGAAATAAGTATGTAGGAAGAGGTTTTGGTCCTGAATAAATTTATTGAGAACTGGGCGATGAGTTTTGATTCTAATGTCTGTAAAATGTCTAGATCACTCGTCGCGATATGCTTGCCACCAATTGCATTAGCTGTCGGGACAAATAGAATGATAAGATCATTCTTATCGAAATGCCTGCCCAAATCTAAACATTCCTTGATCATGTCCCCTAATACTGTTTTATATCTGAATTGGCTGTTGCTGTCAAACTCAGTAGTCTAGATTTTTATCAAAAATAACGCCTAGGTCTGTGAAAGAACTAACAACTTTAAGACTATGAAGTAGGTGGAGAGTATGGGATTAATATGTTTGTGAAAACGGAGCACTTTATATTTCGAGATGTTAAGAGAGAGATAATTAGTGCTGCATCATTTGATGAGCCTTTCAATGTCAGACTGCAGAGGATTGGAATCTGAAGAGACTGGTGAAAAGAATTTTGTCATCTGCATATAAAAGACATTCATAAAATTCGAAATAAGATACTATCATTTATAAAGGGCAGAAAGAGAACTGGACCAACATGCGAACCCTGCGGGACACCCAATGTCACAAGAACCTCCCTGTAAACTGAACAACATATGTTGACTTGCTGGCGATGATTAAATAAATATGATTTTATCTACTCAAGATATTTTCCACCAAACCCAATTTCTTGTAATTTCCATAATAGAAGCTGAAGATATGTCAGTATAAATAACATCGATCTGTTTGCCAGCCTCAACCGATGTCACTAATTAATTTTGAAATATTGCAAGATTGCTAGTTGTTGAACAACCACGATAAAAACCATGTTGTATACTCGTAATGTAGTGTTTTAAAGACTCAAATATATGATCGGTGATAATTGCCTCAAATAGTTTTGGTATATGTGAAAGTAAAGAAATACCTCTGTAGTTCTTCCCATCACTTTCATCACCAGATTTAAAAATGGGCAAAAGAGTAGAAAACTTACAAAATTCAGGAAAGGAACCCAGATGAATAGATCTCTGAAAAATTATACCTAGAGGCTGAGACAATGACTGACAACATCGTTGCAATAGAATAGTAGGAATTCCATCAGGGCCAGCCTTGGTGGAAGGATCAAGGCCCTTTATTTTATTAAAGATTTCTGCCTCTGTAAAACAATATGTTGATAGTAATTTTCCTGAATAACTTATCGGACCAATTTTACTAAAGTCTAAATTGAGGTGGTAAGTATAGCAAGGCTGAAAGTGAGCAGCAAAAGCGTTTGCGATGTTATTTGAACTAGTGATTTCTTGCCCGTCGCAATTTATAACACTGGGCCGACAGGAGTCCCTTCTTAAGTTTCGTACAAATGACCAAAAGTATTTGTTTTTCTGGGATAAATAGCTTAGTCTGGGTGACATATGTAAGTTATCACATATCAATTCGAAGTTTAACCTCACGTCTTATGTCAGAATAGGCCAAATAGTCAACAAGTTTATTGGCCCTTTTATATTTTTTGTATAGGCAATTCTTTTGCCCAATAAGCTTTCTTATAATCATGGTATGAAATTCACGTTTAAAAAAACCACCTTTAACGAAGTAAGAACTAACATATTAAATTTAAAAAATAGTAAGAGCAATGATTGCTACGATATTAATACAAATATTCTAAAACATTGAAGAACCTCATAATTCTGCCCCTAACTACTCTCAATAGAGCCAAAGTGGTGCCAATTTTTAAGAATAAAGGGTCTCCTAGTGACCCCACAAACTATCGTCCTATATCTCTTTTACCTATACTATCTAAAATATTTGAGTATATTCTAAAAGATCAAATAAATGATTTCTTTGAAAAAAATACTCTTTTCTATCAGAGTCAGTATGGTTTCCGTAACAAGAAATCAACTACCTTGGCCATCAATAACCTTCTAGATTACATAACTGAGGGTATGGAGGAGGGGATGGACACCTTTGCACAATTTTTCGATTTAACCAAGGCTTTTGACTGTGTTTCACATAACATATTATGTGACAAACTCTCCTACTACAACTTTGACCCCAGTAGTATAGTACTTGTTAAATCTTACCTCAAATCAAATCAAATCAAATCAAATCAATTTTATTAATGTATAAATTATAAAAAATTTTACATACGTCAAATCACAGTTACAGGTAAGAAATACATTGTATATAAAGAACATTTTGACATTCATGAAGAAATACGATATACACACATTCAGGATATTCCTCAAGATACAGTTAATCACATACACTTAGAACATTAAGTAAACAGTTACCAAACATTTAATTTAAAATTCATATAAAATATTGTCATTGACAAACTCTGCAATAGAGTAATATGCTTTTTTTATTAAAAATTTTTTTATCACTCCTATGTATTTTTTTTCATTTAACTGGCGTACACTGACAGGAAATTTATTCAGAAAGAGTGGGGCAAAATACGATGTTCCGACTCTTGATTTTTTAAGTCTTAGGTGTTCTATATCAAGTTGTTCGGACTGTCTAGTATTATGGTTATGCAGATCGCTCGGAGTGACCATAAGGTCAGGTTCCTTCTGGCAAAGATTAGGCAGGATAGTATAAACTGGCAAGGCACCGTGAGTATACCCATTTGTTTGAAAAGCTCTCTAACGTCCGCTCGGTAGGCTAGGCCGTGCATTACTCTCAAGGCCCTCCTCTGGAGACGAAAAATTCTCTCACTGTGTGTAGAGTGCCCCCACGCTAGGGTTGCATATGTGCTAGTCGAGTGGAAGAGAGCATGGTATGTCATGGTAACAATGTGGTCCTCCACTCCTGATCTCAGGCTTCGAAGAACGTAAATTATTTTGGAGAGCTTTTTGGCTATTTCATCCACATGCTTCTCAAATGTCAGGCGAGGGTCCAGGTAGACCCCCAGGAAGCGAACACTCTCAGGGTTTCGAAATTTATGGTCACGCAGGCTGAAATGATATTTTCAGTCTTATCCTTATTTAATAGGAGTTCATTTGCATTAAACCATTCACTGAGACGCTCAGCGTAACCCTCACTCACCCCCCATGCCCGTCATCAGTTCCTCGTAATTATTGCTCACATTTAAGTGCGTTTGTATCATCTGCAAACAAAATTAATTTGTCTGCAGCTACATCGATATCATTGATGTAGATTAGGAAAAGCAATGGAGCAAGTACAGAACCCTGGGGGACACCCCTAGTAATCCCACCTGTTTCACAATAGCAACCCTCCAACTGATGTTCTTTGTAGTCTGCCTGTGAGGTAGCTCGACAACAATCTGATGCTGGAGTCTGAAATATGATATTTTACTTTAGTTTGGTGATGAGGATCTCATGCGATATACAATCGAAGGCCTTTGATAAATCACAAAAGGTGGCGCCTACAAAGTCTCCACCCTCAAAGCCCTCAACCACATACCTCACAAGATCACATACCGCCTGTGTTGTCGAGCTATTTTTTCTGAAACCAAATTGAGAACTGGAGAAGAGCCTCATACTTTCAAAGTAGGCATATATAGGTCTTTAAGTAGGTGTTCAAAAATTTTAGATATGCAAGGTATTATTGTTATTGGCCGGTAATTGTTGGGATCATTTTTGTCTCCTTTTTTGAAAATAGGAATTACTTTTGATGTTTTAAATTCTGATGGATATATTCCTTCTTTTAAGCAAATGTTAAAGAGATTTGTAATGGGCTGGATAAGAACGTTTTTTATTTTTTTCAACAAAAACATATTCATGCCATATATGTCCTTGCTTTTTTTGGGCTTTATTTGATTGATTGACTCTCTTACCTCATTAAAGGTGACCTCGCGGAAGTGGAAGCAACCCATTGGGGGGCATACGGCGTATGACTCTCCACGGGCTCTTATGTAGTGTTGAGAAGTCTCTTTTGGGTGGCCCTACCTGACTCACTATGTTATTTGCAATATTTACAAAAAAGGTATTGAATTCCTCAGCTTCAATAGGTGGATCATCTGTCTGATTCCTCATCCTGCCTCTGCCACCAAGTTCATTAATGACATCCCATGATGCCCTCATGGGATTGTCAGCCTTTGCAATATATGCAGAGTTTGCTGTTTTTTTAGCCCGGACGATGGCATGCCTGTAATGTTTTTTGGCAGCTCTTAATTCTTCAGCAATGAGCCCACTGCCAGAGTTTATATACAGTTCGTTAAGTATCCTAACATTCTCACGCATTTCTCTCATAGACTCATTAAACCAATTTACTTTTGTGTCTTTATGATATTTCATTTTTTTGACAGGGAAGGACTCATTCATACTCGCTCTCATTACATTCATAAAAGATTCACACTTCATACCAGCATCACAGTCAGACCGTAAAAAGTTCCAGTCTGTGGATTCTAAGAGTTGATATATCGTATTTATGCCACTTTGAGTAATTGGTTGATGGTAGGTTGTAGTGTTACCATTCATGTTTTTATTCAAACCAGTGTCAGTGCTTACCTCGAGAGTTATCTGTATGGCTCTATGGTCAGACATCACAAGGTCTGCTACACCCGCATCACAATTCAAAATATCGTCAAAGTTTATAAATATATTGTCTATGCATGCATTTAGCCTTGTATTGTCAAATATTTTTTGCTTAAGATTATAAGAGTGAAGTAAATCTAAGAATAAACATTTATTGTTTGAAAGACTATTTAGATTTATGTTAAAGTCCCCATTTATTATGATATAGTGGGACTTTTTAGATAAAATGTTCAAAATACTATTTAGAATGTCCATAAATACCTCAATGTTCCCACTATATACAGTAACAATCAGAATATTGTACAGTTTTATTTCAATTGCCGATATTTCAGTTTGTTTCAAAAGACATATTTACAATTTCAGACATTTCTGTGCACATAATTCCCTGTTTTGCTAGGATGAGGGTCCCTCCACGTAATTTATTGTTCCTGCAGAAATGGCTAACTACTGAATACCCCTGGATATTGAGACAATCTATTTCTTCTTTCTTCAGAAAGTGTTCACTAATGCATATTATGTCATAATTGGTTTTGTCTTGGAGCAGGGCTGCTTTCAAGTCTAAAAAAACTAATTTATTTCTGAGTGAGCACATATTTTGATGGACTACTGTTAAGTTTGTAGAGCTGCCTACCTTTTACCTCAGTAACCATACTCAGAATATTTCGTGCAATGGGAATGTGTCGAGAGAGCAACAAATTAGTCAGGCTCGGTTTTAGGTCTTTTATTGTTCCTAATCTATATTAATGACCTAAACAACTTTCAGAATGAGTCAAAAATTATTCTATTTGCAGATGATACGACCAACACCATTAAGTATCATCCATCTGACCCCTTGCGAATTACAACCATGATTAATGATACACAGTCAGATATACTCATATGGTTTCTGGGTAATGGACTTAGTCTTAATGCTTCTAAGACCCAAAACATGAACTTTTCTCTCCGAACATCTGCTTCAGTTGTACCGTGTGATCATCACGTGAAATTTCTTGGAGTTATTTTGGACTTTTTTAAGCTCTCATGGGAAAAAACATGTATCCCAACTGTGTGGTAGGCTGTCATAACATTCCTCATTAGAACACTCTCCAAATGTGTCTCTTCACCTACATTGATGGCGGCCTATCATGGTTATTTTGGATCAACCATGTCATATGCGGTGCTAAACTGGGGACATTCTACACATGCAAGCAATGTTTTTAGAATCCAACGCAGGTGTGTGCGTGCTATCTCGGGTCTTGGATGGCGCGACTGCTGTCGCCAAAGGTTTAGAGATCTAAATATACGTACATTTATATCACTCTACATTCTTAGCTGCCTAACACATATAAAGGCAAACATGTCACTGTTCTGTGTTCACTCTAACATACATGAATAGTTAACCCGAAATCGACATAACATACTCCCTGACTTCCACAGGCTTGTGAGGACTAGAAGGGGAACTGATTACTACTGTGTAAAATTCTTTAATATACTTCCAGATCATGTAAGAGCTCTGGAAGATAGACAGTTTATTACCAAAATAAAAAACTACTTTTTGCTAAAAGCTTTTTATTCATTTGATGAGTATCTCAATAACAACTTCAGTGACTTAATGTAGTTTTAATCTTTATTATAATTGTATTATTTTTACAGTCAGCTACGATCTTCTTAGGGACACAACTATTGATACCCTGAAATAAAACCCCATAGAATCGTTCAACCATTCTGTTAATTAATAAATAATAAAATTAAATAATAAACGATCTGGCACGGCCTCACAATAAAATTCGCAGATGACACTACTGAGGCCATCTCGGCTGAATCATCGGAGGATGCGCAAACCCAACTGACAGATGTATGCGCAAAACTGAACAAATGGTGCTTTGATAACACCCTAATATTAAATGCAACCAAAATGTCTATATTACACTTTTACAACAACGAACCGCGTACTGAAATGGACTAAACATCAGATGCCGAAAGATTCTTAGGAATATTGTTGGAGAGCAGATTCAGCTGGCTTTCACAAATTGAGAGTGTCTGCTCCAAACTAAATAGAGCCTATTTTGCCATTTTGAAACTGCGACAATGTCTCAATAAGAGCACGCTAAAAACGTTTACTGTGCCCTGGTCTACCTCCACCTAATGCATTATATAATTGTATGGACACAATCAGTGAACATCCAGAGATTGTTCGTTTTGCGAGAGAATAATTAGGTTGATTTACGGCATAGAAACTCGTGAATCCTGCAGACCAGTTTTTAAAAGAGAAAAAATACTCACACTGACATCAATATATTTAATGAAATGTTCAATATATGTCCATAACAACAGGGAAACATTCCGGCCGAACATGGAGAACCATGACTACCTAACAAGGAACAGACACGCAATTGTGGTTCCAAAACACACCAGCACATTCTACGAGAAAGCCCCATAATACTCATGCATTAAGATTTACAACAAACTGCTAAATAATATAAAAGAACACGCCAGAACATCCACATTTAAAAAAGCTATGAAGGATTATCTCAACAAATCCACTTTTTACGACTTAAGAGAATTCCTCATAGCACAGACATAGCCCATTAGTATTTTATTATAGTCTACTCTACTTATCAGTTGCCTTGTTAAATGTCTTAAATGTTGTCGATCATAACTATTTTTAAACTTAAAACTTCTTATACAAATAGTCAGTTTTCCATAATAAAATTGTGCTTATTTGTTTTTGAAAGTCAAATTTGGCAACCATGCATTATCTGCCTGCTCCCCGCCCGAAATGCACAAATAAATGTTTATGTTTCATCTACTCTCTTTTAATTATCGAAGATGTGCATTGTTGTTTAAGCAGAGTGAGGTTTAAAGAGATTTGTTTGTTTTGATTTCGTCCTAATCTTGTTCAATCTCTTTGAAATAATTTCTAGGCATTTCAAAGGAATGGTGCAGATTCCTTAAACATGAAATTGTTCAGAAAGTCTTAAACCAAATGAATTTTAACAATTTGGAGTTGACAGAAAAATATGTGATGGTTTTTTCTCAGTTTAAGGAAATTGAAAAAGCTCTGAAGAGTGAAGGCCTTTGTAAGTTCTTAAATACAGTACATTTATATGTTTTATATTCAGGGTTGTTGTGTAGTTAATATTTTAAACTAATTATTTTAATTGATTTAGAATTTCTAAGAAACTATGCAAAAAAATCAATTCTAGACCATAAGGGATTTTGTATTAGAACCAATAAATGGTTTTCTATGTAACATGTAGTATGATCTTTAATAAGAAAGCAACAATATGAAGTCAATTATAATGACCATTTTGACATTTTTTTTTTTTTACTTTTCAGTTAACATAGCCCAGTTGAACATCAGTGAGGAACTATTAAAAATACCTTATGACAGCTTTAATAAGGACTTTTGAATTTAGCTATGTTGAAAAGATAGATATATTTATTAGGTTGTTCAGTTTTAGTTTGTGATGTTGCTCTGTAGTTGAAAGATCTTTATAAATTTAACAATATATTTGTACATAATAATTTTTGTTGAAATTATTATTCTAAATTCCTTTTTTTTTTACTGTTTTGACCTAAGTATCCCAGGATAGGAGTTACGAGGAGACAAAAAAAGTGTTATTTGAAATACAAAAATGTCTTTTAAGAACATGCTTTACTCAGATTGATATTATACAGTGTGAGCTACAAATACAAAAAAAAATGACTAAAAGTATACCACCCTTACTGTTAATTATAAAACAATATTTAAATATTTCTTTGAAACATAGGTAAGTAATTTTTTTTGTCTTTTTTCCATACCACTTTTAGGATTATTTAATTTGAAGTAGGGCATATTACTATTATTTGTGTGTTATTTAAATTGATAGTTAATTGCCAATTAAGTATGACAAAATCCTTTGAACAATTTTTTGTTTATTATTTTAAAAGATTTTGGCGTTTTATTTTTAACCCATTTAAAACACCTCTGATAAATTTCTAACTACAGTACAGGGTGTCCGGATTTGGTCGCAAAAGCAGGGTATTTCGCGTATTTTTAAAGATAGAACCTTGCGGTTTTCACGAACCTGAGCTAATTTTTTGTGAAACTCATGAAGCCGTAAACAAAATTTTCATAGCCTTCTTCGTTTATGAGATACAGGGCGAAATAGAAAATTTTGCATTTTGGGACCCCCCTCGTATCTCTGTTATCCTTTAACTTAACGCAAAGGAAAAAATTGCTGCTTATGCAGTTTTTTACGCTGGATCCAGTGGCGTAGTCATATTTTTCATTTGAGTTGTTATTTTTTAGATATGACCCAAAGTTGTGTTTTTTTAAATGGGACACCCTGTATATTTGTCCAGAAATTGATTTGTCCTTTTAAAAGCTTCTCAAAAATATATAATAGTGTGGGTCTATTTTAATAAACAACAACAAAAATCCTAATTTTTATAATTATCCCAAATTTTGCAGTAGGCCATGCAAAACGATGCCGTTTTCTTTTGTTTTCTTGGAAGCAAATGACATTTCCCAATTTTGTACGCGTATATATAAATATTAAATTTTTGTATTTATTTATTGTGTAAAAATATATTTGTATTATTATGGAAGAAAACCAAACTTTCGAACATTATGAAAAGTACGATATGTTAGCTTGTTTTATATTAAGTAATAAAAATGTTGAAGCGGCTTCTGAGATGTATTTTAACAGGTAAATAGTTAATTTTTAGGTATGTTGAAATACTATTGCTTAATTTTTATTTAGATATCCAGAAAGGAGGCAACCTAATATATCCACTTTTTATCGGATAAAAAAGAATTTATTTAATCACGGATCATTTATTAAACCTCGTACGAAAACATATAATAAAGAAAATCGGGATGCTGAGGAAATTACGGTTTTGGCTAATGCAGAAGCTTACCCTACAAACTCTTGTAGGGCCAGTGAAAAGAGCATAGGGATTCCAAAAACTAGAGTTCAAGAAATTCTAAAAAAGCACAAATACCACCCATACAAATTTAGGCTCTTGCAGCACTTACAGCCAGGGGATGCAGAGCGTCGGGTAGTCTTCTTCTTCCCGATATGGTTAGAGAGAAAAGACAGCAGGGCAGGTTTCAATCTAAATGTGTCCAAATATTTGCAGGTTTTCATATTTCCTGCTTCATAGGAACACATATAAAATTTTATATATTTGAGGGAAACAGCCAATCGCTATATAGAAATTTTAGAGGCAGCTATACCTGAATTACTTCACGATGTTCCTCTAGCGCAAATTAACGAAATTTATTTTCAACAGGATGGTGCTCCTGCACACAATTCTGAAATGACGAGATTATTTCTGGGCAATAATTTTACCAATCAATGGACAGGAACAAATCGACCTATAAGATGGCCCCCTAGGTCCCCAGATTTGTTGATTTTAGATTTCTTTCCATGGGGATATCTGGAAAATAGAATTTACAAAGACCACTATGATAATGTCCAAGATTTAGGAAATGGTTACTGTAGTTCTTATATGACAGTTGATTTTTGCTGAAAGGCTTGTTACATAATAATTTATTACTGTTTTGTTCTTGTGTTACATAAATCTAGGTAGGTGGTACATTTTTGGTGCGAAATTATCAATACATATTTTGATAAATAGATTTAATTAAATATTTATTTTGATTTATTGTTAGGTTGTAGATATTGTTAACGACTTTAAATAAAAGGCAGCATTGTTTTGCATGGCCTACTGCAAAATTTGGGATGATAATTATAAAAATTAGGATTTTTGTTGTTTATTAAAATAGACCCATATTATTATATATATTTTTGAGAAGCTTTTAAAAGGACAAATCAATTTCTGGACAAATATGCAGGGTGTCCCATTTAAAAAAACACAACTTTGGGTCATATCTAAAAAATAACAACTCAAATGAAAAATATGACTACGCCACTGTATTTAGCATAAAAAACTGCGTAAGCAGCAATTTTTCCCTTTGCGTTAAGTTAAAGGATAACCGAGATACAAGGGGGGTCCCAAAATGCAAAATTTTCTATTTCGCCCTGTATCTCATAAACGAAGAAGGCTATGAAAATTTTGTTTACGGCTTCATGAATTTTACAAAAAATTAGCTCAGGTTCGGGAAAACCGCAAGGTTCTATCTTTAAAAATTACCCTGCTTTTGCAACCAAAACACCCACCTGTTTTCTCATCTATTTCTATAAAAGTTTTAAGCACGATTAATAGCACTGTTGAAGTCAAGAACTTAATTAGCCCCCAAAACCGACGTTGCCAAATGTATGTTATTTGCAAAGTGTGTGAAAAACTTGTTTTCATTAACACTTCTCCAAAAACACCACCTTTCTCATCTATTTCAGTTTAAAGAAATTGCATCGGCTTCGCCTCACACGAACTTTTCATGTAACATTCAAATGATGACTCATTTTCTTAATAACCAGTATAAGTTGTGGATAGACAGGAACCCATTCATTGGTCAGCAAATAGCCCCGATCTTACCCCACTAGATTATTTCTCTTGGGGGTATTTGAAGGACAAAGTTTACTTCAATAGGTCACATAACTTGGCAGGAATATGGCAGAACATTGTATCAAGATTATTTTAATAATGGAGGTTCTTATGTGAATATTAACTAATTTGTTCAAATATTTATTACTACTTATTTCTGTTAAAATTTAGACTTTTTTTAATATATTATTTCAAAATAGCTAGTTATTCTGAATGTAAGGCCTTTTCATTCCATGTAAGAAAATTCTGCACATATACTGCCATATGGTTACTGCATTTGGGGTATATATATATAGGAAGAATTTGAAAAAGTTTTAACTTTTTTTTTTAAGAAAACATTTATTTGTGCCTATTAAAACAGTTATAATAAATTTCACAAAAAAATCAAAATTAACATATATATACAGTTTGTAACAGAACATTTCATATTCTGGGAATATGTGAAATTAGAAAATAGTCAATAATTCTATTTACAGTCTGTCTTTTTTGTCTCATGAAAACATTAGGTGCTTTTTTATCCTTACAAAACTAATTTAAATTAAATTTAAACCCAGAATAATAAAAAATTCCAACACTAGGTTTATAGTTTTTGGCCTAGTTTAGTAATTAAATTTTCTATCATTGTGGCATCTACTAAACCAATAAACTTATCAACTACCAGTCCATTTCTTACTGCTATCACAGCAGGAACCGCTTTGACTTCGAATGTGTGAACTAGTTCTGCATGATTTTCCACATCGACTATTGCCAGATCAATATCAGTCATTGGTTCGATCAGTTCTTTCATTTTTGGTGTGAGTATATGACACGGTTCACACCATTCTGCGTGAAAATTTACTATTACTGGATTTTCTGAGTTCATTACTTTTGAAAGAAATTCATCATTACCTGAAAATTTTGTCAACAAATTATTAGCCATCTTAATATTTAACTTCTTTATAATAATTGAATTAGTCACCACTGAAATGTTGTTTTGCCCCTTTGTTTATATCCAACATAGTGGAATCGATCTATCGGAAATTTTGGTGAAAAGGCACTGCTCTTCCCCCAGTTCTGTTTACTTTTGAAAAAAGAAAAATGTCTTGTTTTGATTTTTGTTTGCAAAAACATAAATTTTGTTGCTTGTATTGATCCAATCGGAACAAAAAAGTCATTTTTTCCTCCATAAAACTGCAATAGTTTTAAAAATAACATTGTAATGTGTATACCTAAAGTTAAAAATACTGGGGTAGGGGGGGGGGCAAAAGGGGCATTTGCCTTCTCCCTATTATAAAAAAAAACTATTTGTTTTTGCTCCCTTCTCAATACATAATTTCTATTCTCCCTCTGATTTCAAATTTTCAAAAGATTTTAAGATGATTTTTTGCAGTTCACAAAATAATTAAAAATGCAAAGAAATTGTTGTTGAATGTTTCTGTGACCTAACAAAGCATTCACTTGTGTTTCCTATGACCTAATATTCAATAAACTTTAATATTACAATTATAATATTAAGTAACTAACTTGTCAGATCTTATTTGTTAAATTTTGAAGCCTGTAAATATGAAGCATAAATAGGAGTACCTGGGATTGGTTTAGTATGAATAATTTGTTTGATTGAAATAAAAAGTCCCAAATTCTTATACATACAAAAAAAAACTGAATGTCTTTTGTTTTTTATTTGGATCAAATTTTGTTAGGATCATGTGGACCTTCTGGCTAATAAAACATAGGGAAATAGTCTTTACATAACGAAGTTCATGTCCCTAATATTAGAAAGTACGCTATGATCAATCTATATCGATTTCATACATTTAAATAAGATTAAATCAGCCAGATTTGTTTCTTCTTTGTTTTTAATTATGTGCAGAAAAAAGTGAATAAACTTAAAAGGAAAACCAAATAATTACTAAAGCTTATTACAAAAATCGGTAAATTTCCCTTACCCAGAACTTTTCCTTTTATTGGGAATGGTGAAGTGTGGTATTGTCTTCTCCAATATTTTTATTGGGCGCTATTTCCTCCCTATTGGATTTCTACAGGTTCGTTTTTTAAACATTTTATTTGGCTTCCATTTTGTTCCCCATCTTAAATTTGTACCACAAATTTACCAGTTTATTATCACACTTAATTCTTGACACAATTTGAATTCAATCTAAAAGATGCTTTCTTCAGACTTATTTTTTAAATATTTTTAGGTCGCCATTTTGTTTTGCCATCTTGGATAATCAGTAATGATTTTTTAATATTTCACTAGGCCACCATTTTGTTACGTCATATTGGATTTTTACCAAGATGTTCCCAGGTCAACCCATATTTCCCTTAATGATATAAGTAGTATCTTAGCTATCCCATGAATTGATAGGCAGACATAGACATATGGACAGATAGACCGACGAAATTTTAAAAAACATGTTTTTGTGGCATCTCGGGATGTGAATATAATATGTAAAACCTGGGAGTGATTTTTTCCACAATTACAAAAACTTTTTGGCCGCCATTTTGTTCTGCCCTCTTAAATTCGTACCACAATTTAACTAGTTTATCTCTTTATCATACTTAATTCTTGAACAAAATTTGAAATCAATTTAATAAGTAGTTTTTTTCAGGCTGTTTTTTTAAATATTTTCATTAGACCACTATTTTTTTTGCCATTTTGGATTCGTACCAAAATTTTAAATGGTAGAAGGTCATCCTAATGATCCTTAATCCTTGACCAAAATTTGAAGTCAATCAGGTAAACAGTTTTATGCCACAAACAGACAGACCAACAGATAGACTGACATAATTCATAAAACATGTTTTTCTGCATCTAGGAACTCTAAAATGTGAAGAACTGCAAACATCTCTATTACAATACTTCCCTGTTATGAGGGAAGTAAAAAAAGTATTATTTTAAAGTAAATTTTATTTCATGTTTAAACAATTATAAATAATCCTTGTTATTAAGAAAGTATTATTTTTTTTTGTTTAAATAAGTTTCTGGAATTATTTGGTTTTATTTCAATTTAATTACCAAATTAAATTGCAGTTTTAGCAGTTCTATTAGATACAAAGACATAAAATTTGGTATATAATTTTTATTCAAAATTCTTTAGTTAAAATTATAAAAAAAAAACAGAAAATTCTTTGTCATGTGATTTTCTAGGTCATGTATTAATCAAAAGATATCTAAAACCAAGTCAGTTTTATAAAAATATTGAAAACAAAGAAATTGCTGATTTTTTTTTGTTTTGATAGAAACCAATACAGGCCACTACACATGTTTTTGTAAAAAAAAAGTCAAAAGAAACAAAATGTTTTCCTGTCATCGTGCAATGAAAAAACTTAGGATCACTTTCTTTGTGATGACATCGAAATATTTATACCTACCAAAAAACCCTGAGAGGAAGAATACTTCCTTCCCAATGAAAATTTCCAGTACATTGACTTCACTATTAATTTACCTTTAATACTTATTATCCTATTAACACTATTTGACGTAAATAGTTTCCTAGTCAGGTTTAGAAGTTGTTGGTGTCTCCTAAGGATCATATGTGGTGTCATCTTTAATTATCACAAAAACTTTTGAATGGTTTTGGTCGAATAGGTGCTAAACAGTAGGTGACGGAAAAGATGAATAGCCCAGCCAATGCACTAATTATCAAAAAGGCAAGAATGAAATTTTTATATATTATAATATAATCTTCTTCCTAAAACAGAAAAAAGTCATTTATAGACAAATTATTTCCATTATCCACAGATTAGTGGGAATGGATTAATTTTACTATTTATTGTCTGTTTGATTATACAATTTTAAAACCATAGATATCTGCAACACCCTAAAATTTTCTTTTTATTTTTTTATTATTCATAACACATGTTTACAGTAGTTAGTAATGAACTGTACTTATATATTTTATACATATAATCATTAGCATAGCACCAGAGGGGGGGGATAAAGAGGGTTATTTCCCCAAGACTCTTTAAATATAGTCTGATTATTTTTTTAGATGTCAATTTTTATGAATTTTGCAACAAGAATGGAGGGCCTTTTTTGACAGTTAAATTAGGTGTAAATTATCAATCAAGGATCAATTGAACGCTCTCTAGTGCCTACACCATTAAAGTTTTTGACAAAAAATCTGATATTTTTTGCTATCGGTCGCTAAAAATTAGTTTATTGAGAAATACCATAATACCAAACTGCATATAAAGTTCAAGTTAAATACTTCGCAATAAACAACTTAGATGCCAAAAATTTAATTTTCCGAAAATCATTCAGAAATGTTGATAATTTTGATAACATTTTTGAAAGAAAAAGTCAATATTCCTTGCAACTAGTTGTTGCCAGGCAACAGAAAATAACTGTTAGGAAATATTTATTTTTGTACTATAAGGAACTATTATTTCTCTACAGTTATTTGTATACAAAAAAATGTCAAGTTTGACAATTCAGTATAGCTTTGTCTCCATAGTTACAAAACAAAAATTTCATGATATCCTTTCTTTGTGAATAAAATTAATAAGGCTTATTACAAAATTTTAACAAGTTGATTTATGTCCTTTCAATGATTTTCGGAAAAATATTATGTATACCTCATAGAAAACATCACATTTCCGCTTGCTCGTTGACCAGCAATTTTTACAGTCATCTGGGAATGTTTACCTTTTCCTACTAGGTATACAATGTACTAATTTTTTCTGTTTGGAGACCTTTTGAAATTCTGGGGTACTTTTTTCGAAAAGTACCTCAGAGCTTCCTGACCCAGTCAAAAAGCTCAAAAACTGGGTCCAGGATCTTAACTCAGAGGAGCATGCCCAAACCATAAATTTTAAATATAGAAAAAAAGAGGCCAAGATAATTTTTTTCTTGAAACAATTAGATTTAAACTTTAAATGCAGTTTTGTACTTTTCGTGTTCTTCTAGAGAGGAAGGTTTTCTGAGTGTATCAAATTAATATTTCAATTTTTTCGACAATTATCTTACCAAACCTCCTTACACAAATCTTCAGGACAAGTTTCAGAAGACCAAGTCTTTTTGGTCTCTACTATTAGTAAATAAATAAAATAAATAAATAGATAAATGTTTATAAAAGGTTTAACTATTTTACAGATTTTACAAACTTATTCTATAACCACAGGTAAAAATACTTAAATACACTTGTAATTTATATATCTTTCAAAAGAGAACAGATTTTGGGAACGAGTGCTCCTACCACGAACATGAAAAGGTCCCTTTTACCAGTCCAGAGGAATCTATAAAACTCACATCAAATAATAGTCGTCTTTTTTCCAATGTAGGCAAGTTCAGAAGGGTCAAGATTTGATTGTATACAACCTGCTCTGAAGGAATCCCTAACTTGAAAGAAAGAAGTCACAGAAACTTGTTTTGTACTTTCTCTAGGGAATAACTATGACCTAGGGTGACCCAACATTGCTAGCATATTCAAGAATTGATCTTATAAGTGAACAATAAATAACTTTAAACCAGTTAATATTTTGAATTTCAGATAGGTTATGCTTCATGAAAGCAAGAAGTTTCAATGCTTTGTTGACAATGTAGTCATAATGATATTTAAAACTTAAAATAAGGTCAAAGTGAACACTTTAACAATTGAAACATCCTCCAGAGTATCCATCTGAATGGTATTTTTATAGATGATTGGTTGTTTAATTCTGAAAAAATGTATTACCTGCGTTACCTTGCATTTTCCAGCATTAAGTTTTAAGCCATTTACTTTACACCAAGCAATCTACTTAAATACTCCTGAATCAATAACCAATCATCAAAAGAAGACACTTTTTCTAAAAACCTTAAGGTCATCTGCATATAACAAGATTTCCCAATTTAAAAAGCACTTAAGAATATTATTAACAAAGCAATTAAAAAGTAAGAGGTGACAAGTTACCACCCTGTGGAACACCTGATGGTATTTTTATCTTAGTAAACTATTACTACAATAATTTTCTTTAACTCGAATGGGTCCTCAGTGGGATAAAGCCGGCGCAGGGGCTATTTTGAGTACATGTTATGATAACTAATAATAAGTTAAATATTCTTGAATAATATTGTTTACTTTGGTTAATGGTTAATAGTAAGGTAGGAGTACATACAAATAAAAAATTTGATGTAATGAAATTTTTATTTTGAATAAATACCTAAATAATGAAACAATTTCTATGGCTTCTTATTTGTATTTAATCGTCACATTTTTCTCATTAATATTTTCCCATAAAGCACAATATTTTTTTGTCATCAGGTTTTTCTCTTAGGTAGTGTATCCCCATGAACACACACATTACTGTTTGCATAAGGGCGCACCCTTGAGTTGGTATGGTCCTGACTTGGTTAAAGTCCATTAACATTGAAAAAATATTGTATCTCCTCCAAGCCCTAAGCTACACCACTGCATATAATAATATCATTCAGCCAAACAAATCTTACTAAAAATGTTACTCATTAAATAGATATAGTGGCAAAAATTTTATTTTCAAAGGAAATTTTCCTTTTTTAAATAGTTGTTGAGATAGGTATTAACTAAAAAAACTAGTAATTAGGGCTAACCATGGATGTGTACTAAGAATTTAATTTTTTCTTTTGGTTTCCCCACCTACTTGCTCCTTATGTGTTGGTATCATTATTACTACTTAGTAATCATGTGCAGCGGAATTTTAAATTTCAGAGGGTTATTAAGTATAGCTATCAATAATAAAACACGAAAATATAATTTTTTATTGTGAATTAACCAAAACATTCACATTCAAACTATTTAATAGAGTAACTAACTACATTATTTTCTAAAAGGAGCCCATTGCATAAAGGTCTTTATGAGTCCGAGTCTAACTGTACCATTGGGGAGTGTCTACAAAAAGTTCAGTCAAAAATATATTTTCATGTGCTTCTCTTCACACCAATCGTACCTAGAACATTATCTAGCCAAAAAAATAATTATTTCTTCCAGGTTTGTGAAAAATGATTGTAATATAACTGATCTCTCCGTAATACAAGCTCAAAGCTTGCCTACAAATACAATTACGGGTTTCAGGACGTAGCTTCTCTTCTCCCCCTTACACTTTGGTAAAGGGACCCATTTTGATATTATGCAATATGTATTTGAACTGGAAAAAGTAGGTTGGATTACATAGTCAATTGAGAAAATAAATATATAAACAGTGACTTTGAAATGTAAGTAGAAATAACTTTAAAAGCTGAAATAAAATAGATAGGACCTTTTGCATAACTTACCACATATTTAGGCTCAACAATGTTATGTTGGTTTTCAGTGGGTATACATAACAATATTAGTGTCAAGGAGGAAGATAAACCTAGAGCAATCCAAGCAATGTTACTTTGTAACTTAATCCCAACGACAAATACTATTATTGTTATAATCCACAGTATTAACAAAATTAAAAGGCCAATACCAATGTTTCCAATTGTCGTCATTCTTTAAAATAGGTTACTGTTACGAGACCGATTTAGGGTGAATGTTGTTAAATTACTTACACTTTATTGGATTGCCACAAACATTTTTCATTTGATGGAAATGTAATACAAACAAAAATAAAGATTTTCTTTTAATCAATCAATCAACTTAGGACATAACCTATTTATTTTTATTCTAAAGAGCAAGGGCATTGCAGCCTTTTGAAAAAATTACTATTATTTGCATTTTTTTTTAAGGAACTGTGGCCAGCATAAGGTGGGTCGAGACAGGACTGGACTTGGCTGAGGTTGGTCTGATAAATCTTACAATAAATGAGATACTAATGTAAAAAAACTTTATATGATAATAATAAATGATAACCTTACGTCATTGACAATTGCCATATAAATATATACAATTTTTCTTAGTCCTATGATTTTTTTTTGGGAAAATTTTTTAAATTATGAAGGCAATGATAAAAATTTTAAAGTAGGAACATTTTAGGGCAAACATATGGTTACCGAAATGTGGGTTTTGATGGTGAATTACTCACAAACCAAACATTGCCGACAAAAATTGAGTTCCAATTCGTTATTAGCGCCCTAAAATCTAGTATTGTACCAGAAGCCCCTGCTCATACAATGAAAATACAATTTTATAAGGCTCAATAATTTATCTCTATTATTGAATATTGATGGTCAATAAAAATAGTTAAAATGGGAATGAAAAAACAATAAAATTTAGGAGTTATTAAGTTGTTCTAACCTTCTAACCGCCGGATTTTATAGAGAGTACCTAATAGCTTTGTTATAGTTAAATTGCATTTGTCTCTATAATTCATTATTAGCTAATTATGATCCAAACATGTTATTAGCTTAGCTATCTCTATTTTTTGTTACCCACAAGATGTCACACGCTGGTAACACTTGTGTAAGGTAGTTCTGCTACATTATGTTCAGAAAAAGCGTAGACCGTAAAACAATATTTGTAATAAAAGCAGCCAACTGCTTTCCTCTTGTGACCCTAAAAGAAAAATATAAGACGGTTATCATGGAATACTTGTATCTTCTTTATTCTATTCGTTTTCTCGAGGAACTTCAACATTGCTCCAGATTCATTTCGAGACGTCAGGTACTCTCTTTAGGATCAAGTAAAAATTTCGACCAATGGAACTTGCAATTTAGCGGGGTTAGCTAGTATATACGTCAAGTATGTATGTATTCATGTATTTTAAATGAAAACAAAAAAAAAGCAAAATTTTGAAAAATTTAAATGAAACGCACTGGTATTTTTTCAAGTTTCTCTGAAGTAGGGACTTACCTTACCAATAATCTCTAATTTAACAATTAAAAAACAGTAATATTTTACAACGAAGGCTGTGGTACGAAAAAAGCAGGCTGTAATAAAAAAAGTTGTTTGATGGCAATGAGAGCTGCCAATTGGATCTATAATGTCCGAGAACCGGGATTATTCAAAATTTTCCTACCCGACTTCTCTTAGTGGTACTTTGTCTTTCCTGTTAAAAAAATGTCCAAATGGGGGCTCATAATATTATTTCAGACTTAATTTTGTGGTGTTAATAGTGGTGTTGAATCCGCAAATCTATTTGCAGAATATTTTTCTACTGTTCATGCAGATGGCCCTCCTCAAATGCCTGACTACTCTTCCAACCTTACCTAATTAATAAACTTGAATAAACTAAATAATGAAGTACAAGACGTATTTAAAGTATTGAGATCTACCACCTCATGGCCCCGATGGGGTACCTTCTCTACTGTTAAAAGACTGTTTTTGTACTCTCAGCAAACACTTAAAGTTTAGCACACGAATCTGAGTCTATGAAAAGAATATGAGTAACTATGGAAACGGTGCAATAATCATTCGCGGTTGGCTACAACTCTGTATATCCATGGAAACGCCCTGCTTTTGACATACCTCCCTTTTCGTCGATGTTTTAGATCTGTTCGGTGTACTTTACAAACCCTATTTAACATCACTAACCTTAGACATTTTTCCAGATTATTGGAAAAAATCATATATTACTCCAATATTTAAATCGGCTAATCGTAATGATGTTTCAAATTACAGAGGCATCTTCATACAATCCGCTATACTCAAAAATGTTGACTCATTAGTGGCGTCTTCTTTGTCATGGCATTGTGGGCGGGTAAATAATACGGCTTTCAACATGCACGTTCTACTATAATCAAACTTGGTAGAGTACGAGGACGTATGCTGGGCGTCTTCGGAAGTAGGTGTCAGACCGGCTTCTCGAAAGCATTCGACGTAGTTGACCACCGTTTATTGCCTGCCGAGTTGCGGGCTCCTGGGTTCGGTGATCAGGTTAAGTAGCTTTTTACCAGAATGATACCAAAGCGTTAGAATTAACAACTACTTTTCTAAACAAATTCCTGTATCTTCAGGGGTTTCACAAGACTCTCACTGTAGTCCACTTTTATTTAACCTATTTGTAAATAATAATAAGTATCGAAACGGGCGTATAATATATCAAGACTCAGTTTAAACACTAATAAATGTTAGGTATTCCATTACTTTTTCAAGAATAAGAAATCCTATGATTTTTTATTATAATATTCATCAGGTGACTCTTAAAAGGATGCTTGAGATTAAGGATCTTGATGTGATATTCGATTGTGACGTAACTTGTTATTTAATAGCCATCTTTCTAGCATCGGACGGTTTTGTCCGTAAATTTAATGGCGATTTCTCTCATAATAGTTTAAGGTTATTATATTGTGCATATGTGCCCCTGATATTGGAATATGCAAACCCTGTGTGTTCTCCTTAACTCCTTTATATAATGTACATGTAAATGAGCTAGAGAGAAAATACTGAAGCAATTTTTACGCACGTGTGCTTTTGAACTGAAATTACCCGGTATTGAGGCCTGAGGGGTATACTAACTATGATTTGGTACTAAATATCTATGTTGAATTTAAGTAGTCTTTAGGCCAGGCGATTACAAGATTTTTGTTTCCTATTTAAATTTATTAATGGCTTCATAGACTGCAAATACATTTTAACTAAACTGTCTTTTCTTACAATACACCTTACCCGGTCTAATAACACTAGCCGACAAGATTTTTCTAACACAGGCCAGCTCATTATTTTCACAATGGAAATATCCTCCCAATAATAAAAAAATATTCGGAAAGCCTTAATACGTACCACTTTTTAATAGCCTAATTAGAACCTTATATTGGCAGGTAAACAATTTTATTGTGGGGCGGCTAAAATGGGTCCATTTTACAACGGAAAAATTACCTAGACTAAATTGTTTACAACATTAGACATAAAATAAACGTTAAACATCACTCTTCTGTTGAGTTTCGAATTGAGTGGATCTCTGTGTATCGATAAGCAAGTGTATGCGAAGACGAGAATGTCGAGTCAAACGCGCCGAAGTTGCAAAATTTCTCCTGACAAATTTTGTTATATTTGTGGAGACTAAAGCCTACTTTAAATATTTTGGTGTTTTAATTTGGGATCAAGATAAGCTGTGGGCTCCCCATGTGTGCTGCGTTAGTTGTAGTGTATCATTGGTGCAGTGGATGAAGGGAAAGTGAAAAAGTATTCCTTTTGCAGTTCCAATGGTTAGGCGAGAACCCATCAATCATTCTGACGATTGTTATTTTTGCCTGACAAGTACTGAAGGTTATTCCGAAAAGGGAAAGCACAATATAGAATATCCAAATTTGCAATCTGCCATACGACTTGTTCCTCATAACGCAAATTTGCCAGTGCCGATTGCGCCTTTGAATTGGTAAGCTATTGACTTGGGAGATAATAGAGATAAAGCATCATCAGGTAGCTCAGAAGAACAATGCACCGATCCCACTTTTACCACAGGTCCCAGTTCCGGCGAGCCACATTTGATTGTTCAAAGTGAATTAAATGATTTAGTACGTGATTTGGGGTTATTCAAGTAACTGTCAGAACTTCTGGGTTCCCGTTTTGAGGAATGGAACCTATTGGCCAAAGTAACAAAAATTACGAATTTCAGAAAAAGAAATGCTATGTTTACTGAATTCTGCAGTATGGAAAATTCATTGTGCGCGTGTACTGATATAGGCAGTTTAACGCAGGAACTTGATATTGAACATTCTCCACGTGAGTGGCGCTTATTCATTCACTCATCTAAATATAGCTTAAAAGCTGTGTTATTGCATAATGGAAATTTAAATCCCTCTATACCAGTTGCCCATTTAGCTGCAATGAAAGAAAATTATGAAAATATGCACACGATTTTGGAAAAAATAAACTACAATAGGTATAAATGGCAGATATGTGGGAACTTAAAAGTTATAGCGATTTTAGTGGGACTTCCGGGGGGATATACAAAATATTGCTGTTTTCTTTGTTTATGGGACAGTCATGCGATAAATCAGCATTATGTAACAAAAATTTGGCCAGAAAGAAGCGAATTTCGACCGGGATCTCAAAATGTTAAATTTATCTCTTGTTGATCCCAAAAATGTTCTTTTGCCTCCTCTTCACATTAAACGTAGGCTGATGAAAAACTTTGTGAGGGCTTTGAATAAAGATGGTGATGGATTTAAATACCTAAGACAAGTCTTTCCCCAGTTAAGTGATGCCAAATTAAAAGGAGGCATTTTTATTGGGCCACAAATCAGAAAATTGCTGGGCCATGTCAATTTTACGGAAAAGCTTACCAGGAATGAACTTGGAGCATGGAATTCAGTTGTTAATGTTGTAAGAGGATTTTTAGGCAACAATATGGATGAAAATTATGAACAATTAGTTAATGAACTCTTAGATGCCTATAAAGCGCTTGGTGCCAGAATGTCATTAAAAATTCACTTCCTTTATTCCCATCTGTCATTTTTTCCTAAAAATTTGGGAGCTGTTAGTGACGAGCAGGGTGAAAGGTTTCACCAAGATATCTGTAAGAAAACTGTAAACATAGTCAATAAACATGGTTAAAAATTTTCTGAAATAATTTTTTCTATAGATATTAAGTATCGTAACATTCGATATGGTTCTACAACTCTAACAAGAAAACCCTACGTGCAACAACGTTCTATTTGTAATTTTCGTATTTGGATAGGTCCATTCTATTAGATTATGCTATTCTGATTTGTGTTACAGCAAAAAAATTTTTTTCGACCAATGTAATTTATTTTACACAGAAAGCTTTTCGATAACTATGGATTGTATAATCCAATTGTGAGAATGCAGCACAGTTTAATAGGTATGCGTATGATTTACGTTTTGATATGTCTTTTCATAGTTTCGGCAAAAGTCTAAGACAATTAACTTTTTCATCTCTATTTTGTGTATGCATTTGTCACTTATCTGAAGTATTTTAGAAATTTAATACCGGTACCACCGAACATATATGCTGAATTGAAATTATTAAACTATGCCGGTACGGACGGTGTTACCTACGTAATAGTCGGGCTAGATACTCGCAGAGATATTTAATACCTCATACTGCAATAAAAAGGAAAATGCAAATTATGTAGATTCAGTGACGTAAACTTTTTTGGGTATTATTTAAAACTGTTGCTCTAACTGCGGTAGTCAGAACTGGTTTGTAGGTAATCTAAGCTCTACGCCCCCTTTTTATCTTTGATGTGTCAAGATTCGTCAAGTCTGACAGTTTGGTTTAGTTTCTACTTAGAAAAGAAAAGAGAGAGGACGCGTAATCTATGCATATGATTTGCTGCCAGCTGCCACCAGGCTGGCTCGCCCAGTGGCGTAACGCTCGGGTTTAAGTAAAATGATGCCTGAAATGAACATTTAAATCTTACTAGTGGAAGACTGATCAAAGTGTGTGTATCGATATATTAGAGCCAATTGAAAAGTTCAGTAAATAATGGGGTTATATAACAGATTTTAAAAATGAAGGGAATTTGTTTAAAATTTTAAAAATTATGTCAAATTTCCTATTTTATTATATTTTGCGAATTTTTTGACTAAAACGATGCATTTAGGTAATTTATTAATAATGATAATAAAAGTTAATCACATTTACAGAAAACTGAAATTTCAATAAATTGTTACATACCTCATTTAATCACTACACTCTTTTAATAGCTCTAATATACCTACATTTTAAGATAACGTAGGAAAGATCTCTAAGACCAACAACCAATTATTATTGATGAAATAAAATATGCAATCATTATAAATCCATATATTACCATAAAAATACATTACTAGAAATATATTACATAAAAAGTACCTAAGTAGGTAAAAATGAAAAGTGATATACAAGGAAAAAAATAAACTTGAACAATAAAAATTAACACTCATTTATTGTCCTCTAAATAAAATAAGTTTTGTATATTGATTTCTAACAGGATCTGTTGCAGACAATCTTTTAGTTATAAAATGTATGCGAATATTAAGATATTTTGGTACAACAGATTCTGTTAAAAAGTATATATGGTTACAATTAGCATTAGAAATTAAAACATGTTGTTCCAAACTGCTAAAACATTGGGATTCAATGCATTCAAACATTATTCTCCTTTTGAAGACATTAATGCTAAAATTGGCTTTTACCAACTCATTTTCATTTATTCTTATAAAATGCTCGCAGATATTACAAATTTTTATCACATCCTCTGAGGGATACGTCAATCCACCATGACTTTTTTTTGTTATCAGCGAATGCAAAAAGTTTTCTCGGTTACCACTTAATGCAGTCAAACAGCTTTCACATTTGACAACCTTAATAAGCTGACGGGCAACAAAACCAGCAATATAAATAATAATTTGTTTTGAACAATTGCTCAACATCTCACTATTTATAAGGTAATTATGATCATGCCAAACACTTTCCAAAGGAAATGGTTCATATTGACAGCTAAAATACATCCTATTTTAATTAATATTTTCTTCAGGTGAATCGAATCTACTTGATCCTGTTAAAATAGGTATATCGTCTAAGGGTATACAATTTCCCATACCACCCTCCGTTATTTCTGCTCTTACTAATAATCTCTTATACGATGCCATAAACTGCCGTGCAGTAGAGTTATTATTGAAGCCACCTTTTGATCTTATTGAAGAAAAATATAATTCTAAATGATCTTGACTGACTTTATATAAAGGAAGGTAAATTAATTGTTTGCTATTTGTAACTAATTCATCATACATCAAGAATGCACTTTTTAAAGAAATTATAAGACCCATAAAGCCTGTTTTTCTTTTGGATTGAACTACTAATTCCCCATCATGAAATTTTAATAAAGAAAGATAATCAATAGAGTTAGCAATAAAAGTTTTTGTCTGTTCTATATTTCTTTCACAAACTGCCTTTTTAAAACCTGGAGGAATTAGTGATCTGGAGGTTAAAATATCAAAGCAGTGGTTAATTATTCTAATAAAGTCAGAGGTTGCCTTACATCCCATAAATTCTTTCAACTGTAATTCTTCCTCACAATAATTAAGCGAATCAGCAACCAATTCATTGTACTGCTAATCTGACTTACATTTTTTGTTTGAAAAAATTTATGTGAGCTTTTCGTAGTTTATTCCCTAAATGCAACCATTCTGAATCTTGCAATTTCTCTAAATTTTCCATATATTCCCACTTAATTAAATGTCCATTGCCATCTATAAGAACCTTTTTTTCACCAAAAGCATTACGTATCAATTTAACCATATGATAAGGGTCATAAAAATTATAAATATTGTTTCCTCTTAAAGTAAAAAAAGTTTGTAAGGTTGGTATATTATTATCACAACCCAAAATATTTGACATTGCAATGTTGGATGGCGCACCATCAAATGTAAGTGATACTACACGTGCCCCTGTCTCAGTTAATAAGCTTATGCATTGGGAGACAAGAGCACTTTTCTGTTGACCACTCAATCCATCAGTTAAAAAGTAACCTACTGGCAATTTCCACTGACCATTAATGCACACAACCATTAAAACAAAAACCTCTTATGCCATAGGATTATTGTCATCTTGTAAGTTGATGCCATAATTTATATAACCGTGAAATTTAACTCCGTCCCAATCAATATGTTTTCTGATAGACAGGCTTATGAGAAAGGTCACATTGTTTTTTTAGAATGTCAAATGACTCACTTGTAAAGCCAGGATCCGCATTAATATTTCTAAACCATTTACCTATAGTACTTCTGTGTGGTAAACATGTATCGAACACAGAACGAACATAATCGTAAGCTTTTGGAGAAAAAAAACTTAAAAGTTATCGCAAATTTTCTAAGTTCTGGAGAGTACTTAATTTTCTTTCCTAATTTTCTTTTTTGCAGTTCTTTAGTTATTTCTGGCATATTTTCAAATAAATAAGAACTTTCTGATGACAATAGATTTTTTTGTTTTAAAGAAGTAATCAATTGTTTCAAAGAGGTAACCTTTTTTTTCAACCTTCTTACTTTCTCTAGCAAAACTTTAATTTTCTTAGACTTTGCACGACTTTTAGCAACTAAAAAGTTTTCGCTTCAGTTTTTGTTTTCTAGGAGTATCTAGAACTGCTGTGTCTGGAACCTCGTCTGGAACTGAAGAAGTAGATGCTTCTTCCTGATGAGGTCTCCTTGTCCCCTGAAATAAAATACACAATATATCAAAAAAAGTTCAAAAATTTCTATATTTATTAAAATACATCAATGTGTTTTAAAATAAATGGGGTCATAAAAAAACTTAACAACTAAGATAAAATACAAACAAATGCTAATATTAAATTTAAACAATACATTAAAAGCAAAATGAACATTAAAATCAAACAATATGTTGGAAAGTAAAAAATATTTTATGAAATAATATGTGAATTACGAATGAAGATAAATAGATGGGATGAATTAATATTCTGTCACTTATATTTTACACAAAAATCAATATTGCTGATAAAACTTACCTTGCGATAATGACTACTTGGCTGCATATATTTGGTACATCAGGGAACACTGTTGGTACTGCTTCATCTAGTAGACATTTTTTTTCGCCAACACGATAAAACAGTTTGGGGTCAAAATGTTTCGAGCATAGCCTATCATTTTTTGCAGGTGTCCAGTCTGCAATATGCAGCTGCTTTACCCATAAAGCAGTTTTTTGCACATCTTTTAGGGGAAACCCAAAAAGGAAAAATACATTTAATTGAATTATAATAATATTCACCACACATGAAGGTTGAATAACGATTATTTCTTTATATCCATGAAGCATGGCCTACGCCACTGGAATAAATCGATCTTCATGTTTAATTAGATCATAAATTAGATAATTTTATAAGCTATTCTGAATGAAAGAGGATCAAAATGCTGAGTTACTTATTTGTCTACCAGTAAATATAAACTGTGTGGATAGAAATATGGGTATTACGCCGCCTTTAATAATGAAAACGCGAATTATAGGGACACCTAAAAGATACAATTTTCTTTTATTTACCTGTGAAAGGTTATTCCAGCTTCTTTTCTCTCGCTACGACTTTTGCAACCAAAAGCACAACAATTCACCATTTTAGTTCGATAATAATCACAACGTCTTTAATTCACTTTTCTCTAAAAATCACACTACAAAACCACGCTGCCACCACAATTGTCTGCCACCAGAAAATGGCGTCGATGGATAAATTGGCCTCACTTCTGAGACGGCGCATAAATGGTTGTTACGCGTCCTCTCTCTTTCCTTGTCTAAGACTTTCTGTCTTTCTTTCCTTGTTACCTATAGTCCGGACGGAAAATGCAGCTTTTCTATACAATAAATATAGTTCATTCATGACCAAAAATGCAGGATGTACTTTTTTTGGCCAGCACTAGGATTAGAAGGCCTTCCGTTTTGAGATACAAAGTGTTAAAGTTTTAAATTTTCTTTAGTTTTTTTTTCATCAAATGATCGTACATTTCTAGAAATATATCATTCAAATTGGGCACACAGTATATTGTGTGTAATGTCTACGACAGGGCTGTAACACATTCTAGAAAAACCTACAGGGTGGTATATATCGGGATGTTTAATTTAATTTTCATTTGAATAAATTAAAAATAAGACTTCTATTAGTCCAGAAATTGTCCTGATATCAGGAACATTAAAAAGCAGGCCACTTTTTGTATTATAGCTATGTTGAACCAGTTAGATTTTACATTGCTGGGCACTAGACAAGCTAAAAAAAATACAAATCAGATGCAAAAATATTTTTTGCCAAAATATACAAGTAGAGCAATTATGAAAATGAAGGTTAGGATCATTGAATAAATAAATGAAAGATCCCAATATTCAAAGTGATGGCCGGTCGAAATGACAACACCTTGTTTCCGGTTTTCAGTGGCGTATCCACTTTGATTTTTACATTGAAATTTAGAAGGTAATTTGAAAGTTTATACTTTTGAAACAGAATTATAATTAAGCTATTGACTAAATTAACCAAGCCAATTAGTGTGATACATTCTTTCAGGTGCCAATTTAACAAAAAATTGGTGACACATTGAAATTCATGTCTTTAACAGCTTACTTTAGATATTATTAAATTTTATTTTTTACGTAATAAACCTTTTGTACAAATACACTTATATTTATTTAGGGCTTTAAGTTCAAGGTTTGTTGTTATTGATGCTTTAAAATTGACACTGGGTTTGAAATAGCGACTTATCAAAGTTTTAAAGAAATGTGGCAATTTTGCCGCCTGTGAAAAATAAATTAACATAACGAGAACGCATTCTGGGTAATGAGCTGTCGTGACACATGCCCAATAATTGCAATAATTTGACGTATGGCTTGCTAATAAGAAATACCTGCAACTAAGAATTTAACAGCTCATTTCAAAGTTATATGATGCTTTGATAAGCTGCAACATGTACGAAAGGTTTCTTGTTTGTTTCTTTTCGTATTTTGTAGTTTACATGAACTCCTATTAAACAAAAGCACAATATTCAACAAATACCTCTAGTTATGATTCTTTTTTTTTATATACAATAACACTCGAATCAGATGTCAGTGTGGATTATTTTTTTTTGTACAAAAGGCAATTTATTCTTTTTATCGAATTTCTAAACATTTTTGAGATATTGGAAGCTACACTAACCCCTTGATATTTTCCACGTAATAACCTTTCGATACTCTAACTGTATTTTAGTACAGACTTTAATAAACGTAAACATTAAGCTTGACTTAACATATTTTATACAACTGGCTTCAAAAATATAGTTTATGATTTAATTGAATTCTCCCAAGATTCATAGTACTATATATTTTTTAATACCAACGTAGCTACATGTTTCGCCCAAATAGGTCATCATTAGACCATAATTTACCTTGTTCTATATCTAGATTCATTTAAATTAACAAAACACTATTATTTAATACTTACATATTTCATTCGTCTGATTCTGATTGTAGACAAGGGACTGCTTTTTAATCGATTTTCTTGAGGAATCCCTCCTATTAAAATAATCATTTGACAAATGCTGACTGCATAGGCTGCTATCTTTTTCCTGTTTCCAACTGGGCTTGTTAATAAAAGATAACCAATATTTGTTCCTCTGTTCATTGTTAGAAACGCTACAAAAGTACTATATACATACTAATGATTGATTGCCTAAACAAAACTAGCCTTTTTAACGTAATACTATTGTCTCAGGTCCTATAAGTAAGATATTACCTGCCCTACTTAGTGATTAAACAAATAATATAAATGATCAAAAAATAATTTCCTAAATCTGCAAAACCGTAAACAAATTAGTTAATAAAATTTAAATTTGTTTTTAGTATTTTGTATTTAAGTTTACAGATAAAAAAATTATTATCACTTATTTCTTTTGGATTCTCTCTTTTAAATTTATTTTTAAACATCAAACAATTTTTTTTTTGGTAGTTTATTGTAACTTTAGTTTGTGCGTTCTCAATTTTCAGATTTTTCTCTTGACAGTGGCAGAAGTTTAACTATAGTTTTTCGATTTATCTTAGAAACCATCACATTTAGGAAAAAATCAGACGCGGGGCCATTTGGTACATTTTCGTTGATCGGAATTGAACTGACAACCTCAAATTTGTACTGGTAATGCGAAAAAGAGAATTTTTGTTACAATTTCAATGTTCAATGTACATTTGCACTATGATAACAATTGTTTCCTTGTAAAACCAAATAGACGTGTTTTTTCTTTTTTGATACTTTTATTATTTTTTTTTAAGTTTATAAAAATAAAATATCTGAAATTGTGTAAAAAAGTTTGATATAAACGTTATTAGGGAATATATCTACATACCTACTTAATAAAATCAGTGCTGATTTTGTTTTTATTCGCTGTTAATTTTTTTAAATTTATAATTTTTATTATTTATTATTTTTCCCAACTTTATCATAAAGAATCTATTAAAAAAATCAATTATTGCAGTTAATATTCTTGTCCTGTTTCTACTAGAGCATTATTGTGTTTTTCCATATAAATTGCTCCTCAAAAAGAAACGTCTTTTTTGCATGATGTTTAAATGACAGACGTTACGAAAATTTTTAACTGATGTGAATAAGCTTTTCGGATTCCAAAAGCTTGTTTCATGTAAAATCAGCGGCGGGGAATACTTTTTTAATTTCTACCAAAATGCTGCTATTTCATCCTCATGAAGTCAATTGGGTATGTAATTTTGAGCTATGCCGCGGACAGAGCGATAGAATTGAGAAGGATCTAGAGACCCTGAAAAGTGAAAAAATCTTGTAGGGTAATTATATATATATATATATATATATATATATATATATATATATATATATATATATATATATATATACGGATGGAAAAATACAATGTGTTTTCATTCCGGGTGTACATCCGTTCACTACTGTCGTTCTGAAAAGAACAGTTTTGCTGACGTTTCGCCAAAATCACATTTGGCATTTTCAAAGCATTCTTTCTCGCCTCCGAATAGAGACTGTTCTTTTCAGAACGACAGTAGTGAACGGATGTACACCCGGAATGAAAACACATTATATATATATTTATATATATAGATATATATATATATATATATATATATATATATATATTCAGCGTTGCTAGATTTTTTCCCTCTGATCGGGAATTTTATCGATTAATCACAAAAAAAAGCAAGTACTCAAACGTACTCTAGAGCATGCGACATAGAGTTGACCATGGGAAAAACAATAGTAGAGCAAGTCTACTCCAGCTCTACTTAAAGATTGCCCTTGAGCTTTGTTAATTGTCATGGCGAAACAAAGCTTTAAAGGAAACTGTACACGTTTAAACTGAAAAGGATAGTCTGACGGAATTATTGGGATATGTGGTATAAAAATTGTTTCTCCCAGACCGGGGCCAGAAAGAAAAGTAGACGCTATTACATTGTTTTCTAATGTTTTAACCTGTAGCCGAGTTCTATTACACAACGGTTACACTTAGTTTCGAAGAATCTCTTCTTATCGAACCTCTGCACTCTAAAACAAGCTGTTTTTACAAGCTCAGCTTTCTACGGCAACAGGTTTGAGAAAGATTACAAAAATTAATCAATGACTCGATTTTTTCAAAAACCCTGCATAAATTTACTAAAAATTTTAAAATATGTAATAAAAAAAAATAAAAAGCAGGAATAACCGAATAACTAACCGTTTTTTAAATAAAAAATATAATATTAAAGGGGTGGTTTCAGCTCCTTGGACACCTTGTCTGGGTTTTTAAAAAATTTAAAAATATGTACAAAAATAGAATATAAAGCATATTATGTTCAAGCGTTTTCCGAATAACCAACGGTTTTTTAAATAAAATATAATATTTAAGGGATGGTTTTACCCCTTTGGACTCATTGTATGAATTTTCTAAAAATCCTAAAATCTGTAAAAAAAATATATTAAAAAACACGTGTTCAGGCGTTTTTTGAAAAACTAACCGGATTTTAAATAAAAAAATATTGTATTATTTAAGTGGTGGTTTCACCCCTTTTAACAACCTGTATGAATCAAAATACAAGAGTTCTAACCACACTACACCACAACTTGTTACGTTCTGGACGCGCGTTTCGCTAACCAAGTTAGCATCATCAGCAGATGATCTAAACTAAAGTAACTTATCCTAACCGAGTTTATATCATCTGCTGATGATGCTAACTTGGTTAGCGAAACGCGCGTCCAGAACGTAACAAGTTGTGGTGTAGTGTGGTTAGAACTCTTGTATTTTGATCTATCTTCCACCACAGGTTCCAGTGTTAGGACTTAACCTGTATGAATTTTTTAAAAATCCTAAAATATGTAAAAAAGTAAATTAAAAAACACGTGTTCAAGCGTCTTTCCGAAAAACTGACCGTTTTTTAAATATAAATATTGTAGTATTTAAGGGGTGGTTTCACCCCCTTGGAATTTGAGTTTTAAAAAATCCCTTCTTATCGAATCTCTACACCCTAAAATCAACCTGTATGCCAAAATTCAGCCTTTTGCCTCAAGCGGTTTGAGCTGGAGCGCGATGAGTGAGTTAGTCAACTAAGTCTTTTATATATTGGTATAGATATAGAGCATAGATTTCTGCTATTTCTAACTCGGATCTTTATTGATCGGTTTGATCTGAGAAATTAGTTTGTCGTTTGATAAGTACAAAATACGCACAAAATTGAATAGCTTTCTAGATTTAATTATCCTCTTGTTTGAAGTTACATACCTACTTTCATTTACCGAGATATATAGGTAATTAAAATTAGGAATATATCAATTCCACCAATCTTAGTAATTTCCAATGAATCAAAAATAAAAGAAAAAAGCTCCTTCTGTACATTTATGACTAAATTATTATACTAAAATCGGAATTTTATCTCCTCTTTGGGAAAAACCAACTTTTACCGGTAAGTATAAATGTTCTAAAAAATGAGTTTTACATAACTTTCCACTACTTTTAGTGATTTGAAATCCACTATATATCAACAAATACAACTTCCTTGAAATTTGTATCATTATATTATTGTACTAAAGTTGGTAATTGTAACTTTTAATTATAGTTAATTATAGTCATTTGGCACTTTCAAATTTTACATTTACATATATTTATATATATATATATATATATATATATATATATATATATATATATATATATATATATATATATATATATATATATATATATATATATATATATATATATATATATATATATATAACTGCTGTGCATAATAACTGCAATTCAAAAATTTTTGTGTAAAATTCAAATTGCTGTAACTTTTCAGGGATGAGAGATATTGGGCTACGGTTTTCAGCGTATTATGGAGATATGTTTTGAAAAAAAGCCCAGTATTATGTATTTTTTCAAAGTGCGTTTCATTTTATTATACAGGGTGTGAGATGACACCGTCTTATTTTTTTAAATGTTTGTTAAGAGCGAGAACTTGTTACAGCAACTCTTAAGTTTTCTTTTTTCGACCAAAATGATCTTTGGCAAGATGCAAAAAAACAATTTCTAGCGATTTGTCGTATCTTCACTTGTTTTCAATATACAGGGTTTTTTCGAAAAAAACGACATCGTTACATTATTAACACTTCAACACGACACCCTGTACATTAGTCGGACATTGGTCACTTGATTTATTATGGGTATTTATGCCTGTAATCATATTCATAGGAGCAATGTATACATGGTGTAACATAAGTAAAAGAGAAATAACAAAATTGGAAATTAATATTTTGGTTGAATTTCGTACACTCCCTAACCATATTTGGGGGTATGATGAGAAACGGCAAGACAGAGTTATTTATCACTCGTGGGACTGTCAACGTCGAAATTTATAGAAATGAATGTTTAATAAATATCATTCTACCATTTACAAATAATTTTGGAATCGATTTTATCTTCGCTGATGACAATGCAAGGCCCCACCGAGCTAGAACCGTTATAGAGACTTATTTATAATGTGTTTAAATAAGCTTGTTTTATTTCATAAAATACAAAGGGTATTTGAAGTAGGTATTAAAAAAAGTGAAAGGTCTACTTATTATTTTCAAAAAAAAAAGTGTATAAATCTGGCAATAGTGCCAATGCATTTAAAATTGTCTTATTATGCCAAATTGGCTTCGACTTAATTCGGTGATTAGTGGGCTATTTTAATTATTCCATTTTATAGCACGGCAATAGCTTGGCAGAAAATTGAAATGTATGGTTTCTTAATATAAAACACTCAGTATATCAATATCGAAACATAACATGTATCATATCTTTTTAGTTTTTGGCTGAACAAACCAAAAATTGTGAAAAATTTACTGGAATATCAGAATGTAGCCGTTTCTTAATTAGTTATTAAATAACGCCCTGTATATTCAATAATAAATGCATTTAAGACAAAACCTAAAAAACCGTTTCGACAAAAGGATTAATTATTTTCAAAAATTCTCACAAAACTGGCGAGCTTTCATTATTTTAGATTTGACAAGAGATTCAAGGAGGGAGTGTACGAAATTCAACCAAAATATTAATTTCCAATTTTGTTATTTCTCTTTTACTTATGTTACACCATGTATACATTGCTCCTATGAATATGATTACAGGCATAAATACCCATAATAAATCAAGTGACCAATGTCCGACTAATGTACAGGGTGTCGTGTTGAAGTGTTAATAATGTAACGATGTCGTTTTTTTCGAAAAAACCCTGTATATTGAAAACAAGTGAAGATACGACAAATCGCTAGAAATTGTTTTTTTGCATCTTGCCAAAGATCATTTTGGTCGAAAAAAGAAAACTTAAGAGTTGCTGTAACAAGTTCTCGCTCTTAACAAACATTTAAAAAAATAAGACGGTGTCATCTCACACCCTGTATAATAAAATGAAACGCACTTTGAAAAAATACATAATACTGGGCTTTTTTTCAAAACATATCTCCATAATACGCTGAAAACCGTAGCCCAATATCTCTCATCTCTGAAAAGCTACAACAATTTGAATTTTACCCAAAAATTTTAGAATTGCAGTTATTATGCACAGCATATATATATATATATATATATATATATATATATATATATATATATATATATATATATGTATACACAGTGATTCATGAGGAAATGTCAATATTTCAGCTACATATTCAGGACCAAAAAATTAACATAAGTGTCCGCAAGGCTTTAGTTCTCGAGATACAGGGTGTTAAAGTTTTTATTTAATTTTCCTATTTTTTAAATAAAATCGATGATAATGTAAATAATGGAGTGAACATTTATATACGAGGGTTTTTTGGTATGACAAATTCGAATCTAATATTAGTATTGCTCTTACTTGTAGGGGGCGCCACCTACATGTCTTTCTACTCCTTCGAACAATCACAACTTTTTGGTACAGTCTTGTATTACATTTTTGAGTAAAACAAATTATTCCCTTGCCATTTCTACGTCAAAAACGTATACCTACCGGATAAGAGCAACCGTTTTCGAGATATTTGGATTTAAAACAATTTCGGCGCATGTAATTTTTTATCGCAAAATTTTAAAAGTTTGTTATTTTGTCCAAATTTAAACGCATCTTGGCACAAAAGCTTTGAAATGAAAGACCAACAAATTTTTTTGAGGTGTCTATTGAGTGCCTCAGACATAAACTAAACAAAAGTTATTTAATTTTTATTAAAATTGTTATTATTAAGTTGTTTTTAATAAAGTCTAGGTTACGTTTTATAATTTTCAAAAATTCCACCATTTGCTTCTAAGCACAGGTCAGCTCTATGGTGTATAGCTCGGGTTGCTCTGTGGATACATTCGGGCGCATTTCTTAGTGTTTGTGCTGCGTTTGTTATCCGATCCAATAATGCTTCTCTTGTATTTACTTTAGTGGAATATACCAGTGATTTGAACCATCCTCAAAGACAATAATCCAAAGGATTCAGGTCTGGCGATCTACGTGGCCAATTAAACGGACCTCCCCGACCAATCCATCGGTTTGGAAAGTTTTGGTTTAAAAAATCTCTTACAAGTAAACTGTAGTGTGCAGGGGCTCCATCATGCTGCAAATACATGTTTTGTCTTACTTTAAGGGGAACATCTTCTAATAGATTTCGCAAGTGATTTTCAAGAAAGTTTAAATATTTTTCTCCTGTAAGACTACCGTCGATTATAAATGCACTAATTAAATGACCATTTAACATTCCACACCACACATTAATGCTAAATTTATGTTGGAAATTATGTTCTACTGTAGCGTGAGGATTTTCGTAGGACCACCGGCGTTCATTGTGAAGATTATTTATACCATCACGCGCGAACTGTGCTTCATCAGTGAATAAAACATACCTATACAACCTTCGATCTTCATTAATCCAGTTACAGAATTGCATTGTCAACTCAAAATCACCTTCCTGCAAATGTTGAACCCGTTGTAAATGAAATGGGTATAAACAATTAATGTGAAGATTTCTCCAAGCAGACAATTGTGTAATTTGATAAGTATCTGCAATCCGCCTAGTGTTTATGCTTGGATCATTTTCGACGGCATTGAGTATAGCCTCTTCTACTTCAACGTTGGGTCCCGATTCTCTTTCAGATACAATTTTCGCACTTGGAAACATCCCAGACTCTCCAGCAGTAGTGAAAACTTGTTGAAAAACTCTTCTATCTGGCACCCTTCTATCTGGAAAACGACGCTGGTACTCCGCGGCTGCTTGAATTGCGACCCCATTGCAGAAGCCATAGACGAATATCATATCTGCATATTCACGATGCGAGAATATCACAGGCATAATGACGTATTTAGATCTAAAGTTTCTTAAATGATTATTGTCAGATAATAAAAGTTATGAACAGAAATTGACAGTGACAAAATTTGATCTTATTATTAACTGACATTACTATTGCTAAGTAACAGGAAAAACGATGAGAACACCAACCAGCAGTTGTTCTGTCAGGCAAGGCACACTTCTATTTTTTTACAATACATGCATACTTTAAGTGAATTTGATAAGAAAAATCACATGCGCCGAAACTGTTTTAAATCCAAATATCTCGAAAACGGTTGCTCGTATCCACTCTTAACAGGTATACCATTTTGACGTAGAAATCGCAAGGGAATAATTTGTTTTGCTCAAAAATGTAATACAAGACTGTACCAAAAAGTTGTGATTGTTCGAAGAAACAGAAAGACATGTAGGTGGCGCCCCCTGCAAGTAAGAGCAATGCTAATATTAGATTCGAATTTGTCATACCAAAAAATCCCCGTATATCAATTTTCACTCCATTATTTACATTATCATAGATTTTATTACTTATTTATATAGACTTTTATGTTTATTTTTTGGTCCTAAATATGTACCTGAAGTATTGACATTTCCTCATGAATTACCCTGTATATAGAATTATATAGAACTTTACTTCTATGCCCTTAATAAAAGGAAAGATTCATAATTAAGGAAGTTTTGAGTAAAGGAAATTTACCAGTAATAAGAATCCAAGTGTAGTTAATTTTTACATGTATTGTGTAAATTGATTAGTTGATCACACTATCAGCATCTGCTACTTTATTTCGACGCCATTGAAGTACTGCTTTATAATAAGCTAACGTTTTTCACGACGTAAAAATGCATCTGATTGAAATCGGCCGTGGAAAGGCGATATGACTGGTCGACCACCTTGAACACAATAAATAAAAAATGAGCCGAAGTCAGGTCGTGTTTTCCTCAAATGTGGCAAATTAAGCGCACCGACCGTACCTCAAGAGAGCCGACTTAAGTTACATGACAGCAGCAACAGACGGTGAAGATAGCTGGAAAGATGGCGAGGTAGACAAAGGCATAACGACGAAAAATTTAAAAAAAATGTTCGACGTGTTTCCTGTTTTATGGGGCTTTGTATTGTGGCGATGAAAGGTTATCTTTGTTGTTAATTGGGACCTACGAAAGTATTCTGAAATAAATTAATTAATATTAAAAAACAAAAAACCCCACGCGACGGCTTGACTAGCAAACTAAAAAGACGAAAATAAATGTACCTATTTAACTTTTTATATAAAAAAATATTTTGTGGATTTTAGGTAAAAGGAATGCTTCGAATAGGTAACTATATTAAAAAATCTTAATTGGAACTGATTTTTTCGAAAAATTAGTGACGACTTCATATGGAATCAAAAAAATTACACTTACACAACTAAAAGGAACAAACGGATACAAACATAAATATTGTTCTAATCAAAATTTTGAAACCAGAAATTTATTTGGTGTGAAAGAAAAACGAAGCAATTTTTATCTTTTGTGAAACAAAAGGGAACCTGACAGTTCATACATGCTGTCCTTGTGTATGTTCAGGCCAGTTGCAGTGAGAAGTATTACCCAGTGGCGGCTCGTCAGGGTAGGCCTCTGAGGCCGCGCCTCACCCCCAAAATAAAGGAAAAGAGAATTTTTTCATATAACTTTTTATCTATTACCAATTAGAAATATACTTTTTAACAGTTTTACAACATAATAACATTAAAAAAAAAAAACAAAATATAATCCCATAATAAATATTTTAGAAAATAAATTCTGACCACATCAAAAAACCGACCGTGCAATCCGTGCAAACCCATTCCTAAAGAAAGTGCTGTCGAATGAGGCGAAATAATTTTAGCTTGGAAAGTTTCGACTTCTGACTTATTTATCAACGGCCGGTGCCGATGTCGGCGAGTCACCTGATTACGACAGAGCGGGATGGCGATTGCCGATGCACGCGTTTTCTATTGCATTCTTGAGGCGATAAATCTGTAGCTTGGATATGCTTTTATTGGTTATTTAAATCACATGACTAGCGAAATATTCCAACGGCTTCTTTTTACGTGGTGCGTGCGGCTGAGAAAGAAATAGGAAATAGATTGCGACAATCGCTGATTGAGGGCGTTCTGTCTTTTAAGGTGAATAAATACGCGTGAGTAAGTTTTTGTTTTGTTTTGATTTGGTAAGTTGGACCATTCCATTTTTTGTATTTGCTTTTTGCTTTTGAAATGAATCCTATTCACGACATTATTGCTTCATTAATTGAAACGCCTTTTTTAAGAAGAAGCGAAACTGAAAAGAAACAGATATTAGGTAGCCGTCCGACGCCGAAAATTTTAGCAATATTTAACGATAAGTATAAAAAATATTACTTTTCGAAACTTATAGGTGGCTATGCGGAAGTATTTATAAAGAAAGCTTATATTGTTGGCCTTGTATTTTATTAGGTTGCGTCAAAAATAATTGGAGTTCAGAGGGCGGACATTCGAATTTAAAAAATTTTTCACGAGCAGTAAAATCGCATGAAAGTTCAAGAGAGCATATTAAAAATTCGGTAGCACTTACTAGACTGGAGCAAAATAGGGCGACTATTGCGGATGCACTACAAGAAAATGCAAGTCTTAATAAAATTGTTTATAATGAAAATGTTCGAAAAAACCGTTTATTATTAAATTATTTAATTAATGTTACTATTACTTTGGGTAAACAGGACTTGGCATTTCGAGGACATAATGAAACAACAGATTCTTTTAACCGTGGCAATTTTAGGGAAATATTTGCATGCTTAATAAAAAGAAATGCCGAACTTACTGAACATTGTGCTAAATTTAGTAATATTTTTACGGGACAATCTAAGACTATACAAAATGAACTAATTGGTTGCATACATGACTATATTCAAGAATATATAAAAAAAGAAATCAATGACACCGATTGTTGTTTTTTTGGCGTAATTGCGGATGATAGTACTGATATAACAGAAAAATCACAGTGTTCGATAACAGTTAGGTATGTGACCAACGGATCTTTAAAAGAAAGATTTTTAGGATTTTTTGACGTTAGCGATAATAGAACAGCAGAGAGCCTTTTTCATTTAATATAAAACAGCTTAGAGCCTTATGACTTTAAAAATAAATTGGTCGCGCAGTGTTACGATGGGGCTAGTGTTATGGCAGGTGAAATAAATGGGCTTCAAACAAAAGTCAGATCTATTGCTCCTTTAGCTATGTTTACTGATTGTTGCGCCCACAGATTAAATCTAGTTTTACAACAGGGAACAAAACTGATTACCCAAAGTCGTATATTTTTTGCCACTATATTAGGAATACCAAATTATTTCCACCAATCCCAAAACGGTCTTTTGTGCTTAATCAGATAGTAGGTAAAAGAATTCCGCGAGCTGTAGAAACGCGATGGTATACACGGTCTAAAATTTTAAAATAAAAAAATAAAATTAAATTATAGTATTTGAAACTATTATTAATGACTTAAGTTCTGGAACAGAATCTATAAATGGTGCAAAAGGATTTCTAAAGCATTTTAATGATTTCGAATTTTGCCTTTTAACGCATATTTATAAACAAATTTTTAGTTGCACTGATGTACTGTTTCAAATATTACAGTTAAAGCATTTAGATATAAATTACTGCATGTCGCAAATAAACCTTGCCAAGCAACGAATTATTGAATTTAGAAAGGAGGACCATTTCAAAGAACTTTTCAATATTGCTAAAAAAGCCACTATTCTGCCAACTAACACACGTCGAGGGCAATGTTCTAGCGACTTTGATATTTTTACTAAATATAAAATATTATATTTCGAAATAATAGATTGTATAATTCTTCAATTAGGGACGCGGTTTGAAAATTTAAATAATTTAAATTCCTTTGCTTTAGTCGATTGCACAAAATATTTGGAATATGTTAAATGCTTTCCAGACGACTGCGACTTATTAAATAATTTATTAAAAAATTATCCAAACATTTTTGACAGAGATAGATTAAAGAATGAGCTTTCTGTATTGTGTAGGGATGAACAATTTTCAAATTTGGATGTCGAAAAAAGTCTAGCTTTGTTATTTAAAGATTTTAAAGCAATTTTTGCGGAAGCATATAAGCTTTTTAATTTAGTTTTAGCTATTCCCCGCAACAAAAGTATCGGCCGAACGAAATTTTTCATGTCTTAAACGGATCAAAACCTACCTAAGAAACACAATGACACAAGAACGGCTTTCGGGTTTAGCAATGATGTCAATAGAGCAGGAATTACTGTCAGAACCTAGTGAAGACCAAAACTTTTACGACCAAATTATAGATAAATTTGCAACCTTAAAAGACAGACGTATAGATTTAATGTACAAAAAGTAGTTTTTTTATCTTATTTCATACAACTATTTATTTTAAGTTTTAATAAACTAAATTATGTTTTTATTATCGCAATCACCGCTATATTTTAGTGATAGGTGTACATATTTTACTTGTTTTGTTTACTTTTTATTTACTTTTTTAAGAGTTTATTTTTTTAGTTTTTAATGGTTTAGTAGGGCTATTGGCGATGACCTCCATTAAAAAAAAAGGTCAACGCGTCGCAGAATAATACCTCATGGGTGACGTGGAAATTTATTCACATTTAAACAAAATTAACCTCATGTAGCCTCACCCTTCAATATACTCACGAGCCGCCACTGGTATTACCGTACCCTACATATTTTCGGGGATTTACTGTTAGCCTCCTTTTCTTTGCTGGTTCTGGTATTGAGCAGAATATGAGTAGATGAGGGCTTACCGAACCTTTTTCTAATAAAGGAAGACGGTTGATTGATAAGCCCATGTGCTATTTTCGATCTGAAGGATATTAGTTTTCTATATTTAATTTGAATTTGGCCATGACGATAATAAATTAACCACTCATTTACTAAGTAGATATAAACTGTGGTCCAAATTAAATTGGAACCTTTTTTAGGCTTTATTATTTTTCTTATTTTTTGACCAATTTTAAAGATTTTTTGATATGTTTTAGTTGAATCATTTCTAACTTAACTCTGACTTCTCTACTTATTTTTTTGTACAGGGTAGGCAAAAAATCGAATTTTTCTAAAACGTTGATTTTAAAGTCATTGCAAAAATCAGGTGATTTCAATATTTCTACGAATACATGTTAAAATGGTTCATTGGTTTTCGGATAACGACCAGCAACTTGAAGATTTTGATTGAATTAAATTTTTAATAGTTAATTTTTTAATATAAGTCGAATGCGAGAGTTATTTAATGAGCTAAAAAAATCTATAAGTTTGTATTTGCTGAATTAGGTAGGTGTTCTGAAATTTCAAAATTGTCAAAAAGAAGAACAAAAAAGCAGGAATTTTAAAATAATAATACATTTTTTATTCATTAGACTCGAGAAAATTGAACTTTAAATTATGTAATTATGAAAAGTAAATAACATCAACGACAACCTTTTTAAAAGGTTTTCGTTTTAAATCATTCTTTATTCATTTTTTTATATCATTCTTTATTATTTATTATTTTTCTTACTGAATTTCTACTAATTTTCGTTGTTTTGGATATTGCGTGATGTCTTTTTAAGTATTAATACATTGAACTGTGTGGTACAAAAGTCCAACTAAAAATCAAGGGAGCCTTGAATAAATTTCAAACAAAAGAAAACAGATTGATAGTGAATGTTGACAGTTTCTTTGAGATTTTGAAATATTATGCTTGTGATCTTTATAAGTTGTAATAATGCCCGTTCTTAGTTTAGAAGATAAATTGTTGATAAAGTCCCTTAGGGAAACCTTTAATTATGGAGCTAAAAAATTAGTGGCTATGTTTCCTCGAAAAAATTGGAAGCTTAGTACAATTAGTTACTATAATAAAATATCCACCAGAAGCCTTGCCAACATTGAACAAGTGAGAAACATTATTCAAAATGCCCCAGCTTATGTTTATGTAAGTTGTCGAAAAATATCTAAAACAACGAGAATTAGTAGAAGTTCAGTAGGAAAGATAATAAAGAATGACTTAAAATTAAAACCTTTTAAAAAGATTCATTGTCAAAAGTTAACGGCTGACGTAAAGCAAAAACGTGTTGAAAGATGTGAACTTTCATTATAAAGATTCAGGTGCCGGCGAGATATCGAAAAAATATAGTTTACCGATGAAAAAATCTTCACTCTTAAAATGTGTGATGGTTTCTGGGAGAGTTTCCATGAAGGGAAAAACCAACACCATTTTTGTAGATGAGAACGTAACCTCTGAAGTTAACCAACGAGAAATTTTATCTCATATGTTACCGGAAATCGAAAATATTTGTGATAACTATACATTCCAACAAGACGGTGCACCTGCACATACCTCCAACAGTACCATTAGATAACATAGAACGGAAGCTTTCACGGCTTTGGGCAATTAAGAAATCATGGTTCTTGGGATTAGATCGTGTCAAAATATAATCACTTTCCGACGTTTCGCCTTCGATTGCACGAGGCATCTTCAGGGATTACATCACGAGATCAGAACACTGAATGAGCTCGAAGAGATTCAGGCGGGCTTTTATACCCGACTTGTGGAAAAACTCAAGACAATCCAGTTGGATCCCGAAGATATTTTGGTCAGTTTCGATGTAAAATCACTTTACACAAATGTTCCTGTCAGCGACTCAATTTCCATTATATCAGACATACTGGATAACAATAATATTGATAAGAACTTAATAGACCTAGTGGAAGCTTGTCTTACATCTACTTATTTCATTTTTCAAGGAACTTTTTGTGAACAAACTTCAGGGGCAGCTATGGGATCTCCTCTATCACCTGTGGTAGCGAATATCTTTATGGAAGCCTTTGAAGATATTGCTGTAACATCCGCTCCACTAAAACCGAAGCACTGGTTTAGATATGTAGATGATACTATTGTTTGTTGTTTGGCCTGATGGACAGGATAATCTCCTCATATTTCTGGACCACCTTAATCAGCAGCATCATAATACCAAATTCACGATGGAAATTGAATCTAATGGAACAATTCCCTTTCTAGATGTATGTGTTCAAAGGAAGGAAAATGGTACATTAGGGACATTCAGTGTATCGAAAACCGACGCATACAAATAGATACTTAAACGCAAATTCTCATCACCATCCAGCACAAAAGAAATCAGTTATTAACTCACTAGTATTCAGAGCTATTTCGATTTCTGATCAAGATTCTTTAACATCGGAAACATCGAAACTGACGGAAGCTCTCAGAGGGAATGGCTATTGCACCGAAGATATTACGCGTTCAATTAAAAGACATAGTAAACCAACGCCGCCAAATAAAGATAAAGAGCCACCATTAGGTAGTGTTGTTCTTCCCTACATACATGGCACGTTGACAAAATAGGACGATTACTTCGGCGGTCCAACATACGTACAATCTTCAATACCCATAAGAAGATTGGACAATGCTTGCGATCCCCGAAAGATGTTGTCCCTTTCCAAACAGAAGGAGTATGTAAAATTCCATGCTCCTGTGGAGAAGGGTATGTGGGAGAAACAGGACGATCAATATCAACTAGACTTAAGGAACATAAACGATGTATTAAAAAGAAACAAATTGTTCAATCTGCTGTAGCTGAACACCAGCATAACACTGGCCATTTCATAAATGTAAAGGAAACCAAGGTTCTAGCATCGGTTCCGATTTTTATAAACGAAAAGTTAGAGAATCTATTGAAATATTTAAACATACAAAAAATTTCGAAACGTCGGATAGTAATTCCAATTTGACACGATCTAATCCCAAGAACCATGATTTCTTAGGACTATTAGATATTTACGAGAGAACTGCCCAGATTTTTAAGAACCTCAACTTGGCCCCCAAACAGTCCGGATCTAAATCCAGTGGATTATACAGTATGAAGTGGTCTAGAAAGAATGGTTTACGAAGATGTGGTGGTTAACACTGTTCAGAAATTGAAAGAAAGAATAATAGTGTGCTGGCAAAATCTTAACCAAGAAATATTAAAAAATTCTATCGGATTATGGCGCCGAAAGCTACAAGCTGTTGTAGAAAATCAAGGTGGTCATATCTATCATCAGTCTTTATAAATTGTTGATGTTATCTACTATTTATAATAAAATAATTTAAAGTTCATTTTTCTCGAGTCTAATAAATAAATGTATTATTATTATATATTTCCGGTTTTTTGCTCGTTTTTTTTTACATTTTTTAAATTTCAGAACACGCCAAAGTTGATTTTAAATAGTTTAATATACTTTAGCAAAATACAAACTTATAGGTTTTTTAGCCGATTAAATAACTCTCGCATGCGATTTAAACTAAAACATTAACTATTAAAAATTTAATTCAGTCAAAATCTTCAAGTTGCTGGTCATTATTCAAAAATCAATGAACCATTTTTTAAACATAGAATCGCAGAAATATTGAAATCCCCTGATTTTTGCAACGACTTTAAAATCAACGTTTTAGAAAAATTCAATTTTTTTGCGCACCCTGTACAAAAAAATAAGTCGAGATGTTAGAAATCATTCAACTAAAACATATCCAAAATCATTAAAAAACTAAGAAAGATAATAAAGTTTAAAAAAGGTTCCAATTTAATTTGGACCACAGTGTATCTATCAGGTTCTATACAATCCTGTGTTCAAATTATATTATTTGACATGGGATGAAAGGACATTAACATATTCTTTTTCTCAACAGATCATCTTTTCTTATCTCAGAAACAGAAGGTTTTAGGAAAAAACTTTAAATACAAAACTTGTGCGGCATCATCAATAACACTTCAAAAATATTATATTTTCAAATATGTATTGTGTGACCCAATCGTCGTATCAAAATGTACACCTTTTTCAAATGGGACGTTTTATATTTTCTTGCATTTTTAAATTCCGCACAAAATTCTGAGCATTTTTTCTAACTCAGCCCGTTTGGGAACTTCAAGCAATTGAAAATCTTCAAAAAGGCACACTTAAAAACATGAGGTTATTCCAATAAAATAAGAGAAATATCACATGTTGGTTATTATTAGATCTTTTCAATAGACACCAAAAATTACTTTTTTTGTGTTAGATATACGAAAAAATATACAGGGTGTATGCAAACAGCTTCAGGACTGGGAATAATAATACACTAAAAATTAAAAATTTCAAATGAGACACGTTGTATGTTCTTATGTTTTTTGAATTTTTCTGTTAATTGAAGAGTAGAGTTTCCTAAGAATATCCTAAATCTTTGGGTTCTGAAATATTTAAGTAGAAAGGTGTGGTATATATGGCATGACATTTGATGTTTATTAAAAACAAAATATACGATCACAAACAACTAATTTGGAATAAATGATTAATATGTCGCCCGTTCTCAGAGATCAGCCTGTGAAAAATTGATTTTTATTTGTTGCATTTGTTTTATTTAGTCTATTTATTTCTTCTTTAATTCTATTCTAATTTTCAGTTCATTTGCATTTCTTGTTCTATTTTTATATACCGTATCTTTGTACCCCATCAGAGCAATACAAGGTCGGATCTTCTTATAGATCACGTAATATTTGCACGAAAACTTATCACTTCCCCAAAATTATTTCTATGATGTTTCAAAAAATATGTCTGAAATATTCCGAAAGATATAATATGACAGGGAGCCCCATCCATCTGATATATGAAGCCCTGAGTATTCGTTACCTGCTCTAATAGCGGATTAATATGTTTCCCCAAATCAAGATTTAAATACCGCTGCCATTTCTATTTCTTTTGGTTTAGGATAAAGTATTTCTTTAAGACCGGCTGCCTCCATTTCTTCAATTTCTGCCTCAGATTCATCTTCATCTTTTAACTCTCTATCTGATAAATCTTCTTCTAGAAGTAAAACATGTTTTTTTACTTCTCGATCAAACCAGTTCAACTCATCTGCATGCAAAATATGTAACATTGTTTTATAATCAAAATAAGTTAGGCTCAGCTAAAATTGTTGCCCATTGACTGTGGCGCCATACGGAATCAAGAATTTAGGGGGACAAATTTCAAAGAAAAAAAATATTGCTGACATTACAAAAACCATTAAAATCTGTACGGCTTAGTTATAGCTCAGTAAATATAATTTTTTTAGAATAAGAAAACGCTCATTTACTTAAACTTAAAACTACACTGGTGTCATCTACACACTTTAAGCTAAAATCTTAATGCGCAGACAACCACAATTACAGAAATCTGTAAAAAAGCATCTTTTTCTAAAAGGGACAGGTTATCAATTCAATTCGACCCTACGTTTTTTTAATCAGATTATCGAGATGGTTTCGTCAATTTCGATGAAATTTTTTTTGTTCAAAATACGAAATGGAAGGACGAAAAAGTGATTTAGGAAGTATATACGCACCTAAAGGAGGATTCTATTTTTGGGTCAGGATATTTAATTAGTATAAATCTTAACGAATGTTTAAAATGTGAAATACCTTTATTCTTGGCAAAAAACATTTCTTGTGTCAGTGAGTGAATTGTTTAGCAAGGGGGTGGGCTAAATAGAAAAGGAGGGTATTTTAAAAATATCATCTTTTATATGGATTTCTAATCATTTTAATTCTTAACAATGTGTATTGCTGATTTTCTAGAAATATGTATAAATGGTGCTTTTTATATAAGTACTATGATTCTTGAAAAAATTCATAAGCATTAGATCTAGTATAGCCACGTGTTTATTAGATAGATAGATAATAAGATAACACAATTAGTTTTCATATTATACTAAATATTTTACCATCATCAAGTTTATCTTTTTAAATAACGTAATAGTAAGCTAAAAATTGTATCAAATCAATTCTATTTTGGTACTTTTGTTTCTGTATATTAAAAAAATCGTCCCCATTTTTCGTATTACGTTTTATTAACTTTAAATTATTATTTAAATTCATCTAAATCTTAACAAACCTATAACTAGGGCTAAATTCGCAACATTACATATAAATAAATATATATACATATATATATATATATATATATATATATATATATATATATATATATATATATATATATATATATATATATATATATATATATATATATATATATATATATATATATATATATATATATATATATATATATATATATATATATATATATATATATATATATATATATATATATATATATATATATATATATATATATATATATATATATATATATATATATATATATATATATATATATATATATATATATATATATATATATATATATATATATATATATATATTAATTCTGTAAATACATATATATATATATATATAATATATATATAATATATATATATATATATATATATATATATATATATATATATATATATTATATATATATATATATATATATATATAATATATATATATATATATATATATATATATATATATATATATATATATATATATATATATATATATATATATATATATATATATATATATATATATATATATATATATATATATATATATATATATATATATATATATATATATATATATATATATATATATATATATATATATATATATACATATATATATATATATATATATATAATATTTGGTATGACGACAGTTTTTACACAGATTATCCGCGTGATAACGCCACTTTGAAAAGGAATCCACAAACACACCAAGAAACTTGCTTTCGCTTGAAACATGTTTAACATTTTCACCAAGACAAACAGTCTCAGAAAAAAGTGTTATATTTTGCTGAGTTCGAAATATAATACACTGAAATGTATCAGTATTGAGGATTAAGCCATTGTCATGAGACCATTCTTTTAGGGGCACAAACTGTCGTTTTAATTTACCAAGAAGATCGGATAAATCCTTGCCCCTTATTAGTACATTCCTATCATTGGCATAATTTATAAGAGAGGTCAAATCTTTACATGCGGCCGACAAGTCACTTAGTTATATAATAAAAAGTAAAGACCCCAAAATGCTGCCTTGCCTAACCTAACCTAACCTAACTTATAGAGATGTTTTTCTGATTTAAAAGTAGCATGATCGAAATTATTTATTACATTTTGACTTCTGCCTCTTAGTATTTCGAGGTTGGCATAATTTTTTCATTCCTTAAAGAAAGGAAAAAAATCTGTTGGTAGGTGATAGGTGGTATCTTTGTTACAATTTATTTTAATGGGATTTTGTCAATATACAAAATGGTCTGTATACAGACCATTTTGTATATTAAAAGGCGAATATTTGAAACGACGCACGCCGCGACGTCAGGGTTTTCTACAATGATTTGAATCTTTTTAACATTTATCTTTAAATACCTTACACTGATATCCTTAAATGTATTTCATGAGGCAAACGCATAAAAAATATATAATTTACAAATTATAAACAATACAAAAAACGTAATAATACACTGAACAAACTTATTGACTGAGGGTTGATGAAAACCGCATCAATTGTGTTTACAGAAACTTGTAATTTAAGTTTTTGGCCACACATTTTACTGCAAAAATTTAGGGAACCCATAGAACTGCCGCCAATATTGATTCTTTTTCTTTTTAAAGACCCATATTCCCAGACGATCGCTAACAGCGATAAAAATAATTAGCTTCACCGCTATTTAAAAAAAAATCCTTTGCTGAGTACCAGTATTTAAGAGTTGTTTTACATTGTTCCAATTCCAACGGAGCACCCACGGGGAACTAGAATGCATACAAAGTAACTTCCGCGCCCCTAAACTTGTCCGAGAAAGACGGAGGAATGTACGGGGTGTTACGTGTGAACCAACATGCAATTACTGTAACGGAGGCCGTAATCAGAGACTGCACGCGGCGTCTTCCCGCTGTTGAGAAATTTGGCTTTTTCCCATTCATTATTGTGACCTGTCGATTTGGCTTTAATTTGCTTTCCTCCCGTTCTCTTTTCGCTTTTTTTGTTCGACTTAAGAAACATTTAAATTTGGGGCGTTTCATGAAAAGACCGTCGGACGCCGGCCTTTGTCGTTCCGTCGCGAGAGGGATGTACGCAATTATAACGCACTTTACGTAAATGCATTCTGAGGGTTTTTATTTTTGGGGGGTTCTTAGAGAAAAGAAAAGGAAGTAAGGCGCTCGGACCCTCTTTTCAGAAAATTTTGACTGCTGCTCCGTTTATTAATTTGACAAAACCTGCTGAGTGGGATTTTTAGGGTTTTTCACACAAAATTATTCCACACGGTCGTTGATGTTTTGATTAGGCTCGTCAAACTTATAAAGGAAAATATAAAAGTGGGTTGAACGCAAAATTAACGATTTTGTTGACTGCAAGCCCCTGTTTCAAAAGGAACTATTAAGGTACCTTTGAATAATGTAATCGCTTTTTTCTCTTCACATACAGTGTGTCCCAGATTCGCTTCTCTATATAGGGATCTCGGCTCCTATAATACCTACAGCAAAGGTTAAATGAGGAAAGTTTTAGAGGAAACTTATTGCATTGGATATCTGGCTTCAGATTTACGATCGATCAATAAGTTTGGGAAATATCGGCGAAAAACCGCAAATGGCGGATTTCGCTTTTCGCCAGTATATCCAGAATGGTAAATTTGACAGCTGTCAAAATGTTACATTATTCGGACACATTTTTAAGACAAATAAGATGGCGTATACGACACGTCTTCATTGTTTTTTGTTAACTTTCATTTTTCTTATGACCGCCATATTGGATTTTTAGATTTTTGGAAAGAACCTAAAATTTCCAGTCTAGTGATAGACCACAAGTGCAATAAAGACTTAGTGTCATCAAAATATCACACTTTGTAAATTAAGTTTGAATGTTTTTAAAGGAGGCCATGATTTATTTGTCACAAGATTACGTTAATAAGTAAGTAATGTATTGAACGCATTGAATTTTCAATACAACATGAACGTAAATAACGACGAAAATCTAAATGAGCTTTAACTACTTTGTAAGTGGTTAACATTAATTTACAAATCTGCAAAATGACGTCCATTTGCATCGAGACATTTTTGACAATTGGTGACATCGTACAACCCTGGTAAGTGTATTTCGGTTAATATTTCTAAATGTGTCCAGAACTCTTTGTCTCAGGATTTCTATGGTCACGGGAGGATCAAATTCATAGATTTCATACTGCGTGTGACCCCAGAGGTAGAAATCCAAGGGCGACGGGTCAGGGGATCTAGGAGGCCAAGATATTGGACCATTTAAAGAAATTATTCTTTCGTCAAACTGCTCTCTTAAGAAGTTCCTGACTTAAATGGTACTGTGAGCCGGATATCCGTCTTGTTGAAACCAAGTTCTTCTTAATTCATCTTCCGTTAGAATAGCTCGTAAGGCTGGTACAACCTGGTTTCGCAAAAGCTTTAGGTACCTCTGCCCGTTTAGGTAGTAGTTAATAATTTATAAATAGGTGCCCAATAGTCAAGGGCGGCAAGGTCGGCCGGGTGGTACTAGAAACTATAAATTATAAAGGGAAAATTATCTTTATTAAAAAGTAGATATTTTCTTTCCAAAAATAATTATCGAAACATCACGTAATGAATAAGCTTGTATACAGTTGAAACCTATTCAGCTTTATTATGAAAAAGAAAAACATATTTGGTTAGCGGGAAATAATAGCCGTAATAAATTATATTGTTGGTATTGCATATTAATTTCGGAAATACTAAATCATTTTATTTCAGTGATATAATAATCTTAAAGAAGTACACCGTGCCTTATTAAAACATAAAATATCAAAAAAACAAACTCTTGCCCTTTAAAGTTTAAATTATTCGGAAATACAGCTGAACGCCTTTCTATAAATTGTAATGAAAATCTAAAAATAATTCGACATTTGATTAATATGCTATTTTTTTCATAACGCAAGAACTAGGCTTCCCGGGTAATAATAAATCATTAAATTCAGACAATCAAAATAATTTTAGAGAATTAGCTAAATCTGCAGAAAATTTAGATAAAGTGTTAATAAATGTATAGAACCCAATTCTATTTTTATAGATTCTTCGAAACTACAATACAAAATGATTGAATAAAAATGTAATACAATATCAAAAAAGTAAGTTGACTGACTAGAGTAGAACGTTTTACTTTTTTTTATTAGATTATACTTTTTTAGTATCATTAAAGAATTAAACGAAAAAAAAAATTATTATTTGACCATCATTTGGTGCCTATTAAAGACTCCACAATTCGAGAAACCTGCTCTCATCGGACCACAAGACATGATTTACAAAATCAGGATTTTCATTACATCTCCTAGTATACTACTCACAGAACCGTAGTCGTCTTGGAAAATCAGTTTCCTTAAGTCCTTGTTTGGGTTTGTATGGATGGTACTTACTCTTTTTCAAAACTCTCTGTACTGTTGATTTTGGCACATTAGTTTCCTGTTCTACAGTTCTTACCGATGCACTAGGGTTTTCGTTGATAGCTTGTAAAATGTTTCTGTCTCGATTTTCATTGTTATTATTGTATCCGCTTCTTCGTACATCTCCAAATACCTTGCTGAGGTAACGTCGGCGTTTCTGTATGATTTGAAAGTACAGAGCTAACATGTCAACCTTTTCTTCATTTGAATACGGAATACCGGCCATTTCTATAGGTTTTGATAATTTATGTGTCAGATTTATCATTTTATTGGGATAAAGCGTACCTACTACTTATTAAAACACAGAGACTTTCAATTATTTAACTTAACGTCAAAGTCAAAATCCAATTTTGTTACATATAAATCATGGCCTCCTTAGAAAAGGATTGAGATCTAACATTACTTTATATCATGGCCTCCTTGGAAAAAACTGAAACCTAACTTTACGAAGTGTAATATTTTCATGATACTAAAATCTTTAATGCACTTGTGAGATATTACTAGACTGGAAATTTTAGGCTCTTTCCAAAAATCGATAAACCCAATACGGCGGTCATAAGAAAAATGAAAGTTGAGGCGGGTTGCGGGTTAACAAAAAACAATGAAGACGTGTCGTATACGCCGTCTTATTTGTCTCAAAAATGTGTCCCAATAATGTCACATTTTGGCAGCTGTCAAATTTACTGTTCTGGATATACTGGCCAAAATCGAAATCCGCTATTTTCGGTTTTTCCCTGATATTTCTAAAAACAATTGAGCGATCGTAAATCTGAAGCCGGATATCGAATGCAATAAGTTTCCTCTAAAGCTTTCCGCATTTAACCTTTGCTGTAGGTATAATAGGAGCTGAGATCCGTGTATAGAGAAGCGAATCTGGGACACACTGTATAATTATAAAAATAAGTAAACTAACCAGGGAATTTAGAGTAGAAAAAAACTTGAGCCGCAAAATATAAATGCTGCCCCGAAATTTTAAGTGGACAGTGGCGTGCCGAGTTGTTGGGAGCCCCATCGCAAGACTTTTCTTGGGGGCCCCCTGCATAATTTCTCCAAAAAAATAAGTAAACAAAAACCATAACATAAAATAAAAAATAACTGTAGTAAAAAAAAGAAATAAAAAATTTAAAAAAAGAGCGAACGATATACATATAATAACCACAAAACAGAAACTAACTAAATATTAAAAAATAAGAACTGTACCTACTCTGGTGCAAGCAAAACTAAAAAATAATAAAAAATAGTAAATAAATACTTATCAACTAATTCGTCAATATTTACTTTTCTAGCCCTTCCGAGCTCTATTCAGATAAGAAGGACATTTTTAATTCATTTCAACTTTGAAGTTCTGGTATACTAGTTAATAATAATTCATTTTTTTCCAAAATATAGTTTGCGAATTTACGAGTTGTATTAAGGTTTTTTAATGTTGTTGAGTCATTTAATTTAACCGATATCCGAGGATTTAGAATTAAAAATATTGAATAAACTGGTTTAAACGCAGTAAATCTTTTATCTAACTAACTTACTGTTACATCCAAATACGCATTAAATACTGTCACTTCCAAAGATTTCATAGGGTTTATACATTACGTTATCTTATTATTACCATTTCCATTGTATCCGATGGTTGCAAAAACTGCGAAATACGTGATTTTTTAACTATGGAAAAAATATTTTATTTGAATACCCTGTTAAATTTGAGGGCCCTCTAGTAACCGGAGCCCCCTAGTAACCCTGCGGACCCTTTGGAAACGCCACTGTATGTTGATTCCTAATTAAAAATATATTTATTTCCCTTACAATATTAAATATCGTCAAATCAATAATTCGAACACATGATTTTCATTTCAGTGCACAGCGTCCTAAATTGTTTTCAGTAAAAAATTATCCGGAAGGCTAACATTAGTTTTGTACAATAGAATGGAACCGACGACATGTGCACCAGTGGCGGCTCGCGGGTGAAAAAGTAAGTGAAGTGCGAATATAGCAATAAAATATCGCACAGTACTACTACAGTTCCAGAATTTTTTTTCTATGTGGAAGGGATAGAATATTTGTTTACGACTTACCTAAATTTTGTATACTAAATCAATTCTCCTATCCTTCATAGCAGCAAGACAATGGACAAATACATACTGCGGAGCTTTTTCTTTTTCTTTTTGTTGAAGGCTATTTAGATGGCCAGACATCACACTTGCGCCATCGTAACATTGCCCTATTAATTTATGTTTCAAGTCAAATTGGTCCAAAATTTGATCCAATAGAGAATATAAATTCTCCGGTGTTCTATCGGAGCTGACATTATAAAATCCTAAGAATCTCTCGACTACTGAACCTTCTGAATTAACGTATCTTTAAATTATGGAGCACTGGGAGGTTTGCCTGATATCAGTGGTGTCATCCACTTGTACAGAAAAAAACTGTGTGTTCATTATTTCATTTTTTACATAATGATTTAAATAATCAGAAATGTATTCAATTATTTCGTTTTGAATAGTTTTCGAGTCACCAGTAAAAACATTTTTAATTTTTTCGCGACGATCTTTTAGTTCTTGGGAACTTCTCGATATTAATAAAGCTAAAAGCTTTTTAAAATTCCTCCTATTTATTGACTCGCTGCTCTCACCATGGCCGCGAAAGACTAACTCTTGTTTTGTAAGGTACAAAACTGCGTGAATTACCAAGCACATAAATAGTCTATTTAATCGGACGTTTTCGTTAAAATGCATTTTATATAGTTTAGCATTTTCTTTTAAAGTGTCAGCTATAATGCTTTGACTTTTTACAAATGTTTTTAGCATTAATTCGCATTTTAAATTCTCCGCCGAGTCTTCATGTTTATGTAAAGACCTTCATATATTTAACATAGTACATACCTGCAAATCCTTCCTTATTCCACACTGAATACTTATTGGAAACTAGTAAATAAGGCCAGCAAAACAATTTTTGTAATATTTGACTACTACACAACCATTTGTATGCCGAAAACCAGGATGACGATTAAAACTCTGATCTTGTTCCTTCCATCGATTAAATAAAGTTTCCAACAAAATGCAAACCACATTCGTGATCGGATTCATCAAAAATGTAAATTAATAAACCCGACACCAAATAAAGTTGTAACAACACCATAAATAAATATAACATAAAACAGTGAAGCAAACTGCAAAGAAACTAACCGGTTGCAGCGAAATTCGCGAAAATAAAAGTAAACAACCACCCCAAACTGAACGACACGTGGGTGTAGTGTACTGCGTTAGCAATTCATCGAGAACATTGTATGGCGCTGGTTAACATTATTCTTCCATGTGCTCGACGTCATCAAGTACGCATTGTCATGGCAACGTAGTAGGAAAATCGTAAACTAAACATAGCACCTTCAGCAAAGTCGAAGCGGTTTGCGCCGCTGTTATAATTGTTATAATAAAGTTCGATTGAAAGTTTTAAAAAGACAAGCAGCCAACGGTCAAGTAAAATATTTATTGGAGATGTACAGTTTATTGTTTGCCAAATAGGTGAACAAATGAATGTAAAAATTTATATTTTAAGAGATATATAATAAATATAGTTAGATGTTTGCTTGTTTATTTTTCCTGGTGAAGTAGCACTTCACCTACTTCACCTGAATAGCCGCCACTGTGCTGGGGTTGGCGTTGTTTTATAGTTCACCTATGTATATCAAGGTCAATAAAATCTTCATGCACTAACCTAGGCAAAAGTTAAAAGGTGCCCAAAATATTTCTGCGTATGTCTCGAAATGCGAAATCGTTCTTAGTATGTTTGGATGTCCCATAGGAAGTCAATATTGCCATTTGACTTTGGGCTCAGCGATTGGATGGAAATAGCAGTTTGCACTTGCGCAGTTTCACAAAGGGGCCCTGAGAGCAAGTGATTCGGGCCTCAGTTTTAAAAGATATAAGGCTAGCTATATATTTGGTTTATATGTAATGTAATATAAAATACATCATTTATATGTCGTAATGGCTGGGTGATGCTCCTTTCGGCGTGGACTTCAAAATGTCTATATTTAAGGATTTTTTAATAACCAAAAATATATTTTTAAATAATTTTTGTGAATATTTAATATAATTCTACCTAAATATTCGTCTATCCTGTATGTTTTGTCCAGCAGTTTATAAACAAAATAGGTCCCGTTGCGTAATTCTTCCAGACACATTTAAATCCTCCACTATCAGAACATATACGGGGCTTTTTGTATGCATACAAAGCCTACTAAAAAAAAAAACACAAACAGGTGGTTTTGCAGATACTCTTGTGTAAACGGCGGCTGATGCACGCTTAGTTTACCCGCGATGGGTGCAAGTGTAAAGTACGCCCGATTTGTCAACACCAAACAGTTTTCCGGTAAAACGGGCACGTGGATGTCTCGAATCGTTGGAGCGGATCTCCATTAATTCCGAAAGGCTGGATGTGCCGAACCGACCACTATTCCACATTTCTACAGTCTCAAACGCAGTCAGATTTAAACACATGGGGCCGCCGACTGTTAGTCTCCCCTTCGGCCCCTCAATATGTATTCCTATCTACGTAAACTCAGTCGGCGATATATGAATATCATCAAAACGGGCTTAAGAGCTGATATAATTGCTTTGAAGTGCTTTACACGCGTAAGGTGCGATCCAGTGGTCTGAATATTTTTTAAAATTCGTTTTTGTAAATGAGGTATTAGCATATAGGGCGTAATAAGCGACACGAATGTAGTGTTTCTGTTGTGGTATAGTCAGGGGCGTGCGGTGAAATTTTAAGAAAGGGAAGCAATATTTAGAAACATACCTATTTGTAATGTAATTCGATTCTTCGATCATTTTTTGCAAATTCGTCAATGCCGTCATCATAAAAACGTCGATGCTCTGACATATTTTGGAGAAGTTTATTTTCAATGAACAACAGCGATGTATGCGAAAGTCTCTCCTGTCCCGTTGAATTTCTCACGAAATTTTTTATACGTTTAAGTGTTGAAAAATTGCCTTCTACTGATGAATTTGTGGCAAGTATTGTCAATACTAATTCACACAATTTCGACACTTCGGTGTAGGTATCTTCCAGTTCCTTGTCTTTTAAAAATTGCATTAGTTCCTTGACGTTATTTTTTCGCTCATGTCATCAGTTTCGTAAGGCACTTTTAGTTCAGATCGCAGTAACACTCGGTCGAAGAACTGGCCATAATGAAGAAGAAGAGATTTAAACGCATCTTCTGGAAAAGTTTTTCCTTTAAATGCATCAAAATTGCAGAGCTCGAGGAATTTAAAATCATTTAAACCGTTAAATCTATAGTTTATTTGTTGCTGAATTTGATCGATTATTTCATAAAAGAAGCGTCTGCATGATGTTTGAACATCTCCCACCTTGTCGTTTTCTCCCAAAATAGGTTAAAGTCATCTCTTTTTTGGCTTAGATGGACTTAAAATCATCCACTTTTTTTTAGGCAAAAAGTAATATCATTTGTTTTAGTTTGTAATATATTAAAAACATTGTCCGAGAATGGAAATATTTCTGAAAATATGTTCAACAAATAATTAAAATTAAAATCTCGTTTCAAACAGTCCAAAAACCCCCTCGAACTATTTATTGCTTCCGAGCCCACGTTTCATTATTTTTTTATTATATTCTCAAATAGTTCAATCAGTGATTCACGATTTTCAGATACTGTTAACACAAGTCTTCCATTATAGTTCCACCTAGGGAGCTACTTTGGGCAATCGTTTGTGGACAATGGAGTCCAAAGCTAGTGTATGTTTTGTCGACTTGGAAAAAAAAGCAGCCATGCCACTTAAAGTAACGAAACATACTTACACTCTTTAATGTGATTGTTGGACTGAGATAAAACTAAATTTAATTTATGAGCAAAACAATGGACAAACACAGCACTTTGGAAAGTTTCTCGAACTTTAGCTTGTAGACCCCCTAATTGTCCTGCCATCATTGCAGCTCCATCATAGCTTTGAGCAACTAATTTTTTCTCTGCATTAATTTCTTTAGTAACGTTATAAACTACGGTATATAATGCATCTGCTGTACGATTTTCGGACACATTCTTAAAACCTAAAAATGAATGCTTCCGTCTGTATTAACGTAGCTTATTACTGTAGATAATTGGCTAAAATTAGTAATATCAGTTGTTTCGTCCAGAACAATAGCAATGAACCGCGCCTCGCCAATCTCCTGCTTAATTCTTTTTAGAATAATGATTGCAACAACGGAAATTAAATCACTCTGGATTCGATTCGATGTTCCGCGAAAAACGCTAGACTGCTCTAAATGATTTTTAAGCAATCATCATATTTAGCCATTAAACTAAGTAAATCTTGAAAATCTCCTCTATTTGAAGAAATTCTTGTTTCGCCATGATCTCTAAATCACAATTCATGCTGTCCGAGAAAACAAACAACATCGATAAGTCTTCTTAATATTTGCCTATTTTTATCGACTAGTTCATTGTGTTGGCAGTGACTAACTTCCAACTGTGTATTAAGGGCGTGTTCAATTCTGGTTTTGCCGAAGACTTTTTCTTCTATGACGGCCTGCAAATGCGCTTTGGACATAATGTGCCTTTTTACAGCTTTATGGAAATTGTTTAAATCGGAAAAATCAGTTTTATTCCAGAGACCTTTTTCATTTTCAAACAGTAAACATGGCCAACAAAATAATTTACTTATATTTTGACACCCTGTTAGCCATTTAAATTGTTCGTATTGTTTTTCCGGATAAAAATGTCTAATACAGTTTTTCATTTTTGTGGTTAAATTTTTCATAGGCGGTTTTGCCCTTTCTTTGGAAATTATTTGAAGCTTATCAGCGAAGTTTAATGTTGAAAATCCCTTTATTATTAAGACAGACATCATACATTCACACACACTCTTCTTACTAAATTCTTCAACATTTTCAGCGTTATTGCCGACAGCCGAAGTTGACGGTATTTGCATATCCACGTCCGTATTATTGTCTTCCATATCGCACCATGCACGATGAGATGTACGTATCACACAACACATGGATAGCCGTTCAAACAAAGAACCTACTCCAACGCTAGCTTCCGCCCTCACTTAAAGCACGCGACTGAAATGCAAAAATTGCAAACAGCCGGTAGAAAGTTCAATAACCTCTGGCTCGATTCATAGGAAATCAAGCATACAGGACTTGGCTGCAGAGAAGCTAGCGGCCCGCATAGGTTCTATTCGATTTTCTATTGTGGCCGGTCGGAGTCAAGGCCGCATTTATTATGGGCTTGATAATTAAGATAATATTTTAGCATTTTTAATAAAAACGAAATTAATGGTTTCCTATTTCAAAAATTACATTTTAGAAGATGTTTTGTAATTTTTTTTGGGGAAGCACTGCTTCCCTTGCTTCCATGGACTGCACGGCCCTGGCATTAAAGATATCTTTTTTAAAATATTGTTGGCCTTCAATTACAAAATGATTAAAAATTTTCAATGTAAGTTTTACATTTCCAAGCTAGATGTATATAGAGCTTTTAAATTCATAGAATAGCCCGACTTTAGTAACATGTTTTGTTCTAAGTCTTGCATTTTTGAGAGCTGAAAAACAAGCAGTTTTTTTTCGCCGCTGCAAAAATCCGGGTATATAAATGTCTGATCAGGTTTTGAGTTTAGCTAGTTATTGAAAATGCATTTTAAAAGGTGTACAGAATCGAACAAATCTAATAATGGTCTTTTTGAATCGACAGAACATTATATTAAGTTCTTTTTTTGGGGAAAAATTGGACATTGCTTTTCCATAAATTGAATTGTTGTTACTGAGCACACAAAAGACTGTATATCCTGTAGCCTCTAAACGAGTAATTAATCGTTTGTACAAAACAGAAAAGCAATGCTATCAATATTAAATTTCGAAATTTGTTCAAACTACTTGACAAAGAGGGAGTTTTCTGCTTATCAATTTGTACACTCACTGGTTGTCTATATAAATATGTACTTATTTCTAAATAGGTATTTATTTTAACAGCCCACGTCATTTTAGGCCCAGGAGTATGTTCAATCCTGAAGAGAGTCTTAGAATTTTTTTCGTCAATCATAAACCACCCTTCCCTTAAATTAAATGTCGTAAACAAATTACAGAACCCTTCAAAAGAATCATAGTCCTGTTGGGATATCTGCCACATAAAATCTTCTTTTTCAAAATCACACTCACACACTCGGCTGCTATCACTAGAAACAAATTCCTCGCGATGAATGGCACTTTGCCATTTTAATCGGCGTTCTTCAGTTTTCGGAAAACGGAGTACTCGCACTGTTGGACCGTTCGGGTAATTACCTTTACAACCGGGTACACAACATCTGTAAGGCATTTTGAAAGGATATAAAACACTTAAAAAAGTACCAAAAATCGATTCTTTTCATTAAATATAACAAAATCGATAATATCGAGTTTATTGACACGAACGTCTATTATCCCGTTTAATACTGAACAACAAATTCAACAAAACAAACAAAACAACAGTGTTGCCCCATCCACACCGATTTGATTTAAAGTAATATATTGGTTAGTAAAAACGTAATAGATTTTCAAAAATACTAACAAATCATATATATATATATATATATATATATATATATATATATATATATATATATATACACAAAAAACAAGTACTAATAAAGCGTCAAGAATGTTTTGCTTTATTATTGGATTGACATTGTTCACAACTAAAAGATTTTCAATAAGTTCAATTTGTTAGACGAAAACCATATTTTTAATGATAACTTTAAAATGTTATATTCAGAAAATAAATTTAAGAAACTAAATTTCTTAGAAGGTATGGAAATTAACAAACTTAAACATAGCGGCAATCTTTTAAATGAACAACTGGACTTAAACACTTTCCCATTATTAAACCTAAATTTGTAACTGTACCTATTTATTATTAAGCTATGTACTCTTACAAACAAACCACGCAACATTTGTTTTATAACGGAAAATTATATTAACAGTACTTCTTTCTTTTTTATTTACACTTTATTGTAAATCTGTAAACAATGGCGCCTGATATGTCTGATTGCGGCAAGGTTTATAGGGACTATCTCTATAGCCATTTGTAATTTTATTACACTTAGGTACTTTGTTTTATATATATATATATATATATATATATATATATATATATATATATATATATATACGGGCAAATGTATAAACAAATGGATGGTGCTCCAATGGGGTCCTCGCTATCAAATGTTAGATATTTGAATACTACAGTTTAAAGCCCAAATTATATTCGTTATGTGGATGACATATTTATTATATGGCAACATGGTTGCGTGTCCAGTTTTTTTACGTTGAATTATGAATTTAGAAAACCAACCATCAGATATTTAAATGTAAAATCACACCATCACCCAGCACAAATTCAAGAATTATCCGTGCGATTAAAAATGCAAAACAAATGAGTTTTAAAATTGAAATCTATGAACCAGGAAAGCAACAAGTAGTCTTACCATATGTAAAAAAACCTACAAAGAATACACAAGCCACAAACAACTATAGGTAAACTACTTGGAAACCCAAAAGATAAAATATGGAAAATCGATTTTTTACTGTGAAAAGTTGTATATTAACAGGCGAATATCAGCAAGAGTGGAAGAGAATAAACTCAGCATCAGACCTCAACATTACATATTTAAACAGTATCAAAGAGGGAAATTTTATTATTAAAATCTATATATCCGCAATTAGCGCAACAACAACAGCACCATCCAGAAAACATAAATAACGACCAACGCCTGCGCAGATATACAAGGCCATTTACAAAGAATCACAACTTCAGTTTTTTACCAGTCGAAAATGCCAAATGTCACGTCAGCAAAACTGTTCTTTTCAGAACGTTTTAATATATATATATATATATATATATATATATATATATATATATATATATATATATATATATATACGCTAAATGTTAGTTTGAATACTACATTCTATCTGATCGAATTTTTGTGTTTTTTTACGTTGAATTATGAATTTCCATCAAGTAACAGCCAACTCCATAGAATTAATTAAAATGCCAAATGAGTTTTAAAATTGAAATCTATACGCTCGAAAACCTACAGAATCACGTAATATTCGATTTTTTAGGAAAGGGTATATTTCACCCCCCCCTTTTTACCCCTCAACATTACATATTTAAACAGTATCAAAGAGGGCTTATTATTAAAATCTATATATCCAAAGACCCAGAAAAGGACATATTACAAGGTCATTTACAAAGAATCACAATTTTTTACCAGTTAACACCCCGTTTTAACCTATTTTCTTCAGCCGATCTTGCCCAAAAACAATCCGAATCGTTCTCCTATGAATCACTCCCTGTGTACTAAATTTCAACTCGATAGCCCAATATCTTCGAAACTTATCGAGTAATTTAACAGGCAAATTTTTTCCCCCGGAAATTATGTTTTTTACACGTTTTGGCTCATGTTAAGACGATTTACCGAAAAACCATTTTTGATTTTTTTTTTGTCGATACTAACTTCTTCACCTCTTCGAAATGTGGAAGCAGTATACAATAATTCAGAATATACAATTTTAAAATTTGAAGGACTCAACTAAATAGATGTATTAATTAACGCTGAACAACAACATGTAAAATACAACAAAGCAAAGTAAAATCACAATAACGGAATACCGCAATAGTAATAACTAAAATCACAATGATTCTCAATAAAAAAAATTATAGCAATTTTCTCGAAAAAGCTTCAAATCTGATTGCAAATAATTATAAATTTGAATTCTTTACCGTTTTTTTTATCCACACCCCACCCTGCTCCTACCTCCCCCTACCAACCCCCCCCTAAACCTTGGTTTTAGCATTTACTGCATAAGAAACCCGTATAAAAATTTCACGAAACTGGTAGAAAATTTGGAAAAAATTCACTTTCTGCATTTCAACTTCTTGTTCACGACCATCCTCTTAAGCGATTTTCGAAATTCCGGTACCATCACAATTCTTTCTCTACCTACGAAATGAAAGTAAAAGTTACGTGATTTCATCTTTATCTTCGATGCAGTGGTCTGAAGGTATTAAAGCCTATAGAACGTAATAAGTGACAGGAATGTAGTGGAAGCATACGTTCTTCTGTTATGGTAAACTAGAACTTCAGACTTAGCACTATGGAAGTGAAAAAAATTTAAAAGAGGATATTTCTGTGACGTGGTCTAATCTAAATTACGACTTGCAAGTTGAAAATTAGGTAAGTTATGATTTGCAATTCGAAACTTAACAAAATTGCGATTTGTAAACCGAAATTTAAATTTTCTTCTCAACTTTTTATTGTAGTCTTTCTAGCGTAGCTGGGCCACAATACAAAATATAGAAAAAACTCGAAATCAAGTTGCGATTTTGTTAAATTTTCAATAAAATAAAATGTTTAAACAAATTTATTAAGATGTTGAAAAACATAGAGGGACCATAATAAAAATAATGGAAAAAAAATCTTAAATTTCGACTTGCAAGTCGTACGTTTTAATTTTTAGTGCATTTATTTTTTCTAAAAATTTTTTTTGCAGATCTCAGGAAAACAAATTTTCAAGCTCTCCCAGCGGCACTGGTTTACTGTACGGATACATTGCGTTTCCTTTATCCCGTATATATGTCAAGTTTTGGAATAGAATGCTATTTTCAAACATTTTCACACACATTCACCATTTTTTATACCACAAAGTTATCTTTCGACTATATAAAAATACTTAGTTTATCTATTCCAATAAGTTAGTCCAGTTCAAAGTTACTACGACTTAAATTAAGTTTGTTGGTAAATTCGCGTGTAACTCATGGCCTACTCGACCCTGGTTTTCGCACAAGAGTCTAGCCGTCTAGAGCTGTCAAATTTGAAAGGATCAATTGGAGTAAAACGGTGTGTACTTTCTCATATTAGTTTTTGAAACTCTATTTAATGACACTAATGTCCCATCAAACGGAGAATATCAATTTTTGACAGTTCCAGAAAAAATTCTTAATTTCACAATAATCTTGAAACTAGTATCACTGGCTTTTTACCAACCAACTTTGTCTAATAATTGCAACAGCAAAATAGTTAAAGATGATTAAAACTCACGCGCACTTTTCTATCTCAACTTTTCAAAAGCTATCGTTGCCCTGGCAGATAGTAGCTTATCATGTTACCTTGCTTGTTTAGAGAGATACAAAAAAAATAATGTAGTAGAGTTGTGAGGATTTTTGTATGTTTTACAAATAACTGAAATTGAAAACAGAGAAATCAAACCTCGCATTGCGGAGTTATGAAAACATTGATCCTAGGATATAGTTGTTAAAAGTTTATTTTTAAAAATTAGAGATACATCTCATCCCTATTAATAATTATATTATATTTAGTTTGGCCAATTTTAAATAAAACAAAAATGAAATCCGGAAAATAAATTAGCAACATGAAGGTGACAATAACAGTAACTTTTACGCTGCCTACGACAATATTTAATAAAAACTGGATTATTGAATTTTATGTTCCATATGCTCTCCATTTGGATCAGTGTATTTCCTATAAATTCTCTTCTGCCTTTCTATAGCTGCCAAAATAGTTCCCTGATTGTGATGATTTAGTGTTTCAGTTTCTTGGGTTATTATTTCTCTTATAATATTAACCGTTAGAGGGTGTCTTTCTTCTCCCCACTTTCCTTTTAAAAAGCCTCATATAAAAATATCCATTACGGTCAAGTCTGGGCTATTTGGTGGCCACCTCATCTGGCCAAATGTACCGGTCCAAAATGGAAAATTTTCGTTTAAAAATGCGGTTACGTCAGCAATACTGTTCTGCGCCATCTTGTTGCCACAATATATCACAATCACGTTAAGCCAAATTTTGAACTACTGGTCTGATTAGCTCTAAATGATTATGCCCGTTCATATTTTCATTATAAAATATTGGCCCTAAAACTCTGTCGTTATGTATCCCATACCATACGTGCACGGATTGTCGACCATAGTGCCGTATTTCCCGAACGGCGCAAGCATTTTCAGGAGCCCAAACGTGCACATTCTTCCTCTTAAATCTTCCGGAGGTGGAAAAAGTGGCTTCATCTGTCCAGACAATTTGTTGAAGACTTGGTCTTGTTGTGTTAGGCGTTGCATCATTTTTTGACAAAAGCGTAATCGCGCGGTTCAAGGCTTGAACAGGTAAAATTGTATAGGGATGGAAACTATATTTTGACAAAGTTTTCTGTATCTTATAGTATGTTTTGCCTAGAATCTCAACAGTATTTGGAAGAGAAGCGTTGGGGTTTTCTAAAATTAGATAACTAATTATTAAGGAGTATTTAAAAATAATTTATGCCAAAAAATACTTTGAAAATACAGAAGGATCTCCAATTCTTCGTTTTCATGTTGTTCATTTATTTGAATTGTTCTCTTCTTCCGTTTGAAAGATGATTTATGTGAAACTTTCTGATAAACTCTTAAATGTTTTATTGGTAGGAATTCTCCTTAGTCCTTCATAAAATCTTCGGTATTGCCGTACGGCGAGTTTCGCATTAAAACCATTTTTTATATAAATTTCGCGTTTTTCATTCTCTGAATAAGACATTCTGATGCTCACATTAGCAAATTTCATTGAATTATGTTAAAGCCTACTATACAGTGTCTCCCAGATTCGCTTCTCTATACGTGTATCTCGGCTCCTATTATACCTACAGCAAAGGTTAAATGGGGAGAGTTTTAGAGGAAACTTATTGCATTCGATATCCGGCTTCAGATTTACGATCGATCAATTGTTTTTGGAAATATCGGGGAAAAACCGAAAATGGCGGATTTCGTTTTTGGCCAATATATCCAGAACGGTAAATTTGACAGCTGCCAAAATGTAACATTATTCAGACACATTTTTAAAACAAATAAGATGGCGTATACGACACGTCTTCATTGTTTTTTGTTAGCCCGCAACCCGCCTCAATTTTCATTTTTCTTGTGGCCGCCATATTGGATTTTTCGATTTTTGGGAAGAGCCTAAAATTTCCAGTCTAGTGATATCTCACAAGTGCATTAAAGATTTTAGTATCATTGAAATATTACACTTCGTAAAGTTAGGTTTTAGTTTTTTCTAAGGAGGTCATGATTTAAAGTAATGTTAGCTCTCAATGCTTTTTTTAGGAGGCCATGATTTATCTGTAACAAAATTGGATTTTGACTTTGACGTTAAGTTAAATAGTTGAAAGTATCAAAGCTGTGTTTTAATAAGTAGTAGGTGCGCTTTTATCCCAATAAAATCATAAATCTGACACATAAATTGTCAAAACCTATAGAAAATAGCCGGCATTCCGTATTCAAATGAAGGAACGGTTGACATGTTAGCTCTGTACTTTTAATCATACAGAAACGCCGACGTTACCTCAGCAAGGTATTTGGATATTTACCCCGAACGACGGCAGCCTCATAAAACCCAATTCAGGAAAATCGTAGTTAATTTAATTAACCATGGTGCCTTCGAACAACCTAGAAGCGGATACAATAATAACAATGAAAATCGAGACAGAAACATTTTACAAGCTATCAACGAAAACCCTAGTGCATCGGTAAGAACTGTAGAACAGGAAACTAATGTGCCAAAATCAACAGTACAGAGAGTTTTAAAAAAGAATAAGTACCATCCATACAAACCCATAATAGTACAAGGACTTAAGGAAACTGATTTTCCAAGACGACTACTAAAATCCTGATTTTGTAAATCATGTCTTGTGGTCCGATGAGAGCAGGTTCACGAATTGTGGAGTCTTTAATAGGCACAACCGTCATCATTGGGCTGAGCAAAATCCTCAAGAAGTGGCAGAGAGACGTCTACAGATCAGATTTGGAAGTAACGTTTGGTGTGGGATCACTGGTAAGTTAATCTAACCAATCTTTTTTAAATAGGCGCCAAATGATGGTCAAATAATAATCTTTTTTTTTTCGTTTAGTTCTTTAATGATACTAAAAGAGTATAATCTAATAAAAAAAAGTAAAACGTTCTACTCTAGTCAGTCAACTTACTTTTTTGATATTGTATTACATTTTTATTCAATCATTTTGTATTGTAGTTTCGAAGAACCTATAAAAATAGAATTGGGTTCTAAAAATTTATTAACACTCTAAATTTTCTGCAGATTTAGCTAATTCTCTAAAATTATTTTGATTGTCTGAATTTGATGATTTATTATTACCCGGGAAGCCTAGTTCTTGCGTTATGAAAAAAGTACCATATTAATCAAATGTCGAATTATTTTTCGATTTTCATTATGATATATAGAAAGGCGTTAGTATTTCCGAAATTAATATGCAATACCAACAAAATAATTTATTACGGCTATTACTTCCCGCTAACCAAATATATTTTTCTTTTTCATAATAAAGCTGAATAGGTTTCAACTGTATACAAGCTCATTCATTACGGTATGTTTCGATAATTATTTTTGGAAAGAAAATATCTACTTTTTAATAAATATAATTTTCCCTTTATAATTTATAGCTTCTAGTACCACCCGGCCGACCCTGCCGCCCTCGATTGTTGGGCACCTATTTATAAATTATTAATCATTTCAGGAAATCGACTTATTGGACCATTTTTGTTTGACTACAACCTAAACGGGCAGAGGTACCTAGAGCTTTTGCGAAACCAGGTTGTACCAGCCTTACGAGCTTTTCTAACGGAAGATGAATTAAGAAGAACTTGGTTTCAACAAGACGGATGTCCGGCTCACAATACCATTCAAGTTAGGAACTTCTTAAGAGAGCACTTTGACGAAAGAATAATTTCTTTAAATGGTCCAATATCTTGGCCTCCTAGATCCCCTGACCTGTCGCTCTTGGATTTCTACCTCTATGGTCACACGAAGAATAAAATCTATGAATTTGATCCCCCCGTGACCATAGAAATCCTGAGGAAAAGAGTTCTGGACACAGTTTAGAAATATTAACCGAAATACACTTACCAGGGTTGTACGAAAAACAGTCACCAATTGTCAAAAATGTCTCGATGGAAATGGACGTCATTTTGTAGATTTGTAAATTAATGTTACCCACTTATAAAGTAGTTAAAGCTCATTTAGATTTTTTAAGTCGTTATTTACGTTCATGTTGTATTGAAAATTCAGTGCGTTCAATACATTACATACTTATTAATGTAATATTGTGACAAATAAATCATATCCTCCTTTAAAAACATTGGAACCTATTTTACGAAGTATGATATTTTGATGACACTAAAATCTTTAATGCACTTGTGGGATATCACTAGACTGGAAATTTTAAGCTCTTTCCAAAAATCGAAAAATCCAATATGGCGGTCCTAAGAAAAATGAAAGTTTAGGCGGGTTGCGGGTTAACAAAAAACAATGAAGACGTGTCGTATACGCCATCTTATTTGTCTTAAAATTGTGTCCCAAAAATGTCACATTTTGACAGCTGTCAAATTTACCGTTCTGGATATACTGGCGAAAAACGAAATCCTCCATTTTCGGTTTTTCGCCGATATTTCCCAAACTTGATCGATCGTAAATCTGAAGCCAGATATCGAATGCAATAAGTTTCCTCTAAAACTTTCTCCATTTAACCTTCGCTGTAGGTATAATAGGAGCCGAGATCCCTATATAAAGAAGCGAATCTGGGACACACTGTATATATGTATCTGTTTTTTACATCATGGCCAACTTAGACAAAATATATCATAGGTTACATATTTGGATTTAGGTATGCGATATGTTACATGAAGTATGGTAGAATTTTACTTAGAATCCGGCAATAATATACGAAATTAAGTTTTATTTTGGAAAATTGATGCAATGGGATTTGACAGCCCTTCAAAGTCCCAAATTTTAATTTTCAACTACCATTATCTCGAAAACAGTTGAAGGTACGCAAACATTCTCAATATAAAAATTTTTGACAGCACTTCGAAATCTCAAATTTTCATTTTTCAACTGCCATTATCTCGAAAACAGTTGAAGAATATTTTAGATACGCAAAATTATTAGTTTCACGAGTAGAATCTAAATTTTCGATAATATACAGGGTGTTCCATTTAAAAAAGTATAAGTTTGATTCGGTTCGTCTTTGTGAAATACCCTGTAGCATATTAATATTGTCAGTAAAAAAATCCAGACGAGTAATAAAATGAGCTTTCTATCTTTAAAAATAAAGATGTTAGAGGGATGTGACATTTATAACCAATGAAGATGCCTTGTGCATTCGAAGGCGAAACGTCGGATAGTAATTCAAATATGACACAGTCTAATTCCAAGGACCATGATTTCTTAGTTGACCAAAGCCGTGAAAGCGTCCGTTAAAAACTTTTGTTGAAAAAGAAAACTAAAAAAATTCATTCGCCTGAACGGGGATTCCCACACCCAGCCGCCGCATCCAAAGTCGAGTTTCCTACCAGCTAGCCAAGAAGGCAATGCTGAACACAACAAATTTTGTTTATCAGTTATCATTGCACAAGCATGCGCCAAGCTTCGAAATAAATTTCACTGGGGTCCGTCTAGACTTTTGTGGTTTTTGCGACGTTTGTTGGTGTTTTTGTACATTTGCTAGAGAAGAAATATTGATGTGCAAGTAAGGTATAAACCAGGATGTATTTTTTACACAGGTACATTTGGTGGGTGTGGTTTTCTTTTTTCAGTTTTCATAGCGGTGATATACATGTAGAAAAAAGTAACTAGATAAAATAATTTTACTCAAACACAACAATTGCCTTGTGTAAACCTCCCACATATCAATGATTTCTTGCAAAAATGTACGTTCCTTTTTCGGATTAAGTCCAAAAATATTAACTTATAAAAAATTTAGTACCACTCTGGCTTGACTTAAGCTGACGGTAATAATTTCCATCATAAACTTTTCAAGATAAAGTTCGGCGTAGTTACGCTATCCTACTGTGGAAGGATTCAACTTTAGCCGCTTAAACTTAGCTATGGAGGTGTGAAACGATAAAAGTTAAAACACTTATAATTTACAAATCTCCAGTTTTTTTTCATATGCGGCTCGCTCACTTGTAAGTGTGATAGATGTAGTGTTATCTTTGATATACTGAGATCTGAAAGTTCCTCAAAGATGTATGTTTTTTAGCCTCTCATTTTTGTGGGACTTGATACTGTTAAATTACTAAACTAAGAATTAATTAGCGAGGGATATAAAGGGATATAAAGAGGTACTTAAGTAGCCTTATTTAAATATCTCTTTATAAAACACGTTTTTGTGCTACATTTTCTTTAATTTTATTGTCAAAAGGGGCTTGGGAGATTTTTGTTTATAAATTATATCCGATTTTTTGAAATACCATCTACGAAAATATGTAAAAAAATAAAATAAAATATACCTGTTTAAGCGTTTGTTTTTGCAAAAGCAACCGTTTTTTAAATATGAAATATTTAATGGGCGCTTTTATCCCTCTGAAATTTGATTTTTCAAAAATATTTTCTTATCGAACCTTTACATCCTACTATCAACCTGTGTGCCAAAATGCAGCATCTTACGTCAAGCGGTAAGAACAAAATCGTATTTAATCAGTGACCCGATTTTTGAAACATCCTGTATACATTTTTAAGAAATTTTAGAATATGTAAAATAATCAAATAAAATACACGAGTTTAAGGGTTTCTCCGATGAACTAACCGGTTTTTTTCAAAAAAAAATATTGTAGTACTTAAGAAGCGGTTTCACCCCCCTGAAATTTGAGTTTTAAAAAATCCCTTCTTGTACAATCTCTACATCCTACAATCAACCTTTATACCAAAATTTAAGCTTTTACGTTAAGCGGATTAAGCAGAATCGTGTTAATCAGTGATCCGATTTTTTTGAAACACCCTGTATACATTTTAAAAAAATTTAAATATATGTAAAATAATACAACATCCTACTATCAACTTGTGTGCCAAAATGCAGCTTTTTACATTTTTTGCGCGTAGTGACCCGATTTTTTCGCCTGTTCCGCTGGATCTTTTATAGGAATAAACAAATGAGCATCGCAAATCGGTCAAAAAATGTCAAATTTTAGTTTTTTTAATGGAACACCCTGTATATTATTTTGTATTAAAAATACCCTTAATCTCCCGATTTCAACAATATAATAAATATATATATATATCGTGAATCATATATATATATATATATATATATATATATATATATATACTGGGTGATTCACGACCCACTGTACAGGGTGTCCCATTTTCGTAGGTTTTACGGGGTTTCCAGCTTATGAGTAGAGATAGAGAGATGCGGTTTTCGCGACACCGTGCTACTTTTCGATGAAACTAAAGAGGCCGTAAACAGATTTGCCCTAACCATTTTAGTTTCCGTGCTACAGGGTGATTTTGAAAATTTGTCATTTTCGGACACCCCCTGTAACTCAGCTATCGTAAAATATATTTAAAATGTTTCAACTGGTATTTATAGATTTTTTCACGTAGAATTCAGTGGCATACTCAGATTTTTGCTGAGAGTCATAGTTTTTGAGATATTGGCATAACCTACTATTTTTTAAATGGGACACCCTATATATTATTTTTTCATCTTATTCTTCGTGTCGAGAGCTTTTCAAAAACATACCATAAGTCATATTTATTTTTATAAATAACATGAAAAAATGCATTTTTCTTTAAACGGATTTATGGCATAGCAGATCAATCGAAATAAGAGAAGGTGGCTGTGGAGCCATGGAAAAAGTTAACAAATATTTATTAACGAAATAACAAAGTAGCAGCATCAGAAAAAATTAGGAAGTAGGTAAAAGGTAATAATTATAATTTCATTAAAACTACAAATATTGTTCAAATTGTAGACCATTATGTGTCCTACAAGTGTGACAAACTTTAAAAATTCTTTTTAATGCATTTTCTATTGTAAATGACTGTCTTTGTAACTCTGCAAAAGCGTTTTCGGTATTCTTAGTTGTTCTAAGTTTTCGTATCGCCTTACATAAACCTTGTTTTCTAAATAACCCCACAAAAAGAAATCTAAAACTGAGAGGTCAGGGGATCGTGGTGGCCATCGAACAGGTCCGTGTGTTCCTATCCATCTTCCAGGAAAATGGTCGTTAAGCCAGTTTTGACTTATTCTGGCATTGTGGGCTGGAGCTCCGTCTTGCTGGAAATAAATCCTATTTAGTTGAGCCAAGGGAACATCATCCAAAATTCCTAATGCGTCTTCTAGGATTCGCACGTAACCAATCGAATTCAGATTTCCTTCATATATTTGGTAAACTATTTTTCGGTTGAAAATAAAACAGGAGACATTGAATCCAAATCTGCCCTGACGCTCCCTAGGAAAAATAACATGGTTGTTTTCTTGACTCCAAAATCGCGTGTTGTGTCTATTTAAAATCCCTGAACTAGTAAAATGTGCCTCGTCTGACCAAATAATCTTTTTTTCAAAATCGATATCTTCTACCTTCATATTTATAAACCAATTGCAGAACTCCAATCTGCGCTCTGCATCACCAGGATGCAGATGATGCACAAGTTTGTATTTATAGGGTTTGAATTTGTGCTTTTTCAAAATTTTCTGCACTTTGGTTTTCGGTACACCCGCCTCTTCGTCTATTTCCCTGCAAGATGTTTCAGGAGCTGTCTGAACGAGGGCTAAAACGTTGACCTCAGATTCTTCATTGTCTTTATTGTAAGTTCGCGATCGAGGCTTGTTAAAAGATCCATATTGGCAAAGATTATTTTTAATTTTTTGAAAAATTCTTTTTTCTGGTTGTCTTCTCTCGGGATATCTAAGATAAAATAAAGCGAACCAATAAAGTCAAAATGCAGGAAGATAAAAAAGAACTAACCTGTTCAGATAAAGCTCTGCCGCCTGATCTGCATCTTCATTAGACAATATAAAACACGCGTTCATATCATATTTCTCAAAATATTCAAATTTTTGATTCTGAGCCATATTAAAAACAATAATTATAATAGACGTCAAGAAAAATTTAAACGCAATAATGCCAAAAATGACAGCAGTAATGGCTGCCTGATCATATTTTTGTTGGCGTTGCCATGGCTACCACAGCCACCTTCTCTTATTTCGATTGATCTGCTATGCCATAAATCCGTTTAAAGAAAAATTCATTTTTTCATGTTATTTTTGAAAATAAATATGACTTATGGTATGTTTTTGAAAAGCTCTCGACACGAACAATAAGATGAAAAAATAATATATAGGGTCTCCCATTTAAAAAATAGTAGGTTATGCCAATATCTCAAAAACTATGACTCTCAGTAAAAATCTGAGTATGCCACTGAATTCTACGTGAAAAAATTTATAAATACCAGTTGAAACATTTTAAATATATTTTACGATAGCTGAGTTACAGGGGGTGTCCGAAAATGACAAATTTTCAAAATCACCCTGTAGCACGGAAACTAAAATGGTTAGGGCAAATCTGTTTGCGGCCTCTTTAGTTCCATCGAAAAGTAGCACGGTGTCGCGAAAACCGCATCTCTCTATCTCTACTCATAAGCTGGAAACCCCGTAAAACCTACGAAAATGGGACACCCTGTACATACTTATGTGGTGTATAGGGTATCCCTAGGGTATATCGAAATGGATATTTAAATTGATTAATTCGGCTTTATTACTAAGATACAGGGTGATTTTTATATTTTGGTAAAAATTTGTTCACCCTGTATCTCCTAAACGGCTTAATCCATTTTTTTAAAATTTTGTACACAAACACTCTTGGTATATCATAACTTATCAAAGTTCCAGGGCCGTATCCAGCCAATTCACACAGGGGAGGGGGGCTAGTTTTGAGACACCCTGTACATCGGAATTCGGTATTTTTGAATTTTTTTCTTAAACTGCATTCATTTGTGAACAATAATATGCCACCATCTTGAATGGCACACTAAAGGTTATGTACGAAATTTAAATCTTTAGATAGTACATACCCCTTTTTTTAGCGGTATCTGTATTAAAGCTTTTAACTAAGTATAAAATTATTTCAATGATTGACTTTAAAAAAAAATTAAACTATCTCTGCTAATAAAACACAGCCTTGTCGAATTTTTTTTTATTTTTAGTGGCCCAAAAATACCAAAATCTACCCTAACACAATAACGCCTGTCTAACGGTATCTCTACATTTTTGTGCACGCTTTTGTGAATTGCAATTGAGCGTTGAATCATTTACATTTGAGGTTTTTGTCTAAATGCTTGACTTTTAAAAAAATGAAACTATCTCTACTAATAAACCAGTTAATTTCTGTTTGAGTCTTCGCCTCATCTCTTATCTAATGCTCGAGATCGTGATCATTTATCGGCTACCGTAAAAATTTATCTTTTTTTATTTTTGTTATTGTATAAAAATTACGTGTAAGAGCTTGTTTTTTTTTAAATTTTTTTATTTACCTTTATTTTTTTCGTAACCTTAAAACCTACAAAAAAATACAAATTCAATACATTTTAATACCTAAAAATAATAAAGTGCGCCTTGGAATTTAGACAGATATTTTAAAAATGACATTACGTACATACAATTCAATCATTTGTGTTTGACATTGTTAATTAAAGATTTTTTATTTGAATTTTCTCTTTGCAAAGTTGGTACGTTTCAATAATTGTAAAAATGCCATTATTTACAAATGCTGAGTACGCTGACGTCGTATTTGTGTACGGATTTTGTAATGGTAACAGAAGGGCTGCTACAGAAGAATACAGAAGACGATTTCCGGATCGGAGAATTCCAAATCACCAAACGTTTGCCGCAACCTTTAATACATTGCGTGAAAAGGGTAAGTTTTCCTCAACCGATCTTCATGTTGAAAGAGTGGGTGCTAATAACGTGGTCCAAGAAGAGAATATTCTCAACCTTGTGAGGGAAGATCCAACCACAAGCACTAGGCGAATTTCCGCCCAATTAGCGATACCGCAGACAAGAGTATGGAGAACTATAAAAAATGAAAACTTATACCCTTTCCATGTACAAGAGGTACAAAGATTAGAAGGCGACTACTTGCCTAGATTAGCATTTGCTAGGTGGGTAATAAATCATCGAAAAACTATTTTTAGAGCACTATTCACTGATGAAGCCCAATTTACAAGGGACGGAGTCTTTAATTCTAGAAACTCTCATGTATGGGCAGATGAAAACTCTCATTCGTTGCGATTGGTCAATTCTCAACGAAAGTTTTCAGTGAATGTTTGGTGCGGCTTAATAAATAATCATTTAATTGGACCACATATTTTCCCTCAACGACTAACGGCTGTTGTGTATTTGGACTTTCTACAAAACATTTTACCGGGCTTATTAGAAAATGTAAATTTAAGAGGCATATGGTTTCAACACGATGGGGCACCTGCACATTTTGGAATTGATGTTCGAAATTATCTCAATCAACAATTTGCTGATCGGTGGATTGGACGCGGAGGACCACATCCTTGGCCAGCTAGGTCGCCAGACTTTAATCCAGCCGATTACTTTTTGTGGGGGCATCTAAAACAAAAAGTTTACAGTGTTCCAATCGAAACTAGGGATCAATTAATAAATAGGATACATTTTTATTGCGACGAGGTTAGACAAAACCCTCAAATGATTCACCGCTCAACTGCAAACCTACAAAAGCGTGCATAAAAATGTAGAGACACCTGTGGTATGCATTTTGAAAACATTTTGTAGCTTTTAAGACGTTATTGTGTTAGGGTAGATTTTAGTTTTTTTTTGGGCTACTGAAAATAAAAATTAATGCGACAAGGCTGTGTTTTATTAATAGAGATAGTTTAATTTTTTTTTAAAGTCAATCATTGAAATAATTTTATACTTAGTTAAAAGCTTTAATACAGATACCGCTAAAAAAAGGGGTATGTACTATCTAAAGATTTAAATTTCGTACATAACCTTTAGTGTGCCATTCAAGATGGTGGCATATTTTTGTTCACAAATGAATGTAGTTTAAGAACAAAATTCAAAAATACCGAATTCCGATGTACAGGGTGTCTCAAAACTAACCCCCCTCCCCTGTGTGAATTGGCTGGATACGGCCCTGGAACTTTGCTACTTTTCAAACGTCAAAAAGTTATGATATACCAAGAGTGTTTGTGTACAAAAATTTAAAAAAATCTATTAAGCAGTTTAGGAGATACAGGGTGAACAAATTTTTACAAAATACGAAAATCACCCTGTATCTTGGTAATAAAGCCGAATTAATCAATTTAAATATCCATTTCGATATACCCTAGGGATACCCTATACACCACATAAGTATGTACAGTGGGTCGTGAATCACCCAGTATATATATATATATATATATATATATATATATATATATATATATATGTATATATATATTTTTTTTCTTAAACTTTAAATATTATAATATAGTGTTTAGTGCTCTTGGGATAGGTTTATGTTTTATAATGAAACTTGCTATTTCCTTGACGTTTCGCCCGTCTTAGTAGGGTTTTTCAAAAGGTCTTATTTATTATTCAAGTTTTTTTTTCCATTTTGACGTACATGTTAACCCTAAAATAATTTTTAAATTTTACATATTGCTAACATTGATATAAAACTTACATTTAAAATATAGTAGATCTTAGAATAAAAAAGCACAATATATTTTAAAATTTAAACAAAAATGGGACAAAAACAGTTGCTAATCTGCTTACCAACTAATTGGTTTAAAATTCAACACTTGAGGAATATATTTTTGTTCCTTTTTTTAATTTATAATGCTTGTCTGGACGTTACCTTAACTTTAATTCTCATCGTCCTAATAACCAAAAAAGAAGTGTCGTAATTGGTCTAATCGTGCTATTGCACTCACGTCACCTGAATATCGCCCAGAAACTCTCCAAAAAGTAATAAATACTTTAAAATCTAATAATTTTCCTGAAAGGTTTATCAAGAAAACAATTAAAGAACCCACAAATATTATAACCAAACTAATCAAAAAAATCAATTAAAATAAGAGAACATTAAAAAATATATGTAGCAATACCTTACACAAATCAGTTATCACAAAAAATAAAGCACATTTTAGAAAAACATATTATAATTGCATATCACAAAGCACACAACTTAATAGGTTCTTTTTCACTAAAAAGTGAATAAACCATAATATTAGATACTGACAATAAATATCATAAACTTATTATAAAAGAAAAATACACTGTTAATGACAAGCAAGACGTAAAAAATCTAAGCCAAATTTACCACAACTTAATACATTCATTATAATAAAATATCAATAATTTTTCAATCACCTATATTTATATATCAATGTTAGCAATTTGCAGTGGCGGCTCGCGGGTGAAAAAGTAAGGGAAGTGCAAATGAAGCAAGAAAATATCGCAATAATTTTTTTCCATAATTTTTTTATGCGGAGCGGTTAGAATATTTTTTTACAGCAAATTTATTTATAACATCCTCATAAAATGGATGAGTTGCCATAGTCTCCTTCAGAAATTCCTTTTGAATTGAAATATTGCTTTCTTGAGATATATTTCTTAAATAAGTTTTTCTACATTTGAATCAAGAAAAACTTCTTTCCACTGAAGCACTTGTCGACGGTATTGTCAAAATAAGGGAAAACAATTTATATGCTTCGGTAAACATATATTTATTTTTATTAATTTTTTTCACTTGCTCTTGCAGCGATATATTCCAGTTACTCCCATTTGCAAAAATAAAACCAAGCTCATTTTTTTTAAGTCGTTGACTTTTTGAAAATATTTCCCCACATAACTGTAACAAATATTCAAACGGGCCAGTCGGAAAATTTAAACTATATTCGGAAAATTGAGCAGAACTTGCCAAACATGAAAATGTAAGTTTTTCACAGTCTTGAAGTCTTAGTGTCATTTCCATTAAAATATGGTTCAATATTTCATAAAAAAAGGTTCTATAGCTAGCCCTAATTTCTTCGGGTGAAAGCTTAGCAAGCTCACGTTTGTAATGATTTATTTCTGTAATAAAATTTACTTTATCAAACATGGTATTAAAAAAATGTTCATATCTTTTTTTACAAAAATGAATGTCAAGCGACTTTTTTTGAAGAACGTCAAATAGTATGTCCGTAATTGGGAAAGTGTCATTAAACACTAATGCCGGAAACGTGAATTCAAAATCGTTCATCTCACCTAAAAATCCTTTCGCAAGGCGGATTGATTTTTCATCAGATTTGTCACAGTTTTGAACAGTCGCATTTACTAACTTCGAATTTGAAGTTGTAAGAACACCATGAATAAATATAACACAAAATAGTCAAGTTACAAACAACAGTTCGATTGAAAGTTTTAAAAAGACATGCCGCCAACGATCAAGTCAAATATTTATTCGAGATGTACAGGGTGTCCCATTTTCGTAGGTTTTACGGGGTTTCCAGCTTATGAGTAGAGATAGAGAGATGCGGTTTTCGCGACACCGTGCTACTTTTCGATGAAACTAAAGAGGCCGCAAACAGATATGCCCTAACCATTTTAGTTTCCGTGCTACAGGGTGATTTTGAAAATTTGTCATTTTCGGACACCCCCTGTAACTCAGCTATCGTAAAATATATTTAAAATGTTTCAACTGGTTTTTATAGATTTTTTCACGTAGATTTCAGTGGCGTACTCAGATTTTTGCTGAGAGTCATAGTTTTTGACATATTGGCATAACCTACTATTTTTTAAATGGGACACCCTATATATTATTTTTTCATCTTATTCTTCGTGTCGAGAGCTTTTCAAAAACATGCCATAAGTCATATTTATTTTCATAAATAACATGAAAAAATGCATTTTTCTTTAAACGGATTTATGGCATAGCAGATCAATCGAAATAAGAGAAGGTGGCTGTGGAGCCATGGAAAAAGTTAACAAATATTTATTAACGAAATAACATAGTAACAGGATCAGAAAAAATTAGGAAGTAGGTAAAAGGTAATAATTATAATTTCATTAAAACTACAAATATTGTTCAAATTGTAGACCATTATGTGTCCTACAAGTGTGACAAACTTTAAAAATTCTTTTTAATGCATTTTCTATTGTAAATGACTGTCTTTGTAACTCTGCAAAAGCGTTTTCGGTGGCCATTCTTAGTTGTTCTAAGTTTTCATATCGCCTTACATAAACCTTGTTTTCTAAATAACCCCACAAAAAGAAATCTAAAACTGAGAGGTCAGGGGATCGTGGTGGCCATCGAACAGGTCCGTGTGTTCCTATCCATCTTCCAGGAAAATGGTCGTTAAGTCAGTTTTGACTTATTCTGGCATTGTGGGCTGGAGCTCCGTCTTGCTGGAAATAAATCCTATTTAGTTGAGCCAAGGGAACATCATCCAAAATTCCTAATGCGTCTTCTAGGATTCGCACGTAACCAATCGAATTCAGATTTCCTTCATATATTTGGTAAACTATTTTTCGGTTGAACATAAAACAGGAGACATTGAATCCAAATCTGCCCTGACGCTCCCTAGGAAAAATAAAATGGTTATTTTCTTGACTCCAAAATCGCGTGTTGTGTCTATTTAAAATCCCTGAACTAGTAAAATGTGCCTCGTCTGACCAAATAATCTTTTTTTCAAAATCGATATCTTCTGCCTTCATATTTATAAACCAATTGCAGAACTCCAATCTGCGCTCTGCATCACCAGGATGCAGATGATGCACAAGTTTGTATTTATAGGGTTTGAATTTGTGCTTTTTCAAAATTTTCTGCACTTTGGTTTTCGGTACACCCGCCTCTTCGTCTATTTTCCTGCAAGATGTTTCAGGAGCTGTCTGAACGAGGGCTAAAACGTTGACCTCAGATTCTTCGTTATCTTTATTGTAAGTTCGCGATCGAGGCTTGTTAAAAGATCCATATTGGCAAAGATTATTTTTAATTTTTTGAAAAATTCTTTTTTCTGGTTGTCTTCTCTCGGGATATCTAAGATAAAATAAAGCGAACCAATAAAGTCAAAATGCAGGAAGATAAAAAAGAACTAACCTGTTCAGATAAAGCTCTGCCGCCTGATCTGCATCTTCATTAGACAATATAAAACACGCGTTCATATCATATTTCTCAAAATATTCAAATTTTTGATTCTGAGCCATATTAAAAACAATAATTATAATAGACGTCAAGAAAAATTTAAACGCAATAATGCCAAAAATGACAGCAGTAATGGCTGCCTGATCATATTTTTGTTGGCGTTGCCATGGCTACCACAGCCACCTTCTCTTATTTCGATTGATCTGCTATGCCATAAATCCGTTTAAAGAAAAATGCATTTTTTCATGTTATTTATGAAAATAAATATGACTTATGGTATGTTTTTGAAAAGCTCTCGACACGAAGAATAAGATGAAAAAATAATATATAGGGTGTCCCATTTAAAAAATAGTAGGTTATGCCAATATGTCAAAAACTATGACTCTCAGCAAAAATCTGAGTACGCCACTGAATTCTACGTGAAAAAATCTATAAAAACCAGTTGAAACATTTTAAATATATTTTACGATAGCTGAGTTACAGGGGGTGTCCGAAAATGACAAATTTTCAAAATCACCCTGTAGCACGGAAACTAAAATGGTTAGGGCAAATCTGTTTGCGGCCTCTTTAGTTTCATCGAAAAGTAGCACGGTGTCGCGAAAACCGCATCTCTCTATCTCTACTCATAAGCTGGAAACCCCGTAAAACCTACGAAAATGGGACACCCTGTACAGTTTATTTTTTACCAATTAGGTGAATAAATGAATGTAAAAACTAAAATTTTAAGAGATATATAATAAATATAGTTAGATGTTTGCTTGTTTATTTTTCCTGGTGAAGTAGCACTTCACCTACTTCACTTAAATAGTCGCCACTGGCAATTTGTAAAATTATAAAATTATTTTGGGTTTAACATGTAATTCAAAACAGAAAAAAAACTTAAATAATAAATAAGACCTTTTAAAAAAGGTCCAAACGTCAAGGAAATAGTTTAGATATGAAATCAGCCTACCTGAGCGTACAGCTTATTTAGTCGCTTTTTTTAATAAGTTATTGAAAAAAATTCAGGCTTTATCACATCCTCCATTATTTTGAAAACATTTGATACAAAACGAGGAGTATTTAAACTAAGTATTTCATCTGCTATTCTATTTCGTAAAATATTTGGATTTTTTATAATATATTTTTTCTTTAAGATGACCCCACAGAAAAAAAGGTAAAGGTGTTAGGTCCGGGCTGTTTACGGGTCATCGGATAGGACCATTTCTGCCAATCCACATAATGTGCCTATTATTTCAAAAATTATTTACTATAGGCATATTATGGGGAGGTGCTCTATCCTGTTGCCAGATTATCTTGATTTCGAAGGTTTTGTAAAATATGTTCTATTTCATTATTATAAAATTATAATATTTTTTCCCCGTTAAACTGTATTTCTAAAAAGACTACACCATCAGACATTAATAGATTTTCTCCCTGAAGTTTTGACAACTTGAGACTGGTTCGGGTTGGCCGTCGCCCAGTATCTTTTGTTTTGTCTGTTAAACATGCCGGCTGTTGAAAAATCTTCATCAGTTTCAGCCTTGAGAATACAATACTTATATTTAAATGCAAGAGAAAATAGGTATTTCCATTTTTGAGTTGCCGTTACGCTCCCTCGCGGCCATTTTTTGAACTTGAAAATAATTTCCAACGATTTTTTTGGCCGATTTACCCATAAATACTTTTCCCCATAATTGTGTGATCACCGATTACCGAGTTATGACATCCGGTGTACACAATTCTTGGTTATTTGTCTTTAGGATATGAGTCAATATAATAATATGAAACAACACAAGCGCCAAATTTAAAATTCGTCGAATATGTGTTAAGAGAAAAGATAGTGATGACTCAAGATTTTTTGGTTTTTTTTTTGGAGTTAAGTTTTATTTTTTGCGCTTTTTCCTCAGCCACCACCCGTAGAGCTAAATCTATAATTAGATGTCGTCCCCCATAGGTATTACAAGGCCTTTAACGTGCAACGTGCAACTGTACTTACATTTTAAACCCATTAATACTCGCATAGGACGGTCGTATAAAAAGCTCAACATGCGGTTGAAGTTGATGACAATAGAGCCCGCTGAACACACATAAGAATATTAGTTTTAGTCGAACGACAGTGATAAAAAGACCCAGTTTAGGATAAGTAATGGTCTCCTGGTGTGCTCAGTTCGGACAATAAATTAGAATTTGGGCTTCTACTAGGACATTATTATGTCGATGAACATCAACATTGGACGCATCTAGTGATTTCCGTTATGCGATTAACCGCAATCACATTATGCTCGCCTCTTGAAAATGATTTCGAGCCCGGCATTGTTGTTAAACAAGAATTAGATTTAACTGCGAGAGTGCATTCGAGTCCACTTATTGGTGACTAAACTGATGCGTCCGAATTAATTGTTCTTTAAGGGTTTCGTAAACCTTGCCTCTTTAATGTTTTTATTACGCCTCTTTGTGGGAAAATGGGAAACAAAGGGTAACGATTTTACTTGCTTTATAAACATCCTTTAGAAAATCGGTAAATTTCTTTACCTGGAACTTCCCTCGTTATGATTTTTTTCAACTTGTTAGGGATAGTGAAGTGTGATCCAATTTAGTTCCGTATATAATCACAGTATACCGGGTGTTCAGTTAAGGGCGTACACTATCTATATCTCAAGAACCCTTGACTGCAGCCAATTGGAAAAAAAAAATTCATGACTAAAATGGCAACGAGGAATCGTCCAAAAATATTTTTAACTTTGCAAATTGGCCGTAAGGGGGCGCAACTGTCAAAATGAAAATACAAATTTAAAATTTGAGCAAAATTACTAAATTAAGATATAAGTTTTATAACGTCATTGGAAAGCTGAGTCAATTTTCTATGAATTCGCTTTAAGCCAAATTTTCATTGGGTTAATAATAAGGGTGGGGGAAACAAATGTGTGTTGTCATATTTAAATCGCTATATCTTGTACACTTCTTAACCAATTTTAATGAACAAGGTGTCATATGAAAGATAATTTTTACATCTCTTAATGGACTTCTGCAGTGATATAAATTAGTTTTAAAAAAAGAAGTCAGATGGCGCTATCCAATGTGGTTAGAGTTTTCTTGAAATTTTTCTGAAATTTCAAATGGATCGGTATGCTTTACCTTATAAATTATAAAAGTGAATTATAAAATCTACATTTTGGCGAAAACCGCATATCGAAATCTTTATTCGTTTCGGAGTTGTTGCTAAATAACTGGTGATAAAAGAAGCAAAAACAAAAAAATCGAGTTTTATGAAGTTAGTATCTGACAAATAAATGATATTATGGAATTAATTAAAGCATGTTAAAGGTTTACTTAATAACCAGATTAAAAAATCTTAATTGAACTAATTGTAAGTAGTAATATTTTTATTTGCCTTCCATCACACTTTATCCAGGCTTTGGACTGGTCCAAACTTTAGCAGACTATTAAAATTTGGAGCGTGTTTAAAGGCCAACGGGCCATAACAAAGCAGAATAACATAACGAGTAACGTATGAAAAACCTTCGTGGCAAAAATACGAAGAAACAGGTAACGAGTAACAAGAACAAGAACAAAATTTTCAGAAAAATTAGGCATTTATGGGATATGTTCAAAATGTTTTCCATCATTCTGAATACAGGGGTACAGCCTTTGTTGTGTTGACGAGACAGCAGTTTTAATTTCCGCCACGGATATGCTGTTTATAGCCGTTCTAATTCTCTCGATCATATTTTCTCGCGTTGTTGGTCGAGTTTTGTAAACGAGATCTTTTATTCTTCCCCATAAATAAAAATCGAGACAAGTTAAATCCGGTGACCTGGCTGGCCAAAGAAATAAACTTCCTCTTCCAATCCACCGGAAAGGGAACTGCTGGTCAAGGTAGTGACGCACTTGGTTTGAAAAATGGGCAGGACATCCATCGTGTTGAAACCACAAATTTCTTCTTGTCGCGAGGGACACGTTTTCTAATAACTGTGGCAGCTCATTAATTAAAAATTGAAGGTATAATTCACCATTTAGAGTCCTATCAAAGATAAAAGGCCCGATAATCTTTCCTTCAACAATTCCGCACCATACATTCACTGTCCAACGATGTTGATGGTCGACTTCACGCATCCAATGAGGATTATTATCACACCAGTAATGCATGTTGTGCAAGTTTACTCTACCATTGCTGGTAAATGAGGCTTCATCTGTCCATAGTACTTTATCCAAAAAACGGCGATCTTCCCTTATCATGTTGAGAAGCCAATGACAATAATTTAAGCGATTGTCGAAATCCAAGTCTAGTAAAGCCTGGTGCAAAACAATATGATATGGATGCATGTTAAAATCCATCAAAATTTTATGAATGGAGCCAACTGAAAGTCCCAAGTCCCTAGAAATTTCGCGAATACTAGCATGTGGATCAACATTGATATAAGCTAAAACGTTTATGATATTCGTCTCATTTCTGACTCTGCGATGCCTTATTTGAGTCGAAGTTGGTTGAACTCTGCCAGTTTCTCTGAGTCGTCTTGCCAAACGAGTAAACACGTGCCTGGAATGATGCGTCCGATTAGGGTACTGCAAAGCATACTCCCTTGAAGCTCTGGCTGCATTTCGAAAGCACTCAAAATACACACCTAACATATCAAATGCCTCTTCATTTGTAAACGGCATTTTTACTTTAGTAACGGAAACAAGAAGTAAACTTTCTTTCACAAGACAATAAACAAACCAAAATGACAGTTACTGCTTTTATTGCCACGACAACGAGGCGCAATGTGTCTGTTGTTTTTCACGGCTTACTGTGACAGTACAAGGAGGCAAATAAGAAATAAGAACGCAATACCTCATGGTATGACATTGCTTACAATTAGTTCAATTAAGATTTTTTAATCTGGTTATTAAGTAAACCTTTAACATGCTTTAATTAATTCCATAATATCATTTATTTGTCAGATACTAACTTCATAAAACTCGATTTTTTTGTTTTTGCTTCTTTTATCACCAGTTATTTAGCAACAACTCCGAAACGAATAAAGATTTCGATATGCGGTTTTCGCCAAAATGTAGATTTTATAATTCACTTTTATAATTTATAAGGTAAAGCATACCGATCCATTTGAAATTTTAGAAAAATTTCAAGAAAACTCTAACCACATTGGATAGCGCCATCTGACTTCTTTTTTTAAAACTAATTTATATCACTGCAGAAGTCCATTAAGAGATGTAAAAATTATCTTTCATATGACACCTTGTTCATTAAAATTGGTTAAGAAGTGTACAAGATATAGCGATTTAAATATGACAACACACATTTGTTTCCCCCACCCTTATTATTAACCCAATGAAAATTTGGCTTAAAGCGAATTCATAGAAAATTGACTCAGCTTTCCAATGACGTTATAAAACTTATATCTTAATTTAGTAATTTTGCTCAAATTTTAAATTTGTATTTTCATTTTGACAGTTGCGCCCCCTTACGGCCAATTTGCAAAGTTAAAAATATTTTTGGACGATTCCTCGTTGCCATTTTAGTCATGAATTTTTTTTTTCCAATTGGCTGCAGTCAAGGGTTCTTGAGATATAGATAGTGTACGCCCTTAACTGAACACCCGGTATAATTGTTACATACACAGTCTTCATTTTTATTTGTTCTATCATATGGGATTCATATCAATATTTCACCATTTCCTTTTTAACTATTGACTTTTGGGCATAATAAAATAAATTTAATAAGTAGTTGTTACATCGACACATAACGCCATTTAATTTAAGTGATTATGAATTCGTATCATTCACATCTAATTTTTCTTCAGAATCATTTAAACAAGATCTTTTTACATTGATTTAAAAAAAAAATTATTTGGCCGCCATTTTGTTTCGCCATCTTAAATTAAAACCCATATTATAGTGCGGGACAGAAAACCGGGCGGAGTCAATTGGTTTAGGAAGGTCGGCCAAGAAATCTCTTTAAACCAGTGGTGTCCCGTCGTTCTTTAAATAATATGGCACTCCTTTTTGACTATACGCACTTCAGATAATTGAAAATGTAACTATGCTTAATGAACCTTTATCTATATTTGTCTGTTTTCTTTCGTGAACCGCACTTCTATATCTCTTTTGTGTTGCAAAAACGGCGACCTTTGGAATTTTAAAATGATTTAATTTTGATTTTTCTTGATCGATTTACCTATAAATATATTTGAGTTCTGTCATTAACGGTTCCCGGGCTACTGCCTACGTCCACTATTATGGGACCACCCAGTATAGTGATACACGATTTACAAGTCCAGATTTTACAAGGGCAGCCAGCATCAGATCCAGTGAACGAGATTTTTCAAAATTTTAATTTATGCAGTTTGACTTTGGGCTACTCGGGTATGCCAAAAGTGGCCGTCTGTTTCCGTTTGTCATATTACTTTATACAGGGGCCGTCATTGTGAAGTACTATCAGGGCGTTTCCTAATTGCGTGCTGATGTTAAAGGGGGTGTTTTATGTCCTAAAAGTCTTAACTTTTGAGATACAGGATGGTTAAGTTTAAAAAGAAAACATTTTTTTTCATCCCAAATCTAATGCTATTTTAGATAACTGTATGGAATTTGATACGCGTCTTCTATGCATTAACGAGCATACGGATTTACCCAGGTTAATTACATATGCACGCCACTGGTAGAAATTTCAAAAATTGATTGTTAATAAAAAATGTCCTTTTATGCATAAAAGACGTGTATCAAATTTTACACAGTTATTTATCTGTAACAGCATCAGAATTAGGATTTAAAAAAAAAATGTTTTTTTAAAACCCTGTATCTCCAAAGTTAAGACTTTTAGGTTCATATTAAACTTTTTTCTTAAAAAGGTCCAAGAATCACCCCCCTTTAACATTAGCACGCAATTATTAAACGCCCTGTATAGTACTTCACAATGCCGCCCCCTGTACAAAGTAATATAACAGACGGAGACAAACGGTCACTTTTAAAATCTTAAAATAAATCTTGTTCACTGGAATCAGTGCTGGCTCCCCTACTATAACTACATTGATGGGTTAATTTTGGAAAAATATGAGTTCTGTAGTTTTTCAGATATTATGTTGCAATATTAGATATTTTTTGACATCCGGTATTGAACAGAAAATTAATTATTTTGAAGCAGTTTATTGACAGCTACTTTATGAAGAATTTTACAAAATATATGAAAAAAACTAAGCCATTTTTGAGGTTTTCAATTTTTAGCCGATGACTCAATCAATCGCTTCTAATTTAATTTTATTTGAATTTTTAATTGAAAATTCACCGGTGTTGCGCTCTCGAATATATTTTTTAACTCCTGCCAATGCAAGTTCAATAGGGTTGAGGTCGCACATGTATGGAGGCAGCCTTGAAGGTGTATGACCGAGGTTACGTAAAAGACCGTCAATATTATACTTTTTTTCTCTAGGCTTGTTGGCTGATATTACTTCATATAATTGATATTTTCTCCATGTTGGATCACATACAAGATCGTTCGATTTAAGCCACGATACCATCTGAGCTTTTGTAGAGTATTTAGTTGGCACTTTATCTTCTACGTGAGAATGTTAAGACGTATACCACGACTGATTTGGGAGGAATGTTAGGTAGAAGGTTCTCGAGCAACCACTTTTCAAAATTATCTCTATTCATCTGTCAATGATAATCTCCAGTTGTTAGTCCAGAGTGAAAAACTAAAGCAGCACCTGGAACAAATCCGGCTTCTGAACCAGCATGAACTATAATAAAGCGGCTACTAGAGCGGTTTCCCTGAACAACACCTGTCACACTTTCACTTTGCCAGCATTTGTTTACTGTCATATCATTATCTACCCAGGTTTCGTCTAGCTACACAATATTGCGTCCTTCTTGCCTATATTGCCTGACAGTTGATAGATATTTCACCCGCCAGTGAAAAATATTTGGTCTCTCAATGAGTAATTCTCGTTTATTTTGGCACTTGCGTCAAACAAAACCATTTGATCGTAAAAGCCGATTTAAGGTTTTATACCCGTACGGAAAATCTATTTTGTTCTTTACAGCACGAAGTAGGGGTTTGCATGTCGGAACCTTCTTCAAGTTTATATAAAAATCCTCTATTGTTCGTCGAATTACTTGAAAATCACCATCGTCAATTTTATCTTTGTATGATAATCGGGGTCTTTTTTTACCAGGAGATTTTAAATGTTCTCTTTGGATTTTTCTTATACTACTTTCCGAAACACCAGTGTAAAATGCAGCGCGTTCTGTTCGATTTTGGATTGGAATAGTCAAACTATTATTTTCACCTTTTCTAGTACAGGCCTCTATAACGCTCGCAATAACTTCACGTGCACCGCTTCGAATTGTTTTTCCTCTCTTGCTCGCTATCGAAATAAATCTCTGCTTCTCAAAATGTATAGGCGCCACTGGAAATAGCTTGAACCTTCTAGCGGTAAGTACATGGAGACTCTAGGCACATCTCAATTACAAGTGGACCAGTGCGAAATTTACTAAATCCTCGATTAATTTTCCGTACCGCTTAGCTGGCGACCTTTATCGGTGAAGCGGCAAACTATTACAACAAATAAAATAACATAAAATTTATTTGCGTACACAAATTTTACTTTTTCGCTTGCTTAAGATTATGAACCTTTATTTTAAGGACCGCCCGGTTTTCTTTCGTGTACCGCACTTTACCTACTCCGTTGGTCGGCAGATACTTCCCAGATATTAAGTTTCTAACTGGTTTTATAGCAATGTATTATTTGGGGTTAGGATCCAGTAAATAAACAAAAGCCCTTTTTTAAAATGTCGACGTTTCGCAACTTTATTGTTGCATCCTCAGGACACATACATTTTATATCCTACATGAAACCCATATTATCAGCCTTTACCTAATCCGTTGTTCCGCAGATTTTCCTAACCCCAATTAATATACTATTCTAACAAGAAGATTGTTAGCCAAGACCATTTAGGAACTTAATATGTAGGAAATATTTGCGAACCAACGAAGTAGATAAAGACTGATAATATGGTTTTCATGGAGGATATAAAATCTATATGTGTCTTGAGAATGCAACAATGAAGTCGAAAAACGTCGACAACTTAAAAAAAGACTCTTGTATTTTTTACTGGATCAACATAAAAACAAGAGGATTGTTTAAGAAAACCATTTAGAAACTTAATATATCGAAAATACCTGTAGGATATTGATTCTATATATGTGTCCTGAGGATGCAACAAAAAAAATCTTTTGTTTCTTTACTGGACCCTAACCCCTAATCATGCACCACTCTAACATAACCACAAGAGGATCTTTAACGAAAACTATAGAAGCATAATATCTGGGAATGATCTGCGGACCAACGGAGCAGGTAAAGACTGATAATATGGGTTGCATGCAGGATATAGAAACTATATATGTGTCCTGAGGATGCAACAATAGAGTTGCGAAACGTCGACTATTCAAAAATAGACTTTTGTTTTTTTACTGGACCCTAACCCGAAATATTACACCACTGTAACATAACAAAAGGTTTGTTAACGAAAACCATTTAGAAACTTAATATCTGCGGAACAACGGAGTAGCAAAAAACTGATAATATGGGTTTCCTGCAGGATATAGGATCTATATATGTCTTGAGGATGCACAAATTAAGTTCCGAAACGTCGACAAAATTTCAGATAAATAGGATGAGTGTTTTTTTAATAATATCTTTTTTATCATTTCACTAGGCCGCCGTTTTATTTCGCCATATTGAATTTTTACCAAAAATCCCCATATGACCCTTAATTTTTGACGAAAATTTGAAGTTAATCGGTTAAGTAGTCTTTAAGCTTTGCTCTGAACTGACAGACAGACAGACCGACAGACAGACAGACAGGCAGAAAGACCGCAGACGGACCGACAGATGTCTAAAAGTGAGGTTCACGGTTACAAACATTTTATTTGGCCGCCATTTTGTTCGGCAGTCTTGAATTCGTACCACTATTTTAATAGTTGATTCCTATACCACAATTAGTTATGGCACACCATTTGAAATCAATCCATAAGCAGCTTTCCAGGTTGAATTTTTAAATATTTTATTAGGCCGCCATTTTGTTCTGCCATCTTGAATTTGTAACAAAATATTATCTGTTGATTCCAACATAATACTAGATGTTTTTCCAAAATTTGAGATAAATTGGATGAGTAGTTTTTTAATAATAATTTTTTTAACATTTCACTAAGCCGCCATTTTGTTTCGGCGTATTGGATTTTTACCAAAATTATACAAGGTCATCCCCATATGACTCTTAATTTTTGACATTTCAAGTCAATCGGGTAAGTAGGTTTTTAACTACGCCGCGAACAGAGAGAACAGACAGACAGATTGACAGACAGACAGACTGACAGACAGACCGACAGACAGACGATTTGTTCACGAGGGAAGTAAAAATCGAGGGGTTCTTATATATTTACATTTCAGTCCTCCCTATCCAATCTCCCTGAGTGTATAGTCTTAAAACAAGATATCTTTTTACTTTCCTCGTTAGTGACATCGTAAAAAAATGACACTTCCATATTTTTAAAGATCTTTTTCAGTATCCCAAATGTCGAAAATAGTATATTACCTATCTAGGTGGAAAGTGTTTCATTCCTGTCGAGAGAAAAGGAACCGTTTCTCGTGACAGGAATGAAACCTTTTCATCGAGGTTTGTATACTATTTTGTTTATGCCTTTTAAATGCAAATGATGTTTTTGGTGATAAATATAACTATGTGAGAAATTAACAAAGTAAGACTCCTATATACCCACAATACCCCACACCATCAACAAATAAAAAGTCAAATTGACATTTTTGACAATGCTTACTATGGTACTAAACAAGCCAGGCATACAAACTTAAATTTGTTGCATTTTTGATAGATTGTCATCAAAAGACTGTTTTCGAGGACAATGAGCGGTATGTCACTTTTCATCCGGATAAATGCCAAAGTCAGAAATATGTTTCTTTCAAACTTTTAGAATGTCAGAAATGTCAACATTATATACGTGGTTGTAAATAAACATCTTTCCCATTTTCCCTAGCTGTGATGGAAACAGCTAAAAAACCGATTTCATATTTTGTTCAGTTCGGTCATTTATATTTGTACATATCTTTATATATTTGACATTGTTAATCTTTTTACAAAGCAGGATAATAGCAACTATGTATATATGTATATATATATATATATATATATATATATATATATATATAGTGTGTCTACTTAAGTTCTCTACTTATGGGAAACTTTTTTATTAGTAGTTTTACGGAAAAAAGTAACTCTTTATAAAAAGTTTTGCTTTCTGCCAAAATAATATTAAAATATTCAAACCTCAGATTGCATATACAGGGTGGTCAAAAATTCCAAAAATCGAAATTGACTGAGAAAAGTACCTTTAATTTTTATTTTATAGCAAAATGTAATACAAAATCTTACTTAGAATAAAAAAAACATATCTAGCACTAGATTCGTTGCTTCCTATCTGAAATCACTTCTTAAGGAATGTAACACTTTGCCTTCTTACTGGCAAGTCCAGTTTCTTACTTTTGTTCCTACCTACATACCAGCAAAATTTCCCTATTTATCGATTGTTGATAATGACATTGTCACTGCCATTGTCAACCACAATATTGTATTACTTTATTAAAACACCAGTTGAATCAGTGAATATTATAGTAAAAAGAAATGCCGCTGAAATTAAGCAAAGAAGATAAAATTGAAATAATTTTAATTGTCGGAGAAAATTATAAAACATTTCGAGAAGCTGCAGACATTTTTAACAACAGACACCCCGATAAAAATATACATTTCACAACAGTGGGGAATGTTCTAACTAAGTTCAAGACCTTTGGAAATGTAGAAAATAACTTTAACAAGAAACGGAGGTCAAGGGTTGCGAATGACGAAACTACAAATCAAGTAATGCTCTCTGTGAAAGAAGACCCTAAAAAGTCCCTACGCAAAAGGTCAGCAACATTGCCAAATAACGTAGGTAAAGATACAGTTTCAAAAATATTGAAAGAAAACAGTTTTCGACCTTACAAACCAAAATTTATACATACCTTAAGACCAGGAGACTTTGAGCAACGGTTCGAGATTTGCTGTCTGATACAAGGGGAGCTAGAAGATGATCCTTTTATGGCAAGACGCATTATTTTTACCGATGAAGCAACGTTTACTTCCAATGGGTTTATAAGTTCGCAAAACTGTCGTTGGTGCAGTGACGTTAACCCTAATTTTGTTATACAAACTCGTGATCAGTATTCATTCAAAACAAATGTGTGGTGCGGAATTTATAAAGATAGAGTAATTGGATCAGTTTTTTTCCGACATAATTTAAATATTGGATTTTCTAAATACTTACTTGTACGATTTTATTCATGAACTATCCATAAGTGAGAGGTTCCCAATATGGTACCAGCAGGATGGCGCACCATGCCACGGAGCAAGGGATGTAAGACAATACTTAAATTTTATCTTTAATGGACGAGTAATCGACAGGTATTCTGATATTTTCTGGCTAGCTAGATCTCCGGACTTGAACCCTCTTGATTATTTCTTTTGGGGCTACTTAAAAGAGAAAGTGTATCTAAAGAGGCCATTTCAGAATGTTGATCATTTGGAGAGGGTAATTAGGGAAGAGATACAGGCCATAACGCCTGCCACGTTTTAAGAGAATTTTCTGTAAGAACGATTATCCGTATGGAAAGAGATGGTGGATATGTTGAGGCAAATGTGCAATGACGGAACAGTTAGTTTTTATTGTTAATTAAGTTATTTACATGTAATGTTTATTAGAATTAAAATTAGTGAAGTTATTTTCTACATTTCCAAAAGTCTTGAATTTAGTTAGAATATTCCCCACTGTTGTGAAATGTATAATTTTATCGGGGTGTCTGTTATTAAAAATGTCTGCAGCTTCTCGAAATGTTTTATAATTTTCTCCGACAATTAAAATTATTTCAATTTTATCTTCTTTTCTTAATTTCAGCAGCATTTCTTTTTTCTATAATATTCAAACTGATGTTTCAATAAAGTAATACAATATTGTGGTTGACAATGGCAGTGACAATGCCATTATCAACAATCGATAAATAAGGAAATTTTGCTGGTATGTAGGTAGGAACAAAAGTAAGAAACTGGACTTGCCAGTAAGAAGCCAAAGTTTTACATTCCTTAAGAAGTGATTTCAGATAGGAAGCAACGAATCTAGTGCTAGATACGTTTTTTTATTCTAAGTAAGATTTTGTATTACATTTTGCTATAAAATAAAAATTAAAGGTAATTTTCTCTTGAGTCAATTTCGATTCTTTGGAATTTTTGACCACCCTGTATATGCAATCTTAAGTTTGAATATTTTAATATTATTTTGGCAGAAAGCAGAACTTTTTATAAAGAGTAACTTTTTTCCGAAAACTACTAATAAAAAAGTTTCCCATATGTAGAGAACTTAAGTTGACACACTGTATATATATATGTATATATATATATATATATATATATAAATATATGTATATATATATATATATATATATATATATATATATATATACATATGTATTTATATATATACAGGGTGTTCAAAGTTAAGTTGGCACCATTGTTAACCTTTTTGTTATGAGAGCTATGATGTCGGTTAAATTATAAAAGTTTTGTTTTTTTTCCTGCTGATTACGATAGTGAAAAACTATAGAACGTACGGTTCTCGAGATATTTGCAAAAAAGTATATTTTTTTAATAGAACATCCTGTATATGTCTATTGCATTCGATTCGCCGTCAAAAATGTAATAAGAGTTGTTTTTTATCATTTTGACATTAAAAAATTCAAATAACAGAGAAAACAGCAATTTTTAATTTTAATCTAGTTACCTATGGCATAAAAACAATAATAGAGACGGCGCCACGGTGGAAGGGATGAGATATCCAGTAAGACAAAACTCCATACTACAAGTTTCAGATAATTACCCTTTTTTGCTCTAGAACTAAAGTAAAATGTCATACTTGGTTAATGCATATTAAAAAATTACCATAGTAGGCCATGAACCAATTAAAAGTTATCCAAAGTCGTCTGTCACTCTAGGCGTCTCAGTAATGTTTGCTTTGATTGCGAAATAACGCATATTTTAAGTTATCTTAGTGTACCTAAAATTACATATAAAAACTACCGGTATGGCAAACGGACAGAGGGGTATGTAAATTTTAAATTAGTGTAGAATTTTTTCCTTTATTGCATAAACTTTCGTCTCTTTTTAAAACTTTATAAACATATGCATCAAAACAACTTTTTCTTCAAAGTTGAACTACTCTGGACATTTAAAAAAATAGGTAAAAAAAGGTATTTCTGATTTTCATATAAAACTGAAGTTTACGATATTCTGTATAATATATCCAAAAATGGTTTGCCTCTATTTGCCGCTTTTTGAGATTTTTAATATTTTATGATTCTCACGCAGTTATGTTAGTGTGAAAAATGATTTTTTGTACGACCTTAAAGAAATTTATTAAAGATTTTATATTTTTTATTATTATTTGGTTCATTACTAAATCGCTAGGGTCGTAAGAGGGCATGTTTATGATGGAGAGGTCCTCATACACCTCATAATTTTGACCTAGTAAAGGAAAAAATTAGTTTTTAATTAATACAGATAACATTGCTTGTTATACAATCAGAGATATGCAGAAACTTTCTTGGCTATAGTCAACATTAAAACTTTACGTAAAAATGCTACTTGACAGATTTTTCAGTTATTTATTCCAGGAATTTGCCTGGCTGTCACGTGACTTTGACATAATTTTAAAAAAGTTTCTGCATAGGTCCAAATGTATTCTTTGCTAAATCTGCGAGGGATATTTTGGAAAATATTTCATATTACAAAACAGCTTTCCTTTAATATTCCTGGCTTGACCCCGAATCGTATTTTAGGTATAACTCGGCAAGAACTTTTTATCGCTTTACGGCAAAATGGCAAGTTTTCGCCTATGTCCAAGGAATCCAAGAAGTGCCTTAAAGATTAAGCAGGCTTAATAATCAAAACCTCGAAAATCCTAAGTTGCTCGAATCATCCATTTTGACTTTTTTATCCGATTTAAATAAAAAATGGAAATCATGTCACAGAACATACACAAAATTCGTTTCTATATATGATTCTTGGTTAACAAAAAGCATTAATCTGTCTAGGTTATTTCAAATAAAGAAAACGGGTGGTAGACCGACAAAACATTTTGCCGAATGTTCAGCTCGAACTAAAACACGCAAAATTCAAAATCTTGTGGCCAGCAAATCAATACAAGAGCTAGCCACAGCTACCAGAGTAAGTTTGAATCTTTCTGGTAAAAAAGACGCAGCCTTTTTAGTTAAACAAGCAACATCTCAAACTAACCAGGCAACTGAAATAAAAAATGCTTTTCTTGATAACCAAAAAATCTCAAGCAGTTTTACGTCCACGGAAGCCTTGGCATTATTAACTGACCTAAAATTAAGTAAAAACCAGTATATTTCACTACGAGCTAGGTTAAAAGAAAAGGGATATAAAAATCTTATTCCATCATATGATCTGGTTCAAGTCGAGAAATGTAAATGTTATCCCGCTAAAGAGGCTATAAAAATAGTCTTCAGCTGAGATTCAATTACAGCCACTACTGGATATTACTGCGCACAGAATTTTAGAAGTTCAAAAAGATGTTCTGGAAGCTTATATACCAAAAGAAAAACCTACAGAGTTGCAGTTTATACACAAATGGGGTATTGACGGGAGTTCTGGGCAGGCAAGGAACAAGCAAAGATTTTTGGATCAAAATGTGAATGATGCAGATTTACTCTTAGTTTCATTGGTTCCATTTCAAGTCCGACACAACTTATCAGACAAACCGGATACACAAAAAATTATTTGGAAAAACCCTAAATGTTCATCTACAAAATTCTGTCGTCCAATAAGTTTTCAGTTTAAAAAAGAAACAAAAGAAACCACAAAATTTGAAGTAAATAAAATAGAGAACCAAATTATAAATTTAATTCCAACTGTAGTACCCTTTCATCAAACAAACATTATTATAAATCACAAATTATTCCTTACTATGTTGGATGGCAAAGCAGGTAGCAACTTAACGGATACGTCAACTCAAACCTGTAACATTTGTAAAGTTACACCTAAACATATTAACAATTTGGAATATGTTAAAGAGCTGCCCGTAAACAAGGACAATTATAAATACGGGTTATCATCGTTACATACCTATATCCGTTTCTTTGAATGCCTGATTCATGTAGCTTATAGATTAGAAATAAAGAAATGGCAAATAAGAGATGTACAAGAAAAACAAAATTTTGAAATCAGGAAAGCTCATATTATTGACCAGTTTAAAAAGGAACTTGGATTATTGATAGATCTTCCTAAGCAGGGTGCAGGATCCACCAATGATGGCAATACTGCGCGCACTTTTTTTGAGAACTATGAAAAATCAGCTTTAATAACAAACTTAGATCAGACTTTAATATGGAGATTTTATATTATATTGCTTGTTATATCCGCAGAATATGAAATAGACACTGAAAAGTTTCGTAGCTATACTTACGATACAGCAAAACTTTTTGTTGATCTATATAATTGGTACAAAATGCCCCAAAGTGTTCATAAAATTTTAATTCATGGGGCAGACATAATAGACGACTTTATTCTGCCAATTGGACAGCTCGCTGAAGATGCCCAAGAGAGTAGGAATAATGACTACAAATTTTACAGGGAGCATAATACGCGAAAAAACTCAAGAGAAAATACAAACGAGGATTTAATAAAACGAATGTTGATAACGTCTGATCCAGTCATTTCTTCCATGCATCCATCACGATCATATAAATCTCTAAAAGAATATCCTTTAGAAGCCAAAGCGTTATTTAAATGTGTTGAAATTCCTAATTTATAGTTGATTCCTTTTATTACATTGTTACTTTCCCAATATACTAGTTTGCTTTTGCTTAAAGAGTTTTATTTACTATTTTTTTGTACCAGGCGCGTGTGGTGCAGGAATTTATAGAAGGGATATCTCATAAAACTTGTTTCTTGGGGCAGCATATATTAACGTTTAGGTAGAGTGTTAAATTAATTTAAATTGGGTACCAAAATATACCAAAATCCTAATAAATAGCACCCCAGAAAGCAAGTTATATTAGGTTATTCAAAATGATCCATCTTTTTGCAAACCCTGTATGATAATGAAAATATTCACTAGGTTTTAGTAAATTCTTAATTATTTCTTCACTTTTGGTCAAGATAATTCTATTCCAATTCTTATGAACCAATATATAGTTTTGTCTTACTGGATTCGCTGACATTCACTAACTCTAATGTCAAGCTATTTTCAATAGTAAGCTTGCTCTATTATTAATAGAATAAAAATGGTGTTTACTCACTTAGAGAAGTGTGATATGGTGGAAATCTATATTTTGTGCAGAAAAAATACTACTGGGGCACTTCAGCGTTATAGCGGGAAGTATCCAAATCCCAATCTCCCTGACCGTCGTGTATTTTTAAAGCTTTATCGCAAATGGAGGCCTCATACCGATACATTTCAAAAATCGAGGAGAAGGAAGAACTTTATAATAAGTGAAGAAACTGAAATAAATGTGTTAGCGAACTTTGAAACCTATCCTGAAAATTCCATAAGTGACCTTTGCAGTGACAGTGGTTTGTGTTTAGGAAATATTCATGTCGTTTTAAAAAAGCACAAATTTGTTCCATACATTCCGTTTTAAAAAAGCACAAAAAAAATGCCCCGTATATTGATCAAAATTTAAACATTCTAAAATTGATAGAAATAGTTTTTCAGTACTTCTCGTATTGTAGATAGAGATAGAGAAAATTAGAAAATAATCCTGGATTTTTGGAAAATTTGAAGTGTATCAATGTGTTATCGAGGTTCTTATTTATCACCCTGTATAGAATATTTACCCAGGTAGTTCAAAGTTGTGCATTATCCGGTTTATTTTCGAAGAATTTGGTGTCTAAGTTTAGTTAGAAACTAATCCGATTTTTTCGGACATTTTTAAATTAAGACAAAAAAGATAAAGCGTGACATTTATTATATTTTTGACAGCGGATTAACTTAAGTAAAAAATATACAGGGTGTTCTATTAAAAAATTGCCTATTTTTGAAACATTCTTCAAAGGAGACGTTCAATAGTTTTTTGCCCTCGTAATGAGCGAAAAAAAAACACAAAACTTTCTTAACTCAACTAACATACTAAGTTCAATAACAAAAAAGTTAGCAATGGTGCTAACTTAACCATTCGAAAAATTTGCTTCGCGTCACTTCATAAAACTATTTGTGGTTAATTATAAATTATCCTGCATTGATTAAGAAACCGAGTACAAAATCAAGTCGTCTTTGGAAATCCCTGCTTCCAAGGTTTGTATTAGGCGATACCAGTTGTAGGGAACAAATTCGTGTTTTTTTTTATACGGCACGAATAATTACTAAACACAAACCACTCTCATTGCAAACATGTTAAACATCACTCTTCTGTTGGGTTTCGAATTGAGTGGTTCTCTGTGTATCGATAAGCAAGTGTATGTGAAGACGACATGTCGAGTCAAACGCGCCGAAGTTGCAAAATTTCTCCTGACAAATTTTATTATATTTGTGGAGAATTTCTGGTGAAATCACAAGCCAGGTCATTTTCCGAAAATGTAAAAAAACCTACTTTAAATATTTTGGTGTGTTAATTGGGGATCAAGATAAGCGGTGGGCTCCCCATGTGTGCTGTGTTAGTTGTAGTGTATCATTGGTGCAGTGGATGAAGGCAAAGAGAAAAAGTATGCCTTTTGCAGTTCCAATTGTATGGCGGGAGCCCACCAATAATTCTGACGATTGTTGAAGACTGAAGGTTATTCCAAAAAGGGAAAGCACAATATAGAATGTCCAAATTTGCAAAATTGATTTGGGAGATATTGGAGATAAGGCAGCTCAGAAGAACAGTGCACCGATCCCACTTTTACCACAGGTCCCAGTTCCGGCGAGCCACATTTGATTGTTCAAAGTGAATTTAATGATTTAATACGTGATTTCGGGTATCCAAGCAACAGTCAGAACTTCTGGGTTCCCGTCTTAAGGAATGGAAGCTATTGCTATGCTATGGTGCCAGAATGTCATTAAAAATTCACTTCCTCCATTCCCATCTGCCATTTTTTCCTAAAAATTCGTGAGCTGTTAGTGACGAGCAGGGTGAAAGGTTTCCCCAAGATATCAGAACAATGGAAATTCGGTACCAAGGACGATGGGATCCAGCCGTGCTGGGTGACTACTGTTGGTTTTTGAAGAGAGAAGATAGGACACCTCATAAACGGAAAAAATAAAGTTTAATTAGTGTTTTAAGTTATTTTTCTCGTTTGCTTTTCTCTTAGATTTATGGTATGTTTAATAGGCGAAAACTGTAAACATAGTCAATAAACAGGGTTAAGAATTTTCTGAAATCATTTTTTCTATAGATAGATATTAAGTATCGTAACATTCGATATGGTTCTACAACTCTAACAAGGAAACTCTACGTGCTACAACTTTCTATGTGTCATTTTCGTATTTGGATAGGTCCATTCTATTAGATTATGTTATTCTGATTTGTGTTAAAACAAAAAAAAATGTTTTTTTGTCGGCCAGTGTTATTAAGTTATTGCTAAAACTAAATTTTCCTACATGAACCAAGTTTTAAAAATAAACGACGCGCGACAGTTTGGGGAGATCGCGTTTTGAATACTTTTCGCTATAACGCTGAAGTGCCTGGGGAGTATTTTTTCTGCGCAAAATATACATTTCCGCCATATCACACTTCTCTAAGTGAGTAAACACCATTTTTATTCTATTAGTAATAGAGCCAGCTGTCTATAGAAAATAGCTTGACATTAGATTTAGTAAATGTCAGCGCAATGTCTACTATTGTTTTTATGCCATAGGTAACTAGATTAGAATTAAAAAATGCTGTTTCGACGGCATCGGCGAATCGAAAACATATACAGGGGTGTTCAATGCAATTGCAAATATCTCGAGAACCGTAAATTCTATTTTTTTCTACTTTCACTATCGTAATAAGCAAGAAAAAATACAAAACTTTCATAATTTAACCGACATCGTAGCTCTCATAACAAAAAAGTTAGCAATGGTGTCATCCTAACTTTGAACACCCTGTATATAAATGCACCGACATTTTGGTAAACAGAAATGTCCGTTTTGCTCCGGTTGGTAACTCTGGTGTGGTTTTGTGTGTTAAGTTTGTCGCTAGTTGTACCCGTCTCTTAACTAGTTGACTATAGTTGACTGCACCATAAGAATGTTAAAAAGTGAAATCAAAGTTTTTGCTGTGTACTAAACCGTTGTCTTAGAAATCAACTTATGGATGCCAATCTGTAACCCTCTTTACTGAGTCGATTTATTTAATTAATCATTTACTGTAGAAAAAAAGGAAAGCTTGTCTACAAGGTTAGATAATACCAGAGTCAATTGATGGTAACAAACAGAATATCACTGGATATCCGGGTCATTAGGTGCTCAAAATGCAAAACTGTTTAAATAAAGAAGGCAATGAAAGGTGTAATTGATAACTGATGAGCTTCTGTGCGCCTCTCTAGTTTTCCGCGACGTTTCATTGGCGTAAGGTTTCATTATTCGTCAAATAACTGGATTTAACTCAATTAAACACGAAAGAATTGCCACAAAAATCTTTCCGTGTTACAAGCAAAAATTGGGTTTTAATGGAAATTTTATTCATTTAAAAAACGGGATGTCTTTAAAACTTAAACAAATAGCGATAGAGAATTTTTAATATTAAGGTACTAGCTGAACATCATACTACTGTAAACCAATTATCCTTTTAATTTATTTAAATATGAAACATTTATATAGGGTGTTTTAGAAAACTGTATTACAGTTCGTAGGGAGATTCCTCACAAAAAAAAAACAGGCAAAATGAAAACCACTGAAGCAATTGGATTATAATTTTTGGCGTGAAAGGTATTTTGACTTTATTTGTTGATACATATGCTAGTAATTCAGGATGTGACTCTTTAACAAATGTTAGATATAAAATTTTATTTATAAACCTTTATGTTTCAAAACGGATATTTTTCAAGATAAAAAGTCATTCTTTGTTTTTATTTTTTTAATATTTTATATCTTTAAAGGTAACTGAATGAAAATTGGGACGCGAGTATTACGTTTTGTAGTATCTATACAACATTATTACTAACATTGGGACCAATCTACAGGGTGATAATTACTTCTCCCGTAAAAGAGAATTACAGATCTTTACGTTTTAGGGTCAAGATTGCAGTGTGATATAAAGACAAATCTTTGGTACGAATTCAAGATGGCAAAAAAAAATTCCGCCGAAATAAAATATTGGTAGAAATTCACGTTCATTAAAATTGCACGCACATTACTTTTAAAAACGATTTCTCGATACTTAACATTGATAAAGCGCATTGTCTATCTTGGCCCAACTTCTCAACAAAATTTTTAAGCCCTCGAAAAACTCCTGGATTTTCAGACAAAGCCGTTTCACCATGGCCACGTAGTGCCAGCTCGAATGCCCCACAAAATTTTACACAATCTATAATTTTGTTTAAAATATAACGATTTTTGGATAAATTTTTTTAAAACCTCTAAGGAATTTTCTATAAGCTGTGTCTAGCTGAGTGCGAATATCAACACTTCCGACTGTAGTGTAGTTCACTGAACATTTCATGTGATCTGCAGAAAACGCATGTTTTTTATTCTTTATTTTAAATATTTTAAGTCTTTAACACTGGTTTTGCACCATAATGAATCCGACGAGTCCTTAGAAAACAACAAACAAACATAACAGGAAAATGAGTTAGAAACTTCACAACCACATATCCAAATAGCTAAATCCAACATACTTCTGCGAAAGTTTCGATGAACCTCTTTATTTTTGTCTACTAGTTTGTCGTATACTAAGTTCTGGCAAATTGCGACCACTTACCTAGAATTCGGTTATTTTCTCAAAATTAAGTTCGTTAGCACTCTTTAGTTGTTTAATTTTTTGCACTACCGACATTTTATTTCATCTACATTCACAACTCAAACATAGACCACTTTGAAATTGGTTATTTTTTCAAAATTAAGTTCCTAAGCACTTTTTAGTGGTTTATTTTTTTGCACTAGTCACTATCAACATTTTATTTTCTGTATATTTCCAACTCACACATGGATCATAAAAATAAAAAAATATATATTACAAAAAGCAGTATATAAATCAATTTTCATCGATTAAAAACGTCCGAAACAATATTGATTTTTTTTTGCTCATTAAGGTTTTTGTAATTTTTTTTATTTCTAGCCTTGAGTAAAAAGGTAATAGATTTCATCAGAAGATAAAAAAGTAATAAATCTATCCAAAAGGTAATAGATCTATTATAATTGTAATAACCTGGCAACACTGTCGGCTGATGACTTAAATCGCGATTTCATATTCCATTTGCTATCACCTTCGGCTGCCGCTCGGTAGCTGTGAAATCTTCGGGTACTTTCGTCAAGCTTTAAGGTAATCAGGGCAATTCGGACTGCCCAGCCTAGCTTAGTATAGCGTATTTTATTATGCCCAGTGTTACCAGATCTACTGTGATAACAGTAGATCTACTGGTTTTAGCTTCCACCTACTGTTCTAATGTTTTCACGTCAAAATCTCCTGTTGAAATTTTCACGTACGATAAAAAACGTCAGCAGCCCCAATTTTGCCATCTATGCACACTGAAAATATTCGCTCTGCTTTTTATTGTTGATTTAAATCCATGAAAAATATCGTTAAAAAACATCGGTGTACTAAACATAGAACTTCTAAAAAATCGATATAAAAATATGGATATTTTCAGTTTATATATCGACGTTTCATAAACATCTAAAAACGTGCATCCCTAGTGGCCGCTAAAGTGGCTTGTCGCCCCCCGATTTTGGTAATAAGCCGTCGGGGAATCCCCTAGATCAATGCTTTACTTTTCAGACCGGTATTCCCGTATACATATGTAATTAGCTGAAGAGGAGTAAGTAATGAATTTAGGTTCTCGTTTAAAATAGAGTTAAAGTTAAATTGTTTGCTTGTTTCCTAGTTTTACCTACTCGTCAGGTAGACGAAAATCATTGAACAAACTAAACACTAAGGCAAGGGCTAGTTCTGACAGCTACGAAAAGTTTCTTCTTGCGGAATTATTCTGGTTGGTTAAAGAATCGATTTGAACATAAATCTGGCCAATCAGGTCAATTTCGTAAAAAAATATTCTTATTACGCGTCTGTCAAAAATAAATTTAAGGGTTTAGGTTATGACTTATGGGCAGAAATTCCTATTTTCTCGTTTTTCAATATATTTTGTTTATTCTATGAAAAAAAAACGCGTTAAATAAAAACCTACTGTTCAGACAGGCGATTCTACTGTTTTTTTTTGGTCCTGTCCTGTTGTTGATTAAAAAATCCATCTGGCAACACTGATTATGCCTAAGGCACACAACGAGACAATTCGAACCGCCGCGCGCGGGTAATAGTGTAGCGTATTTAACTTTTCCCAAGGTTCGCGTTTTATGACAACTATTAGGAGAGACGGTCAAACGAATAATTTATTGTCTAAAATATTTTTGGGGGGTCATTGAGCAAATTACTCTATGGAAGAGCCGCCACTGCAAAAATCAGGGATGTATGAATTAAAATGTAGTTCTTGCGAAAATGTATATATTGGTTAAACGTGTAGATCTTTTTGTAAACGTATCAAAGAACACAAAACACCATATATTAAACAAAAAAGTGATTCTAATTATGCACAATATTTATTAGAAATAAATCATAATTTTAATTAATTAATTTAAAACGTTGCATTCAGCCAATAAAAGTTACAAGTTAAATTACTTGGAAAGTCTAGAAATTAATAAAAGGAAAAACCATAATATTTTATTGAACGATCAAATGGACCTAAATGGTTCCCCATTGTTGAATCTTTATAGCAGAAATCTGCTAGGGTTAGGTACATAGGCTCTTTTATTACTGTTAAAAAATCTTAGTATGAGTCTTAAGTCGGTTTTTGAAAAAGACACAGTTGAAACAGCTGTCAAACGGAAATAAATTAGTGAAAATTACTAAACAAATATAAGTAGTTGGTTTATTTATTATAGTAGTGATAATGAATTTCCATCAAGTAACGGCTAACTCGATAAATTATCGATCAATTGAACTTAAATAGTTCCCCATTGTTAAATCTAGATATCTGAAGAAGCCACAGTGCTGCGAAACAATTGTCATGTGTTTATAATTTTTTTGTAAAATACATTAAGTGGAAATTTTAAACAATTGTTATCGTTTCTTTGGTTATTTCATTTTTACCAACCAAAACCAAGATCGATTATAATACGTTTTTCGAGTGCGTAAATATTTTTACTAAAACAACCCCTACTGCACGTGTTCTAAACCGTTCCAAAACTACAGCGACGCTTTGATGGTCAGCAGCGGGGGGCCCAGCGATATACAGCGTGTTTCACGTCCGGGGGAGCTTCGTTAAATTATTCCAAAGACTGAGCCCGATACAGAATCACTCAGTCGATCAATCGGGGCCCAGTCTTATGATTTGCATGAAACACAAGAGAATTATTATTGCAATGGACGCACGACAATTCTTTGCTACAATAAACCCTTTTCGGATGCCGCCAGTTTAATTAAAAGGTAATTGGCATGAAAATAACGTCAAGCCTAACGGTCTGAGTCAATAATTAGTGTTTAATTGGTGATTAGGCAAACTAATCAACCGGAACGTATTATTTTTACCTTCACGGACAGTTTTGTTCAGTATTTATCACTCTATAAATATAAGTACAGAATCCCGAAAATCGAGTTTTTGCATTTTCGACGGTTTATTCCCGACATATATCGAATACTGGTTATTCAATAATGGAACTATACTGGGAGTTCCAGAATATGTGTGCAATCTCTCGGATTTGGGTAGCTTGTAAAAAAGGGTGTAAGTTCGTATAAAGTGTCAAAGTGAATTTTTACTTCCCTCGTAAAAGGAAAGTATTGCAATTGTGAAAAAATCACCCGCCGAGAGTTTTTCAGGTCTTCACGTTTCAGGGTCCCTAGATGCCGAAAAACATGTTTTCTCAATTCCCTCGGTCTGTCTGTCTGTCTGTCTAGTCGCGGCATAGCTAAAAAACTACTTACCCGCAGGGGCGTGCGATGAAATTTTAAGAAAGGGAAGCAATTTTTAATTTAATTTAATTAAATTTTTTATACATTTAAGTGTTGAAAAATTGCGTTCTGCTGTACAGAGTGTTCGGATTTGGTTGCAAAAGCAGGGTATCTCGATGCCGTTTTCTTTTGTTTTCTTGGAAGCAAATGACATTTCCCAATTTTGTAGGCGTATATAAAATATAGCGCTAGTTTTTTGTATTTACTTATTGTGTAAATATATATTTGTATTATTATGGAAGAAAACCAAACTTTCGAACATTATGAAAAGTACGATATGTTAGCTTGTTTTATATTAAGTAATGAAAATGTTGAAACGGCTTCTGAGATGTATTTTAACAGGTAAATAGTTAATTTTTAGGTATGTTGAAATATTATTGCTTAATTTTTATTTAGATATCCAGAAAGGAGGCCACCTAATATAGCCAATTTTTATCGGATAAAAAAGAATTTACTTAATCACGGATCATTTATCAAACCTCGTACATATAATAAAGAAAATCGGGAGGCTGAGGAAATTACGGTTTTGGCTAATGCAGAAGCTTACCCTACAAACTCTTGTAGGGCCAGTGAAAAGAGCATAAAGATTCCAAAAACTACAGTTCAAGAAATTCTAAAAAAGCACAAATACCACCCATACAAATTTAGGCTCGTGCAGCACTTACAGCCAGGGGATGCAGAGCGTCGGGTAGTCTTCTGCAATTGGTTTCGAGAAAGATGCGATACGGTTAGAGATTTTGAAAGGAAGGTTATATGGCCAGACGAAGCACATTTCAGTCATTCTGGTATACTCAATACGCACAATAGTAGATTCTGATCCCAGGAAAATCAACACCAAATATTTCCCAAAAGACAGCAGGGCAGGTTTGGTCTAAATGTGTCCTGCTTCATATTAGGAACACATATAAAATTTTATATATTTGAGGGAAATCTAACAGCCAATCGCTATATAGAAATTTTAGAGGCAGCTATACCTGAATTACTTGACGATGTTCTTTTAGGGCAAATTAACGAAATTTATTTTCAACAGGACGGTGCTCCTGCACACAATTCTGGAATGACGAGATTATTTCTGGACAATAATTTTACCAATCAATGGATCGGAACAAATAGACCTATAAGATGGCCCCCTATGTCCCCAGATTTGTCGATTTAAAATTTCTTTCTATGGGGATATCTGGAAAATAGAATTAACAAAGACCACTATGATAATGTCCAAGGTTTAGGAAATGCAATAAGAGAAAATTTTCGCTATTTACAAAATCATCCCGTTATTTTGCTTAATTCCCTAAAACGAATACGAAAATTGTGTGAAGCATGCATAGAATAAAATGGAAATCAGTTTGAACAGTTCTTTTGATTGCCTTGGTTACTGTAGTTCTTATACGACAGTTGATTTTTGCTAAAAGGCTTGTTACATAATAATTTATTACTGTTTTGTTCTTGTGTTACATAAATCTAGGTAGGTGGTACTTTTTTGGTGCGAAATTATCAATACATATTTTGATAAATACATTTAATTACATATTTATTTTGATTTATTGTTAAGATGTAGATATTGTTAACGACTTTAAATAAAAGGCAGCATTGTTTTGCATGGCCTACTGCAAAATTTGGGATGATAATTATAAAAATTAGGATTTTTGTTGTTGTTTATTAAAATAGACCCATACTATTATATATTTTTGAGAAGCTTTTAAAAGGATAAATTAATTTCTGGACAAATATACAGGGTGTCCCATTTAAAAAAACACAACTTTGGGTCATATCTAAAAAATAACAACTCAAATGAAAAATATGACTACGCCACTGGATCCAGCGTAAAAAACTGCATAAGCAGCAATTTTTCCCTTTGCGTTAAGTTAAAGGATAACCGAGATACGAGGGAGGGCCCAAAATGCAAAATTTTCTATTTCGCCCTGTATCTCATAAACGAAGAAGGCTATGAAAATTTTGTTTACGGCTTCACGAGTTTCACAAAAAATTAGCTCAGGTTCGTGAAAACCGCAAGTTCTATCTTTAAAAATAAGCGAGGTACCCTGCTTTTGCAACCAAATCCGGACACCCTGTACTACTACATAAACTTGTGGCAGGTATTGTTAATACAAATTAACAGAATTTCGACACTTCGGTGTACGCATCTTCCAGCTCCTTGTCTTTTAAAAATTGCATTAGTTCCTTAGCGTTATTTTTTGCGCTAATGTCATCAGTTACGTTAATCAATTTTAGTTCAGATCGCAGTAACACTCGGTCGAAGAACTGACCATAATGAAGAAGAAGAGATTTAAACGCATCTTCTGGAAAAGTTTTTCCTTTAAATGCATCCAAATTGCAGAGCTCGAGGAATTTAAAATCATTTAAACCGTTAAATCCATAGTTTATTTGTTGCTGAATTTGATCGATTATTTCATAAAAGATGGGTATGATGTTTGAACATCTCCCACCTTGTCTGTTCGAAGACGCTTGGCTTGTGGCTCTACATTTAACGTCATCGTTTTCTCCCAAAATCGGTCAAAGCCATCTCTTTTCTGGCTAAACATGGGCTTAAAATCATCCACTTTTTTTAGGCAAAAAGCAATATCATTTGTTTTAGTTTGTAATATATTAAAAACATTGTCCGAGAATGGAAATATTTCTGAAAATATCTTCAACAAATAATTAAAATTAAAATCTCGTTTCAAACAGTCCAAAAACCCCCTCGAACTATTTATTGCTTCTGAGTTCCACGTTTCACTATTTTCTATTATATTCTCAAATAGTTCAATCAGTGATTCACGATTTTCAGATACTGTTAACACAAGTCTTCCATTATAGCTCCACCTAGTAGGAGCTACTTTGGGCAATCGTTTGTGGACAATGGAGTCCAAACCTTGTGAACGTTTTGTTGACTTGGAAAAAAAAGCAGCTATGCCACTTAAAGTAACAAAAATACTTTACATTCTTTAATGTGATGGATGGACTGCGATAAAACTAAATTTAATTTGTAAGAAAAACAATGGACAAACACTGCACTTGGGAAAGTTTCTCGAACTTTAGCTTGCAGAACCCCTAATTGTCCTGCCATCACTGCAGCTCCATCATAGCTTTGAGCAACTAATTTTTTCTCCATTAATTTCTTTTGTAACGTTATAAACTATGGTATATAATGCATCTGCTGTACGATGTTCGGACACATTCTTAAAACCTAAAAATCGCGCTTGAATACTTCCGTCTTTTTTAACGTAGCGTATTGCTATAGATAATTGGCTAAAATTAGTGTTATCACTTGTTTCATCCAGAACAATAGCAATGAACCGCGCCTCGGCAATCTCCTGCTTAATTCTTTTTAGAATAATGGTTGCAACAGCGGAAATTAAATCAATCTGGATTCGATTCGACGTTCCGCGAAAAACGCTAGACTGATCTAAATGATTTTTTAAGCAATAATCATATTTAACCATTAAACTAAGTAAATCTTGAAAATTTCCTCTATTTGAAGAAACCCTTGTTTCGTCATGATCTCTAAATCCCAATTCATTTTGTTCGAGAAAACAAACAAGATGGATAAGTCTTCTTAATATTTGCCTATTTTTATTGACTAGTTTATTGTGTTTGCGGTGACTAATTTCCAACTATTTATTAAGGGCTTGTTCAATTCTGGTTTTGCTGAAGACTTTTTCTTTTATGACGGCCTGCAAATGCGCTTTGGACATAATGTGTCTTTTTACAGCTTTATGGAAATTGTTTAAATCGGAAAAACCAGTTTTATTCCAGAGACCTTTTTCATTTTCAAAAAGTAAACATGGCCAACAAAATAATTTACTTATATTTTCACACCCTGTTAGCCATTTAAATTGTTCGTATTGTTTTCCCAGATAAAAATGTCTAATACAGTTTTTCATTTTTGTGGTTAATTTTTCGTAGGCGGTTTTGCCCTTCCTTTGGAAATTATTGGAAGCTTATCAGCGAGGTTTAATGTTGAAAATCCCTTTATTACTAAGACACATACCACACATTCACATACACTCTCTTAATAAATTCTCCAACATTTTCAACGTTATTACCGACACCCGAAGTTGACGGTATTTGCATATCCACGTCCGTATTATTGTGTTCTATATGGCACCATGCACGACGCGACGTACGTATCACACAACACACGGATAGCCGTTCAAACAAAGAAACCTTTCCAACGATAGCTTCCGCCCCCACCTAAAGCACGCGACTGAAATGCAAAAATTGCAGACAGCAGGTGGAAAGTTCAATAACCTCTGGCTCGATTCACAGGAAATCAAGCATACAGGACTTGGCTGCAGAGAAGCTAGCGGCCCGCATATGTTCTATTCGATTCTATTCCTCGGTCGGAGTCAAGGCCACATTTATTATGGGCTTGATAATTAAGATAATATTTTTGTATTTTTAATATAAACTAAATTAATGGTTTCCTATTTCAAAAATTACATTTTAGAAAATGTTCTCTAATTTTTTTTGGGGAAGCACTGTTTCCCTTGCTTCCATGGACTGCATGCCCCTGCTTACCCGATTGACTTCAAATTCTGGTCTAAAATTAAGAGTCACGGGGGGATGACCTGGTAATATTTTGGTAAAAATTCAATATAGGTAACGAAATAGAATGGCGGCCTAGTGAAATGATAAAAAAATTATTATTAAAAAATACTTATCCAATTTATCTCAAAATTTGTACAAATATCAAGTATTATGTTGGAATCAACTGGTAATATTTTGGTACGAATTCAAGACAGCGTAACAAAATGGCGGCTTAAAAAAGTATTTAAAAATTCAACTTGAAAAAGTGTTTAATGGATTGATTTCAAATTATGTGCCATAACTAAATGTAGTATATGGATCAATTAGTAAAATTGTAGTACTAATTCAAGATGGCGGAACAAAATGGCGGCTAAATAAAATGTTTGTAATCGTGAAAAAAAATCACCCTTTGAGGTTTTACATATCCTCACGTTTTAACGCCCTAGATATGGTATAATTTTAATAAAAATCCAATATGGCGAAACAAAATGGCCGCCTAGCGAAATAAAAAATTATTATTAAAAAACTACTTATCCAATTTAGCTTAAATTTTGCACAAACATCAAATTGTGTGCCATAACTAATTGTTGTATAGGGATCAACTAGTAAAATTGTGGTACTAATTAAAGATGTCCGTAAGCCTGACAATTTGTTACATTGCTAAAAAACTACTTACCCGATTGACTTCAAATTTTCATAAAAAATTAAGGGTCATGTGAGGATGATCCAATACGGCGAAACAAAATGGTGGTCTAGTGAAAACAAAATGGAGGTCTAGTGAAATGTGCTTATTAAAAAACTTTTTATCCAATTTTTCTCAAATTTTGCACAAACATCAAGTATTATGTCGGAATCAAATTGTAAAATTTTAGTACGAATCCAAGATGACGCAACAAAATTAAGGGTCAATGACCTGGTAAAATTTTGGTAAAAATCCAATAGGGACGAACAATGTTAAAAAAGTTATTACTAAAAAAGTAAATATCCAATTTACCTTAAAGATAGCGAAACAAAATAGGGGCCTAAAAATGTTTTTTAAAAATCCACGCAAAACAATCTTATTCAATTGACTTTTCTAGAAAAATTAAATGTGAAAGTGGGATAAACTGGTACGAATTCAACATAACGTAACAAAATGGCGGTATGTATCAATGTAAAAACTACTTATTAAAATAATCTTAAATTATGTCCAAAAGTCAAGTGAGGCATAGGTAGAAAGGAACTAGTAAAATATTGGTAGGAATCCAATATGATGGCTAAAATTTTTTAAAAATAGGTAGATATTTATTGGAAGTAATAACTTTCTAGGCATTTAAGCAGTGAATAATCAAGGAAAACTGTTTTGCCAGAAGTTGTCTAAAATTTTTCAAATAGCTTAGAACTTTTGCTATAAAAAAGGTAGTCTGGTTTGATATTAATGAACCGAATGAAATTATTTTTTATTTAAAGTGTATCAAATGCACTATTATCTGGTTTTATTCCAAAAATTACTGTTTTTAATATAATGGGAACACGAGAGTAGAATATTAAAAAACTTGCAATATATCGCAAAAAGCAAAATGACTGAAATATTCTTGCTATGGAAGCACTCCGGCAATATCCTGAATTAGTTCACAGAATTCATAGAAGGGATGGACCTCATTCTTTTAAACAACTATTTCCAAAACAAAGATAATTACTACCAAGACTTGACGGATGTGCGATGGGTTCACCCATCTCTTCCACCGCAGCCCAAATAGTAACGGAATATCTAGAAGAACCAGTGCTACAAAAAGCCAATGTACCAATATTATTTTTTAAAAGATGCGTGGATGATTGTTTATTAGCAATACCAAAAAATAAAATAACGTAAATTGTCTCCCTATTTAACAATTTTCATCCAAAATTGCAGTTTACTTCCGAAATAGAAATTGATGGCGCTATAAGATTTTTGGATTTAACATCAATAAGAGACCACAAAACAAATGGCATTAAAACTAAGTGGTACATCAAAAAAACTTGGTCCTCCCGCTACCTTAATTACAATTCTAGTCACCCAAAATGTCAAAAAAACTCCATGATGATAGGATTAGTTGATCTTGCACTAACACTAACATCACCCATATACCGAGTTGACATTTTAAATAAAGTTAAAAACATCCTCTTAAAAATCATTTCACATTAAAATACATTTAACGAATTATAAAACGAAGAACCCATACATTATACAATGGCACAAGACATATTCTAAATAATCGAGACCACAATAAAACCACTACATATATATCTTTGCCATACACTGAAGGCCTTTCTGAAAAGATTAAACACATTCTCGGTAAACACGATATAACCGTATGCTACAAATCTAACAATATCCTTAAGGGAGCACTGCACGCAAAAAGTGAAAAACTAGTGACAAGATCTGGTCAAGTTCAAAGTAAGATGAAAAGGTACCTACGTATTAGAAAAAACTTCCTGCACGTCCAACCTCAAAAAAATGTGTTATGTATAGGCAGTTTAAATTACATTTCGTTTAAAAATGGGTTCAAAAGGGTTCACGCGCTGCAGAAATACAAAGACATGAGTATGGTTTACCATTTCAAATTTTGCAGTTACGTAGACAAAGGATCAATGCAAGGCGGTAAGGAGGCATTTTGTGGGAAAAAAAATCATATGCGACGGCATTTGCGTCAAAAAGTGGTCGAAAAATGGTCGAAAATGGACAAATCTACTTCTATTTTATAATTCTAGATTAAATTTTTTTCATAAAAACATAATATTGCAGCGGCGGAAGGCTTGCAAATGATCCATAATACTGCGTGCAGTTCCCCCTTAAATCTTATATACACCACTAAAAAGTCTAACACCAATTAAAAAACAATCAAACGTAGTTTATAGCAAACCCTGCCTAAACTGCTCCAAAAAATATATAGGCATGACCACACAATACCTATCAAATAGACTAAATCGACATAAATATACAAAAAAATGCTTCCACAGCACTACATTACCACGGAAGAGATATGGAACATGAATTTGATTTTTGTGCTACAAGGGTCTTATCAAAATAACAACATTACAATAAATTAACATTCAAAGAAATGGTCGAAATAAAAAAAGAAAGACATACACTAAACGATCGGAAAACTCAGAAAGACATTGACAATCTCAGCCAAATATATCACAGTCTAATTTAATTCAATTCTTATAAACTATTTCCATCAATCATAAATACATACTGTATACTGTCAAACTCACAGAAATACTTTTAAAACAACCCGTATTCACCAATAATGTCCACAGTGTAAATATAATCAAAAAAATTAAATAATATAAATAAAAAAACAATAGAATTCTTTAACCAGTGTATCACTTACCTCCACACTGCCAAGCAAGGCAAAATAACATCTTTCTCAAGGTGTGTACTGTACTATTTTAACTAATTGTTTTTAATAATTTTAATGCGTGCCGTTATATCTAATTGTTTTTATTTTTTAACTTGCGTATATAGACTTTTTGTATTTAATTTTTAGATGTACAGAATTAAATATTTTGAAAAAGTCTGAAATGGACAGGCGAAACGTAAATTAAAGTTTTTCTGTTTCAATCCAGGAACTTAATTGCAAGAAAGTAGGGACTTGATATTTATAAATTGTAAGGTTCAAGAAGAGAAATATAAATATATATATATATATATATATATATATATATATATATATATGTATATATATATATATATATATATATATATATATATATATATATATATATATATAATATATATATATATATATATATATATATATATATATATATATATATATATATATATATATATATATATATATATATATATATATATATATATATATATATATATATATATATATATATATATATATATATATATATATATATATATATATATATATATATATATATATATATATATATATATATATATATATATATATATATATATATATATATATATATATATATATATATATATATATGGATATACAGGGTTATTCACGCAACCCGTTCATTAAAAGTTTTTGATGATGCCATTTAGATAAAAATTTCAAATTTTGGGATTAAGGTAAGGTCAAGGGGTACTTCTTTTTTGAAATATTTTCAATTTCCTGTCACTTCCAGTTTAACGGGAAGTTGGTATCAACTTGCTTATTTTAAATGGAACACCCTGTATTTTATGATATTTTTGGATTCTACAGAGAATTTTAATGCTATTTTATGTAGCATGTCCTATACCTAGGTTCAAGCGTTCTTAAGATACTCGACCTTAAACCAAAAATGAGCCTTCGGGGTACCAAATTTTAAAATCTCATATTTTTGTACGTTTTGAAAATATAATCTTCATATTTTGCAGACGATCGGTAAATAATCTTAGGTTTCTATTTTTTTTATATGTATTTGCTAAATGCTTACACCTTCTCGTAGTAAGCCATGGAAAAACAATTGTTGTGCTTTTCTATTCAACATGACAGCTGATTTGAAACTTTTAAATTAAATTAAAATAACACTCAAAAGCTGATATTCTCAATTTATTTTATATTCGCGGAGAATGTTACAAAATATTGGAGAGAACGTGCCATGTTTTTAATAAAAAACATGCTCATTTATCGCTAATGAACAAGAGAAAATTGAAGAGGATTGAAACGAAATTTTTTCGTTTCGGAAAAGTTAAAGTTATAAAAAATGTAATAAATTGTTTACATTGTTTTTAACCATATCTACTAAGTTCGAGACTGTTCTAAACTTGTTTTAGTGAACTTAAAAATTATAGCAATCTAACAATCAACAATAAATAAATAAAATAATAAAATTGAATTATAACAAATGTTCTATATGCTGTCCGTTCATTTGAAGACACATTTCAATTCTTCTTTGCACAGTTGCTGTGGCCCGTTGAATTTGTCCGTTTTCTAATTCGGCAAAAGCCGTTCGTATCCTGTCCAGTAAACCTTGTTGGTTATTTACTGGGGAAGCATAGACTTTACCTTTGATAAATCCCCATAAATAAAAGTCTAGGGGTGTTAAATCAGGCGATCGCGGTGGCCATTTCCAAAGGCCATTGGGACCAATCCAGCGATCTTCAAAAATTCGAGATAATTGGAGATAAACTGCAGCGGAATTATGTGCTGGTGCCCCATCTAATTGATACCAATAATTTTGCAGCTCACCAATAGAAATTTCTTCTATAAATTCAGAAACCGTCCCTCGTAGAATTTCCAAATACTTATCACTGTTTAAATTGCCTTCATAAATACAGTACCGCAGCTGATCATTTAATACTATACCGAAAACATTGAAGCTAAACCTCTCTTAACGCGTTTCGTGTAAGCGTGAGGATTTTCTGCTGCCCAGAAATGTTCGTTTGTTCTATTTGTTATTCCTTCTCCGCTTCATCGGTCCAAAATATTTTTGAAAGGAATTGAGGGTCCTCTTGAATTTTCAAAAACATGAATTCGCAAAATTCTACTCGTCGGACGTCATCACCAGGTCTCAAGGCTTGCACGTTTTTGAAGAAATAAGGGTGTATATGATGTTCGCTCAAGATTCTTTGGACAGATGAAGAAGAAATTCCCATTCGTTTTCTGCAGACGGTATTGAACTTTGCGGTTTTGCGTGGAAATAAGCTAATGTGTTTATTACGTTATCCTCGGCATTTGTCACTGGTTTCGGAACATTTTTTGTAACTTTAACCTTGCCAAAACGCAAAAAGTTCGTTTCAATCCTCTTGAATTTTGACTTGTTCATTGGCGGCAAAAGGGTGGCGTTCATTAAACACACGACACGTTCTCTCCAAAATTTTATAACATTCTCTATGAATATAAAATAGATTGAGAATATCAGCGTTTGAGTATTCTTCCATTTCGATTTAGAAGATTTAGTTTATCACTGACAGCTTTCGATAAATAACGCATACTAATCATCTGTCATATTGGATATTGGATCTCAATTGTTTTTCCATGGCTCACCAACATGTAAACATTTAAGCAAATACACACGATATTTTTATAAAACCCAATTATTTCGAAAATGGTTACGAATAGGTATAGGGAACCTTAATACAGTTCGATAGAAAATGAAATTCTACATTTGATAGTGCATAAAGTTATAGGGTGTCCCATTTAAAAAAACGGACTTTAGCGGCTTTGAAAATGTGAATGTTTGCCACTGAATTTAGGACGCACTGTATAAAAATAGACAAATTCAAAAAAAAATAGAAACCTAAGATTATTTGCCGATCGTCTGCAAAATATGAAGATTATATCTTCAAAACTTACAAAAATATGAGATTTTAAAATTTGGTACCCCGAAGGCTCATTTTCGGTTCAAGGTCAAATATCTTAAGAACGCCTGAACCTAGGTATAGGACATACTACATAAAATAGCATTAAAATTCTCCGTAGAATCCAAAAGTATCATAAAATACAGGATGTTCTGTTTAATTGATACCAACTTCCGGTTAAACCGGAAGTGAGAGGAAGTTGAAAACATTTCAAAAAAGAAGTACCCATTGACCTTACCCTAATCCCAAAATTTGAAATTTTTATCTAAATGGCATCATCAAAAACTTTTAATGAACGGGTTGCGTGAATAACCCCGTATATATATATATATATATATATATATATATATATATATATTATTATATATATATATATATATATATATATATATATATATATATATATATATATATATATATATATATATATATATATATATATATATATATATATATATATATATATATATATATATATATATATATATATATATATATATATATATATATATATATATATATATATATATATATATATATATATATATATATATATATATATATATATATATATATACATATATAGGATCAAACTGATAACATCCTCCTTTTTTGAAGTCGGTTACAAATTATATTCACACCGAATGTTCATGTTTCGAAAATGTCAAGTAAAATACTAGATTTTGACGTTGCAAATTTTCATGGTCATCCTGTATACATACAATTACATAACAGGATAGCAAAAGAGATACCTTTTAGCAAATGGGGTTGTATAACTATTACACACTTCAATTTCAAAAGGGTATTTAAAAATGTATGTGAGCTGGGACACAGAAATTAAACTAGCTGCTGTTTCCCTCAATATTGACTTTTAAATCTGCCTTTCCATATTTTTCCGCATTTTGAACTTTGATAATAAACTTTAACCTTCGCTATTTTTATCTTAAAATATTTTATGGCACCTATATAAAATATATGAAAAATATCTTCCAATATTCCGGTATCTTGTGGGCCAGAGATCTCAAGGAAAATCGACGATGCCTTTAAAATATCACCGTTTATAGTTTATAAAACCTCCGCTCATATATTTATTTTTTCATAAGTCCCGTGGCAGGTTCTATTAAGTCCCGAGCAGGCATAAATCTTATCTTGTTCCTGCAAGAGTGACTTCGCCAGAACGGGGCCTGATTGATCCTGTATGTGGCCTTATATCTGTCTATAAACAGCCACTCGTAAATTAACTCGGATGGATCCGATGAAGGAAATTCATTTTCCACTTGTTTGAACCGCAAGCGAAGCGTCTAGAATCATTCCGCTTTTCTTGTGCTGTTTATAGAAGTTTGCTTAATCACCCTCTCGTTTTATAGGTATTTATGGCCTGTGTATATTTTATTCCCCCGGAACTGCTACCTTGAAATATCGTAGTTGGAAACTGCTGAGCTTGTTTGTTCCCGTTAAATCGGTTCACCGGAAATATTGTTTTATCCGAGGAATATTTCAAGCGTCTTTTAATTTCAATGTTGAATTTTAAATTTGATTTCGTCTGTTTCTCCTAGTTTATTAAATCAAATAAAAAGAAGGTATTCTTACGGTTTAAGGTGTTGTTTGTGCTTAAGATACTGTGAAATAATTCGCTACTTGTGGACATATAGGCAGATTGTTGTACAAACAACTTGTTTTCAAAGTTTCTTATTCCAGGACACTTGTGTAATGGGAGATAGCTTACTGGGTATTTTGGGTCCCGCAACGTATTGCCCAATCCCATGCAGTAATATATACGTTTATTCTAGCAAACTGTAAACAAATTTCGTTACATTTTTGGTGCAAGTCTCGTGGCTCAGTAGTAGGATTCTCCAGTTGCATTGCAATGGATGTGTGTTCTAATCCCGGGTCGGAAGGTTGTTTTTGTAGTTTTTTTCTCGAAGGTGATGAATGATGTAAATGTGTTGCAATATTTCTGCCAGCAGTAAATGTCTCAATCACAGGCAGTGGCGGCTCTTAAATAGGGTCATTTGGTCAAAAATATTTCAGAAAATAAATTGTTCGTTTGACCGTCCCTCCTAATAGTTGTAATAAAACGCGAATCCTGGGAAAAGTTAAATACGCTACACTAATAGCCGCGCGCGGCGATTCTAATTGTGTCGTTGCGTTCCTTAGGCATAATAAAATACGCTATACTAATCTAGAATGGGCAGTCCGAATTGCCCTGATTACCTTAAAGCTTGACGAAAGTACCCGAAGATGTCACAGCTACCGAGCGGCAGCCGAACGTGATAGCAAATTGAATATAAAATCGCAATTTGGTTCACCAGCCGGTCTCTTCTCATAATTTGATCGACCGGTCGCGGTATCACGTCGGCATGCGGAAGTTCAATTGTTCAGAGATCGCGTGGTCGATATTCTAACTCGAGATTGTTTCGGACGTTTTTAATCGATGGAAATTGATTTATATACTGTTTTTTGTAATATATTTTTTTATTTTTATGATCCATATGTGAGTTGGAAATATACAGGAAATAAAATGTTTACGAACTTAATTTTGCAAAAATAACCAATTTCAAGGTAGTCTATGTTTAAAGAGTGCTAACGAACTTAATTTTGAGAAAATAACCGAATTCAAGGTAAGTGGTCGCAATTTGCCAGAACTTAGTATACGACTAACCAGTAAAGACAAAAATAAAGAGGTTCATCGAAACTTTCGCAAAAGTATCTACGTTTTAGCTAACTGGATATGTGGTTGTGAAGTCTCTAACTCATTTTACTGTTATGTTTGTTTGTTGTTTTCTAAAGACTCGTCGGACTCATTATGGTTCAAAACCGGTGTTAAAGACGTAAAACACTTAAAAGAAAAAATAAAAAAACATGCGTTTTTCTGCAGGTCACATGAAATGTTCGGTGAACTATGCTACGGTCGGAAGTGTTGATATTCGTACTCAGCTAGACACAGCTTATAGAAAATCCCTTAGAGATTTTAATGAAAATGTATCCAAAAATCGTTATATTTTAAACAAAATTAGAGATTGTGTAAAATTTTGTGTGGCATTCGAGCTGGCACTACGTGGCCATGATAAAACGGCTTTGTCTGAAAATCCAGGGGTTTTTCGAGGGCTTATAAATTTTGTTGAGGTGTTGGGCCAAGATAGACTATCCGCTTTAGCAATGTTAAGTATCGAGAAATCGTTTATAAAAGGAATGTGCGTGCAATTTTAACGAATGTGTCATTCAGCATTTTTCCAATTTTAAAGAATAAAGAGTAGACCTGAACTTCAAAAGAATTTAAAGCTCAATTTAAAAATAAGATATTTATTTTTATTTTAAATATGCCTATTTTTGAATTTGTTATTGACCTCCCAATATAAATCACCGCGAGCCGCCACTGACCACAGTCTTCTGAGATTTCAAGTTCGTAATTCGCGCACCTTTCTTAACGTTAGCTGCTGAATCCCGAAGCAACAAGTGTATGTTACTAAGAGCTATTTAAGTTTCTTAAAGTATCTTATTTAACATATTGCTTACATTTTCCCCTGTATAACTTGTTTCAAACAGCTGAATGCCTATCACTGAATGCTTCTTTTTTCAAAATCTTTAGTAAGGCAGTGATCAGTTAAACTAATATAACTATGATAGCTTATATTAGATGTCCATAGGTTTGTCGTAAGTGACACCCATTTGGCATTTGATAGCTATACCTTTATTGACAGCTTACATTTTTCAAAAGTTGTGGTATTACTGTTTCAGTAAAATATGTACGTTCTGGCATTTCATTGAGAGGTTGTAATTTGTTTATAAGAAGTCTAAAGCCTAAAAATAATACATGCTGAATATAGCATATTAAACTACTTATAATATGTAATTCACTCTAATTTGGTTCTTCGATCATTGCAACTGCTTCCTTGAAGTTATCCGTTATGAATACTATGTCGTCATTTTTTCCCATCTATATTAATACCCTTGTCTTCTCAGTTAAGTTGTTCAAAGGCATACTCAAGCAGAGTCGTAAATAATTTAGGAGACAAGGTTCATCTTGTCGGACACCTCTTTCTATACGAATTTTATTACTATCTTTGTGGAGTCTTATGTTTGCTGTTGAGTTATTGTAAACGTTGTGTATTAGACGGGTATATCTATAATCGATACGACATTGTTGAAGAGCCTCCAGGATATACTGCGTTTTTTGAAAGTCGATTAAGATGGTCATTATTAGTCTGTTATATTCCAGTGTCTTCAATATGTAACTTTAAAGTGAGAAGATGATCGTTTGTTCCAAAACCTGATCGGAAACCAGCATTTTCGACTGGCTGGTAGAAGTCGAGTTTTCGTTTTAACCTTTTGCTAATTATCTTAGTAAAGAGTTTATAAATTTATAAATGTGATAGTAAGCTTATTGGTCTGTAATTGCCTATGTCGGTCACATCAGCATCAAATAAACACATATTAAACAGATCTTCAATTTTGCATAGAAGAGTTTCCCCTCCCATTTTCATTGCCTCTATTACTATTTGGTCTTCACCAGGAGCTTTCTTGTTTTTCATTTGAGTCATTGCTGATTTAGTTTCATTTACGGTACCGTAAAACGAGGTGTATAGGAACTTCCAGGTGAATATGGACAAAACTTTTTTTTATACAATATATTTTTTAGTTTATTTATAAAAGTCATTCAAAACACAACCACTTGTCAAGTTGACTCCTAAATATGTGTTTTAACTGTGACGCTACTGAATTTCCTGTCAAAAATCAAATTTGACATTTGACATGGGCTGAATTACGTCAGTTTTAAATCAGCTGTTTTCAAAGACCCGAGAGTGTTGGTGGTAACTGATAGAAAAAGTAAGTAAAATAATACCATATTGGAAATAATTAGACCTAAGACAGTCCTGTGCCGAAATAAAATGTAATTCTTACTTAAATTTCTAACATAAATTTTTATTTTTGTTTTAATGAATCGAGCACTTTTTAGGTTAGGTCGGGGTGATTAGGGACACCGGCAAAACAGACATGCCTCGCTTTTATACTCCTAAAGGAAAGAAATTGTATTACCATTATGAGTCAGAAAAAATTCAAGCTGCCCTACAAGACATTATAGCACGAAAAATGACTTATCGTAACGCAGAAAAGTTTCATGGTATCTCTAGGTCAGTTTTATGTCGACACAAGAAAGGAAATGTAAAGAAACAAGGAGGTGAGATGGTTTTAAACAATGAAGAAGAGGATTTTCTGATTAGGAACATAAACACATGTTCTGATTGGGGTTATCCAATCGATAGTTATGACCTAAGTTTGATCCACAAAAATTATTTAGACAAATTGGGTAGAAAAGTTGTTCGTTTTAAGGATAATCTTCCAGGGGCCGAATTTGTAACGAGTTTTTTAAAACTACATCGATCACAACTTTCGAAAAGAATGTGCGAAAACATTAAAAGATCTAGGGCTCAAGTTTCACGTGATATATTAAATGCATATTTCACCAATCTCTGGATTGCTTTACAGGATGTGCCACCTTGCAATATTATAAACTACGATGAGATAAATTTGTCAGATGATATTGGTAAAATATAATTTCTCTTGGAAATATTCACATAGGTAATGTCATCTTTTGTTTTTAGGACGTAAAAAAATAATAACTAGAAGGAGTTGCAAGCATCCAGAACGTATTATGAATACTACAAAGCCAGCCACCTCAATAATGTTCGCAGTGTCAGGAAATGGACAAATTTTACCACTTTACGTGGCCTACAAGGCTCAGAATTTATATTCTGCATGGCCTGAAGGGGGAGCACGTAACACTAGATATAATCGGACACCATCAGGGTGTTAGACAATTAGAAGGTAGGAAAATACTGATTGGAGACAACTTGGCGTCACACATTTCCTATGACATAGTAATGTAATTAAAAAATCACAACGCGGATATGGTATTTTTGCCGGCCAACGCCACTCACTTGACTCAGCCACTAGACGTCGCCTTTTTTCGGCCTCTAAAAATCGCATGGCGTAATATTTTAGAAAAATGGAAAAAAAGAGAAGGGCGTAGTGAAGTGTGCATAGTGAAGCATCCCCAAAACGATATTTCCCCGTTTGTTAAAAGCATTATGAGAAAAAATATCGGAGAATGCCGAAACCAATATCATTTCTGGGTTTCGAAAGACAGGAATAATACCATTAAACAAAGAAGAAGACTTAAAGTTATTGCCCAAAGAACAATTAGACGAAGATGAAAGAGAAGCATTGAATACTACAATGATGAATTTATTGAAAGAGATGAGATATTCAGAGAAACCAAGGAAAGAAATACAAATAAAAAATTATCAGTTGAACCTGGCAAAAGTGTTCAGTGTGATAGCTCCAATGAAAGCGATCTCAGCTTACATGAGGATGAAATGCTTAATAATTATGCAGATAAAGACAATGTTTTAGCAGAAGAAGATTTTTATGACTCTCCCGAGCAAAGCGCCTTAATGCTACATTAAGCGTCGATAATAGTGAAGATCTTCCTCTAACTAAATGGATGCGAAAAAAATCCAGTGAATCTCCAACCACTTCCCAAATCAAAGACTGCAATGATAATTTACCATTTAATGAGACTGATAGCTTTAAGGCAAATTGTGATTTTAGCATAGGTGACTGGGTTTTAGTTAAGTTCCCTGTAGAAAGAAAGACTGCCTGCATAAAAAAACAGAGTTTATACAGGAAAAATTATTTATATTTTAGATGAACATTTTATTGGCTCTTTTTTACGAAAAAAAGAAAGTGAAATAGGCAAAACTGGTCCCGTTTACTATTATCCCAATACACCGGATGATGCAGAGTTTAATAAGAAACAGATCATCAAAAATCTACAATTATTTAAAGAAAGACGTTGATTATACACATTCCAGAATGTGGATACCAACGACTTTCAATTAATTTAGGATTAAGCAATTCCAGTATTATGAGAATGTTCCTTTTAGACATTAGTTTTTATGTTTATAAATCTTTGAAAGAGAGTTTTTTAGTTTTCCTGTTGTATTTTTATAAGAGTTTAGCAAAATAAATATTTTTTTTTTAGTAAAAATAAAAATAATTTTAATAAAAAAAATATGTTATATTGAATTTTAATGGTATCACATGATATATTTTTTTCTAAATGTTGTACCTTTACACCTCAGCCGCATTTAAATGAGAATAACTGCTGAATAACATGACCGTCCCTAATCACCACATTACCAGGCGAAAAGGGACAACGCAGTTTTTAAAAAAAAAAACTATCATTTAACATTTTTTTTTAATGCCATTATTTGGATATAAAAAGTACACACCATGGTCGGACTTTTGCCCCACAGAAACTAATATTAAAATAAAAAGTAAAGCCGCAACATCTTCATATAGTTGGCGGACTGTCCCTATACACCACGTTTCACGGTAATAACCGGTTGTTCTTCTGACCCTTGATTTACGATTCCATGAGCTCTTTTTATTTGTTTAGGTGGTATTTTCAACTTTTTGCTACTTTTGTAAAGATGTTCGTAAAATTCTTCTACGATCTGAAGTATCTCATCCTTGTTCGTTGTGACTTGATTATTTTTATTCATGAGTTTTGTTATCTCATTTTTACCATTTTCAAGCTTTCTTTTCAGGACTTTTGAACTTCTGTTATTTTCTATGGTGTTTCTAATTTGCTCATTGTTATAGTTTCCTACGCCTTTCCTGATATTTTTTGAAAATTCTTTGCTTCGCTGATTTATTTGGTGGACATCGATATTCTCTTGTTTCTGTAGATTTATCCGGTCTTTTATTAGTTTTCTTGTCTGCTGACTGATTTTGCTTTTTCTCTCCTGTCTTGGGCAGCATTTATTAACTGCTTGGGTTACTGATTCCAAACTCAAAAACATTTTAATACTTTTACTTATAGACTTGATCAATGAATGTTTAAACGTAGGATTATTTTCATCTAGCTTTAAAATGGCTAAGGTTGTTCCAATTTATAAAAAGGGTGACAAGGCTGAAGTAAATAATTATAGGCCGATTTCGGTTTCGCCTGCATTGTCTAAAGTTTTCGAAACAGTCCTCAAAAACCAAATAGTGTCACATTTTGAGGAAAATAGTATGTTTTTTAAGAACCAATTTGGATTTAGGTCTAATTTATCCACATCCGATGCAATAAATCATTTTGTTGACCAGGTTGTAGGTGGTTATGAGGAGGGTGAAATAACAAACGCCACATTTTGTGATCTTTCAAAGGCGTTCGATTGTATGAAAAATCCAAAGTGGAGAGTGTCTCTTGTAGCGTGCCACAGGGCTCGGTACTTGGACTAGTTCTCTTCTTTATCTACATAAATGATTTGGAGACGGCAGTTCCGGGGGTATGCCTTGTATGTTTGCAGATGACACAACCCTACTGAGGAGTAATGCTCGATTGTGTGAAGGACACACAATCGAGAAGATTGGTTCTTAACAAACGGCTTGTGCTTGAATAATGCCAAAACTGCTAATGTAATCTTCACTAAGAACAAAATTGAAATATATATTAATCCTGAAGCAGTAAAATTTCTAGGAGTAACTCTTGACGTTGACGAGATTTCAAAAAAGATTGCTAAAAACATATTTGTCATAAAGAATCTGAAAAATATAACAGATAAAAATGTAATCATGTCAGCGTATTACTCCCTTATAGTGTCTCATATTACTTATGCAATAACGAGCTGGGGTCACTCTGCGCACATGAGTAGAATATACAAACTGCAAAGAAAAGTCAACTGATTGTGTGACTTTGGGTTGTTCCTATAGGGAGGATGTTAGAGAAAAAATGCAAAGAAAACAAAATTATGATTGCGCCATGCTTATATATCTATTATACTTTACTAGCCACACATAAAAAATACCCTAATTATAACCAAAATAGTGATGTACACAATTATAATACAAGAGGATCGGCTAGCATTAGAACTAAGTATCTTAGACTTAGAGTAAGTCGCTACAGCCTGAATTATTTCGGTCCTGAGTTCCTAAATCACATGCCATCTGGCTTTGAAAACCTGAATCATAATAAATTTAAACTATGCATAAAATCATTCTTAGAAGACAACCCATTCTATATCATAAACGAATTTCTGGAAAAACCTATTCCTGACACAATCTATAGAAGTTTGAACCGGGATGTATGATCCCTGTGTGGTCACCATTTTCCATTTGCCACGATATCCTTTCTTTAATTTAACTCTATTCATGTTTGTTTTTAATTGTTTTAATTGTTCTATTTTACTATCCTGAAACAGAAAATTTATTATTGTTGAAATGTGTACTTATATGTATAATTTTATCGGGTGCTGTCACTCACACTCACAGCCATATTGTGATTAGGGAAATGATAATAGTCAATTATTGTATCTACTACCATGACAACGTAAAAGTAATGTAAATTGTTATATTACGTAATATATGAATTGATTTGATCTGTTTGTTCAATTCTTCGATATTTTCGGGCCCCGGGTATTTTAGTAGTGCGTTGTTAATAGTTTCTTGATATTTTAACATTGTTTTCTGGGCTTATCCACTTTTTAGTGATCTTTGGCTTGGTCAGTCTGTATCTTTCTTTGCTTATATTGATCTTTACTGTAGCTCTCACCATTCTGTGGTCGGTTCCTACTTTGACTTGATTTAGTATTGTTACATCTTGCAGTATGGAGTTCTTATCAGTGATAATGAAGTCGATCTCATTTCTTGCCCTTCCATCTGGGCTTATCCATGTCCACTTTCGATTTGGGTTCTTGTAGTAGAAATTATTCATTAAAATAAACCATTTGCCAACAGGAAATTTCATAGGGTCTCTCCACGTTGGTTTCTTTGACCACTTCCGAAGTTTCCTAGTGATAATTCCGCTGCGTCCAATTTGGTACCTATCTTTGCATTAAAGTCTCGACATATGATGATGAAGTGGGAATGTATATCTTCTAGTGCTGTTTATAGAAATGTTTAATATTCTCGTCGGAGCTTTGTAGCGTTGGTGCATAGGCTTGGATGATTTTGAGGCTATATCGTGAGTTAATTTACATGGTTAGGTAAGCAACTCGTTTGGAAATGCTTTTTACAGTTGATATTTTATTAGAATGTTTTTTGTGTATAATAAGGCCAATTCCTCCCAGAGATATATCTTGGTTTCTTATTTTAGAGTTCTCCACCCTTCTCCTTTTATTCTTACTTCGCTAAGACCCAAAATATTTCACTTTATATGTGATAGTTCCTCTTTAATTTCTAGTTATTTACTTTCTGATGATAGGGTAATTCGATCAACGACCCCCTAAAATATTTCAGAAAATAAATTATTCGTTTGACCGTTCCTCCTAGTAGTTGTAATAAAACGCGAACCCTGGGAAAAGTTAAATGCTCTACACTATTAGCCGCGCGCGGCGGTACGAATGGTCTCGATGCGTTCCTTGGGCATAATAAAATACGCTATACTAAGCTAGGCTAGGCAGTCCGAATTGCCCTGATTCCCTTAAAGCTTGACGAAAGTACCCGAAGATTTCACAGTTATCGAGCGGCAGCCGAACGCGATAGCAAATAGAATATGAAATCGCGATTTGGGTCATCAGCCGGCCTCTTCTCATAATTCGATCGATCGGTGGAGGCATCATGTCGGCATGCGGAATTTCAGTTGTTCAGAGGTCGCGCGGTCGATATTCTAACTCGATATTGTTTCGGACGTTTTTAATCGATGAAAATTGATTTATATACTGTTTTTTGTAATATATATTTTTTTATTTTTATATAAATAAAATGTTGGTAGTGACTAGTGTAAAAAAATAAGCAACTAAAAAGTGCTACGAACCTAATTTAGCAAAAATAACTAATTTCAAGGTGGTCTATGTTTGATTTGTGAATGTAGATGAAATAAAATGACGGTAGTGAAGAAAATTAAACAACTAAAGAGTGCTAACGAACTTAATTTTGAGAAAATAACCGAATTCAAGGTAAGTGGTCGCAATTTGCCAGAAGTTAGTATACGACAAACTAGTAAAGACAAAAATACAGAGATTCATCGACTTTCGCAAAAGTATGTACGATTTAGCTAACTGGATATGTGGTTGTGAAGTCTCTAACTCATTTTACTGTTATGTTTGTTTGTTGTTTTCTAAGGACTCGTCGGATTCATTATGGGGCAAAACCGGTGTTAAAGACGTAAAACACTTAAAAGAGAAAATAAAAAAACATGCGTTTTCTGCAGGTCACGTGGAATATTCGGAGAACTATGCTATGGTCGGAAGTGTTGACATTCGCACTCAGCTAGACACACCTTATAGAAAATCCCTTAGAGATTTTAATGAAAATGTATCCAAAAATCGTTATATTTTAAACAAAATTATAGATTGTGTAAAATTTTGTGGGGCATTCGAGCTGGCACTACATGGCCATGATAAAACGGCTTTGTCTGAAAATCCAGGGGTTTTTCGAGGGCTTATAAATTTTGTTGAGGAGTTGGGCCAAGATAGACTATACGCTTTAGCAATGTTAAATATCGAGAAATCGTTTATAGAAGAAATGTGCGTGCAATTTTAACGAACGTGTCATTCAGCATTTTTCCAATTCTAAAGAACGAAGAGTAGACCTGAACTTAAAGAGAATTTAAAGCTCAATTTAAAGATAAGATATTTTTTTAAGTATGCCTATTTTGAAATTTTTTATTGACCTCCCAATATAATTCACCACGAGCCGCCACTGGATAGGGTCATTATATGTTGCAATTCTCAGGTATATGGTGTTCCTAGTCAACTTTCCTCCCCCGCCCCTCCCCGGATTCCTTGGGACTGACCGACACTTTGGTGTGAGATTCTGGATGCGTAATGCTATTCACCTGGGGTAATATTGTTCTAAAATTTGACATTTTATAAGTTTAATGGGATACTGGCAATTAAAACACCACGCTTGCCTTGCGGGTTGGTGAATTTTCTTCAGCCGCTCCTAACATGGAGATCCGACGCTGTTGACAGCCGCCCGCTCCGGGTCAGACGCTGCCGGATACCTGTTGGTCCGTGGGAGGTATTTGATTTCCCTCCTACCACCCATATCTGGGAGGCTTTCCCCGATCCGCCACCTGGGGATGTTCCCTCTAGAGGTTTAAGTTCTCCCAGGTTTCTTTAAATGTTTTATATATATACTAAAAATGTTTGTACACATTTAATATAAAATTACTTCCAGTATTGCAATGTCTCGAATTAAATCTAAATTCATACGAGGAAAAGAGTTTTTTGCCAAACTTTATCTCTGGCCGTAGATATATATCTTCCTAAAATTCGCAGAATTTATTTACTTTATCAAAGGGTATAACATATTAAAAAAATAGAGATTTTACTTTTCCTATGTTAGCGGAAGATGTCGTTAGCTAAATAGTCGAAAACAAAATATTTTCCGAAAACTTTCGTTCCACCCATTACATTACTCAACTTCCTTAGCGGACTGTGGATTATTTTAGCACACCGCTGTCCGGATTTGAAATCTGTCACCGTCTAAATGGTAAATCCAAATGAAACTTAACGAATTTAAATTAAGTACACAAAAGAGCGAGAAACATCTCGTCAGCTTGGTAATTATAACTTGGCGTCAAAACCATTTAGCTTTACATGCATTACTTAATTAACTCTGTAGGAGTTTCCCCTACCCTAAGGCGGAAATTTAAGTTGGTTTGTAAACAGTCGCAAATTATATAGATGATGTTTTATTAAATTTCGTATATATACTCTGTTTGCCGTCTCTTTGCTCCAGAAGAATCGTGGGGAAGTATCATATTCAGATGGCGCTACTTTCGGTTAACCCGTGGTAGTGTGGTGAAATAAACTCTGAAGGTAATTTGGTTAATTTTCAAAATCTATTTTGGTTTAAAAAATAAATAAGTTTAAACAAAAAAATGTTGTTTCTCATGAATAATTCTAAAAAATCGGTAAATTCCTTTACCCGGAACTTCCCTCGTTAAAAATTATTACTTTTATTGGAAAGAGTGAAGTGTGACCTAAGTTAGTTCAGTACATAGTCACATATATATGTGTTACATATACTGTCTGTTTATTTTTATCGGGCGCCATTTTGTTCCATCATATTGGATTCCTACCAATAGGTTTACCATTTCCTTTCTACCTATGCCACACTTGACTTTTGGGCATAATTTAAAGACTGATAATATAGGTATCATGCAGGATATAAAATGTATGTGTCCTGAAGATGCAACAATGCGAAACGTCGACAATTAAAAAAAAAGCTTTTTTTTATTGGGTCCTAACCCTCAATATCACATAACTTTAACATCCTTAACAAAACCATTTAGTAACCTAATATCTGGGAAATATCTGCGAACCAACGTAGTAGCAACACAATATATATTTGTCCTGAGGATGCAACAATTAAGTTGCGAAACGTCGATAATTTAAAAAAATACTTTTTTTTACTGGATCTTAAGCCCAAATAATACACCACTTTAACAAAAATGTTTTAACATTGTTTCGCCATGTTGTATTTTTATCAAAATATTATCAGACCATCCCTATATGACCCTTAATTTTTGATAAAAAAGTCAATCGGACTTGAAGACTATTTAAGGCATATTTTGGCATCAAGTGACGCTAAAATGTAAAGACGCGTAAAAACCTGAGAGGGTGATTTTTTCGCGATTACATTATTTTTATTTGGCCGCCATTTTGTTCGGCCATCTTGAATTAGTACCACTATTTTACTAGTTGACTCCTATACCACAATTAGTTATAACCCACAATTCGAAATCACACCATACGGCAGTTTTTTCAGGCTGAATTTTTAAATATTTTATTATGCAGGTATTTTGTTCCGCCATCTTGGATTTGCACCAAAATCCTACCTCTTGATTTCAACATAATACTTGATGTTCTTGCAAAATTTGAGATACATTGGTTGAGTAGTTTTTTAATAATAATTTTTTTAACACTTCACTAGGCTGCCATTTTGTTTGGCCATATTGGATTTCTACCAAAATGTTACCAGGTCATCCCCATTAATCCCTAATTTTTGACCAACATTTGCAGTCAATCGGATAAGTAGTTTTTTAGCTACGCCGCCAACAGACAGACAGACACACCGATGGAATTGAGAAAACATATTTTTCGTCATCTAGGGACCCTGAAACACGAACATCCGAAAAAATCTCGGAGAGTGATTTTTTCACGATGACAATACTTTCGTTTTACGAGGGAAGTAAAAAGAACTATCTATAACAAAAAAATTGGGCAAATTTACTTCAAATGTTATTTTCTTAGAGTCATCTATTAATTAATCAAGTCTAAATTAGGAACAAAAAATTATACGGGTATTTGTGGCACGTCCAACTAAGCGAAATAAAACAAAGATGGTACCACTTTCGGTTAAACAGGAAGTTAGGTTGTCAAATATGGGTTAAAAGTTGACAAACAGTATTCGAATTATGAACCAAATATTTCAATATTCCGCGATAAGATAGAGCAACCTAGAGACAGACAGACCGATGAGGAAACATGTTTCGAGTAATTTTGACCATATTTCATTTAGTATGTCCTAAATCTTAAAATATGAAGATCTTAAAAAAATCTCACAAGGTAATTCTTTCAAGAGTATAATACTTTCCTCTTATTAGGGAGGTAATAAAAGTGCACCTGAACATCCCGTTATTTTGCAACATTCTGTAGAGTGAAAAGTATTTCCAGAAAGTAAGAAAATCATGTATTATACAGCTGTATAATTCGGATGTGCTTGCTTTCTCCCCAAGCGTATCATGTCAAGAGCTATCCAGATTAATATCGAAATTTTGAACCGACCCATCTAATTCCCCAGATCTAACGCTCAATGAATTCATCTGGGATGCACGCTTAAAAGATCGACACGCATCGGAACCTCCGAATCATCTAGCAGAATGGAAGAAAGAACATTTCAAAATAAATGATCAGAAACATGATAGAATCTGAGTCTTCAGATAGTGTTAAGAGGTTCGTTTATTTAGGTGCATTATTAGTTATTATGGTTGAAAATTTCTTTTACTAATAGTAATAGCTATTAATAAAGGAATTCTGTAATTGATTGACCTAGTAAATTCCTCCTTAAAAAAATTGGGATTATTCCAGAACTGCTCGAAAATATTCAATTAGCCCAATATAATGCTGTTGTACAGCACCATCTAGCTGTACCTACAGCAAGATGGTGCCCCAAGTAACAACTTTAGGCTCTTAAGGGAATTTCTCGATAATAACTTTCCTCAAAGATGGATCGGTAATAACGGCCCTGTTAGATGGCCTCCACGATCTCCAGATCTCTTAATTTTAGATTTTTTTATATATAAAACACGATATGACGGTATAGCAGAACTTCGAAGGCAATTCATTTAGCCTTTCGAAATCTGCGAATGAAAACACTGGTTATTTTTAACGCTATTCAAAGAATTACAAAAATGTGCCAATTTCACATTAGAGAAAATGATAGTCAATTTAAACATCACCTTTAAAAAATTGTTTTTTTTTAAATAATGTTATTTTTTGTGTTTGTTATATTGTTATTTTATGCCAGGGGCATGGAGTCCATGGAAGCAAGGGAAGCAGTGCTTCCCCAAAAAAAATTACAAAACATCTTCTAATGTAATGTAAATAATCCTATTTCAAAAATGTAATTTTTGAAATAGGAAACCATTAATTTAGTTTATATTAAAAATGCTGAAATATTTTCTTAATTATCAAGTCCATAATAAATGCGGCCTTGACTCCGACCCAGCCGCAATAGAATATCGAATGCGGGCCGCTAGCTTCTCTGCAGCCAAGTCCTGTATGCTTGATTTCCTGTGAATCAAGCCAGAGGTTATTGAACTTTCCACTGGCAGTTTGCAATTTTTGCATTTCAGTCGCGTGTTTTAAGTGTTGGCGGAAGCTATCGTTGGAGTAGGTTCTTTGTTTGAACCGCTATCCATGTGTTGTGTGATCCGTGTGTTGTGTGATACGTACGTCGCGTCGTGCATGGTGCGATATGAAAGACAATAATACGGACGTGGATATGCAAATACCGTCAACTTTGGCTGTCGGTAATAACGCTGAAAATGTTGGAGAATTTAGTAAGAAGAGTGTATGTAAATGTGTGATGTGTGTCTTAATAATAAAGGGATTTTCAACATTAAACTTCGCTGATAAGCTTCAAATAATTTCCAAAGGAAGGGCAAAACCGCCTATAAAAAATTTAACCACAAAAATGAAAAACAGTATTAGACATTTTTATGCGGAAATACGAACAATTTAAATGGCTAACAGGGTGTGAAAATATAAGTAAATTATTTTGTTGCCTTTTTGAAAATGAAAAAGGTCTCTGGAATAAAACTGGTGTTTCGGATTTAAACAATTTCCATAAAGCTGTAAAAAGACACATTATGTCCAAAGCGCATTTACAGGCCGTCATAAAAGAAAAAGTCTTCGGCAAAACCAGAATTGAACACGCCCTTAATAAACAGTTGGAAATTAGTCACCGCCAACACAATGAACTAGTCGATAAAAATAGGCAAATATTAGGAAGACTTATCGGTGTTGTTTGTTTTATTGGACAGCACGAATTGGGATTTTGAAGACATGACGAAACAAGGGTTTCTTCAAATAGAGGAAATTGTCAAGATTTACTTAGTTTAATGGCTAAATATGATGATTGCTTAAAAAATCATTTAAAGCAGTCTAGCGTTTTTCGCGGAACGATTTAATTTCCGCTGTTGTAACCATTATTCTCAAAAGAATTAAGGAGGAGATTGGCGAGACGCGGTTCATTGCTATTGTTCTGGACGAAACAACTGATAGCACTAATTTTAGCCAATTATCTATAGTAATACACTACGTTAAAACAGACGGAAGTATTCAAGAGCGATTTTTGGTTTTAAGAATGTGTCCGAAAATCGTACAGCAGATGTATTATTATATATCGTAGTTTATAACGTTACTGAAGAAATTAATGGAGAGAAAAAATTAGTTGCTCAAAGCTATGATGGAGTTGCAGTGATGGCAGGACAATTAGGGGGTCTGCAAGCTTAAGTTCGAGAAACTTTCCCAAATGCTGTGTTTGTCCATTGTTTTGCTCACAAATTAAATTTAGTTTTATCCCAGTCCATCAATCACATTAAAGAGTTTAAAGTATTTTTTGTTACTTTAAGTGGCATGGCTGCTTTTTTCTTCAAGTCAACAAAATGTACATAAGCTTTGGACTCCATTGTCCACAAACGATTGTCCAAAGTAGCTCCTACTAGGTGAAACTATAATGGAAAACTTGTGTTAATAGTATCTGAAAATCGTGAATCACTGACTGAACTATTTGAGAATATAATAGAACTAATGAAACGTGGGGCTCAGAAGCAATAAATAGTTCGAGGGGGTTTTTGGACTGTTTGAAACGAGATTTTAATTTTAATTATTTGTTGAACATATTTTCAGAAATATTTCCATTCTCGGACAATGTTTTTAACATATTACAAACTAAAACAAATGATATTGCTTTTTGCCTAAAAAAAGTGGATGATTTTAAGCCCATGTTTAGCCAAAAAAGAGATTACTTTGACCTATTTTGGGAGAAAACGATGACGTTAAATGTAGAGCCACAAGCCAAACGTCTTCGAACAGACAAGGTAGGAGATGTTCAAACATCATACAGACACCTTTTTTTACGAAATAATCGATCAAATTCAGCTACAAATAAACTATAGATTTAAAGGTTTAAATGATTTTAAATTTCTCGAGCTCTGCAATTTTGATGCATTTGAAGGAAAAACTTTTTCAGAAGATGCGTTTAAATCTCTTCTTCTTCATTATGGCCAGTTCTTCGACCGAGTGTTACTGCTATCTAAACTAAAAGTGATTTACGAAACTGATGACATTAGCGCAAAAAATAACGTTAAGGAACTAATGCAATTTTTAAAAGACAAGGAGCTGAAGAAAGAAGATGCCTACACCGAAGTGTCGAAATTGTGTGAATTAGTATTGACGATACCTGCCACAAGTTTATCAGTAGAACGCAATTTTTCAACACTTAAACGTATAAAAAATTTCGTGAGATATTCAACGGGGCAGGAGAGACTTTCGCATACATCGTTGTTGTCCATTGAAAATAAACTTCTCCAAAATATGTCGGAGCAGCGACGTTTTTATGGTGACGTCATTGACGATTTTGCAAAAAATGATCGAAGAATCGAATTACGTTGCAAAAATTTCACCGCACGCTCCTGCTTTATGCTATAAAACTGTTGTTATAAACTTACTGTTATTAAAAAACTCTATAAGTATTTGTATATAATATGTAAAAATACTCATGAAGATTATGAAGATACATATATGCAAGGTATCCAATTCTTCGTTAGCAATATGTTACTTTCAATTGTTTATTATTGTTATTCATGGCCTACTATTAAATTATACATTTAATTTCAGATTAATTGTCATTTATTTGGGTGTTTCTGACAAAAAGTGCATTCTATTATATATTTTCGAAAAGGTAAAAAAAAGACAAATTTTATAGTCTATAAATATACAGGGTGTTTAAAAAATTTAAAAAAATAAAGTAGGGTCTGATAACTTTTTGACCTGACCCTGTATACTAATTTCGAACTCGGAATTGAGTTCTACAGGAAAAGTTATATAAGAACCAGTTTTCACATTTTCTATAAGTTATCTGATAGTTGAGATCCGAGGGGTGTCTGAAAATGCAACATTTTCAATTTAGCCCTGTATCTTAAAAACTAAAAGGGCTGTGATAATTTTGTGCACACTGTCGCGAAAACCGCAACTTTCTATCTATAAAAACAACGGAGATACTCCGCAAAAGTACCCACAATGGGACACCTTGTACATTGAAAAATATTGCTAGAAATTAGGAAAAAGTCAAAGAAACCGATTTTTATAAGCCATAAATAACCCTGCATAAATGTCCCTGCATGTCTAGTCTTTTTGATATTGCAACTCCAAATAGATCAAGTTCGTCAAAAGAAACATCCTTAGTCTTTTCGCTGAAACAAAATTGAGCAAACAAACAAACCTATAAACGTCCGGAACTCTCCGGTTTTTAGTTACTCTTGCCCCTCTAAATGATGTATTATACAGCTGTATAATTCGGATGTGCTTGCTTTCTCCCCAGGCGTATCATGTCAAGAGCTATCCAGATTATTGGCATAGCCGGTAATCGGCCTGACAAGATCGTATATAAATTCAAATGCGCGTAACCAGAAGTTATTCTCGCATTTTTCACACCCAAGGAATCGAAATATCTATTTAATTTACTGCATGTGCCTTGTATTTTAACATAATGCTTTCAGGTTTCCAGGTAATATTATTAATTTTAAAATGTTCTTGTTCCGTAGTATAAATAAAACTGAAAAAAAATCAAAACATTAGAGGTTATTGTAAAATACAGAAAGGTAGGTATTGAAGTTTTAGTGAATATTACAATAATAAGAAGACGGTAAATTTTAATACATTAAAAACAATTAGAAAGATTAAAAACTTGTGACAAAGATTTAGTTTCTTGTATATTATACAGGGTGTTCACTTAATTCTTTATGCGTATCTCTGAAATATTGTAACCAGTGTTGCCAGAGGCTTACTGTACCAAATCCAACTTAAAATTGTATCAGATTTTAATCGATTAAAATAATAAATTAAAAAGCAAGAAAAATTCTCATCTTGTTATTGGATCCATAGCTAGCCGAGACACTTGTGAACCATTCGGCGGGAAGCCAGAAATATACATAAAAAGAGGGAGACTCTCGCCTAAATTGAGAGACTTGGCAACACTAGCATTTATTAATAAATCCGGCAATCAACATATTTCTAAATAAACAACATTATTTTTCTCTGCAGGTAGAATATTTTCGCCATTAATAGTAAATTGCACATTTCAGGCAATAAACGGTTTCTAATTTGCCACCTTCTCCATTTTATTTCAGCTTCCAAATTAGTAATAAAAAGTATCAATGCTACAGTGGCGTGCCGAATTTTTGGGACTCCTCCCCGCAAGACTTTTTCTGGGCATAATTTCTCCAAAAAAATAAGTAAACAAAAATGTCATAAATTTATTAAGAAAAACCAAAATATAAAACTCTAGTAAAAAAAAGAAATAAAAAATAAAAAAAGGAACGAACGATATATATTTTGAGATTAATAAGTATAGGTAAACTAATAAACACAAAACAAAAATAATAACTATTCTCTGGTTCAACCAAAACTAAAAAACAATAAAAAACAAAGAGTATCTATAAGAATCATTTTCTTTGGCAATAGATTAGACTTTTTTGTTTTTGTATCGACAAGATAAATACTTATCAACTAGTTCGTCAATATTTGCTTCTCTAGCCCTTTTGTGTCCTATTCAGATAAGAGTTAGAGAAGTAAGACTTTCTTTGAGTCATGGTCGACCTAACGACATTTTTAATTAATTTGAACTTTAAATGATCTTTCCGATTAAGCTGAGGTTACTAGAAGGACAAGAAATAATTGGAATGCAGAACTCAGTTCTGCTATACTACTTAACAATAATTAATTTTTTTTCGAGAACATAGTTTGCGAATTCACGACTTGTACTAAGGTTTTTAACGTTGTACAATACGATTTTATCTGAATTAGCGCAGTTCCTAGTTGAGAAGTGAAATTATTTGAATATTTCTCCACTAATAACTGAGCTTTTTCCAAAACTTCTGAGTCATTTAACTTAACTGTCTGAGGATTTAGAATTGAAAATGTTGAATTGTTTTAAAGGCAGTAAATCTTTTATCTGGTTATCTATTATATCTAAATACTCATTAAGCAGGGGCGTGCGGTGAAATTTTAAGAAAGGGAAGCAATTTTTAGAAACTTACCTATTTGTAATGTAATTTGATCATTTTTTGCAAATTCGTCAATGACGTCATCATAAAAACGTCGATGCTCCGACATATTTTGTTTATTTTCAATGGACAACAGCGATGTATGCGAAAGTCTCTCCCGCCCCGTTGAATTTCTCACGAAACTTTTTATACGTGTAAGTATTGAAAAATTGCGTTCTACTGATGAACTTGTGGCAGGTATTGTCAATACTAATCCACACAATTTCGACACTTCGGTCAAGGCATCTTCCAGCTCCTTGTCTTTTAAAAATTGCATCAGTTCCTTAGCGTTATTTTTTGCGCTAATGTCATCAGTTTCGTAAATCACTTTTAGTTCAGATCGTAGTAACACTCGGTCGAAGAACTGGCCATAATGAAGAAGAAGAGATTTAAACGCATCTTCTGGAAAAGTTTTTCCTTTAATTGCATCAAAATTGCAGAGTTCGAGAAATTTAAAATCATTTATACCTTTAAATCTATAGTTTATTTGTTGCCGAATTTGATCGATTATTTCATAAAAGAGGCGTCTGTACGATGTTTGAACATCTCCCACCTTGTCTGTTCGAAGACGCTTGGCTTGTGGCTCTACATTTAACGTCATAGGTCAAAGTCATCTCTTTTTTGTCTTAACATGGACTTAAAATCATCAACTATTTTTTAGGCAAAAAGCAATATCATTTGTTTTAGTTTGTAATATATTAAAAACATTGTCCGACAATGGAAATATTTCTGAAAATATGTTCAACAAATAATTAAAATTAAAATCTCGTTTCAAACAGTCCAAAAACCCCCTCGAACTATTTATTGCTTCTGAGTCCCACGTTTCATTATTTTCTATTATATTCTCAAATAGTTCAATCAGTGATTCACTATTTTCAGATACTGTTAACACAAGTCTTCCATTATAGTTCCACCTAGTAGCATCTACTTTGGGCAATCGTCTGTGGACAATGGAGTCCAAAGCTTGTGTACGTTTTGTTGACTTGGAAAAAAAATCAGCCATGCCTCTTAAAGTAACGAAAAATATTTTACACTCTTTAATGTGCTTGATAGACTGGGATAAAAGTAAATTTAATTTATGAGCAAAACAATGGACAAACACAGCACTTAGAAAAGTTTTCGAACTTTAGCTTGCAGACCCCCTAATTGTCCTGCCATCACTGCAGCTCCATCATAGCTTTGAGCAACTAATTTTTTCTCTCCATTAATTTCTTTAGTAACGTTATAAACTACAGTATATAATGCATCTGCTGTACGATTTTCGGACACATTCTTAAAACCTGAAAATCGTTCTTGAATACTACCGTCTGTTTTAACGTAGCGTATTACTATAGATAATTGGCTAAAATTAGTGATATCAGTTGTTTGGAACAATAGCAATGAACCGCACCTCACCAATCTCCTGCTTAATTCTTTTTAGAATAATGGTTGCAACAGCGGAAATTAAATCATTCTGGATTCGATTCGACGTTCCGCGAAAAAAGTTAGACTGCTGTAAATGATTTTTTATGCAATCATCATATTTAGCCATTATAAACTAAGTAAATCTTGAAATTTTCCTCTATTTGAAGAGACCCTTGTTTCATCATGACCTCTAAATCTCAATTCGTGCTGTCCGAGAAAACAAACAACATCAATAAGTCTTCTTAATATTTGTCTATTTTTATCGACTAGTTCATTGTGTTGGCGGTGACTAATTTCCAACTGTTTATTAAGGGCGTGTTCAATTCTGGTTTTGCCGAAGACTTTTTCTTTTATGACGGCCTGCAAATGCGCTTTGGACATAATGTGTTATTTTACAGCTTTATGGAAATTGTTTAAATCGGAAAAAGCAGTTTTATTCCAGAGACGGTTTTTCATTTTCAAAGAGTAAACATGGCCAACAAAATAATTTACTTATATTTTCACACCCTGTTAGCCATTTAAATTGTTCGTATTGTTTTTCCGGATAAAAATGTCTAATACAGTTTTTCATTTTTGTGGTTAAATATTTTATAGGCGGTTTTGCCCTTCCTTTGTAAATTATTTGAAGCTTATCAGCGAAGTTTAATGTTGAAAATCTCTTTATTATTAAGACATACACCACACGTTCACACACACTCTTCTTACTAAATTCTCCAACATTTTCAACGTTATTACCGATAGTCGAAGTTGACGGTATTTGCATATCCACGTCCGTATTATTGTCTTCTATATCGCGCCATGCACGACGCGACGTACGTATCACACAACACATGGATAGCCGTTCAAACAAAGAACCTACTCGAACGATAGCTTCTGCCCCTACTTAAAGCACGCGACTGAAATGCAAAAATTGCAAACAGCCGGTAGAAAGTTCAATAACCTCTGGCTCGATTCACAGGAAATCAATCATACAGGACTTGGCTGCAGAGAAGCTAGCGGCCGCATAGGTTCTATTCCATTTTCTATTGTCGCTCTAGTCAAGGCCGCATTTATTATGGGCTTGATAATTAAGATAATATTTTAGCATTTTTAATATAAACTAAATTAATGGTTCCCTATTTCAAAAATTACATTTTAGAAGACGTTTTGTAATTTTTTTTGGGGAAGCACTGCTTCCCTTGTTTCCATGGACTGCACGCCCTTGGAATTAAGTACTGTCACTTATAGGGTTTATATATTACGTTATCTTATTATTATCATTTATTATCGATTTGCAAAAATTGAGAAATCCCTCATTTTTTTCACAATGGAAAAAATATTTTATTTGAATATCCTGTTTAACTTAGGGGTTCCCTAATAGCCGCCGCCCCCCGCGCCGCGGTCCCTGCGGGCCCTTTAGCCACGCAGTACAAATTTCATATCGGTATCACATTTTATGCATAAGTTATTCATACAGTTAAAACTATTTATTTGGCAAACATTTTTGGGAAATCCACTTACATGTTTACTAATAGCTTCAATCAAAAAATTAATGTTTGCGTGATACTTGCATACTGAATCATCGTGAGGCATTAACGGACTTATGTTTCCACGGAGCTACTTTTTCTTCAGAGAGCACACTTGATACTCTTGGAAATTTGTTTAAATGTCTTTTTTTTTTGTCAGGGACAGCAAACAATCGTTATTTGCTTTTTTCTTAATGTTTTCTTCGCATTATATTTCCCTCCTGAATCATTATTTGTGCTTCATTATATTTTCCCTTTCCTTTTACCATTTTTCTGTTTAAAAATCATGTGATAGTTGCCGTCAAGTTTTCTTCTAAAATCTACAAATTTTTCCTTACTTGTTTTAGGTACTATATTTTCTGTTATAAAATATGGAATCAAAACTATGCCATAGAAGTTAGTTTTTATTAAATCTTGTAGTGTCCTTTATATATTGTATAAGTATAGTGGGATTGAGGACTGTGAAATCAAAACCAAAATTACATTATCCCCAACGTTTCGTCTACTTTATTGAGACTTTGTCAAGGGTCTGTAAAGAACAGAAAAGGCAGAAATAGTCAAAAGAGACCTTACAAATCTAAATGAAAAATCTAACATACCAAAATGGGGAGAATAAATACATAAAATGTATACAAAATAACTCACCAATATTGGATATAGTTCCAAACACCCAAAAAAACTAAAAATCAATGGAAAGAACACATATACACCTAACTTAACAGTACCAAACCACAAGAGATCCATACTAAAACAGAATTTTTAACGATTGATCATTTTGGCATTAACGTATTCATCTAAATAATGCAAAATTGGAATCCATGGAGTAGTGTGTCGGTACGATATGGGTATTTATCACCAATAACGTGCATAATAAACAGCGGTAATCGTATTAAAGAATGGTATTATGGATCGCTTGTGGTTTGGTACTGTTAAGTTAGGTGTATATGTGTCGTTCCCATGTGATTTTTAGTTTTTTTAGGTGTGGTAAAAGCGAAGTATTGTAATCGTGAAAAAAATCACCCTCCCAGGTTTTTACAGATCTTCACGTTTTAGGGTCCCCACCCCCTAGATGCCAAAAAATATATTTTTTCCATTCCGTCAGCCGGTCGGTCTGGCATAGCTCAAAAAGAACTTATCCAATTGACTTCAAATTTGGTCAAAAACCAAGGGTCATAAGGAGATGAAATGTTTACATTTTGATAATAATCCAATATGGAAGAACAAAATGGAGGCTTACTAAATTGAAAAAATTATTACTAAAAAACTGCTCATCCAATTTACCTGAAATTTTGCGTAAAAATGAAGTATGAATCCAATATGGCGAAACAAAATGGCAACCTGGTAAAATATTAAAAAAAATATTGCCAAGGAACCACTATTTTAATGTACCTAAAACTTTGCAAAAAAATCAAGTATTACATAGAAATCAACTGGTAATTTTTTTTGGTGCGAATTTAAGAAGGCGAAACAAAATAGCTGCTTAGTAAAATATTTAAAAAATCAGCCCGAAAAAAACTACTTACTAGATTGATTTTAAATTGTGTACAATAATTAAGTGTTATATAGAGACGGTTTTTACATAGTTTTAGCGTTTCTAGATGCCAAATAAATGTTTTCTCAATTCCGTTGTTCTCTCTGTCGGTCTGTCTGTCTGTCAGTATGAGGCATAGCTAAAAAACTACTTACAGATTGACATTTGGTCAAAAATTAAAAGTCTCGATGGGATGACCATGAATTATCCAATATGGCGGAACAAAATTAAAAATCTTGATTATTTCGGCTTTTACTTGATGAAAATCCATAATAACAATTATTAAATAAAACAAACGTTTTCGATTTTTACTTGTATTTTGTCAAACATGACATATGTTTTTTTGGCACAGTAACTTTTTCAAATGTAAAGATTTTTAAATAACATTGTATTTATAATGGTCTGTTGTCTGTTCCGAACAATATAATCAAAAAAGGGACCTCATAAAACTTGTCTAACATTATGGTTGAGTAAATAAAAAACTGGAAAATTTGTTATTTACCCAAACAAACCCTAAATAGAAGACATTGGTCATATAACATGGGAATTTTACAATTACAAGAAATAATAATAAAGATGGCCTAATATATCTAATCGGAATAAGTACAAGTATACATAAAATTGGTCTAGGCATAATACAGAATTTATGATAAAAATATGAAAGTGAAAGTAAAAATAATACAGTATGACTAAAAACTAAATAAAATTTTATTTTATTTTATAGTTTAAAAATCTTTACATTTGAAAAAGTTGTTGTGCCAACGAAACATATGTCATGTTTGACAAAATACAAGTGAAAATCGAAAACGTTTGTTTTATTTAATAATTGTCAAAATTAAAAGTTAAAAGAATGATCACTAAAAAACTAGTTATCCAAATTATTTCAAATTTGGACAAAAATCAGTTGTTACATAGAAATGAAATGGTAACATTTTTGTATGAATTCAAGATGGTGGCCTAATAAAATAGTTCAAAAATCAGCCTAAAAAAATAGTTGTTGCATTTTATGTATTAATATTCTCCCCATTTTCGTAAGTTAGATTTTTCATTTAGATTTCTAAGGTCTCCTTTAACTATTTGTGCCTTTTCTGTTCTTTACAGACCCTTGACAAAGTCCCAATAAAGTAAATGAAACTTTGGAAAGAATATAATTTTGATTTTGATTTCATGGTCCTCAATCCCACTATTCTTCACACTTATAAAAGTTTATGTCTAGAAACACTTGGATTTCATATATTCATGACCAATTTCTAGCAATATAACTTTTTTAAAATTCCTCTTTAGAAAAAAAAATCCGCTTTCTAACTACTGGTTGAATCAAATCTTAATTTCTTAAATTTTTCGTAGTTATGGGCGGCGAATGGGACAAAAAAATTAAATTATTATTTTTAATTAGATATAATGCAAACAAGCTTTTTAATATTTAACTATTTTAATAACCTATCCTAATAGCAAGTAAAGGAGATATATAATTTAGAGTACACAGATATTAATCTTTAAGTAAGCTAAATTCATTATGTTTTTGGTTTTAGACGGGCAAAAAACCTTCGTAAAGAATTCAGAAGAGTTAATCTTTACTTACCTTAATTTTAAAAATAATATTCACTTAAGAAAACTTAAAGGGACTGAAAACACTGTGACATGTCAGCCTCACAATATATCTCTTGTTTTATCCCTAGCCTACTACCTAAAATCAATAATTTTTTTCTAAAGCAGTACTATTAATCAGTGAATAACCAATTTAAATTTTAATTATTTTTTAAAAGATTCCTGACATATAATTAAAATATGCTCAAAAAGCATGTTTTAAAACAATTTCGTTTTTTATAAGGAAAATCCCAATCGCTTGAAATGGCCGCATGTCAAAATTTGGACATGTGAGTATTTAGTGATATAAGGCGTTCCCCCCCCCCGCCCCTGAACAAAACCTAATTTTCTTCCGGCCGCTTTTGGGGTTACATTTACGTACGTGGATTATGGATGGCCTTTTTTTATTTTTTTTTAGTCATCAGTTATTTTTTTTTTGAATATTTTTGCCCCCCTCTGGAAGTAGGTCAGTGGGCGCCCCGCCCATGGCCCAGTTACGATGCTCATTTGCTGATGCTCTACAGACAATACGAAGCTCCATGTTCAACTGGAGATATCGCTTTTAGAATTTATAGGTAAATTAGTAAATTTTTAGTAGACATTTTTTACTTTGATAATTTTTCCTTTAAAAAGCATATGATAGGAACAACTTTTTTGTAGTTCGTTAAAATGTTTCCGAAACATCCACTTTCAAAATTATATCACTTAAATTTTATAACTGAATTGTACTACGTAACTGCATTCAAGATAATATTTAAAGTTTCCTGAATTTTAATATCAGAAAATACAAAATCTAAAGAAATTGTGTGTACTTATGTGGAAAAAGATTTATACTACTTTCTTAGGGTCGTGTAATTTAATATAAAATGACGAATATTTTTAAAGGATATGGGTATTAATAGCAACTGGTTCGCCTTGGTCAAGACTTTAATGTTAAAGTTATTAGTGTGTTTATGCAGGCGTGGTTTACGTGTGCCTCCGCCCAGACCTGTGTTTTACATTAAGTTCAAGCCCCTCCTTGCTCTAACATAAACGCTCTGAAAATATGCTATTAAATGTTTCTGTTCGAAAGTCTGACAATTTTATAGTGACTAATTGAGAGCCAATTTAATCATGAATTGATAAATATTGCCTGAAATTGAAGCAACTAAAATTTAACTCTCGTAGAGCAGGAAGCGAAAATTAATCGATTTATAATTTGACTTTTCTAAGTAAAAATATCTTTTTTTTCTGAATGTCAAAATATCAGTATTAGAGATATATTGTGTCTTCGGGGGGAGAAGGCTTTCATGTTAGTTCGCTAAATAAAAAATTAATAATATATATCGTAGAATGAAGTGGATACAGGAAGTACTTTATCTCATTATTATTATTATTATGTGACCAGATAACTATGCTTTTTTAGTATAATACATTTATATTATATCTAGGGCAAAATTTATATATCTGTGCTCAAATTTTGCTTTTGTCTCTTTTTGTTGACTTTACAAAAACGTGGTTTGTAATTTTTTTAAATGTAAGAATGGATAGCTCTGAACATTTTTTGGACAAAAAACAAATTTCATTATCTTCAAAAAGAATTAAGATATTGAGTTGCGGCTTTTGATATTGCCTGGCACTAGGTATAAAGTTTATGGCATACACTGTGGTCCCAATTAAACTAGAACTTGTTTAGATCTTAATAATTTTTGTTATTTTTTGGCCGATTTTCATGATTTTACTTCCCTCGTAAAAGTATTCTCATCGTGAAAAAAATCACGTTCCCAAGTTTTTTCAGATCTTCACGTTTTAGGGTCCCTAGATGCCAAAAAAACATGTTTTCTCAATTCGGTTGGTCTGTCTGTCGGTTTGCTTATACGCGGCATAGCTCAAAAATACTTATTTCATGGTAAAAAATCAAAGGTCATAGGAAGATGAAATCGTTACATTTTGGTAAAAATTCGATATGGGGCAACAAAATGCCGGTCTAGGGAAATGTAAAAAAACATTACCAAAAAGCTACTATCCAATTTACCTGAAATATTGCACAAAAATCAAGTAAAATGGTGCGAATCCAAGATGAAAAAACAAAATGGCGGCTCATTGAAATATTAAAAAATACAACCTGAAAAACACTTACTTACTTATTATATTGATTTCAAATTTTGTGCAAAAAATAAATGCGAGATAGAGATAAACCGCTAAAATTGTGGTACGAATCCAAGATGACATGGCGGAGCAAAATGGCGTAAAAAGGTTTGTAATCCTGAAAAATATCACCTTCCAAGTTTTACATAGTTTCAAGTTTAAGAGTTTCTAATCTGCCAGCCATAAATATTGTATTAAGAATTTTTTTTATCGAAGTTTAAAGATAGATATTTCAGTTGCAAAACGCAATTTAAAAATTGGTTTGCTTCTGATCAAGATGATCTTTGATAAAATACAAAAAAAACATTTTTGGCATTTTTTGATATTTTCGTTTCTTTGCAATATACAGGGTTTTAAAAAAAATTTGGACATCTTCATAGAAATGGAACTTTATCTTAACAACCTGTATACAAAACAAAATTTTATTACCTGAGTTATGATCAGTAGTTATACTGTTAACGTTACCAATAATAGGTTTAGATACAGGGTGTATCCAAACTTAGCTTGATTTGATGTATTCTATAGATTTTTTTATTATTTGATTTTGAAATTATGTCAGACGTAAGACGATTACAATATACCTGTTATTAAACAACTTTTGTGAACTATGGACCTTTTTACCGAATTGACTTTTTCATTTTTACTCCAGCCCTTTTATTAGTCTAGATACAGGGTATTCGTTTTTAGTTGGAGAAAGAGCACTCATCAATGCACCTTGAAAACTCCTTAAATTTCATTTAAGAAAGGCAAGAAAAGACAATTTTATTTATTTGTTGTACCAGGAATTGATGTAAAAAAACTTTGAAAGAAATTGCATTTTATTGACTATACAGGGTGTTACAAGTTTGAGTGTATGCAATATGCATGGAGATCTGGAAAACCGTAAGAGATACAATAGGTTAAAAGGTAGGCGAAGATGCGCAATATAGCGTTTAATAGTATTCAGTTTTCAAATTGATAAAATTCCCAACCACTTCGGAGATATTCGCATAATTACGAAGTTTCGTATTCAGGTCACCCTCATTAACTTAATTTTTTTTAAAATACAGACCTGGATTTTCGATTTAATTTTTTTGAGGCCTATGAACCCTAAATACAATAATGTATCTCACTTGCCCAAAAAGATGTTCGTTTTTTACAGACAAAAATTTAAAAAAGTCCGAATATAACAATCTTTCTCCAATTCATTGCTTCTTATAGGAATTCTGTTTATTACACATTTTTTATGCAAGTGTGATAGGTCATTGTTATTAAATGAAGTAAAAATCCCGTATTAAAAAAAAAAATTATGATGTTGCCCCGAAAAAGAAACGTCGCATTTAAAATTTGATAATGCCATCTTGTAGAAAAGATAAAGTGGCTACGATAATCTATATATAATTTTTAAATACCTATTTAAATAAAATCGGGAAAAAAAAAAGAAATCGGGAAAAATCGTATTTATGCGAATATCTCTAAAGTGGTTGGGAATTTTATCAATTTGTAAACTGAATACTATTAAACAACATATTCCGCATCTTCGCCTACCTTTTATCCAACTTTGTATCTCTTGTGGCTTTCTAGATCTTCATGCATATTGCATACACTTAAATTTGTAACACCCTGTATAGTCAATAAAATGCAATTTCTTTTAAAGTTTTTTTTTACATCAATTCCTGGTACAGCGAATAAATAAAATTATCTTTTCTTGCCTTTCTTAAATGAAATTGGCATTTTTGGGTTTTCAGGGTGCATTGATATATCCTTTTTTCAACTAAAAGCGAATACCCTGTATCTAGACTAATAAAATGGCTAGAGTAAAAATGAAAAAAACCTATTCGGCAAAATGGTCCACAGTTCACAAAAGTTGTATAACAACAGGTATATTGTAATCGCCTTAAGTCTGACATAATTTCAAAATCGAATAATAAGAAAAATTATAGAATACATCAAATCAGTGTTAGGTAAATTTTTTATACAGCCTGTATCAACTACTGATCATAACTGTGGTAATAAAATTTTGTTTTTTATACAGGTTGTTAAGATAAAGCTCTATTTATATGAAGATATCCAAATTTTCGTAAAAACCCTGTATATTGCAAAGAAACGAAAATATCAAAAAATGCCAAAAACTGTTTTTTTGTATTTTTTCAGAGATCATCTTGATAAGAAGTAAAAAAAATTTAAAACATTTTTGAGAATTGTAGGAGGTAACAAACTTTTGGAAAAATGCAAAAGTTCTATTTTACTCCTTGTAATTATTATTTTAGGTGCGTATATGCGATCGTGCAATTAAAAGCGCAAATCCAACAGATCGACAAAACGAACACCGAAAACCACAACTCGATATTGCGTTTTGCAACTGAAACTTTATCTTTAAACTTTGATAAAAAAAATTTTTGATGCAATATTTATGGCTAGCAGATTAGATGCATAACATGTTTTCTCAATTCCGTCTGTCTGTTAATTTGGGCATAGCTAAAAAACTACTTTTCCGATTGACTTCAACAATTAAATGTCTTATGGGGATGACCTGGCAATATTTAGGTAAATATCTGATATGGGGGTGTTATGTTAAAAAAATGGTAAACATTTACCGATTTTTTGCATATGCTGTAGCTGCATTATTTTTGAGTTTGCAAAATTTTTTTTTCAGGGTTCGCAAAAAACTCACATTTTTTTAAAATATTAATTTTAAGGTCGCTGCAAAAATCTGGTTATTAAAATCTTTTTAGGCTTTCTTGTCAAAATGGTTCATTGGTTTTCAGAAAATAGCCAGCAACTTGAAAATTTTGTTTATTTTTAAATTTCATTTTTATTTCAAATCGCACGCGGGAGGTATATTTAATCAGCTAAAAAACCTATGATTTTGGGTGTTTTTCCTAAAATAGATTATACTAGCTAAAATCAAGAAGAGCATATTCTAGTATTTAAAAAAAAATTAACGAAAAACGAGAATTAAAAACTGAATATCAACATCAACGAATGTTTATAAATATAACCTTAGCTTTTAAAATTAAAATGGATCCTTTCAATATGGAAGACTTAAAGGGAATATCTTCCTTTTTCGGAAAATTATATGCAGTTTAAAAAAGTGATTATCTGAAATAGGTTTTGGCGTGAAATATTTAAAACAATAACGTATTGAAGTGGTCCAAAATTCTAACTAAAAATCGAGGTAGCCTTGATTAAGTTTCAAACAAAAGAACACATATTGACAGTAAATGTTGACAATTTTCTTTGAGGTTTTGGAATATTTTGTCTTGAGATATATATAAGCTGTAATAATCCCCGTTCTTAGTTTAGAAGATAAAGTGTTGATAATGTTTCTTATGAAAACATTTAATTATGGAGCTAAAAAGTTACTGGCTATTTCTCCACGAAAAAATTGGAAGATTAGTACAATAAAGGATCGGCAAAAGACTTTCCAACATTGAACGAGTGAGAAATTTTATTCAAGAAGCTCTAGTTTACGAATCGGTAAGTTGTCGAAAAATATCAAAAACAGCAAGTTTATATAAATTTTTTAATTTCTTCTAAATGGCAAATATGTATATCAACATAACAATTAAGGTACACCGGGGTAAGTGGAACCGCATATTTAAATAGTTCATATTTATGATAATTTATTTTGGACATTATTGCACGAATCATATTCATTTTTTTTTTGTAACTAGACAGAGGTATTAGGTATTAAAATATGTTATGGTTATTTCAGAACATTTAAAAAAATTTGGTATAATGGACTCAAAAAAAAATTCGAATGTGGTTCCACTTTCCCACTGTTGTGGGGTAAGTGTAAACTATCTCAATTTTATATATTAGATGCCAAAGAAAAACGAATGGGCAAGTGGAAATAAAAAGCAAATTTGTCAAAAAAAAAATACAGCTGAAATTAAAATTTTTTTCTAACAAATATTTAAACCATCGAAAGAAATGTCAAACCTAAATTTTCCCCTTTTTTCAAGTGTAGGATTGGGCAAATACATGTGAATTTTATGTGGATTAATTACTGACTGGTCGTCTTCATCAGGCCAATGAAACGTTGATGTTAAACGTATGTTTCTGGCAAATTTTACTTCGAGACATGGCTCTTTTGAGATAATTTGAGCAACATAAAATTTATAAGATTTTTTAGTAGGCAATTTCACTATTATCCAGTTACCAACTTCGGCTGTTGTTATGTCTTTAGTAACATTATGCATAAAAGATGTCTCCTTTTCAATTTCTCTGAATTCCTCTTCTAAATCAAAATCTTCAGATGAATCACTTTTAAAAGATTCATTCTCACTATCCACGTCATTTATGTCACTATTCTTTTCTTTTTGCGAATCGTTTCCTTTTTCTAGTTTTTTAGGTCTTACAGATTTCTTACTTTTGTTCTTTTCTATTTCTTTTAGTTTCTGAATAGCCTCAGAAGATGTAATAACTCCTGCTCCACTGCATATTTTTTTTCTTCCGGTTTTGGATTGGGGTGCCTGTTTTACGTGTTCTAGAAGCAACGACTCAAATGATCTTTTTTGTGTAATCGGCATAGACGGAGTGATTATATCAGCTGCTGTGTTAGGTTGAGAAATTGATACATTATCAACTTCTACAAGGGAAGCAATCCTACTCTCATTTAATGTTTTTGAAGAGTATTCTGAAATATTTTGACCATATAATACTGATTTGGATGTAGATGCAACTGGTTCGATATTGCTAACGTGAAGATTTTCATTTGTTGGCAGAATAGAATCGGGCATTGGCTCAGGGGTGGCAGTATTTTGCAGAAGACCCCATCGTCGAAATGCATCTGGTTCATATTTTTCTTCTGGGATAATGTTATTATTATATGGATATATGCCAGCTTTTGCAAATCCATTAATTATAATCTTTGTGTCTAATCGCTGCCAGATTTTTGAAATGATTGCACAAAACATACTTTTTGGCAATTTTTTGCCATAGTTTTTTCTTTGCCATTTAATTAAGTCCTCATCCCATAATAATTTTAGCGGCCTAAATACACTTCAGTCCATGGGTTGTAAGACGTGACTTGAATGAGGAGGTAACTTGATAATAATCACGCCATTTTCTTTTGCTTTTTCTACAACTGTAATCGAAACATGTGAACTGTGTCCATCGTAAATTAGAACAATTGGTCTCTCGAGGCCTACGCTTTTTAGTAGTAGAAGTAATGTTCAAAAGTACCCGCCTCCATCCAGCCATTTTTTGTAGTAGAATATGTCATGCCAGGAAATTCTTCATCTTTATTTGGAATCCAAGAGTCCCACAAATTTTTGCCCTTAAATACAACATGAGGCGGCAACTTTTCTCTTACTGCATTTGCTCCCATTAGGACTGTTGTATTTTCTCGCCCGGGTCCACTAGTAGTTCTATGAGCAGCAGTGCCTTTTTCTCCAACAACTTTAATCCGGGAGGGGTCGAGACAGAAACTGGTCTCGTCGATATTAAATATCTGAGATGATAATAAATCTTTAATTTCTTTTTTTAAAATTTTAAAATACTCAGAAATTATAAAAGGATCCAAGCTTCTCTTCCTTGCAACTTCCACGCTTTGTGGTTTTTTTTGGCTCAAATTAAAATCTCTTTTAAATCTTCTGAAGTAATCGTCCCCGGGTACACCATTTTTGAATGTGGTGGGTATATTATTTTCCCTGACATATTGTCCGATTAGTTCCAGTACTTCTTTTTTGGATAGGCCAAACCCCCATTTTTCCATGGTTTTTATGTTGTTAGCAATATTGTTTTCTACTTCAAAGGGCAGAGCTGGTGGCCTACCCATTGTTTTACTTTTTACTCCACGTTGTCCAGCTTTATGTTTGAATATAGTGGCTTTCGGAATATTATATAATTTAGATGCTCTACACAATGATAAACTACCACTTTTAACGGCATCTACTGCGGCTTTAAGAGCTTCTTTTGTATATGATGGCAAAGGTTTCGGTTGTAATTTCGGACCATTTTCTACAATTAAAAAGAAAAATAGCATTAATGGGGTAAGTGGAATCTAGTGGGGCAAGTGGAACCATTCAGGTTCCACTTGCCCCTGTCTGGTAATTCCATTTGCCCCACACGTTATAATATGGGGGTAAGTGTAAACAAGACAGTTTGTCTTAACCTTAACTAACTAACACATACACAGTATTAAAATATGTTAAAGTCAACTAGAAAGTATCCTTACCTCGTTAAAGCAAAGACAGTTCTTCAAACATCCATTGAACACACTAACCAAAACAACCCATGCACAAATTTAACATACGATTAAACTTGACGCCTGACAGCAGTAATGACACACACAAGTGAAAACGCCGGCGCCAGGCGGCGAGAAACGATTTCGTACAGTTCCAGACTTTAGTAGGTGCTAGTCTTAATAGGTGGCGGCACCAATACTACAGATGGAGTGCATTTAATAACGAGTGGTTCCACTTTCCCCATATTTCCACTTACCCCGGTGTACCTTATTCAATTTTTACTGATTTTTTGTTAGATTACATTCCTACAATTTTCATTTCATTTATAACAAAAAAAATTATTATTTTGTACAGTGTGTTCACAGTAAAGCAATTCATTCTTATTTTTAATAATTCCAGAAGGATACCACAAAATTACACTTTTGTTCTCTCATAGTTCTAAAACTGTGCGTTCGATCCCCTTTTCTTTGTAAACTTGACTTAAGGGGATTTTAGTCTATAGTCCATCACTTTTAAAACTTCAGGTAGTTTGACTGACAACGTTCTTCAGTGTATATAATGCTTGGTTCTTTGAAGTTAAAAGTTTATGTTGAAGGTGGTGACAAATTCATTTCACAAAGTTCATACATACCCACTCACGAGGAGCTAACAAAACATGGTAAAAAAGAAATGCATGTTCTTGTTTGTAGATGTCATCGATGCAATAACATAGTTTTAATATCCGGTTTTCAAGTCTGGTGTTTTTAGAAATTGACTCTGAAAAAATTAACTTCCTAAAAGGGAGAGGGTTGTCCTAATACATCCCTAGCTACGCCTCTGCGGATGCCAGTAAAGGAGTATTAAAAAATAAAAAACTGACCTGTTTTGCGTTTTATACAATATTTAAATATTTACAACGTAATATATCACTACACGGCATAAAGTAACTAAATCATCGTGACATTTTGCCACCCGACAGGCTTCCTAAAAGACTCCAATAGGACAATGGCAGCATGTAATGTGGTCCTTCGGCTTTACAACGATAACAGCTGTCGGCCTTCCTCAATGGACCTCGATCATCATTGTTAAGCTACCGTGTAAGGGCCGTTTTATACAATAAATTAACCCAAATTATGCTACGTGCTGACAACTATTTTGCTTACGAGATTTTGGGACGTTTTGACGTTTTTGTGGGAAGTCTGGGGTGCACAGGTCGACTCAACTAAGATAAAAAATAATTAATTATCATAATCTAACTGTAATAATTTAATATTTTGTTTCCTAATTCATAGTAGCACGCCAAAGGGTCTAAAGGCAATTTTAATAGGTTTGTTATAGTTCTAACATAGTTATGTTTTTTGTTCTCGGAAAATAAAACAAACGCTTTATGGGGATTTCAATGAACTTTGTTTTGAAAGGTCATAGGAAACCTTTAGTCTAATTAAAGGTAAATAAAGGTGCTAAGGTACAAGATATGAAGAGGTGTCCCTCTTTGTAGATATAATATTAAATATATTCTTTTATTATTTGTTTTGTTCTTGTGTATGTTGTGTATTCACACTTTTTTAATTCCCTTGTAAAATGGAAGTATTATAATCGTAAAAAAGTCACTCTCCGAGATTTTTTCACATCTTCACGTTTCAGGGTCCCTAGATGACGAAAAACACGTTTTCTCCATTCCGTCGGTGTGTCTCTCTGTCTGTTCGCGGCCTAGCTAGAAAACTACTTACCCGATTAACTTAAAATTTTGGTAAAAAAATAATGGTCATATGGGGATGACCTGGTAACATTTTGGTAAAAATCCAGTATGGCGAAACAGAATGGCGTCCTAGGGAAATGTTAAAAAAATTATTATTACAAAAGCTACTCATCTAATTTATCTCAAATTTTGCAAAAACATCAAGTATCATGTTGGAATCAACTATTAATATTATGGTATCCAAGATGGCGGAACAAAATGACGACTTAATAAAATATTTAAAAATGCAGACGGAAAAAACTGCTTAATGGTTTGATTTCAAATTGTGTGCTATAACTAATTGAGGTATAGGGATCAACTAAGATAGTGGGACTAATTCAAGATGGCCGAACAAAATGGCGGCTAAATAAAATGTTTGTAATCGTGAAAAAATCACCCTCTCAGATTTTACACATCTTTACGTTTTAGTGTCGCTAGATACCAAAAGATATGTTTTATCAATTCCGTCGATCAGTCTGTTGGTCTGCCTGTCTGTCAGTTCACAGCATAGCTTAAAGATTACTTACCCGGTTTACTTCAAATTTTAGTCAAAAATTAAGGGTCATATGAGGATGACCTGGCAACATTTTGATAAGAATCTAATATGGCGAAATTAAATGGCGTCTTAAAAAAATTATTATTAAAAATCTACTCATCCAATTTATCTCAAATTTTGCAAAAAACATCAAGTGTTATATTGGAATCAACTGGTAACATATTGGTACGAATCCAAGACGGTGGAACAAAATGGCGACCTAATCAAATATTTAAAAATTCAGTCCAAAAAACTTGTTAATGCTTTGTGTGTCATAACTAATTGTGGTATAGGGATCAACTAGCAAAATTGTCGTACTAATTTAAGATGGCCGAACACAGTGGCTGGCAAATAAAATGTTTGTAATCGTGAAAAAATTACCCTGTCAGGTTTTATACATCTTTACGTTTTAGCGTCCCTAGATGCCAAAAAATATGTTTTATCAATTCCGTCGGTCCGTCTGTCAGTCTGTCTGTCTGTTACTTGGCGGCATAGCTTAAAGACTACTTACTCAATTGACTTCAAATTTTTATCAAAAGTTAAGAGAATCATTAGGGATGACCTGGTAACATTTTGGTAAAAATCCAGTATGGCGAAACAAAATGGCGTCCTAGGGAAATGTTAAAAAAATTATTATTACAAAAGCTACTCATCTAATTGATCTCAAATTTTGCAAAAACATCAAGTATCATGTTGGAATCAACTGTTAATATTATGGTATCCAAGATGGCGGAACAAAATGACGACTTAATAAAATATTTAAAAATGCAGACAAAACTGTATGGTTTGATTTCAAATTGTGTGCTAAACTAATTGAGGTATAGGGATCAACTAAGATAGTGGGACTAATTCAAGATGGCCGAACAAAATGGCGGCTAAATAAAATGTTTGTAATCGTGAAAAAATCACCCTCTCAGATTTTACACATCTTTACGTTTTAGTGTCGCTAATACCAAAAGATATGTTTTATCAATTCCGTCGATCAGTCTGTTGGTCTGCCTGTCTGTCAGTTCACAGCATAGCTTAAAGATTACTTACCCGGTTTACTTCAAATTTTAGTCAAAAATTAAGGGTCATATGAGGATGACCTGGCAACATTTTGATAAGAATCTAATATGGCGAAATTAAATGGCGTCTTAAAAAATTATTATTAAAAAACTACTCATCCAATTTATCTCAAATTTTGCAAAAAACATCAAGTGTTATATTGGAATCAACTGGTAACATATTGGTACGAATCCAAGATGGTGGAACAAAATGGCGACCTAATCAAATATTTAAAAATTCAGTCCAAAAAACTTGTTAATGCTTTGTGTGTTAACTAAGTATGATAGCAAAATTGTTACTAATTTAAGATCCGAACACAGTGGCTGGCAAATAAAATGTTTGTAATCGTGAAAAAATTACCCTGTCAGGTTTTATACATCTTTACGTTTTAGCGTCCCTAGATGCCAAAAAATATGTTTTATCAATTCCGTCGGTCCGTCTGTCAGTCTGTCTGTCTGTTACTTGGCGGCATAGCTTAAAGACTACTTACTCAATTGACTTCAAATTTTTATCAAAAGTTAAGAGAATCATTAGGGATGACCTGGTAATATTTTGGTAAAAATCCAAAATGACGAAACAAAAGGTTAGAAAACTAATTACCGCACCGAAAAGTGCTTAAAAAGCTACACAAAATGTATATTATATACAGGGGGTGCACTAACGGGGTGAAGTTTGCACCAAAATTTCCAAGAATTTTTTAAAGTTGATAATTTAAATTCCAACTTTAACCTCATTTTGCCGCTTACTACGAATAGTAATCGAAATTATTTTTAGACCCGCGGATGGAGCTTCTATTTGGCTACAAAAATGCTTTAAACTACCTACTCAGCAAAAGGGTGAAAATTTGATTTAAAGAAAAACTTGCATATATCGGTCAAAAATCGATAGGTACCGATCCATATACGAGGCAAAATAATAGGTGGTTTTGGCCTAGGATGGTAATAAAATTTACAGAGATATTTGACATGTCAGTTGTGATAGATGTCACGGCTGAGTTTTGGTTTGTTTAAAGTAAATATTTCTCAGATCAAATTCGTCAAATCTGCCCAGGCAATTTCTGTGAAGTGACCACCATCTCCGTTTTATAATGTAAGGGTTTGGTTATTAATTTTTTTTAAAACAAAACCGAAGTTTTGCAATTAGTAATATCCTAGTATCATATTTTACATATATTTATTTGATTAATAGGTATAAATTTGAGTAAGTTCTTCCGAAGAAGTTATCGACTTTTGAAATTCTCATTTCAGAATATTTCTTACAATGTCTGATCAGATGCATAAATGTACTCATTGCACCGACTAAATTAAACAGTTTCAGACAGACATATACAGGGTGTTACAAATTTGAGGTATGAGCATTGGGATCTCAAGAATAGTAAGAGAAACAAGGACGTTTAAATTAGGGCAAAGTTGCGTAATTTAATGTCAGATAATAATTAGTAAAGTTGGAACACTTTAAATATTTTCGAGGATATCTATAAACAAGCCGAAATTCATCTATATACTGTATTTGAAGAGATATTACAAAATAAATTTTACATCTTTATAGTAGCTTTTCCTTATCTACAAGATGGTGTTCAAATAAAAAAGTAGGAAATTGAACGGAAAACTGGTTACGTCACCCGAGAGTACTCAAAAAGATACAAAAAATGGATGATTTAGGAACGGTCTCGGAATATATACAGGAGTTGCAATTATGAGGTGAAGTTTGCACAAAAAAACTGTTTTTTTCCTTAACATTTAAATTCTAAAATTTTTTAAATACGGTTTTCAAAATTCAAAGTAACTTTTAGGGGAGTAATTTGTTTTGAAAAAAAACAGCTTTCAAAAAAAATTGTTTTTCTCCTGTGATTTCTCAAGTACTTAAAATTTTTATATACGGTTTTCACAGTTCCATGTAACTTTTAGGGGCGTCATTTATTTGATTTTTTTAACATCTAACAAAAAAAAAATTACCCGTAATTTTATTTTCAAATACGGTAATTACCTTTTATTTTTATAACTTCTGAACTGCTTAAAATTTTTAAATACGGGTTTCACAGTTTTTAGTAACTTTTAATGTAATAATTTATTTTAGAGAGATGTTTTTGGAGGTGTTCAAAATACCGTCTACTATTTCTAACTTTTAAATAGCTAGTTTTTTTTTAAATGAGAGTTTTACAGACAAATATTTAGCATATATATCCGTAATCGGATCTATTGGCCTAGCGGACGTTTGTTAATCAAAAATAGCCGTCAAGGTTTTAGGCTAAGGATACATATGCATTTGCAAGAAATCATATGCAAATGCATATTTTGGCAATTATTGCATTTAAATGTATATTTTGCAGTTATTACAGGAAAAATGCATATATTCTAATTTTTCTGAATATATTTTTATTTCCCAAGACAAATTTGATATATTTCAAATATAATCCATAATATTAAAATAATAAAAAAATGTCTAGTTGCTGGCAGGCCAAAATGTTTTACCCATCCTTTCTTAAAATTGTTATAGGTAACCAATAAATCATCTGTGTTGCTAATTTTGTTTTTGGTGTGTTGGGTGTAGAAGCAAAAAGGGATAAATCATATTTACTTACAATGGAGACCTTAGAAAAAGTAAATCATTCAACTGTTGCTGCATTTTTCAACGAATCTCTCATTCTTTTATGGCCCGGTGGTATTAAATAGGATAGAGTATTAATGGCAATTACAGATGCTGCTCCATACATGTGTGAAGCAATGAGTGGTCTACAAATATTGTACCCTAAAATGATACATGCCACATGTCTTGCCCATGGACTCCATCGAGTTGCAGAACAAGCTCGTGCTTTTTATCCACGAGTGAACGATTTGATTTCCTAGGTGAAGAAAGTATTTCTAAAAGCTCCGAATCGGGTAGAGAAATTTAGGGAAACTGCAGGAAACATCCCCCTGCCCCCATCACCAATTGTAACTAGATGGGGAAGGCAGGGGAGGCAATAAAAAACATAGTCAACCAGTTTAATGCGGAATACTCACATTGTATACAAGAAGCACAAAACGTTTTGCGCAAAGAAGATGTACGTGAGGATTTAAATTACATTAAAAATAATTTTTCTTGCTTGTCTGATACTATAAAAAATTGGAGATGAAAGGATTTTCTTTGTCAACAAGCGTAGAAATATAGAAGCTAGAGAATATCACTTGTGCAAATTACACCGATAATTTACCATGGCAACTGTTCAAATTAATAAGTAAAATTTTATCTGTTAAAAACATTGGCGCCATAATTTAGCCGTTAAATTTAGATTGACAAGTATTGCTTATAAATAACGACGCGATATAAATTTCTTAAAGAAACATGAAGTGTACGACAAAAAGATTTGGAGACTTTAACTACCACAGATTAATAGTTCGACTGAAAATGGTATTCCCATAAATACAGTCAAGTCGAAGCTGAAGAACAGAAATTATATTTTGGAACAGAACACCTCTCTAAATAAACTAAAAGAAATCCTCGCAGATTGGGTCTTTAATATGAGGAAAACGAAGAGATGATAACAAAGAGTCCGGAATTAAAACAATGTGGAATAGTACGGCAAAACAAGTTCAAGAATATTACTTTAAGAAATGAAACATTATATTTGATCCATTTAGAGACATAATTTTGATTTATCCTGAAAAGCTCGCGATGCTGAACATCGTAGTCAACAAATGTTCAGAAGAGATGAGAAAGTTCAGTGCCTTTCTCACATAATGAAAATACTCAATTTCTAGAAAGAAGAGAGGGCCTTTATTTACATATTATTGGCGTATTATGTAAATTCCTAAATTAATAATACAAATGAATTTTGTTTTGCGCAGATGTACGTGAGGATTTAAGTTACATTAAAAACAATTTTTCTTGCTTGTCCAATACTATAAAAAAATTGGAGATGAAAGGACTTTCTTTGTCAACAAGCGTAGAACTGACAGAAAAAGTGAGTGAAACTATAACTAATACTAAAAATAAAGTAATTTCACAAAAAGTAGCTACGGTTTTACAAAAAAAATATTGGTTACAAAAATTTGAAAAATATTAGTGCAGTTTTGGGGTAATAAAGAGACATTGAATCCAGATAATGAAAAAATTTTAATAAACAGTGATTTGAATTTGTTTGAATATGTTCCAATTGTATCTTGTGATGTTGAACGAGTATTTTCTGAGTATAAAGTACTATTGTCAGATAACAGAAGAAAATTTGAGTTTGATGATTTGTTACATCATATAGTCATAAAATGTAACCGCAACTTGTTGAATAGCGTAAATAATAAATTATAAACAGGTTTATTCTTTAGTTAGTTTGTTTAGTTAGCTATATATTAAAATTTTATGTAAAAAAATACTTTTATTATATAGTTGTATTAATGTAATAATTACTGGTTTAAATAGGGTCTTAAGGATACCTTGAAGTGTAAATAATATAATATTTTAATTGCTATACTTTTGCTTTATTTCTGTTTTTTTGATCCGATAATAAATGCATTTTTAAGTGCATATTTTCCCTTGTTTTGGAGCATATTTGTATGCATATTTTTAGATTTTTAAATGCGTAATTATCCTAAGCCTAGATGATAATTATATAATAGATAAAATAAGTGTGTAAGACTAGACACCTAAGGTACACATAACGTACACAACTAATACACGTACCCAGAATCCACAGGGTCAACCTAACATATTACTTGTTTGCTGTCTCACAAACCATCTCTCAGTAACCACACCATTCAAATGAGTAATTAAATGCTTGAAGCCAAAGATACCATTAGCCTAGTCCTTCTATTCTGAGTTAAGGATTTTATTTCATTAAATATATCTTAATTAAGAAACATATAAAAGAAATACCTCTTTATTTTACAAAATAATTAAGGCAAAAAATACTAGCTTTGAGCAACGTTGCATGTTTTTTCTCTATCTCAGTATCAACGCATATTTCTTTATTTTGCCTAGATGAGATGTGGATTAATTAATAGATACTAATAGAGAGTATAATAATTGAACTATAATTTCTTCCTATAATGTGAAAGCATTATTTATTTTGCTGAACACGATATATTAGATACGCATTTATCTTACGGTTATTTCAAATTAGTATCGTCATCAAAAGATTCAGTGATATTTCTTTTCTCGCTAACCGATTTTAATTCTATTTATGACAATGCGTTATTTGCAGGTGACTATCACAAAAGAAGCGTCACTAATTCGATTAGGCGGCCATCTATTTGCCACGGACGTATTCACTTCATTAGGCGGTCACTGATCCAACTCAATTCACCATAGAGATCTCTTCAGCGATGTTGTTCATTCCACTTTCTAGTGTGTTTGCTTTGTGTGTTAAGGATCGGTGTTATTTACTCATTTAGAAACCTCTATATGTCTTTAAAGACACGATTACAAAGGGTTGAAGTTGACAAGCACAAATGATAAAAAATAAGTAATGTAAATATCTAAAGTTTTTTAATACGAGTATGTGAGAGTGTTGTACGGGAAATTTTATATAAAATAAAACTTTTTATATAATATACTTTTAATGGGAACTGTGGTATAACTAAGCGATCTAGTATTCAAATGCGCTCCAGTTAACTTCCAAATAAACTGCAATGCATTTTTTTAATACTTACTTTACAATATTACACAAATGTACTATTATTTGTTCTTTCGCAAGATGGTTAACTTTTTTTCACTTTTAAAAACTTAACCCAATTAGATTTAGTTTTTTCTAATAAGTTAAATGTTAATGTACATTCCGCATGAGATAATATTTTTCCTAACAGTGTGAACCACATTGCATATTGCTTTAATATCTCTCTTGATTACAGGTCTTTTTCATTGGATGAATGTTACTATGATTTTAGGATGGCAAATTTTTATGCCATAAATGATCGTCTAGCCTCTGTTGATTGGGACTTTCTTTTTTAGAGTGTGGATGTATGCACGGGGGCTGATACATTTCGGTATGTTTTACAAGAGTGTCTTGCTCTATATGTACCTAAAAAATGTTATAAATACTCACTATTTCCGAAAGGGTTTAGCCTAATTTTGAAAGATCTTATCTGTAAGAAAAAGGTTGCTCACAGGAGGTCTATGTCGTCTAGGGCACTTTATGATTACTTAGAATTTGCCAGTCTTAGATCAGCCTGAAATGAAATACGAGAGGAGTCATGCAGATCATATTCAGAGGGTTGAGCAGTCTTTGCAATATAACTCTAGAACTTTTGGAGGTATGTGGGTCATAAAAACAACTCGCGAAACTACTCTAATACATCAATTCTTTGATGGAAAATTGGCAGAATGTGATCAAGAGATTGCTGATCTATTTGCAATTTTTTTTGTAGCGTCTACGATGGTTTGGTCGTTTCAGTGCCTAATTATGCTTTTGAGCAAACGCTTCATAATTCAATTCAAGGTTTTACTCTTTCAGATGTGTTTTCTAAAATTGATGAACTTCCCTATAAGTTGTCCTGTGGCCCTGACCATGTACCAAATACCTTTCTTAAGGAGTGTATATTTACAATAAGTAAGCCTTTGCAACTGTTGTTTAACTTATCTATAAAGTCCTCTTCATTCCCTGATTTATGGAAGCGAAGATTTATTATTCCTGTTTTCAAAAGTGACAATTCGGAGGATATCAAAAATTACAGTGGAGTATGAAGCCAATATGCTATTTCAAAGTTATTTGATAGTTTGGTGTTTGATCAACTGGTGCAGGGGCTTGATTGGTGATGGTCAGTCTGGATTCACTAATGGCAGATCCACCACAAGTAATTTGATAAAGTATAAGGTTGAGTTGTTGGAGGCGTTGGAGGGGGTATCTCAAGTTGATGCTACTTACACCGACTTCTCCAAGGCCTTCGACCGGGTCAGTTTTTACCTATTATTGGCAAAGCTGGGCGCTATGGGCTTTCACCCACATCTGACTGGAAGGGTGCAAAGTGTAAAAATTAACAACTTTATCTCTAAATCAATTGATGTTCTCTCAGGGGTTCCCCAGGGATTCCACTGTGCCCCACTACTGTTTGTCAATGATATAATGAAAGTTATCAAATTTTCATCAGTGAGTATGTTCGTAGATAACTTAAAGTTTTACAGACCGATTGATCAGTGTGAGGATTCAGTGGCCCTACAAAATGTCCTAGATGATTTCTATGAATGGACAATAATTAATAATTTAACAATGAATGTTAGTAAATGCTGTAACTTAAGTTTCCGGAAGGGTTCTAAGAGCTTTGAATCCACATACGTTATTAATGGTGACCATATCAAGTACGTTGATATTGTGAAGAATTTAAGTGTTTGATTCGAAGAAAAGCTGTGCTTCAACGAGCATATTACAAGAACTTCTCTTAAAGGTAAGAAAAGGTTGGGTTTTGTATAAAGAAATAGCAAGAATCTGTCTGTGGGTGTGATTAGGACTCTATATACTTCATTGGTTAGATCTTGCCTTGAGTACTCTACAGTGCTATGGTCTTCTCAATATTTGAATTCTATTAGCGTTATTGAAAGGGTTCAGAATAGATTTTTACTTTATGTAGGATTCAAAACTAAGTGTAAGCTTTAATAATTATCATCGATCAGATATGCAGCAAAGAATGGGTCTGATTGCTCTTGAGAAGCGACGCTTGATGTTCGATTTGTTAATAATCTGATTGATTGTCCCCAACTTCTCTCTCTCTTCTCTGTTTAAATGTTCCCAACCTCCGTTTGAGGAACTTCGATCTCTTTAAGGTTGTATTTCATGCTATCAATTATGGTAAACATACCATAATTGATAGGAGTCTTCGGTTACTCAATGAGTACGGTGAGTATCTCCATCCATTTGGATGCATACTAGTTGGTTTTTAAAAAAGAGTTCTAAATGTGATATTGTTATTTTAAGTTATATTTATTCCGATTTTGTATTGTTTCTGCCATAAATAAATAAATAAATAAATATTTATGGAATATAAAATTATTATTAGAAGTTAAAACACCTCCCAGCTTTCATTATCTACCTATTAACTTACGTATCCTTAATTAAATGATTGTCTTTTCCATAACCAATCGAGCGCGTATAACTTGTGACAGCTTAAAAACATGTTCCAATTTTTACATGGATATTTTATAGAAAAATATTGTTGTATTAAATTACCTCATTTTTCTGAAAAGTCAAGGAGTTTTCGCACGACCATAATAGAAAATTTCATTCTGAATTAACGCTGACAGTATTTCCCTCGAGTATTTTATGATGAAAATGTTCCATGGTTACCGTTCGTTTTTAATTGGCAAAAAAAACAATGGCTTAGCTAGAAGTGTTTTTTCTCGAGAATATCACTTGTGTAAATTAAATCGAAAATAATTTACCATGGCAACTGATCAAATTAATAAGTGAAAATTTATCTGTTAAAAAAATTGCCACGATAATTTTGCGGTCAAATTTTGATTGACAAGTATTGTTTATAAATTAACTAAAACTGTATTATTTTACTTCTGTTTTTTGGTAACAACGGGTAACAAAATAATGATGCGAAATAAAGTTTTAAAGCAAACATGAAGTGTGCGATAAAAAAGTTGAATTTGGAGACTTTGAAGTACTACAAATTAATAGTGCGTCTGAAAATAGCATTACCCTAAATACAGTAAAGTCGAAGCTGTCAGTACGGATGCAGTTTTCACTATTTTGCCAGAACAGGAATTATATCTTGGAGCAGAACACTTCTCTAAACTAAACGAAATCCTCGCAGATTAGGCCTTTAATATCAGGTAAACGAAAGAAGATAATTAAAAAGAGTCGCTAATCAAGACAATGTGGGACAATACGGTAACAGAGATTCAAGAATTGGAACATAATATTTGATCCTCTTAAATACATAAGATTTGAGTCATTCTGAAAGACTCGCGATGTTGAACGTCGTATTCTACAAGGAAAACCCAGAGATCCTTCAAAGAAAAGTTTAGATTGATGTTAAGATAGTTGTTTTGGCCCAATTTAGATCAAATTCAATAGAAAATTAAAACAAGTTGCCACTATCGAAGTATTGCAAAAATGTGGTATGGAGGGATAGTATCAAAAAATGCAACTGGTAATTCGCCCTAAAGAAGTTGTATTTTCTGAATTAAGGTATCTTAAAATTATGGAGCACTGGGAGATTTGCGTAATATCAGTGGTGTCATCCACTTTCACAGAAAAAAAAACTGTGTGTTCATTATTTCATGTTTTACATGATCATTTAAATAATCAGAAATGCGTTCAATTAAATTCAATTAATAACTAATTATTTCGTTTTGAATAGTTTTCGAGTCACGAGTAAAAACATTTTTAATTTTTTTGTGATGATCTTCTAGTTCTTGGGAACTTCTCGATATTAATAAACCTAAAAGCTTTTTAAAATTCCCCCTATTTATTGACTCGCTGCTCTCATCATGTCCGCGAAAGACTAACTCTTGTTTTGCAAGGAACAAATTGCGTCAATTACCAAGCACTTAAATAGTCTATCTAATCGGACGTTTTCGTTAAAATGTATTTTATCTAGTTTAGCATTTTCTTTTAAAGTGTCAGCTATAGTGCTTTGATTTTTTACGAATGTTTTTAGCATTAATTCGCATTTTTAAATACTCCACCGAGTCTTCATATTTATGTAAAGACCTTCATATACAGGGTTATTCAAGTTATTCAATTTAGATAAAAATTTCAAATTTTGGGATTAAGGTAAGGTTAAGGGGTACTTCTTTTTTGAAATTTTCAACTTCCTGTCACTTCCGGTTTAACCGGAAGTTGGTATCAACTTGCTTATTTTAAATGGAACACCCTGTATTTTATGATATTTTTTGATTCTACGGAGAATTTTAATGCTATTTTATGTAGCATGTCCTATACCTAGGTTGAAGCGTTCTTAAGATACTTGACCTTGAACCAAAAATGAGCCTTCGGAGTACCAAATTTTAAAATCTCATATTTTTGTAAGTTTTGAAGATGTAATCTTCATATTTTGCAGACGATCGGTAAATAATCTTAGGTTTCTATTTTTTTTATTGAATTTGTCTATTTTTATACAGGGTGTCCTAAATTCAACGGCAAACATTCACATTTTCAAAGCCGCTAAAGTCCGTTTTTTTAAATGGGACACCCTATAACTTTATGCACTATCAAATGTAGAATTTCATTTTCTATCGAACTGTATTAAGGTTCCCTATACCTATTCGTAACCATTTTCGAAACAATCGGGTTTTCATTAAACTATCATATGTATTTGCTAAATGCTTACACCTTCCCGTAGTAAGCCATGGAAAAACAATTGTTGTGCTTTTCTATTCAACATGACAGCTGATTTGAAACTTTCTAATTAAAATTTCTAATTAAAATAAAATAACACTAAAAAGCTGAAAATGAATGAAATGAAATGATATTCTCAGTTTATTTTATATTCGCGGAGAATGTTACAAAATATTGGAGAGAACGTGCCACGTTTTTAATGAAAAACATCCTCATTTATCGCCAAGGAACAAGAGAAAATTGAAGAGGATTGAAACGAAATTTTTTCGTTTCGGAAAAGTTAAAGTTATAAAAAATGTAATAAATTGTTTACATTATTTTTAACCATATCTACTAAGTTCGAGACTTTTCTAAACTTGCTTTAGTGAACTTTAAAATTATAACAATCTAACAATCAAAATAAATAAATAAAATAATAAAATTGAATTATAACAAATGTTCTATATGCTGTTCGTTCATTTGAAGACACATTTCAATTCTTCTTTGTACAGTTGCTGTGGTCCGTTGAATTTGTCCGTTTTCTAATTCGGCAAAAGCTGTTCGTATCCTGTCCAGTAAATCTTGTTGGTTATTTACCGGGGAAGCATATACTGTACCTTTGATAAATCCCCATAAATAAAAGTCTAGGTGTGTTAAATCAGGCGATCGCGGGGGCCATCTCCAAAGGTCATTAGGACCAATCCAGCGATCTTCAAAAATTCGAGATAAACTACAGCGGAATTACGTGCTGGTGCCCCATCTAATTGATACCAATAATTTTGCAGCTCACCAATAGGAATTTCTTCTATAAATTCAGAAACCGTCCCTCGTAGAATTTCCAAATACTTATCACTGTTTAAATTGTCTTCATAAATACAGTACCGCACCTGATCATTTAATACTATACCGAAAATATTGAAGCTAAACCTCTCTTGAGAACGCGTTTCGCGTAAAGCGTGCGGATTTTCTGCTGCCCAGAAATGTTCGTTTCTTCTATTTGTTATTCCTTCTCTAGAAAATTTCGCTTCATCGGTCCAAAATATTTTTGAAAGGAATTGAGGGTCCTCTTGAATTTTCAAAAACATGAATTCGCAAAATTCTACTCGTCGGACGTCATCACCAGGTCTCAAGGCTTGCACGTTTTGGAAGGAATAAGGACAGATGAAGAAGAAATTCCCAAATCGTTTTCTGCAGACGGTATTGAACTTTGTGGGTTTGCGTGGAAATAAGCTAATGTGTTTATTACGTTATCCTCGGCATTTGTCACTGGTTTCGGGACATTTTTTGTAACTTTAACCTTGCCAAAACGCAAAAAGTTCGTTTCAATCCTCTTGAATTTTGACTTGTTCATTGGCGGCAAATCAGGGTGGCGTTCATTAAACACACGACACGTTCTCTCCAAAATTTTATAACATTCTCCATGAATATAAAACAGATTGAGAATATCAGCGTTTGAGTATTCTTCCATTTCGATTTAGAAGATTTAGTTTATCACTGACAGCTTTCGATAAATAACGCATACTAATCATCTGTCATGCTGGATATTGGATCTCAATTGTTTTTCCATGGCTCACCATTGGAACATGTAAACATTTAAGCAAATATATACGATATTTTTATAAAACCCAATTATTTCGAAAATGGTTACGAATAGGTATAGGGAACCTTAATACAGTCCGATAGAAAATGAAATTCTACATTTGATAGTGCATAAAGTTATAGGGTGTCCCATTTAAAAAAACGGCCTTTAGCGGCTTTGAAAATGTGAATGTTTGCCGCTGAATTTAGGACACCCTGGATAAAAATAGACAAATTCAATAAAAAAAATAGAAACCTAAGATTATTTACCGATCGTCTGCAAAATATGAAGATTATATCTTCAAAACTTACAAAAATATGAGATTTTAAAATTTGGTACCTCGAAGGCTCATTTTCAGTTCAAGGTCAAATATCTTAAAAACGCTTGAACCTAGGTATAGGACATGATACATAAAATAGCATTAAAATTCTCCGTAGAATCAAAAAATATCATAAAATACAGGGTGTTCCATTTAAAATAAGCAAGTTGATACCAACTTCTGGTTAAACCGGAAGTGACAGGAAGTTGGAAATATTTCAAAAAAGAAGTACCCCTTGACCTTACCTTAATCCCAAAATTTGAAAGTTTTATCTAAATGGCATCATCAAAAACTTTTAATGGACGGGTTGCGTGAATAGCCCTGTATTTAACATACCTGCAAATCCTTCCTTATTCCACACTGAATATTTATTGGAAACTAGTAAACAAGGCCAGCAAAACAATTTTGGTAATATTTGACTACAAAAAAACTCTGATCTTGTTTTTTCCATCGATTAAATTGAGTTTCCAAAAACCAGATCCGTGATCGGATTTATCAATATTGTAAATTAATAAACATGACACCAAATAAAGTTGTAACAACACGATAAATAAATATAACACAAAACAGTCAAGTAAACTGCAAAGGAATTAACCGGTTGCAGCGAAATCCGCGAAAATAAAAGTAAACAACCACCCCAAACTGAACGACACGTGGGTGTAGTGTACTGCGTTAGCAATTCATCGAGAACATTGTATGGCGCTGGTTAACATTATTATTTTTTCTGGTGAAGTAGCACTTCACCTACTTCGCCTGAATAGCCGCCACTGGTTAATGGTTTTATATTGGCATATTATGTAAATTTCTATAATACTATTCGAAATGTTTTATTGCAACAGGAAGAATCGAATATAATCTTGTGTTTTCAAAAACCACACAAGGGGGAGATAAGAAATGCACCGATAGTAAATGGCTAATAAGGAATACCAAGGATCCTAAACATTGCCCAATTCGCTTTTTTGAAAAGCTTGTCAGTAAACCACCAATCAGTGTTCAAACAGAAAGGTTATTTTTAGTTTCAAATCCGTTTTTCAGCAATGTTAGAAGGTAATATCCTTAGAAAGAAATGTTGTTTCCAGTTAGACAAAAGATTCTGCTGTGAAATTGGCTTTGGACGCAAAGTCACAAATCATTCAAACCGGTCAACAGCGGTGACATGCTCATCCAAGGGGTTAATAAACAATAATCAATAAAAATAACAGAACATTCCGAAACGAATTCAATCGTATCTATCCATGGATAACCAACACAAATCACAAATTATAGAAAATCTTCGCAAAAGGAGTATCGAAGAAGACGGAAGCGAAACAACGCAAAAAAAGCCAACTACCTCTCAAATCCTGTTTCTCTTAGCTTGATGTCAAATGTATCTAAGGAAATACATGATGAAAATACTCTCAATCAATATCAAAACTGTAAATTTTGTATTAATTGAGTTTTTGATAACAAGGTTTAAATTAATGTATTCTTGATTTGTTTAGTAAGTCACTTATTTGGTTAGTTGTATTATGTTATGGTGCAAATAAAATAATCCAAAATAGCTGCAAATTTAATTTCCACTCGTAATATTCTCTATGAAAATATCACTCGTGCAACAACATATCTTGAGAACATTTTTTTTGAAACCCAATTTTTAAAATAAAAGCATTCGTGTATATCACCAAAAAAAATCCCTCGCTCTACGGGCCCATGATTTTTAAGTTGAAATGAACTTAAAAATTTATAAAAAGTTGGTTGTCAAAAAAAAAATTATCATAAATTTTCGGAAATTTTGTATGGACTTGTACTATTGACTATGTGATATTTTTACCGAAAATTTCACACGTAATATCTTTGACCAACGGAGAGCGTCTATTTTGACAGGTTGCCATGATAACGACAACGATTTCCCGGATTTTATTTTCCTTCAGAGTAACCTGAAGTCTAAATTAAAACCCTTATGAAAATAAAATTTCCTGTTAATTTAATAACACAAATTTAGTCAAGATCACTAATTCAACATGTCTCTAAACTCATAAAAAGTGTTTTATTTTACCATAGTTCGAGAAAACTACGTCTTTTTAAGTTTGATTTGGTAAATGATAAAAACAGTTTTTATATACGTCACATCAAACTTCTTGTGAAAATAAAATTTTCTATTATTTTAGCGACCCAAACTAATTCAATATCACTAATTCAAGATGCTTCTATATTTTACTAAATTTCAAGAAAAAATAATTTTTTTAAATTTATGTTTAGTAAAGAATAAAAAATATTATGCTTTTCTATGCGCGGCGATTTCGTCTCTTGGGCGAATAATCAAGTAGGCTTCGACATCGAAAAACACATAGAGAAAATTCAAGTTTGATGTTAATGATAAACGATTGACGTAATTTTCATTGTGCTCCACGCTTAAAAGCCACCGATAACATCCATGCTGGCTGCATTTAGATACTTGTTGGTATGTTTGGATTTGCTTTCAGTATAACATATAAACTGCTGGAAGTTCAAAGTGCAGCAAGGAAATTTTTGCTGGAAATTCAAAATAAAAAATATTTTCAATACGGAAGAAGATATTGAGTTGCGATTTTCGGCTTTTGTTTGATCAATATCCGTAGTACGTAACCCAATAAGGACAGCCTTAGGACACCATCGCAATAGTCTTATACAGACGGTTACATAAGACCAGTGACGGCTCATATTCTAAAATTTAGGGACGGCCGAGGCTCAAGACCAATCAAGGGCAGTTTTACGGTGAGGAGGTAATGAGGTAATTACCCCTCCTCCTCCCCTCAGACCGATCAAACATCATGTGTAATTTACAGATTTTTCGAGAAAATTACGATTAAAAACTTGGCTAGGAAACGCTATAGCACAAAAGCGACCTGTTGGATTGGGTCTCTTGCATATTTATATATAAAGTATTGATGTAAATATAAACAATGTTATTAATAAATTTGCTGCAGGAAAAAAATTGGACGTTATTCTGTCTATAACTATTTATTAGAGGATGTTTTTTTACATATGCTACAACACATATGATAAAAAATATGGGTATTTATGTTGTTCTCATACCATTTACAATAAAATATATTAACATTTTTTTAAAATTAATTTTTCCTAAAATCGCCCTTGGGGCCAATGTGTTTTAATTGATGCCGCGTCCAAATATGGTCAAATAGGTACTAGTCTTATTATTTTCTTCGTCAGGACTGATGTAAAGAACTAAGAAATTAATTTAAAAATAAGTAGTATCATTTCATAATAATTATAATTAATACCTGAAAAATGGTAGTATTCAATTGGGAAAAATTCCTGGGATACGGCCACATCGAGACGGGCCGGTATTGGGTGATATAAGCTACGACGAACATTATAGCGTTGTAATATTGTTATGTAGGCGAACGTACTACGTACCGGGTGAATTAGTAACTGAAGTCTAGCACGTGAGATGATGGAATCGGCTGGCCGAGCCACCGTCAATAATAAATATATTAGAATATCCGTGGACGGTGCCCTACGGACTGCTGCTAATGGCGTTATTTGTATGTTAGTCAAGCAACGATAATAGGGATACCTACCTATTTTGCTAGGTGTCCAGGAAATAATAAACTACATTTTGGTTTTGTGCTTTTTTAGGATGTTTGCAAAAATATTTTTGAATAAATATTTACGTACTTTTTAAAAAGAGAATTTTCTCTGTATATTTTCTGATACGGCCCGGCCGACCCTGCCGCCCCTGAGGAGCCGTTACTGCATAAGACTATGCCATTTTTTTAAAAGTTTGTTCGACTAGAACTATTACTATGGAAGATTTCTTTTTCTCTTTAGGCAAACAAAATAATCTAGAGCTAGGTATTAAAAACAATTCCTAGAGATTTTGAAATTTTTTCTTCGTTTCCGACATACGTGTTTATGATTTTTTAAAATAATGTGCTGAACAAAGCCCACATGTGGTATTCAGAGGTATATCTATCAGATGAACAAGGTTGGCACCCTTAAATTTTCCAATATGAGTATTGTATACAGAGTTCACCAAAAACTAAGACGTGGACGGTAAATAGTGATTCGCTGGGTTTGGTTTTTTTTTATTAATCTAGGATTTGATATCGCTTTTAATGCCAGTTTTAGTAAGAATAAACATTTTTACCGAAAAAATTTTTTTATATTTGAAATTAGCTTTAGTTCTATATTTGGTCTGGTATGGAATATCACCCACATTGTTAAAGTTTAGAATTGGTTTTTGGTGCACCCTGTATACAATATTCATGGTAGAATACTTAAGGGTGCCAAACTTGGTTATAATCTGATTGCCATAAGCGGTCTTCATACAGCAGACCATTTTTATAAAAATCAATTTTTTTAAAAAACGCCGTATGTCGGAAGAATAAAATATTTCAAAACCGCTGGAAATTTTTTTTTTCCTGATTTTTTTATTTTATTGCACAAAGAGAAAAAAAATCTTCCACCGTAAGAGTTCTGTGGTTGAATAAACTTTTCAAAAAAAAGACAGGATCTTATATAATACCCTGTATATGTCGGATACGATGGAGCCCTGAGGCTGTCCTTATCGAGCTGCGCACTCTAGAAATTGATCAAACAAGGGCGAGAACCGTAACTAAAAATCGTTATACGTTTTAGGAAAGCCATAAAATAAATGTTTTTTTGGTCCAGGATGTCTTCTACTAGCCCAGAATGGAAGCTTGCGTTTGGTAATTAATGATTTGGGCGGCAAAATAGGAACAAGTTGATATTTAAACCATTTTTCGAAATTTTGACGATTCATACTATCGTGGTAGTCCCTACTTTTTGTCCCACTTTTAAAAACTAAAGTAACTCGCTTAATAAACCTGTTCTTCTTGCCGGCGTTGACGACGATGTAGCTATAATCTAAAAAGATTAACATTGGAGCCAAATAAAAAAATCTGTTTTTTTATATATAATTTAGAAATCTGGTATATTTACGAACATGGATTAATTTCACCACATTTCATCACACGAATTCAAGTTTTTCTTTTGATCAAAATTATAAAAAAACTGAGTTTAATATTAACAATTTCTCAACAGTATTTAAAAGATAAATAATATAGGATTTTGACAAAATAATTATTTCTGTTAAATATTAAAAAATAAACATTTTTATTTTTTTCGCGGCCAAAATCGGTTGGTATTTAACTCAAATCCTGGTCTTGTTTATCAGTTAAATTACACGATCTTTGAAGATTTATAATGCTGATCATTGCGGGAATGTGAAAAAGTTATTCTAATCCCAAAAAAATAAATATAAATATTTTTTTATGGTGCAAAGTTTATTGATTTTTAGCCATTTTCGACAGCTTGTAACATTTGTATATTTTGATATTTAATAAAAATAATAACTTTCCCACGCACTCATATTATTTATCTTTGAAATACCGTTAAAAAGTTGTCTATAATAAACTTATATTTTTTATGATTTGGGTTAAAAGAACACCTTAAATTAGCAAAAATATTAAGTAGACCTATGCTCCTAATGTAAATGCACAAGAAAACTAAATTAAACAAAAAACAGATATAGTCAAAATGCTCCATAAACTTACCTTCACCGCTTTTTGAAGAGCTTGTGGCTTTCGTATTATCCTGCCTAGTATTTCTTTACTGAAAATATCCATGTTTCATCAAGAAAGACTGACCGTTTTCTAGTGAATTCATATTTTTTGTGTACTCGCTCAAACATTTAATTCTTTTATTAAAAACATCTGGTAAATCCACGAGATACTTGCGGTTGTTACTTCTCTTCCATCGAAAGCCAATTTCTCTTACCTATTTTCGCAGGAAACTAATAGAATAGTTGAAATGATTGGACATATCGTAATTTAGTTTCTGGTGGAGAGACTTTATGGTAATATGTTTCTTGGGCATACATGTGTTAAATGGTATCCCGGATCATACTTTTTAAGTAGTCGGTTATCTTGATATGCTCTTTATTTCTGGTTGATGATAATTCTTTGAATCTTTTGTCCGATTTTAGTCCATTTTTTCTTAAATTAAATATCGGTCTTGAACTTACTTTCGTTGCTATTGTTTCCACCACATTCTGAAGGTCTAAGGCAATTCCTCCAGCTACTTGTTGTTTTTGTAGTTCAAAAAAAGCTAATATATTAAGAATAATAAGCTGGCTTTGCTCACTTAGTCGTCTATTTCCGATTTTTTTCGGCATTTTCAATATTGACTTTGTTTTGACGCATAGATAAAATATTTTAACGTTTCGAAATGTCACACTTAAGGATTTGTCAACATAACAAGTTTTAGTTGAAATAAGAAAAGACGTGACTTTTTTTAGTAAATTCACTGTTACAAAGATGCAAAAAATGACGTCACTGCATATCCAAAAAATGTCTACTATATTATTAAAAAATACCTAAACGTACATAGGAGTCAATTATTATTACATCCTTAAAGTACCCATCAAAATTTTATCTGTAAGTATATAAAATACCAATTATTTTAAATATAAAATTTTTAAAATTCTAAAAATAGTAGCAGAAAAAGACGAAAATTATTTGAACAAATACAAATACATCAGCTTAAAAGGCCTATGAACTAATTGAAAAAAACAAAAAAAATTATTTGGGAGTGCTTCTCGATTTCCTTTTTAATTACGCTTTGCATATTAGCGAATGTGCTAAAACTCCCAAGTCATGTTCAACCTGAAATAACACAAATAGACTTGGTGGAAATAATGGGGACTTCAGAAAATATTCCAGTTATTTGCCGTTTTTAATAAAAATTTAATTAACAATGTTAATCACATCTTTTCTGTGTCATAAATTCCATCAAATAGAGTCAGGTATGAAGAGTTGTGCCCGTAATTTTTTATATGACGCAAATAACTCTGCATATATTTCAAGGTGGAAAATTTGCTTTTTTTCGGAGACGGAATATTAATTCTAATTAAAATGGAAAACGATTTATTATTGGAAATGTGTACAAATAATTTCGGGCTATACAGGGTGTTTCCATATATCTCTCCAATCATCTGCTACCTTTCTTTGGAAAGAAACAAATATTTAAATACTATTTTTCATTAATTTTTCTGAATAATCAGCATTAAAAAAAATCAAAATGGTTAATCCGCAAAGTTAAGGGGTTTACAATAAGACTGGCAACTTTTTTCTTTTCACAAACAAAAGATAAATACACATGATTGAATGAACACTTCCGAGATTAAGAAATCATGGTTCTTGGGATTAGAATGTGTTAACATGGAATCACTTTCCGACGTTTCGCCTTAGATTGCACGAGGTATCTTCAGGGATCAGAATTTCAACAGATTCTCTAATTCTACGTTTATAGAATCCCAAGACCGATGCAACAACTTTGTTTTTTGTTATATCTATGACATATTCAGTCGAATCGATACATCAGGTTGTACAACTTGTTTCTTTCTAATATTTCGTTCATGTTCCTTAAGCCTAGTCGACATGGATCGTCCAGTTTCTCCAATATAGACATCACAACAGGACAAGGAATTGCCTATACACCTTCCATTTGGAAAGGAATAATGTCCTTTAGCGATCATAATTTTCTTGTGATGTGGTGAAATAACCTTGCAATTGTTTCTGTGTATAAATGGAAGAACTCAACTTCCTATCGGTAACTTCTTATTAGTCCAATTTCGTGGAATAAGATTACTCTATGTTTTAATTGACCGTCTAATATTCTCAGTACAATATCCATTACTTCTTGAAACTTTAGTCTGTTTCTCTGTTTCCGATTGTAAAGAATTTTGGTCACACATCGTGAGAGCTCTGTAAACCAAATAATTAATAAATAATTGCTTTTGTGCCGGATGATGATGTGAATTTACATTTGGTATCAGTTCGTTTATGTGGGTTTTTAATATACAGAGTGTCCTAAAGAACCATCTCCTTTCCTTTGTACAAGCACATCTAGAAATGGCAACGTGCCTTCTGATTAAATTTCCATTGTAAATTTTATACTAGGATGTTGCTGATTCCGATGATCAGGAAACATTTTGGATTTAATGGAGACGACTCTAAGGCTTTCTCATCAAACGCTTCTGTGAAAATATTGGCTACCTCTGGTGACAGCGGAGATCCCATGGCTGCCCCTGAGGTTTGTTCATGAAACGATCCTTGAAAAACAAAATAAGTTGATGTAAGACATGCTTCAATCAGATCTAAAAGTTGTCAGTATTGTTACGGTGTGGTGAAAAAAGTATGATATTATGAAAATTGAATCAATGACGTATATATAGCGATTCTACATCGGAAGTAATTAAGATACCTTTTTCATCTAATTGCATTGTTTTTACTTTATCTATAAAATGGGTAAAGTTCCCAATATACGAATGGGTTTTTCCTGTAAGATGATAAAAATTATTGTATATTATATTATATAATTATACTTGAACATTAAATATTTAGATCTCTCGATGACATTACCAATGTGTGAGCAGAAAGGATATATCAAGTAGTTACCATTAACCATCAGAGAAAGTCGAAGGATTTCTGGATAACCAAAGACTAGTAAAACCGCCACAGAACACCATAATAAACCTGTCTTCCTAAGCCCTTACTAAGGCAGAACAATCCGTCCTATCCAAAGGCTAAAACTTCGCTATTATACCAATAGGATATAGTGTCATCCGTCAAAGCCACAATTAGAAGACTTCCAACAGAAGAAGCTGACGCAATAACATATGAAACAGCGAAGGTCATCAGAAATTCTAAGTCGCCTAATTTGAATCTATCAATTGCGGGAAAAAGGCGATAAACACATTAATCAACAGTTCAGATATTTTGGTTTTTCTAGCAGAAATGCCACTATCATCATGGAGAAAATACAACTACTTTTGGCAGACAGTACCTACAGACTAATCCAAGCAGACCCGACCAACAAAATCGACAAATTGATAATCAACCTTATAAACGCATCTAATCTGTGTGCAAAGGAGAAAAAGACGGTAAGGCCAAGCAGCTCAAGATTTCCGCTGTTCTGCGGACTACTTAAAATATACAAGGTTAATGTACCACAAAATTGATAAATATATTTCAAATATTCTTAATAATTTTACAGAAAAACTAAATTGGTATATCAGGTATTCTACGCATTTTGTAGATAAATTAAAAGCAATACAATGAGATCCAAAAGATATCTTAGTCAGTTTCGATGTAGAATCAAAATATAAGCATGTGCCTATTAATGATTCACTTTCCATAATATCAGTTTTACTTCACCATAACTGACAACTCACTTTTAGATCTGATTGAAGTATGTCTCACATCAACTTATTTTGTTTTTCAAAGCACAAACCTCAAGGTAAACCATAGCATCTCTTCTATCACTAGTAGTAGCTAATATCTTCATTAAAGGTTTTGAGGAGGAAGCCTTACAATCGTCTCTATTAAAACAAAATCCTGGTTCTGATATCTAATTTGTGTCAGTTATCATAATTGATCTGTTTTTCTAAGCGTTTGTATCGGGAAACTCAATGGAAATTTTCTTTTCTAAAATATCAATATGCGTAGTTTTCATCTTCAGTAACTCATCACTTCGGCATGCTCCAGACATACCTATTATAAGCGCAACCTAAAACAATAAGAAGAAATAATTAAAAGAAAAGAAAGCCTTACTTTAATAGGAAGGAATACTTAAAGTGTTTTCTTGAGAAAATCCTGTATATTTAGCCAGGTAAAATATTAGACTTCTTTGGCTTCAATCCTACATTCTGGCGTTTCAAAATGGGGACCATGTCAACATTTTGACATGTCAATTTTTTCAGTTAATTCTAACATTGTCCGTTTCACGCTGAAGTTAGCCCAAAGAATATATGGCTTTTTCTGCTTAGCATGTCATTAAAATATGCCATCAAGACTGTCTCCGACGCGCTTTTCTTAGCATTTTTTTTTCAGCACACCAATTTTCATATACCGTATCGACCCCTACTTTTCTCTGGAAGTAAACTTGCTTTTGTTCATTTCGCAGCTTCTTTAAGTTCTGGTGGGGTATTAATGTTAAAATAGTCTTTATTGTCACTTTATGATAACATTTAGGCTTTTTTTGTCACACTAATTCGAAAGAACGAGCGAAAAAACAATCACCAAAGTTTGATTATGTTTTGCTGGTTTTGAAAGTTTGCACTATAGCAATCAGTCACCGTGAACGCGCCCCTGGTACCGGTGACAACATATAGATAGATATATATATATATATATATATATATATTTGACATGGTTACAAATACATGTTTGATGCAAGTCAGAGAGCTGCAGTTAATAAAATATAAAAAAGTAAAAAGGCAGCCTTATTACATAATACACTAAAACTTAACTAAAATAAAAAAGAAAACAAATTACAAGAACAAACTATATCGGAAAATTACATTAAAGGTGGTACGTCCAAATATTCTTCAACAGAATAGAAACACTTATCCAATAAAAAAGTCTTAACTCTGTGTTTAAAATGGGTATAGCTCATTGATTTGACACCATTGCCAAGTTTATTAAACAATTTAAAATTTGAGGAATTACGTGCTGAGTTTGCAAGGCGGTGCCTGGGCAACAGTAAGACATCCAAGGAACGGGTACTGCAATTATGGTTAGAATTTAGTTTCAAAAAATTAACCGAGTTACGATGAATTTCAAGGACTGTCTGGTAGATAAAAACGCATGGAAGTGACATAATCTTATATTTAATAAATAACGGTCGACAAGAAATTAAAGGACCAACACCCTCGATTGACCTTACGGCTCTTTTTTGAGTTTTAAATGCTTTAGGAAACCACGCTGACCCACCCACCGACAATCGTTCCGTAGCTGAAAAGAGAAGGGATATTAGCAAAGTACACAGTAAGAACAATTTCCAAATTAAAAGATTTTTTAAGTTGCCTTAACAAATAAATCTGTTTGTTTAGTTTGTTACATAGATCTTCAATGTGATGATGCCATTTTAACCCATCGTCTATGATAACTTCTAGATGCTTTACGGAATTTGCTTTTACTATATTATTAATAAAACTAAAGTTAATCTTTTGAGTTTTGTCAATTTAATTTGAGCCTATTGCTGTTAAACTAGTTGTCAGCATAAATATCATAGCAATTGGAATTTTTAAGTTTATTTATAGAATCAGCTACGTCGAATTCCGATACTGGTCGCAAAAAAAAGAGGACAACGGCCGAGATATCTTACTGACGTGTTGAAGATGATCATTGTTAGTGGTTGGTAAGGAGTTTAAAATTGTACTAGAAATAGTACAAAAATAATTATTGAAAGTTTCGCAGTCAATACTGCATAATTCGTCATTATTACTAATGCTAATACATTCAGTTCGAATAAGTCTCCATGTGTCTCTTTATTTATTGTTAGAATTTATTAAAACATTTTCGTAAGCGTTCACTTTTGCAAGATCGATCTCCTGGCGATAAAAATATCTGAAATCCTTAAATCTTTGGTAGTCCAAGGAAGAGTTGATGGTATATGGAAACGTCAAAACAGAAAATGACAAATTTTGCCATTTTTACTACATTTTTTCATTTTCAAAATAAAATATTGTTTCTATTTTTTGATTACTGGTGTGGTTGTAAATAAAATAGTATTCAAACTTCGGAGGGAAGTTTTCTTACTGTCTTCAGATTTTGCTACGAGTCTCGATTAGCAATATAAATTTCTCGACAGTAATGAAACACTTCCCTACCAGGTATGTAATATACTATTATTCTATAGAAATTAAAACTTAATAATGTATAAATACAAAATTTTTCCAGTCGATTGTGCCAATGGTAAAAACAATCTGGAAAGCACTTAGCGACCGACTCTGGATGCGGGCCTGGTTTGCGTGACCTGTCGCGCCAAATCATTCATCATCGTAATCAGCGACACCGTAACCGTAACCGGCGGGCCGCCTACTGCTGAAACGGGCCGATAATGCACCTTCTGATTTACGGCACTTGATTTACAGGCCGTGCCGCATTATCACCTCCATAGCGCTACGCCGACCACGGCCCTATAAATCAAGCCGCACATATTACATTGTGTAAGCAGTCCGGACCGCGGTGAGAAATTGCACTTTTCCTGTAATTTTGCAGCTACTGCTTTGCTTGGGTAATGCGGTTTCTAACCCGACTTGGCTTTACACCTAAATACACGAAGTCTTAGAAATAAAGTTCGTCATACCGAATCGAACAATTTTAAACACGACATTTTATGTTTGAGCGAACACTGGATAGGTCTTGATGAACTAAATGAGGTGAAAATAAAAAATAATAGGATATTCAATTTTTGGTAATATTTTGCTCAACATTTTATTAGGCCGTTATTTTGTTTCGCCGTATTGGATTTTTGCCAAAATATTACCTTTAATTTTTGACCAAAATTTGAAATTAATCGGATAAGTAGTTTTTTATCTATGCCGCAAAGAGACAGCCATACCGATAGACAGACAGACAGACAAACCGAGGGAATTGAGAATACGTGCTTTTTTTCGCATCTAGTGACCCTAAGAGTAAAAGTGAAGATCTGAAAAAAATTCAGTTGGTGATTTTTATCACCATCAGAAGTAAAAATGTAATAAGCAGCATTCTGGGTACTGGTAATGCTAATAAACCATACATCTATACAAGGTTATTCACGCAACCCGTTCATTAAAAGTTTTTGATGATGCCATTTAGATAAAAATTTCAAATTTTCGGATTAAGGTAAGGTCAAGGGGTGATTCTTTTTTGAAATATTTTCAACTTATTGTCACTTCCGGTTTAACCGGAAGTTGGTATCAACTTGCTTATTTTAAATGGAACATCCTATATTTTATGATATTTTTGGATTCTACGGAGAATTTTAATGCTATTTTATGTAGCATATCCTATATGTAGGTTCAAGCGTTCTTAAGATATTTGACCTTGAACCGAAAATGAGCCTTCGGGGTACCAAATTTTAAAATCTCATATTTTTGTAAGTTTTGAGGATATAATTTTCATATTTTCCAGACGATCGGTAAATAATCTTAGGTTTCTATTTTTTTATTGAATTTGTCTATTTTTATACAGGGTGTCCTAAATTCAGCGGGAAACATTCACATTTTCAAAGCCGCTAACGTCCGTTTTTTTAAATGGGACACCCTATAACTTTATGCACTATCAAATGTAGAATTTAATTTTCTATCGAAATGTATTTAGGTTCCCTATACCTATTCGTAACCATTTTCGAAATAATCAGGTTTTTATTAAACTATCATATGTATTTGCTAAATGCTTACACCTTCCCGTAGTAAGCCATGGAAAAACAATTGTTGTGCTTTTCTATTCAACATGACAGCTAATTTGAAACTTTTAAATTAAAATAAAATAACACTCAAAAGCTGATATTCTCAATTTATTTTATATTCGCGGAGAATGTTACAAAATATTGGAGAGAACGTGCCATGTTTTTAATGAAAAACATCCTCATTTATCGCCAATGAACAAGAGAAAATTGAAGAGGATCGAAACGAAATTTTTTTCGTTTCGGAAAAGTTAAAGTTATAATAAATGTAATAAATTGTTTACATTATTTTTGACCATATCTACTAAGTTCGAGGCTGTTCTAAACTTGTTTTAGTGAACTTATAAATTATAGCAATCTAACAATCAACAATAAATAAATAAAATATTAAAATTGAATTATAACAAATGTTCTATATGCTGTCCGTTCATTTGAAGACACATTTCAATTCTTCTTTGTATAGTTGCTGTGGCCCGTTGAATTTGTCCGTTTTCTAATTCGGCAAAAGCTGTTTGTATCCTGTCCAGTAAATCTTTTTGGTTATTCACTGGGGAAGCATAGACTTTACCTTTGATAAATCCCCATAAATAAAAGTCTAGGGGTGTTCAATCAGGCGATCGCGGGGGCCATCTCCAAGAGCCATTGGGACGAATCCAGCGATCTTCAAAAATTCGAGATAATTGGAGATAAACTGCAGCGGAATTATGTGCTGGTGCCCCATCTAATTGATACCAATAATTTTGCAGCTCACCAATAGGAATTTCTTCTATAAATTCAGAAACCGTCCCTCGTAGAATTTTCAAATACTTATCACTGTTTAAATTGTCTTTATAAATACAGTACCGCACCTGATCATTTAATACTATACCGAAAACATTGAAGCTAAACCTCTCTTGAAAACGCCTTTCGCGTAAAGCGTGCGGATTTTCTGCTGCCCAGAAATGTTCGCTTCTTCTATTTGTTATTCCTTCTCTAGAAAATTTCGCTTAATCGGTCGAAAATATTTTTGAAAGAAATTGAGGGTCCTCTTGAATTTTCAAAAACATGAATTCACAAAATTCTACTCGTCGGACGTCATCACCAGGTCTCAAAGCTTGCACGTTTTGGAAGGAATAAGGGTGCATATGATGTTCGCTCAAGATTCTTTGGACAGATGAAGAAGAAATTCCCAAATCGTTTTCTGCAGACGGTATTGAACTTTGCGGGTTTGCTTGGAAATAAGCTAATATGTTTATTACGTTATCCTAGGCATTTGTCACTGGTTTCGGAACATTTTTTGTAACTTTAACCTTGCCAAAACGCAAAAAGTTCGTTTCAATCCTCTTGAATTTTGACTTGTTCGTTGGCGGCAAATCAGGGTGGCGTTCATTAAACACACGTCACGTTCTCTCCAAAATTTTATAACATTCTCCGTGAATATAAAATAGATTGAGAATATCAGCGTTTGAGTATTCTTCCATTTCGATTTAGAAGATTTAGTATATCACTTACAGCTTTCGATAAATAACACATACTAATCATCTGTCATATTGGATATTGGATCTCAATTGTTTTCCATTGGAACATGTAAACATTTAAGCAAATACATACGATATTTTTATAAAACCCAATTATTTCGAAAATGGTTACGAATAGGTATAGGGAACCTTAATACAGTTCGATAGAAAATGAAATTCTACATTTGATAGTGCATAAAGTTATAGGGTGTCCCATTTAAAAAAACCGACTTTAGCGGCTTTGAAAATGTTAATGTTTGCCGCTGAATTTAGGACACCCTGTATAAAATAGACAAATTCAATAAAAAAATAGAAACCTAAGATTATTTACCGATCGTCTGCAAAATATGAAGATTATATCCTCAAAACTTACAAAAATATGAGATTTTAAAATTTGGTACCCCGAAGGCTCATTTTCGGTTCAAGGTCAAATATCTTAAGAACGCTTGAACCTAGATATAGGACATGCTACATAAAATAGCATTAAAATTCTCCGTAGAATCCAAAAATATCATAAAATATAGGGTATTCCATTTAAAATAAGCAAGTTGATACCAACTTCCGGTTAAACCGGAAGTGACAAGAAGTTGAAAATATTTCAAAAAAGAAGTATCCCTTGACCTTACCTTAATCCCAAAATTTGAAATTTTTATCTAAATGGCATTATCAAAAACTTTTAATGAACGGGTTGTGTGAATAACCCTGTATATTGCTTAGAAAATTACTGGGAAATCATTTTCAACTTACTAAATAAGGAAAAACTATGGAAAATAAATCTTTAGAGCTAAAAAATGTACCTTGCTGTCAGGTGGCAAAAACTCTTTGTTATATCTCTAAGTTCTTTGAAGCAAAAAAAATATAGATTTTTTTAAGCCAAGTATAATTGTCAAATGGTAACAGTTTCAAGAACCTATATCGGGTGCAACTACTCAACCTTTAGCATCATCACACATGACTGAGAAGAAGGTCTTTCCGGTACAAATTTAGGGATATTAAAAAGGTAAAGGTCTAAATCATCATGTCGATTATAATGTCAGATAACATATTGTAAAATTTGTTACCTATAAAGCTTATAATAGCTCTGTATTTGTGTTAAAACTGGTAATATTCTTGAATAGGTTGTAGAAACATGCTGAGAACAGGAGGACCCTTGAAAAGCTTCGAACAGGGCATTGATTTATAGATTTGTAGTAAACTAAAGGGTCGTATCCAAACTGGTCTATACATTTATTATTGCCCTCTCCACTAGCACGTAAAACTATATTTCGAAATACGTATGTATATTAGTAAAAAATTCCTTAACTGAAGACAAGATGCTTATAACAAGTATTTATATTTAACATTAGTTATTGTATTTCGTCAATATAAAAATAACAAATTTCTTTATAACATTTTTACAGGTTACGCTAAACCTACCATAGTATAAGATTTGGTACTAAGATCTAATTGTGCAATATACCTAAATGCTGAATTCAACAACAAAAGTTCTGACAATGTTGCCACATTTTCCAATCTTTCATCAAATATCGCAACTTTCTGATTTTGCACAAAATAAAATATTCATTTTTACTGTAAATGTGTATGCTACTTTAGAATATTCACTATGCAATTCTTGAATTGTTGATGTTATTAAATTCCATGTTAACAGTGAGTTTAAGTGGTGATTCTTTATATTTAATGTTTCCGCTAAGCTACTATTTTAACAGAGGGGATAACCTTGTGCGGCGAGGCTAAGCTACCGAAGTCGATTAAATAATTTTCAACATTAGGGAGGAAGAGGAGTAGATGCATAATAATTAAATAATTACTTATATCACTCTTTGTTTTATTACCGTTTCTGATTCGACCACTCAGCTCTTTTGAATCAAAAGTATCGGAACGCCATTTTGTTCCGCCATCCTAGATTAGTTTTAATGGTTGATCTCCATATACACAATTTAAAATCAGTCCATTAAGGACTGGTAAGAATAAAGTTATTTGGGGATGAACATACTGGCTGGTTAATAATTTATTAAGCCGCCATTTTGGTCCGTCATTTTTGATTCGTACCAAAATTTTAAAAGTTGATTTCTACTTAATACTTGATATTTGTACAAAATTCGAGATAAATTGGATAAGTGGTTTTTAGTATTTTTTTTATATTTCACTAGGCCGCCATTTGGTTTTGCCATATTGGATTTTTATCAAAATATTAGCAGGTCGTCCCCATATGACCCTTAATTTTGAACTAAAATTTTATATAAATGATTTTGTAAATTAAAAAAAATATTAGCAATATTACCAGTTTGTTGAATTTGTTTATTATTTAATTAAATGGGAAACTCAGGTTTACTGCAACCACTGCAACAGATTGCTGTTTTTTGGTTAAATTGGAATTTTAAAAAATGTTAACTTTGCCAAACTTATTAGTATATAAAAAACAAAGAGAGGTATAAGCTGATTGTCATTATAGATAAAATAATAGAACAAAAGAATTAGCAGCAACTAGTATTTATAAATTTACCAAACTTACTATATGTGATATTTAATGATAAATTTGAAAACCCAATAAAGATATATCAACTATATCATCACCATAATATAAACTATTTTGATTATTGTTAACATCCTGCTTCTAGCATTGGCGTACGATGTTTTGCAACAAAATATATGGATCAGTTTGGACCTTTTTTTGTCAAAAGTAAAGTTTAGCTATTCAAAACAGTTTCCAAGCACTATTGAATGGCGTTTGTTAAGTAAAAGGGACTATACTTTATTTACGTTTGGAGTAAAATATGTATTTCGATTCTGCAAAGAATTTACAAGACTTTTTGATGTTTTCAAAACAACTGCCTTATTGCTAGGGTTAAACATTTTATATAACTGATATTTGTATTAAATGTACTGACATTTTAGCAAAAATGCAAATTTGCTTCCGAAGCTACATTAAAGACCAAAATACGAAAATCTGTACCAATTAAAAATATATTAAAGAAAAAATTACGTCATTATTTCTGAGAAACCTATAATCAAATATTCTAGTGGATTTTTGAAAGTGAATATTTTCGTAACGAAAAGAAAATAAGATGTGGTTTTCGCCCATCTGTTGCAGATCTTATTGTGAAGGAGCCGATTTACGTAAAAAATTTGCTTAAGGCCGAAAAACATGTTTTCTCAATTTCGTCTGTCTGTAGATATGTCTGTCCGTCAGTCTGTCTGTTCGCGGCATTGCTAAAAAACTACTTATCCAATTTCTTCAAATTTCAGTCGAAAATTAAGGGCCATGCATGTGTATATACATATATATATATATATATATATATATATATATATATATATATATATATATATATATATATATATATATATATATATATATATATATATATATATATATATATATATATATATATATATATATATATATATACATATATATATATATATTTCTTAATATGAATATTATATACAAGAAAATAATAATGATAATAAATGTCTTTTAAAAAAAAAAGATAAAAGTATATACATAATATATATATATACATATGAGAATAATTACCTAAAGCTAAAATTATACAACCTAATAATAATTTGTTTTTAACTTAAATAAATAAATCATTAGAGACAACAAAAACAGAAATGAAAACCATTACAAACAGAGAGAAAAAAAATACAAAAATATAGATAAAACAATCATGAGTCCTTTTATATAAAAAAAATAAAAATAAATAAAATAAAGACCTGCCCATAACGAGCTCTTAAACAAACTGTAATAAAATAACTACTTACTTGGAAAAAGAACACCATTATTTTGTAAGTTTGGAAAATAATTTTTTTAATACCCTTTTAGATGACTGAATATTATTTATGTTTAAAACTTTTAGCTCTGCAGGAAGAGCATTATAACATGTTACGAAATTATAACTAAACGATATATATAGAACTGTAATTACACAGAGACCTCATGTTTATATCATGAACGTTATGACGAAAAACTATACTCTCTTTAAGAGAAGCAGGTGAATCATTATCTTTAATTGTTTTTAAACAAAAAATACAGAAATGAAGAATTCTCCGATAATCCATCTTTAACCAATTAAGTACCTGATACATGGGAGAAATATGATCAAATTTGATCATTCCAAATATAAGCCGACCACAAAATATTTTGTATGCGATATATACAGTTACCATCCAAAGAAAAGCCATATATAGAATCATCGTAATTAAAATTAGATATACTCACATAACATTTTCTTCAAATTAAAACTTGTCTATTATTATAAAGGAGCTTTAAAGCAACATCGGATTTTTGAATCATTCTTTTACTTGTTTCCTAAATCTAAGTATACCAATCCCAAAAGTCCACAAACGTCAGTTTAATGCAAGCTATATAAACGTTAATATTATTTATTGTTTTATTTTTATTTCCAAATAACATTAGATGCGATTTAGCTGAATTGAGTTTTAGGTTATTTTTTTTCGGAAGATTATTTAAGTGTAAGTAGCTCTGTGTTCACAAAATTTTCCACTTCAGCAGCATCATTGCCATTGAAGCAGAAATACATTTGGGTGTCATCTGCAAAAGCTTGTATAAGACAATATTGTAGTGATCTAAATATTGGAAGTGTAAATTAGAAATAATAACGGACCCAAAATTGACCTTTGTGGAACCCCCGAGAGTATCCTTATCTGTTCAGAATATTTATTATCTGAGCTGATTTTCTGAAATCTTTCAAGTAAAAATGATCTAATAAGATAAAGTCAAAAGCAGTGTTATCGTGCGGGTCATACGATTTATCAACGACAAACTTTTTAAGTTTGTTTTTCTTTTATTACGTGTAATCATATAGACAGATAGACATATAAATACCAGCTGTTGCAAAACTCTTTGAGTGATGTCACTTCAAAGTCAATTGACAAGTTTGAAAAAATGAGTAATAGAAAACAATTTTCGGGTTTTTTGCATCCACAAGCGAAAAAAATGGTATCGAATCTAATAAAATATTACGAAAATGAAAATTCACCGGCCAATATCCAGGAGTAGCAAAAGCTCTGGGAATCGGTATAAGGACTATGCAGAAAATTGTGCATGAAAAAAGCACAATGTGGAACATACGGAGAAATTAATATGGGATTGGTGGAATCGAGAATTTCGAAATAGCACCAATGATCATTGCGCCATTTGAGGACGACTCAGAAGATGAGAAGTGATGATGGTATTTTTTAGTCTATAATATTAAAAAGTTTCTGAAGGATTATATTAGTCTTTCGTGTATAAATCATAAATTGCATTATGAATATCCATTTTTGCATTGTAACTTAAGTCTTTTGCCTTTGGATTTTTTCGTGTACATTTCTTAATCTTCTTCGGAAGTAAATCATGTTACTGCTTACTTTTTTAGTACGTTTGTAATTTTGTAGGTAATAAATAAATAATTATAGAATACTTATTACAATTTTAAAGCGTTTTTAAAATAAGTAAATTTTTTTATTAATTAGAAGACAAAATTTTATATATAAAAATCGGTAAAATCGCCTTACCAGAAACTCGGGGCTAACGAAAAATACAGGCTGTATAAATATATATATATATATATATATATATATATATATATATATATATGTATGTATATATATACATATATATATATATACATATATATATATATATATATATATATATATATATATATATATATATATATATATATATATATATATATATATATATATATATATATATATATATATATTTATACAGCCTGTATTTTTCGTTAGCCCCGAGTTTCTGGTAAGGCGATTTTACCGATTTTTATATATAAAATTTTGTCTTCTAATTAATAAAAAAATTTACTTATTTTAAAAACGCTTTAAAATTGTAATAAGTATTCTATAATTATTTATTTATTACCTACAAAATTACAAACGTACTAAAAAAGTAAGCAGTAACATGATTTACTTCCGAAGAAGATTAAGAAATGTACACGAAAAAATCCAAAGGCAAAAGACTTAAGTTACAATGCAAAAATGGATATTCATAATGCAATTTATGATTTATACACGCCAAAGACTAATATAATCCTTCAGAAACTTTTTAATATTATAGACTAAAAAATACCATCATCACTTCTCATCTTCTGAGTCGTCCTCAAATGGCGCAATGATCATTGGTGCTATTTCGACATCTAGAACTCGTTCTCGATTCCACCAGTCCCGTATTAATTTCTCCGTATGTTCCACAGATTCCTTCCAGTACTCCGAATATAATAAATTGTGCTTTTTTCATGCACAATTTTCTGCATAGTCCTTATACCGATTCCCAGAGCTTTTGCTACTCCTGGATATTGGCCGGTGAATTTTCATTTTTGTAATATTTTATTAGATTCGATACCATTTTTTTCGCTTGTGGATGCAAAAAACCCGAAAATTGTTTTCTATTACTCATTTTTTCACTGACTTGTCAATCTGACTTTGAAGTGACATCACTCAAAGAGTTTTGCAACAGCTGGTATTTATATGTCTATCTGTCTATATGATTACACGTAATAAAAGAAAAACAAACTTAAAAAGTTTGTCGTTGATAAATCGTATGACCCGCACGATAACACTGCTTTTGACTTTATCTTATTAGATCATTTTTACTTGAAAGATTTCAGAAAATCAGCTCAGATAATAAATATTCTGAACAGATAAGGATACTCTCGGGGGTTCCACAAAGGTCAATTTTGGGTCCGTTATTATTTCTAATTTACACTTCCAATATTTAGATCACTACAATATTGTCTTATACAAGCTTTTGCAGATGACACCCAAATGTATTTCTGCTTCAATGGCAATGATGCTGCTGAAGTGGAAAATTTTGTGAACACAGAGCTACTTACACTTAAATAATCTTCCGAAAAAAAATAACCTAAAACTCAATTCAGCTAAATCGCATCTAATGTTATTTGGAAATAAAAATAAAACAATAAATAATATTAACGTTTATATAGCTTGCATTAAACTGACGTTTGTGGACTCTGTTAGAAATTTGGGATTGGTTGTTGATACTTAGATTTAGGAAACAAGTTAAAAGAATGATTCAAAAATCCGATGTTGCTTTAAAGCTCCTTTATAATAATAGACAAGTTTTAATTTGAAGAAAATGTTATGTGAGTATCTTGTTTTATCTAATTTTAATTACGATGATTCTATATATGGCTTTTCTTTGGATGGTAACTGTATATATCGCATACAAAATATTTTGTGGTCGGCTTATATTTGGAATGATCAAATTTGATCATATTTCTCCCATGTATCAGGTACTTAATTGGTTAAAGATGGATTATCGGAGAATTCTTCATTTCTGTATTTTTTTGTTTAAAAACAATTAAAGATAATGATTCACCTGCTTCTCTTAAAGAGAGAATAGTTTTTCGTCATAACGTTCATGATATAAACATGAGGTCTCTGTGTAGACTTACAGTTCTATGATATCATCGTTTAGTTATAATTTCGTAACATGTTATAATGCTCTTCCTGCAGAGCTAAAAGTTTTAAACATAAATAATATTCAGTCATCTAAAAGGGTATTAAAAAAATTATTTTCCAAACTTACAAAATAATGGTGTTCTTTTTCCAAGTAAGTAGTTATTTTATTACAGTTTGTTTAAGAGCTCGTTATGGGCAGTTCTTTATTTTATTTATTTTTATTTTTTTTATATAAAAGGACTCATGATTGTTTTATCTATATTTTTGTATTTTTTTTCTCTCTGTTTGTAATGGTTTTCATTTCTGTTTTTGTTGTCTCTAATGATTTATTTATTTAAGTTAAAAACAAATTATTATTAGGTTGTAACTAATTTTAGCTTTAGGTAATTATTCTCAGTGTATGTATCTGGTTCAGTAGAGTTATTAAAGCTGCGCCGCTTATGTATACTTCCACTTTTATCTTTTTTTTTTTAAAAGACATTTATTATCATTATTATTTTCTTGTATTTCGTTAAAACCTTGTTTTATAATACAGTTTCATATTAAGAAAGCAGGTATAGAAAACCGACCGCCGCGCATAAAAATAGATAATTAAATGCAAATTCGTACCACCATCCAGCACAAAAGAAAGCGGTTATTAACTCATTAGTATTTGGATCCATTTCGATTTCTGATTCTCAACATCAGAAACATCGAAACTGGCCAAAGCTCTGAGAGGAAATGGCTATTGCGCTGAATATATTACACGTTCAAATAAATGTGTATAGTAATACAAATCCGCGAAAGGGGAATTGTAAGAAGTTACTATTAGGTAGTGTTATTCTTCCCTACTTCAATCCACATAAGAAGATTCGACACTCTTTGGGATCCACGAAAGACGTTGTACCTTTCCAACCAGAAGGAATATATAAAAATCTTTGCTCCTGTGGAGAAGTGTATGTGGGAGAAACAGGATGCTCAATATCAACAAGGAAAGTGAACGATGTATTAAAAAGAAACAAATTGTTCAATTTCCTGGACACCAGCATACCACTGGTCATGTTATAAACGTAAAAGAAACCAAGGTTCTAGCGTCGGTTCCAGAATTTTATAATCGAAAAATGAAATAATCTTTTGAAAATTTTGAACATACTAACAAACTTTCAGTAGAGATACATATCACATGTGGAAACCGATTTTAACACAGGGTCACAGTTTGGCGAGCTAAAGTCGGGTATTAAGGACCACCCGAATCTCTCCGAGTTCATTTAGTGTTTAGTTCTTCGGGAGTAAAAATCCCTGAAGATGCTTTATACGATCGACAACGATTGGATATTAAATCCAATTTGATCTGGTCTCTTACCAAAAACCATTATTTTTTAATTGATCAAAGCCGTGAAAGGTTCCATTCTATGTTAAATGCGTCTTCTTAAGAAGCATCCCGTATAAAATTCGATGCATGGCCGCGAATACTTATAACCAGACAAGTCTACGGCTTTTGTTCGGTTCCGTCCCTGCCATAAGATAAAACTTATCCCAGCAGACTTCGTAAGTTTACAGGAACGCGCGGCGATAAGACAAAAGTTTCGGGAATCACATTCTGGAAGAATGATCATGAAAATTTACAATAACACGACCGCGCACGTTGCTCGAATATAAATTCTTTACATATCTCGATGGCCCGTTATTATTTTCCCAAATGGAAATTAAAAATTATTTCCGGATTGTTGCCACAAAGACCGATGTTTGGGATTCCTTTCATGTGCCGGCGCGGCGTGTGCCAGAAAAACAATTTTTCTAAATCGATGGACGTAATGGAAAGACAGGTAAACGGTTTTCATATCGATCCGTTTTGGACTGTTCCTAAAATCACATAACACGATATATTAAGTTTATTGAATTCATATTTTGTACAGAGTGGTCGAAAAATAGAGGACTCCGCACAGTGTAAGTTATGTATGTAATTGATTGTCCATAAGACCAAATCACCAAATATTTAATTGACTTCTTTAAAAAGTTTAGAAATAAAGTCTAGTAGGCTGGTTACCGTCTTCCGTATTTATTTTTGAGGATCATTCGTTTGTTTTGAATGAGCTGTCTTTAATTACGCAGGTTTTGACAATCAGTCCGCATCTTGCTAATTTTGTGTTTTTTTAGGATTTTATTGTGATTTTTGCTTAAATAAGAATATTTTATGAAATGGAGGAAATACAAGAAGGTATATAGATTAGTTTTTTATAAAAATGTTGAACCTAAATTGATTTTATATATTATTTTACTTATTGTTTTATTCGCCTTTCTAAAATTTCTTTAGTTTTAAACATAAGAAATTGACTAGCGTATAAGTTTATGTATTGAATTCAGTTGACTGCATTCCTTGATTCCCATTTTTTAAATTTAATTTTTTAACATCAGGTCTTGTGGGCTTTCCCAAATCATATTCTGCTGGAGTTTTTCGTGCAGTTTTTCCAAAAGTTTTAAATATGATACTGAAATTTTTCTTCATTGTAATAACAACTATATCTGGATTTATTAAAAAAAAAACATTAATACAGTTCCAAAAAAATATTTTTTGTAAACGATATTATAATAAATAATTCTTCTTAATTCTATACGGTTTTTTATGACAAAATAGTATGTTAATCAACAACCATGTATGATCATCTCTTGAGAATTAAGAAACTCGCCTTCGGATCGTTTCCCAAGTTTCATCCTCGTGGATAATAGCTATTACATACGAGTAGAGTAGTATACTTTTTCTGCGACTTATTAGCGTTTATAATAATTCAAATTCAAATTCAAAACTTTTTATTTGCCTGATAAGACATACAAACAATTGAAATACAGAATATTAGAAATAAATTTAAATACAAAATATTGGAATGTAAAAATTTACCAAAATAAAAATTTAAATGTCATGTTTATAGGTAAACAGGGTGTGCATAGCGATTTTAATAACCTTTGCACAGACTCAGACGCTTTCCGAGTCAGTGTAATGCAGCCCTTAGAAAATTGAAAAATATCAACGAGATTAATAATTTATAAATAATAATGAGTATTAAAACTAATCTTATTATTAAAAAGTGAATATTAAGAATGAAGTGTGAGAACAAAAACCAACAAAAACAATATCAATATGTTATAGTTATACAGCGGACATCAGGGGGCTTAGAATGCAGGAAGCATGCGCGGGCGGACACTTGAGAGGATGTGACTAGTATTATAGTTATTATTAGTTAAATTCTATTTGTTAAAAACTGGGCGAGTGCAGCAAACAAAAATATAATTAAAAAATATGTGAATATATAAAAATCAGTATGAATGAAGAGATGCTTGTCAATAACTAATTAAATAAATAAGCAATAATAGTATTCATAGAATGCAAAATTCATCGGTTCAAATTAAAATTAGGTTTGCGAATTCAACAACATATTTTTTATATGTATCTTGACGCTGCGTAACGGAAGTTGTTTAATATTATTTGATAAATTATTCCACATCTGAACTGCGACGAAGGTGAATGATTTTTAAAAAGCTGCTGACCTACGCTGTGCGATCCTAAAAGAATCTAAATATCGAGTACCGTAGTTATGCTCCTGCGTTGTGAATATAGACCTTAAATATGGAGGTTGATTGGTTGTTAATATGCTAAAAATAAATAAGAACATATGATACTCGCGCCTTCTCGCCATTGACAGGATAGAATATCTATTGAGATACGGTGTAATATGGTTTCTAAATGGTATATTATGTACGAAACGTAGGCATGCATTTTGAAGTTTTTGTATGGAATGTTTAGTGTGCGCGCTTAGTGAGTTATGACAGACGACATCGCCAGTGTCAAGTAATACTAACACTAGAGAATCACATAATGAATATTTTGTACCACTAGTTAGATGTAAGAATTTAAGTTTATACAATTTCCCCAGACGCATATACGCAATACTAAGTTTCTCCTTAATATGAGCCTCAAAATTTAGTTTGTTATCGATAAAAATACCCAAATTCTTAGCTACAGTTACAATTACATTTTCCAAAAGATTTTTATTAGATCCAAAAAATATGACGCAATATTTGGAGGCATTTAACTTTAAGTTATGATTTTTAGTAAATTTATTTAATTCGCTAAGATCTTCATTGAAGTTTGATTGTGAAGTAAGTAAAGTATCTATAGTAAAAGATTTGTAGAGTTGAGAATCGTCTGCGAATTGTTTGTGGGCGCGGGGATGTTGTGGATGAAGAGAACAAAGACCCTAAGATGGATCCTTGTGGTACGACTCTTTCGAGAGGAATATAACTGGACTGTTTTCTGAACCTGCCCACTTTTTATGGCCACACAATGAAATCTATTAGTTAGATAAGATTTTAAAAACCCCATTGAATTGTTAGAAAAACCAAAGTAATGAAGCTTAGCCAGTAGCATCCTATAGTCTAGAGTATCAAATCCTTTACTGAAATCAAACAAGCAAAGGCAAGTAAACTCTTTTTTATCTTCCTTATGTCTGATTTCATTAACAAGATTACAAAGTGGTAGTGCTAAATGCCTTTCTAAAACCCGATTGACATTCCAGAATTATATCATATAAACTACAAAATGAAATTATTTGATTATAAATATGTTTTTCCAGGCAGACATAATTTCAAATCTTTAAGTGAGAGACCATCTTCACCAATAGAATTAGTTTTTATGGAATTTATATATTTATGTAAATCAGAATTATCTAAGAGGGTAAAATTAAGTTCAGAAGTCACATTTCGATGAGTGTTTTGCTGATAAAAGGAAACCTGTTCATCGCATGTATTATTCGATATATTGTTACACTCGGAGAAGTATAAATTAAGTTTACCTACATCAGATAGACTGAGAGGTATTTCAGAATCATTTTTATGGGTCAGATTTAACTTTTTAGCTGTAGACCAAACAAATTTTCCTGATTTGCTTGACAGACTTTTAAAAAATGCATTCTTTTCCCGAATTATGGCGTGTTTAGTATAATTTCGGAGTTGCCTATAATACTGTAGGCAGCCTTGCGTTTTATTTTTTAGATATTTTTTATATGCTAAGTCTCTTAGTTTAATTAGTTTTTTAATGTTATTAGTTAAGATATTAAAGGTTTATTGTATATTTTCTTTGTTTTTATAGGTGTATGTTTGTCTATTAAGTATTTAATTTTGGAATTAAAAATGTCTAGTTTTTTGTCTATGTCATTGGTATAATAAACATTATCCCACGATAATTGTGATGCATCTCTTAAAAGTTCATCAGAATTAATTTTATTTTATTCTCTATACGATATATATTTAAAATTGTCCTTATTTATGTTTATGCTAAAGATTGTATATACTAAACAGTGATCAAATACTGCTTGCGATATTGGTACAGAATCACTTTTTAAAACAGGGATATTTTTATTAGAAAAAATCAAATCAAGGATATTATTGTTATTATTGAAATTATTAAAATAAGTGGGTTGTATAATATGCTGTTCTAAATTAAATGTGCCAAGAATAGCTTGACATTTTTTCAATATAGGATTGTTACTTGAAAAATCTATATTATAGTCAGCTGTAAATATAACATTGTCATAAAACGGAACCGTTATAGATAGGATGTTTTCCAAAAAATCCAGAAATACATCTTTATTAGACGATGGATAACGATAGATGGTAACAACCAAAACATTTTTGTTTTTAATATTAGTTTTGAGGGTGATAAATTCGCATGTGTCCGATTCCACTTCAAGTTGTATTAATTGATGCTGTATATTTGAACTTATCTATACTCCTACGCCTCCACCACGTCCATTAATTCTGTCTTTACGTAGAAAATTATAACCTTTAATTTTATATGCTGATGAATCATGAGTGGGAGTTAGCCAGGTTTCCGACAGCCCGACAACATCGAAGTTATAGTCGCAAACATAATTTTGAAACTTATCAAATCGGGTATTCAGGGACCTTACATTTAAGTGTGCTACTGAATAAAAATTGGTATCAGTTTGCCGCAAGCCCAAAGCATTATTAGTGTCAGCCATAGCCCCCATATCCACCGCACGCATACCAAAACATCCCCGCGCCCGCAAACTGTCCGCTCAATCCTTCATGAGATTTGTCCCCACACAAATACTTAATTAAAAAATGTACATAGGTATTCAACCAGAAAATGTCTATACAGTCTAGAGAATAGTACATATAATTATACATTCAGTGACGCCATTTCATAATTTTTACTTTTTTTTACTTTTTTTCCCAAGTTAAATTGATTATTAAATACACTATCCAATATAAAATATGCTGATTAATTTTTAGTAATGATCGTGGATACCACTAATAAATACCCGAAACCAGCTCAGAAACGAAAACAAAAAAGGAAAATAAAAAAATAGAAAAATAATCACCCTAAAACAAAACCCGCATTTACCAGTAGTAGAATAGAGAAAACCGAAAACACAAATTTTGTAGTTTAATTAATTATATATGTTATGAACTAGTAAAATATTAATATAAATTTGAAAATAACGGTCTTTGGAATATACTAAAACATCACCCCTAAATAGACATTTAGCCTCGCTCTCAAGTAGAAAATTACTGATCAGTATTTTAAAATGAATTACAATATTATAAAATATGTCGTAGCAAAATGGGCTAATGAATTAGAATGGTCATATTGTAATACTTCTTTGCACTTAGCATCTAGACAACCATACGAAAAAAATTCAGGCAAATATTTGCTTTTTTCTAAATATTTGAGAAACTTAATTCTCAAAATAGTTTTGCCAAGAGGATATAATATAGACAAACATTAACAACATTTGAATATTTCTTACTACATTATAAAACAAAATAATCGATATATACTGAATATTTCTAAATAAAAAATTTTAATTAATTATTACTCGTATAACGCATCTTATACAATGTATGTATGAAAATAGAACAAAAAGAAATAATGTCATCAGGCATTTGATTAATAGGCTAGTGTAGCAATTTTTTTAAAAATCCAAATTCTGAAAGTGACGTCACACACATTTTTTTGAAGGCAGATACCTTCTATAATATTTATCTAAAAGAGTGAAATTTTGTATGCACTCTACTAGGACACGATACTTATTAAAATGTGAAAAATATGCTTTTTCAAATTTGATAGTACGAGCCCACTGAACCCAAGAGGGCCATGAGTAATAAACTATTACGCAGGGGTAAATAATAAGTGTTATTATCTACTCAAGTGCGGAAAGTGCTACTTTTCCGTACGCAATTGAAGTTGCGAATCGTGTGCGAAAAAGTAACTTTACGCACGTGTAAGGTACACTATCTTTTCTACAAGCGTGCGGAAAAATCCAAAAGTTAAAAAGAATCGTTTATTTATATAAAATACACAATCACAAATTAATTATTATTAACAACATGTATATTTAGGGTAATCCCAGGTGTCTGGCAATATGGGATGTCATCCTCCCAAATTTATTAATCCCCACACATTGTATTGCGCATTTTCCCTGATGAGATGTGTTCGAAGGACGTAGAGCTACATATTTCCTATAAAGCTGAAGGTGGACTGCATCTCCACCAATTACAAATGTTCTGGAAATATGTTTTTATCAGTGGCGCAACTACCATTTGAGAAACAAATTGCCCCCCCAAGTTCCTCGAAATTAGCCCCCCCGCCGGTGATTGGTGATCATATTTTGAGGACGCAAAACCGATAATAGTCAAATTGAAAACTGATATAGGTAGGGTAAATGTTCTAACATTTAAAAATAATGGAAGTCATTGACATAGATAATTAATTTTTGTCGACTACATATATTTAAAATAAAAATAATATTCCAAAAAATGGGGAAAATTCTCAAAGTTTCTTAATTGTTTGTATTAAAATAATGTTTGTCCAGTATATGTATGTACAGGGTAAGCCTGGAAGCGAGACCCCCCCCTTGATATCTGTGGTAACTGAAAATAAAAAAAAAACTTTATATAAAGAGTGGTTCAAAAAAGTTGGGCGTGTCTAACTTTGCATTTTTAAATGTAACCCTGTATTTTTTATTTCAGTTTTGAATTCAGCTTGCAATTCGGTATGTTTTTTGTGTAACATACTATCATCGTAAATTTAATAGTTTTCGTCAAAATGATATTTGAAAAAAAAATTGTAGTTTCCCTCTACGATTGTGAAGCACCTACCAGCTGCAGCCAATACCAGTAACAAGCATTGTTATTAAAATTGCACCAGTTAATATCTATTTGTAAACAACAATATTTCGATTTTAAGTTTTTATTTATTAATAATTAAACAAATAATCAAGGAAGTAACAATTAATTAACGGTAAAAACTATTAAAACAATTAAACGTGATAAAACCAGTGGATGAAGGTTGGGATGTTACAAAATGTTAAACTCTCTAATGCTCGAACGTGTTTCCATTTCGTTCGATATACAGTTGTCTTTGATTATTTTTCATCACATCATAAAGTGTTACAGGAGTAATATTGGAAAACACATTTCTAATCCTCGTTTTCATATCTTCGATGGTAGTTGGTGGAATTACATATACTTGTCTTTTGATATATCCCCAAAGGAAAAAATCACATGGAGTAAGATCAGGTTAAAATACTCCCTATTCTTTCTATCCATTTGTTTGGATAAGTTTGATCCAAATAACTGCGAAGAATGTGGGAATAATGAGGTGGTGCCCCGTCGTGATGGTACCACATAACTTGTCGAACCTGTAGAGGGACCTCTTCCAAGTATGTAAGCAAATCGTTTCTTAAAAAATTTAAGTAAATTTCGCCCGTTAAAGTGCCGTCAAAAAATGTGGTCCAATAAAGTATTAGTATTATTTTGGCGAAAACTTAAATTTACAATAATAGTATGTTACACAAAAAACATCCAGAATTGCAAGCTGAATCTAAAAATGAAATAAAAAATACAGGGTTACATTTAAAATAGCAAAGTTGGACCACGCCCAACTTTTTTGAACCACTCTGTATACTGAACGCTCCTCACAAAATAAAGTTCGCGGAATATTAAAAATATTTTACATGAAGTTTTTTTTCTATTCTTAGTTATCATAGAAAAAAAGGGGGGTCTCGCTTGCCAGATTTACCCTGTATATTATGTTATACAGAAGTGCTAACTTTTCAATTCCTTAAAGTTTCTATATGGGTTTTATCATTCTATGTAACTTTAAAATTCGTAATTTATTCAAAGAAAAAAAATATAATATAAAATATATATATATATATATATATATATATATATATATATATATATATATATATATGTATATATATATATATATATATATATATATACATATATATATATATATATATATATATATATATATATATATATATATATATATATATATATATATATATATATATATATCGCCATAGATATTAATTAAATCATATGATGGTCTAAAAACTAATAAGGAACATAAAAACTTAGGCAATATCGAGAGTTTATAATTAAATCATAGCCGTATATATATATATATATATATATATATATATATATATATATATATATATATATATATATATATATATATATATATATATATATATATATATATATATATATATATATATCGCCATAGATATTAATTAAATCATATGATGGTCTAAAAACTAATAAGGAACATAAAAACTTAGGCAATATCGAGAGTTTATAATTAAATCATAGCCGTACAAAAAAATGCAGCTTAATAAAATGTAAAAACAAATATTACTAAAACTGGATGAACTGGTAAAAAGCGGAGAAAGCGAAGGTAGATCTGTGGAAGGAAAACATTTTTCAAGTTGTTTAAATTCTAACATTGATATTAATGTTGAGAGTTTCGCGTCCCTAAAACTTTACTCCAAGGAAGTGGTAGCGGGTGAAGGACTAGTAAGACACTTTTCTGTTTTCAATATGCCGACGTTTCGGCGTTTAATTTTACGTCTTTTTCAAGGCTACATAAAAGAAACCATTATTGCGTTACTATCCTAGCGAATAGAACAAGTCGTTTTTTTTCCTGTTCCTGTTATATGTACAGGGTTTTCCCAGATATTTTTCCACCCACCTAGAGAGTTTGTTTGAATAGATACGGAAATGTCGTAAATACTAAAGTTGTTGGGTTTTTTATGAAGATTTAGAATATTATATCATAAGTGAGAAAATATTATTGGAAATGTCAAATTTTGACAGGTTGTCAGTTTTTTTAAGTGAAACACCCTGTATATTAAATTATATTCTTGAAGATCTTTTTTTTCTAATTTCAAATATATATACTTTTAATATATTCTGTCAATTAGTTTTGGATATATAAGCGTTTAAAAATTAAAGAAATTGTAAGGTAATTTGCGCTAAAACATAGTAGACATTGTCAAAACAGTTGCAATGAACGACGCCTTTTTGACGTTTACCGGTCAGAAGTAACTATTTTAATATCTAATACGTTGGGCGATGGGTTATTCGGAAGAAGAGAAACTCGACATGATAGAATTATTTTATTTACATGGTAAAAATACATCGATACCTCCTAACGAATATCATAGACGGTTTCCAGATAGACCAACACCGACTTGTAGGACAATATTAAACATCGCTAAACAATTGAATGAAAGAAAAACACTTGAGCGAAAAGTTAGAATAGCGGAAAGAAACAATACCATAAAAAATCAATAATCAATAAAAGTAGGTAAATAATAATATTAGCTTAAAGAACTGAGTTTTTGTTTTTCTATATAGCCTCCTTGGTTTATAATGCATTTCTGAATATTTCTCACTATGTTTTAGCGCAAATTACCTTATCATTTCTTTAATGTTTAAACGCTTATATATCCAAAACTAATTGACAGAATATATTTGAAATTAGAAAAAAAAAGATCTTAAAGAATATGATTTAATATACAGGGTTTCATTTAAAAAAAACTGACAAACTGTCAAAATTTGACATTTCCAATAATGTTTTCGCACTAATGATATAATATTCTAAATTTTCATAACAACTTTTGTATTTACGGGAAAACCCTGTATATACGCGTGACTAATTTAAAACATTTAGTCGTAAAATAATGTCATATAACTTGTTTTGTATCTTCCTTATGTACAGGGTGCTCCAATAAGTAATAGCGTAAAAACCAGCAATTTTTTGCCTTTTTTTCAAAAATAAAGTATTGGAGCAAGGTCAAACATCTCTATATCAAATATCTCTGTTTTGGATGAACTGATTTTATTCAACTCGGTGTCGAAAAAAAGTATTTCTTTGTTCTACTCGTGGAGCCATACACTGCAAAGTAATGACTTTGTTAGTGGTCACTAGATGGCGTTGTTTCAAAATTTTCCAAATAATGCTGATTTTATTGAAAAAATCAAATGGTATGCTATGACTTTTATAGCACAGTTTATTTGATAGTTCTGAAAGGCATTGAATAGTAAAATAAAAAATACAAGCCTGCCGTTTTGAGGAGGTGAAAAGGTGACAACGGGAAAGTGCAAATTATTTTCATCTCTAATCCTAAAATTGTAAGAAAACTAACCAAACGAACAAAATAAAAAATACTAAAATTCAGTCTCATAATCACATAAGCTTCGCTATAAAATAGTTAAAGCTGGAGCGAGGCAGAGTAGGACTCGGTGCCACTTTTTCTCCTCTGCAAAACGGCAATGTAGATTTTCCAATCCGATGTTGCGGACCTGGATTTTGTATTTCACTATTCATAGCGTACTATATGATTTTTTTGAGAAAACCAGCATTACTTGGAGACTTCTGAAAGCATGCCATCTAGTGACCACTAACAAAGTCATTACGGCACAGTTTATGGCTCCACGAGTAGAGAAAAAAAGCACTTTCTTTCGACACCAAGTTAAATAAAATCGGTTCATCCAAAACAGAGATATCAGCATTTGAAAGTAAAAATGTTTGACCTTCCCCCACCACTTAATTTTTGAAAATAGACGAAAATAATCTGAAGGAACAAAATGCGTAATTGGTTGAAGAATGCAATGCTTATATTTTCAACATTTTACGCTATTGTGTTGCTATTACAATTACTAGCGGCCAACTTTCGAACAAAGTTTGCAGCGATTTTTCTTGGCCGATATACCTATTTATTTTTTTTTCTTCTTCCTTAATGGTTCCCGAGCTACAGTCAACGTACAGTGTTAGCTGGTATATGGAACGGTTGCCTAAAACTGTTTTTTTATTTTAATCTGTCCGATTTGGTTTGCAACTGTTAAAAAAGTAGTTGGATGTTCAATTAATTTAATATTTTTATTTTTTAGAACATTTTATACTATATACAGGGTATCTCAAAACATTTTCAACTAGCTAAAACTTATTTAAAAAGAGATGTGTATACGTACTTGTTATATTGCGGTTTACATAACTTAACGTAAAATAATTATTCTAAAGATATCTCGTACATATCAGGAAATTTGTAATTTATACAGGGTGCCGTCAAAAATGAAATTGACTAAACTAATTTAAATATATAATAGTTTAAATTTTTGGAAGATTCTATTGGCGCAAAACGTATTAAATATATATGCAACAATTTTAGGTGAAAATTGTTAAAAATTATACAAGGAATTATCAAAATAGGAATATTTGAGGAATAACCTTTACAGAAAAATCACAGAATAGGGAATAATATTTCCAAACTTAAACAGAAACGATTTTTGCCAAACATTTAGTGGTTTTTTAAGGAAAATTTAATTAATCCTGTTAAAATAATTGTGAAAAATCTAAAATTAAGAGCAATATTTATACAGAGCACATCACCAAGTTGTACGCCTTTAATAGCTCCTAAACTACAAGATATACAAAAAAATTTCATGTCAGATGCAGGATTTAAAGAGGTGCATAACGTATAAATATATTATTTGTATGTGTCTCAAAAAACTAATAAACCAAAAAGTGTTTTTTTTTCTTATGGAATACACTGTATAGTACTATATAGTTATAATAAAATTCTATCAATGTATTGATTAAATTGAAATCTTCAATCGTTTTCGAAATAATAACCGGTAAAAAATTAAAATTTGATATTTTGGGTAGCTGTCAAGTGTCGACGGATGAAATTAGAGCAAAAGGGATTGTTTTTAGTCTTAGTTTTTCAAACTTTATCAAAAATGACCCTAATTTTAAGTTGATTATTGCAATAGATAGGTACTATAATATTTGATGCTATCAAATAGAAATAAAAGGCCACTTATTATAAAAAAGAAACTTTCGCTCATTTACTGTACCTCGGAAAAAATAAAAATATACACATTTTTAATAATATTATTATTATTCGCAAAGTTTTTTCAAAAGCGGAAATTCCAATTTTTTTTCCGAGGAACCTGATGATGTCTATTTGTTGATTCAAGTTGCGTCCATTATTGGACTGGCAGATGTCGTCGCGGAGATCTTACTTAATTAACCATTGATAACACTGGAGATAAAGAGACCCTACTAATCATCAACATTCCTAATGCAAAAACCAGTGGCGCAACTAGACATCGACTTTTGTAGGGGCTCAAGCCCTGACACTTATAAGATAATATTGATTTGAGGATAAAACCAATTTTAAAGAAACAATGAGTTTTTGTGCATGATATTTTTTCCAAGTCAACACAGCCATCCATATTTTCATGTTAGGTTTATCTTATTCTTAACACTACAATGTATACAAAAAAATGAAATAAATTTGCCATATTTCGCCGTTTTTCAAAATACTACCTCTTTTTTATTTTAAATATGTATAATAAAAAATACAGAGTCTGCGCCAATGAGTTCAGGAATTTTTTAGTGTTACATTACCCCAACTATATCTATTTTCAATTTGACTATAATCGATTAGGGTTCTCAAAATATTAAATATGAATGCTTTTGAAACCTTAAAAAACTGAATATCTACGCCTATGGCATTCTAAATCAAAATTGTTAAGACACAGTCCAAGTCTATTTATGGTACAAGTTTAAAACGAATCAAAACTTTACCAGTTCATCCATTTTATAATATTTGTTTTTACATTTTATTAAGCTGTTTTTTTATACGGCTATGATTTAATTATAACTTTAATATTGCCTAAGTTTTTATGTTCCTTATTAGTTTTTAAATATATATATGATATTATATATATATATATATATATATATATATATATATATATATATATATATATATATATATATATATATATATATATATATATATATCGCCATAGATATTAATTAAATCATATGATGGTCTAAAAACTAATAAGAAACATAAAAACTTAGGCAATATCGACAGTTTATAATTAAATCATAGCCGTACAAAAAAATGCAGCTTAATAAAATGTAAAAACAAATATTACTAAAACTGGATGAACTGGTAAAATTTTGATTCGCTTCAAACTTGTACCATAAATAGACTTGGACTGTGTCTTAACAATCTTGATTTAGAATGCCATAGGCCTAGATATTCAGTTTTTTAAGGGTTCAAAAGCATTCATAGTTTATATTTTGAGAACGCTAATCGATTATAGTCAAATTGAAAATAGATATAGTTGGGGTAAATGTAACACTAAAAAATTCTTGAACTCATTGGCGCAGACTCTTACTTTTTTTCCGATTATACATATTTAAAATAAAAAAGAGGTAGTATTTTGAAAAACGGCAAAATATGGCAAATTTATTTCATTTTTTTGTATACATTGTAGTGTTGAGAATAAGATAAACCTAACATGAAAATATGCATGGCTTTGTTGACTAGGAAAAAATATCATGCACAAAAACTCATTGTTTCTTTAAAATTGGTTTTATCCTCAAATCAATATTATCTGATAAGTGTCAGGGCTTGAGCCCCTACAAAAGTCGATGTCTAGTTGCGCCACTGGTTTTTGTATTAGGAATGTTGATGATTAGTAGGGTCCCTTTGTCTCCAGTGTTATCGATGGTTAATTAAGTAAGATCTCCGCGACGACATCTGCCAATCCAATAATGGACGCAACTTTAATCAACAAATAAACATCATCAGGTTCCTCGGAAAAAAAATTCGGAATTTCCGCTTTTGAAAAAACTTTGCGAATAATAATAATATTATTAAAAATGTGTATATTTTTATTTTTTCCGCGGTACAGGAAATGAGCGAAAGTTTCTTTTTTATAATAAGTGGTCTTTTATTTCTATTTGATAATATCAAATATTATAGTACCTATCTATTGGAATAATCAACTTGACATTAGTGTCATTTTTGATAGAGTTTGAAAAACTAAGACTAAAAACAATCCCTTTTGCTCTAATTTCATCCGTCGGCACTTGGCAGCTACCCAAAATATCAAATTTTAATTTTTCACCGGTTATTATTTCGAAAACGATTGAAGATTTCAGTTTAATCAATACATTGATAGAATTTTATTATAACTATATAGTACTATACAGTGTATTCCATAAGAAAAAAAACATTTTTTGGTTTATTAGTTTTTTGAGACACATACAGTGTAATAATATATTTATACGTTATGCACCTCTTTAAATCCTGCATCTGTCATAAAATTTTTTGTATATCTTGTAGTTTAGGAGCTATTAAAGGCGTACAACTTGGTGATGTGCTCTACACAAATATTTTTCTTAATTTTAGATTTTTCACAATTATTTTAACAGGATTAATTAAATTTTCCTTAAAAAACCACTAAATGTTTGGCAAAAAATCGTTTCTGTTTAAGTTTGGAAATATTATTCGCTATTCTGTGATTTTTCTGTAAAGGTTATTCCTCAAATATTCCTATTTTCATAATTCCTTGTATAATTTTTAACAATTTTCACCTAAAATTGTTGCATATATATTTAATACGTTTTGCGCCAATAGAATCTTCCAAATAACCGCTTTAAACTATTATATATTTAAATTAGTTTAGTCAATTTCATTTTTGACGGCACCCTGTATAAATTACAAATTTCCTGATATGTACGAGATATCTTTAGAATAATTATTTTACGTTAAGTTATGTAAACCGCAATATAACAAGTACGTATACACATCTCTTTTTAAATAAGTTTTAGCTAGTTGAAAATGTTTTGAGATACCCTGTATATAGTATAAAATGTTCTAAAAAATAAAAATATTAAATTAATTGAACATCCAACTACTTTTTTAACAGTTGCAAACCAAATCGGACAGATTAAAATAAAAAAACAGTTTTAGGCAACCGTTCCATATACCAGCTAACACTGTACGTTGACTGTAGCTCGGGAACCATTAAGGAAGAAGAAAAAAAAATAAATAGGTATATCGGCCAAGAAAAATCGCTGCAAACTATTTGTTCGAAAGTTGGCCGCTAGGGGTGTAATAGCAACACAATAGCGTAAAATGTTGAAAATATAAGCATTGCATTCTTCAACCAATTACGCATTTTGTTCCTTCAGATTATTTTCGTCTATTTTCAAAAATTAAGTGGTGGGGGAAGGTCAAACATTTTTACTTTCAAATGCTGATATCTCTGTTTTGGATGAACTGATTTTATTTAACTTGGTGTCGAAAGAAAGTGCTTTTTTTCTCTACTCGTGGAGCCATTAACTGTGCCGTAATGACTTTGTTAGTGGTGACTAGATGGCATGGTTTCAGAAGTCTCCAAGTAATGCTGGTTTTCTCAAAAAAATCAAATAGTACGCTATGAATAGTGAAATACAAAATCTAGGTCCGCAACATCGGATTGGAAAATCTACATTGCCGTTTTGCAGAGGAGAAAAAGTGGCACCGAGTCCTACCCTGCTTCGCTTTAGCTTTAACTATTTTATTGCGAAGCTTATGTGATTATGTGACTGAATTTTAGTATTTTTTATTTTGTTCGTTTGGTTAGTTTTCTTACAATTTTAGGATTAGAGATGAAAATAATTTGAAAGTAGAGATGTTTGACCTTCCTCCAATACTTTATTTTTGAAAAAAGACAAAAAATTGCTGGTTTTTGGTTGAAGAATGCAACACTTATATTTTCAATATATCTCAATTATGGAAATTTAAGAGAAAATTGGCATTTACACTTTTGTGTTGCTATTACGCCCCCTAGCGGCCAACTTTCAAAATTGAGAATAACTTACAGCAATTTCTCTTAGCCGATTTACCTATAAATATTTTTTTCCTTAAGTTCTGTCATTAACATTTCCCGAGCTACAGCCAACGTCCTCTATTATTGGAGCACCCTTGACATAAGGAAGATACAAAACAAATTATATGACAATATTTTAGGACAAAATGTTTTAAATTAATCACACGTATATACAGGGTTTTCCCGTATATTTTTCCACCCACCTGGAGAGTTTATTTGAATAGATACAGAAATGTCGTAAATACAAAAGTTGTTGGGTTTTTTATGAAGATTTAGAATATTATATCATAAGTGCAAAAATATTATTGAAATGTCAAATTTTGACAGGTTGTCAGTTTTTTTGAATGAAACACCCTGTATATTAAATCAAATTCTTGAAGATCTTTTTTTTCTAATTTCAAATATATTTTGTCTATTAGTTTTGGATATAGAAGCGTTTAAACATTAAAGAAATGATAAGGTAATTTGCGTTAAAACATAGTTAGCCATGGTCAAGACAATTGCAATGAACGACGCCTTTTTGACGTTTACTGGTCAGAAGTACATATTTATTTACGAGCATTTTTAATATCTAATACGTTGGACGATGGGTTATTCGGAAGAAGAGAAACTCGACATGATAGAATTATTTTCTTTACATGGTAAAAATGCATCGATAGCTCGTAACGAATGTCATAGACGGTTTCCAGATAGACCAACACCAACTCGTAGCATAATATTAAACATCGTTAAACAATTGAATGAAAGAAAAACACTTAAGTGAAAAGTTAGAATAGCGGAAAGAAACAATACCATAAAAAATCAATAATATAAAGTAGGTAAATAATAATATTAGCTTAAAGAACTAAGTTTTGGTTTTCTATATAGCCTCCTTGGTTTATAATGCATTTCTGAATATTTCTTCTAGATTTTCTGTGTATGGATGCGTAGATAAAATGACGTGATTGGGTGTTTAAATCGTCGATTGTTTGGACTATATCTTGCTGTAAAGCTTGAATGGTTCTTGGCCTATTGTAGTATATCTTCTTTTTCAGATAACCCTCAAAAATATGTCCAATGGAGAGAGATCGGGACTATTTGCTGGCCATCTTAATGGTCCAGGTCTTCCAATCCAAAATGGATACCTGTCATTTAAAAAATGGGTGACCGGCTGGACATTATGAGGAGGGACACCATCTTGTTGCCGTATCAAATTAAGATATGAATTAATCGGTAGTTGTTCTAAATGCCCCTCTATTTCGTTTTCTAATAACTCCTGATACCTTTGTACGGTTAAATTCCCATTTAAAAATATAGGTCCAATAACATGAATAAGAAGGCCACACCAAATATGTAGAGATCTTCTTCGCTGAATTTTGACCGCCTGAAGAGCTCGCGGGTTTCCTTTATGCTTATTTTTCCGGTTAAACATGTCCAGTGATAAATGTTGCCTCGTCAGTAAAAATTATGTTTGACAGATTTAGTTGGTTCATCATAACACGTCTTTCTATTTCTTGGCAGAAGTGTAATCTAACTAAAATCTAATAATCTAAGTAAAATATTTAAATCTTCTTCAGCGTTTCTTTCCATTATTCTAACTTTTCGCTTAAGTGTTTTTTTTCATTCAATTTTTAGCGATGTTTAATATTGTCCTACAAGTCGGTGTTGGTCTATCTGGAAACCGTCTATGATATTCGTTACGAGGTATCGATGTATTTTTACCATGTAAATAAAATAATTCTATCATGTCGAGTTTCTCTTCTTCCGAATAACCCATCGCCCAACGTATTAGATATTAAAATAGTTACTTCTGACCGGTAAACGTCAAAAAGGCGTCGTTCATTGCAACTGTCTAATCAAATTCAATAATATTTATTTATAACAATGTCTACTATGTTTTAGCGTAAATTACCTTACAATTTTTTTAATTTTTAAACGCTTATATATCCAAAACTAATTGACAGAATATATTAAAAGTATATATATTTGAAATTAGAAAAAAAAGATCTTCAAGAATATGATTTAATATACAGGGTGTTTCTTTTAAAAAAACTGACAACCTGTCAAAATTTGACATTTCCAATAATATTTTCGCACTTATGATATAATATTCTAAATCTTCATAAAAAACCCAACAACTTTTATATTTACGCCATTTCCGTATCTATTCAAACAAACTCTCTAGGTGGGTGGAAAAATATACGGGAAAACCCTGTACGTACATATAACAGAAACAGGAAAAAAAACGACTTGTTCTATTCGCTAGGATAGTAACGCAATAATGGTTTCTTTTATGTAGCCTTGAAAAAGACGTAAAATTAAACGCCGAAACGTCGGCATATTGAAAACAGAAAAGTTGTCTTACTAGTCCTTCACCCGCTACCACTTCCTTGGAGTAAAGTTTTAGGGACGCGAAACTCTCAACATTAATATCAATGTTAGAATTTAAACAACTTGAAAAATGTTTTCCTCCCACAGATCTACCTTCGCTTTCTCCGCTGAATATACATATGCTCGAAATGCATTGTCAATATATTTCCCAGAAATGCTTTTTTCACACCATTTCACAAACTTATCGTAAACTATTTGATATTTCATTCAAGATTTTCTGGACAACAAATCCATAACTTTAAATGAGTCGATACAACCATAGTTTTCTTCTATATTTGTTTACATTTTACAGCAAAAACCACAACATCGTTTTAAGAAACTGACAAGATGTTTTAAATTTTCCTTTAAGCGCTATACACAATAAAAGTTACGTCATTCGTTTTCGTCAATTTACGTCAAACTTAATTTTTCTTTCTATATTTTTCCGTGTTTTGTTAGATACTTTACTGAAATACAGGTTATAAACGATTATAGTTAGTTCCAACATTAAAATTTTCACCCATTTTTGTACCACAAATGTGTACTTTCTTTTTAAGTTCCGTTTTTGTACGTTAGTTTTTACGTAAAACGAATACGAAAGCACATTGTGTTCCCCCTTGCCTGTCAATTATTACAAACTACATCTGTTACCGGTACTTACTATACTATAGCAACCAAGTAACTACGTTTTTGTTAGAAGACATTAGAAAATAATGTTGTCAAACACTGTCACGAAGTTCGGAGCGAGTTTCATACATTTTCAACATGACATCGAAGAAGTGGCTACCGGCGAAATTTCCAGTCTTCTGTCTGAAAAATCACGGACAAAATATGAATTGGCATACTCCCGGTACCAGAAATGCTGTGAAGAAAAGAACACAAAAACCAACGACATATAAAAAGGATAGACCTCTTTGTTTACATTTGAAAGCGATCAGTCATTAAACTATAGAAAGCGCGTTTGACAGCTTTGCTACTCTCGACAGTACATTTTGTGATTACTGTGGTTAATTCGCGAAGATATTGGCAAAAATAGTGCTTTTGGGGAGTTAATATTGCATTTTATTACTAAGATAACTTTAAATAAGCTAATAACAAACAAACCGAGAAAGTTTTTTTCTGTCGTTTCGTTTTTATTCATTTTGTTTTCCTTAAAGGAATAATATTTGGCACTGTTGCATTTACCCGAGTCATTTCCCACCTTTATTTCAGGCTGCTCGGTAGTTAAAATTAATTGGCACCAAGTGTGTATTTATCTCTTTCTGTCTGCCTGCTAAATAGAGTAGACATTTAGGCAATAAACGCTAAGATAATAAATCGAAATTAATGGGAGTAGACACTGGTTACAAGCTGTCGTTATCTAAACACGTTATCTAAACAAAGAGACCATGCTCATCGGTCATGTCAGCAGCGAATTTAATATCAAATTCATTTTATCAAACGAATACGCCATTTGTAGGGGGGGTGCTGACTCATTTCGACCTTGCATTGTTGTCTTGTTTTGACGGCGTCTTTTAGATATTTTTGTCGTTTGTCCTGAATTTTCATAGTTTTTAATACTTAAGTTTACTGTGGGTTATGAGTTACAGTTAAATATAGTGGTGTGTAGCAGAATATGTAAGAAAAAAAGATGATTTCAACTCCGAAGTTTGTTTACGCCGGTAAGTAACCTTTATGTCAAATGTGTCGTGCACAGTGAAGTAGGTGCGAAATTAAATTTCTAATTAAACTGCAGATAAAAACAATTTAGGTATTTCAAAATTCTGTTTGTAAAACCTTTAATGCTTACAGAGAGAAATAAAGTAGAAGCATAAGCATATACAAATGAATTTCAAGTAGTTCACTTATGTCCATATAACACCATGCACTTTATTATGTAGTTATTGCTTTTTTCTTGTAATTTAATTAATTTTGTGTTTAGGACCGTTAAATTACAAAGGTTTCTAGCTCTGGGTTACAGATTTTTCATAAGAGACAACCTACATTGCGTAGGTTGTTTAATCTGCATTTTTTTTCTGCTTTATTATTTGGGCTTGGGCAATTTCATGCAGTGGTAGTACCGACCGTTACAATAAATGTTGAAAATAACTTAATTTTGGTCCGATCTAGTAAATTTTCAGACTTAAAACTGCTGTAAAAAAACTACGCCACTGGTGAGTCAGGTCGTGATGCTGGGACCCTTGATGCCATTTACTCTATACTTTGTTAGATCAGTCCATCTTTCTTCCACTCATGCAAAATCTGTCAAACAATGACTGATCTATTTTTGAAGCGTTTCCTTATGGGAATGCTGAGTCTATCCATTTTATACGTCATTGATAAAAACTATCTCCAGTGAGAAGCCATTGTTAGCCTATTTTAATGATGTATCCAAATTCAAAAACCATCCTCTTTTTGGGCATACTGTTGAATGTTGCGGAGTGTGATTAGAAAAAATGTGGATATTAATAAATACTCGCATTTAACTGCCTTTTTAAAAAGAAAGTCGGAAGAATATAGACCTACAAAATCAAGATATTAACGAAAAACGATATTGGGGTTTTTCTGCAAGAAGCTGATAATAACAAGTTATTTATGGCGAATGTAGCATTTATTGTTGGACTAGCGGGAGTATGTAGAAGAGAAGAGCTGACAAACTTACTTTTGGAAAATATGAAAGATGAAGGAGAGTGTTTTCAATTTGTAATACCATTCACGGAGACAAAAATAGCTCGAGAGTTTTTTGTAAAATCAGAAGACATTGAAACCTTACGCCCAAAATACGTGTGATATAAGAACAGTAAATGTACAAAACAACCAGTGGGAACAATAGTTGTTTATACTATAAGGGATGTAAGTAACATTTACCAGCCAAGGACGAGTTTGCGTCCGAGCGATAGCGAGGGCTGGGAAAAAAGTTCGAGACTGGTTAATGTACTTACATCCCATACAGTATATAACATTTTTCCTCCTACCTGTATTGTATGTTTACAAGAAAATGCTGGATATATTTTTGGATTTTCGTTATCATTACGTTCGATATAGTCAAAAGCAGTGTTATCGTGTGGGTCATAGGATTTATAAACGACAAACTTTTTAAGTTGGTTTTTCTTTTATTACGTGTAATCATATCCTCCGCATAAAACCCGGAAGATGAAGTAGATAGACCTATGATATTTTCATATGAAAAAAGAGGATAAACATATAAATACCAGCAGTTCAAAAATGTTTGAGCGATGTCACTTCAAAGTCAGATTGACAAGTCAGGGCCAAAATGAGTAATAGAAAACAATTTTCGGGTTTTTTGCATCCACAAGCGAAAAAAATGGTATTAAATCTAATAAAATATTACGAAAATGAAAATTCACCGGCCAATAACCAAGGAGACAGTAGCAAAAGCTCTGGGAATCGGTATAAGGACTGTTCAGAAAATTTTGCTTGAAAAAAAGCATAATTTATTATCGAAGAAGATTAAGAAATGTACACGAAAAAAGTCAAAGACAGAAGACTTAAGCGACAATGTAAAAATGGATGTTCGTAATGTAATTTACGATTTATACACATCAAAAACTAATAACCTTTCAAGTTTTAAAAGAAGCTTTAAAAAATCGAGGCATATTGGAAATTGGACTAAAATCGTTGTCAAAACTAATAAAACTATTGGGTTTTCGATATAAAAAGGACTGTAATCGAAGATTTTTATGCGACTTGCCACATACAGCAAGTCAGCGTATCTGGTTTTTACAGAAATACACGGAAAATGTTAATTCAAAATTTAGAAAAGTGGTATTTTTAGACGAGACTCGGATATTTTCTAATGGAAGGGGTTCGAAATCTTGACAGGACGAGTCTGTAATAAGTGTCAAGAGAAAAAAGGGATGTGGGACGGGAAAACGGTTCATCATTTTGCATGCAGGTTCTTCAACAGGATTTCTTCCAGGTCCGAGTTTACTGTTTTCTTCAACATCCAAAAGTATGGACTACCATGATAATATGAACTGTGAACTGTTTGAAAAGTGGTTAAAAGAGCAACTGATCCCAAATTTAGATGCTCCATCTTTAATCATTGTGGACAATGTATCTTATCATTCAAGAATCTTAAATAGACAACCTACTTCATCCTGGAAGAAAAGTGATATTTATGACTAGCTAATAAAACAGAAGCAAAATCCTTTACCCAATATGCTGAAACTAGGACTTCTTTTAATGGCAAAATCTATTAAAAAAACCAACAATATATGCCGTAGATGGAATATTACGGGAAAATGGACATGAGGTTTTACGACTGCCGCCATACCGTTGCCAGTTTAACGCAATAAAATTAATATGGGCTGGGGCAAAATCATATTACGAAAAACACGTGAACGATGGTCTTATATCAGATGAAGTGCAAATTGTTTGGCAAGATTCATTAAATTATATTACGCCGGAGTACTGGAAGAAATCTGTGGAACATACGGAGAAATTAATATGGGATTGCATTGCAGCACCAATGATCATTGCGCCATTTGAGGACGACTCAGAAGATGAGGACTTTTTAAGTGATGATGATATTTCTTAGTCCATAATATTAAAACGTTTCTGAAGGATTATATTAGTCTTTGACGTATATAAATTATAAATTGCATTATAAATATCCATTTTTGCCTTTGGATTTTTTCGTGTACATTTCTTAATCTTTTTCGGAAGTAAATTATGTTTTTTTTCATGCACAAGTTTTTTTAGTATCGATTCTCAGAGCTTTTGCCACTGGCTCCTGGATATTAGCCAGTGAATTTTAATTTAAAAATGTTTTTATTAGATTTGTCACTATTTTTTTGCTTACTTTTTTAGTACATTTGTAATTTTGTAGGAAATAAATAAATAATTATAGAAAACTTGTTCCAATTTTAAAGCGAGTTTAAAACAAGTAAATTTTTTTATTAATTATTTACTTATAATTTTTGACTGAAATTTGAAGAAATCCGATAAGTAGTCTTTTAGCTATGCCGCGAACAGACAGACTGACGGACAGACATACCTACAGACAGACGGAATTGAGAAAACATGTTTTTCGGCATCTAGGGACCCTTAAACGTAAAGATCTGAAAAAATCTGACGAGGGAAGTAATAACTAATTATCTAGTGTTTTTAACAAAAGTGTATAATATTTTTGCAAAATAAAATCAAAAATACAATCACAATACAAAAAAAACAAGTTTTCTTTGCACAGTGGTGACCCGCATTTAAATAAATGACACTGTATAAGTGGTTAGATTTTTAGGTCAAGCGGGGCTCATAATTTTTAGTGATTGATAAAAAATCTCACTTTCATTAAATGGTTGTATAAACAGAACATATCCTGATTGTTCCACTGATTCGAACCGCCTTTCGACTTTATTAAGGCGTTTGCCATTTTGTGTATTTTTGTTTTTGCCAACCAAAAAATTTTAACCAAATACATATTAAGCGTATTTTCTTATTTAGTCCCTCGGCATTTAATATAAAAAATAATATTAAGTGGCTATGTTAATAATATTGCGTAATATAATAAAAAAAACTATTTTCTTTCTCCTTGTATATTTGTAAATAGCCCATCGAGATTTAATAGCTCGATAAAAGAATCACACAACATTTTGGTATACACTGTTTTTTCTGATTTGATTCATAATGTTCGTGACCTTTGGACCCGCACGATAAGACTGCATTCGACTATAATTACAAGTTTTGTTATAAAGAATTAGTTTTACGTGTATCATAACTTAATAGGTATTTCTTTAATTATGAATATGGCAACGTTGCAAATCAAATTAAAAACAAGTATGGCGATGGGAACAGTCGGAAAGAGGTTTGAAATCAAAATTACCTTTAATTTGTATTATAATCACATCTTAAAGTAATTTTTAAGTGCTGATGAGAGTTTTCACACATTTTCTCAATCTGGACTGCTAGAATGGTGGATAAAAACAAAAAGAAACCAAATAAGCCAGATTTAAGAGTGTCAACATAGTTTACCGAAACCCATTTTTCAAGTTGTTTAAATTGTACCTTTAATATTAAGCCTAATAAATAAAAGATAACACTAGCGCCTTAAACTTTAAGACATTAATGTCTTAAAGTAACATTTTAAGGCTACTAGTGGGTATTAAACATTGCCTTTTTAACATATTTGTAGAAAAAATATTTCTATGCAAAAGCCATGAAACCTACTGCATCATTTTAGTGCGTATAATTTTATTCATTTCATTTTTGTTTGTTTCGTATTCTTGCTCGACATGCTGATTTCATATCCGAAGCCTATTTGTTATTCAAAATCCGAACCTAGAATAAACATAAATCATCAACGTCGAAACTTTAAACACAAGGGATATTCCCATAATGATTATCCCACTATTAAATAAGTAACATATTGGACGAGGAGCACAGTCTCCATTGAAGTAGATCTTATTAGGGTCCGGGCCTCAAGAGACATTAGCTGATAAGCGCTGATAGTGACCAGAGATAAGCCGGAACGAGATGGACGGGGTGAGATAAGGGTCAGGACATCATCCCCCGTAACAATGCTGGCTGACATGTTCATTACGTACTCTGACGTGTATTAATACGATCAGAGGAAATGCTTATCATTTGATGAGTTTTTAAAATTGTGTCGGATGGAAATGTACGAAGAAAAAATTTCTTCTGTCTGTTATTAACATGTCTGCCAAATTAGGCAAATATTTATTCATTCTTGCAAGCTTTGTAATGACAAACAACACTTTTGGCTTTTTCGGAATCGAATAAAAATATCTAACTTTAAATTGATATTTATATACAGTTGCGAGAAAGCTAAAAAAAATTGTTTGTCATTCTAAACGCAGCAAATAATCTGATTATATTAAATAGGTCCATCAGCTGCAGTTTCGTCTTAGGTCATTAGTCAATTGTTTTAACATTTTACTAGACCTCCGTCTTGTTTCATCATATTGGATTTTTACCAAAATATTACCAGGTCATCCCCATATGAGCCTTAATTTTTTCCAAAATTTGAAGTCAATCTGATGAGTAGTTTTTAAGCTATGCCACGAACTCACAAACAAACAGACAAACTGACAAGCGGACCGACGGAATTGAAAAAAACATATTTTTTGGCATCTAGGGACGCTAAAACGCGAACATATGTGGCGATTTTTTGAGATTTTAAAGTTTTTATTTGACCGCGATTTTGTTCCGCTATCTTGAATTAGTACCACAGTTTTACTAGTTTATCTCTATACTACAATTAGTTATGACAAACACTTTAAAATTAGTTCATTACGTAGTTTTTTGAGGTTGAATTTCTAATTATTTTATTAAGCCCCCATTTTGTTCCGACATCTTGTATTCGTATCAAAATTTTACCAATTGATTCTTACATAATACTCCATTTTTGTGCAAATTGGATAATTAGTTTTTCAAGTAATAATTTTTTTAACGTTTCATTAGGCTTCATCTTGTTCCGGCATATTGGATTTTTACCAAAGTATTAGTTGGTCATCCCCACAAGAGCCTTAATTTTTGAAGTCAATCTGATAAGTAGTTTTTAGGCTATACCGCGAACTGACAGACAAACAAACCGACAAACACACCGACAGACTTGATAAAACAAAACGCGAATATATATAAAACTTGAAAGGGTGACATTTTCAGATTACAAACATTTTATTTGGCCGCCATTTTGTTCCACCATTTTGAATCGGTACTACACTTTTACTAGTTCATACTACATGAACTATAATAAGTTATCGCACACAATTTTGAAATCAGTTCATTAAGTACTTTTTTCAAGCTGAATTTTTAAATATTTTATCAAGCCGCCATTTTGTTCCGCTATCTTCGATTTGTACCAAAATTTTGCCTTTTGATTCCTACATAATACTTGATTTTTGTGTAAAAATTCAGATATATTGTATACGCACTTATTAATAATTTTTTAACATTTCACTCCGCCGCCATTTTGTTTTGCCATATTACATTTTTACCAAAATGTTACAAGGTCATCCCCATATGACCCTTAATTTTTGACCAAAATTTGCTACTTCACCTGCATAAATAAGCAAACATCTATTATATTTATTATATATCTCTTAAAATTTAAGTTTTTACATTCATTTATTCACCTAATTGGCAAAAAATAAACTGTACATCTCGAATAAATATTTTACTTGACCGTTGGCGGCATGTCTTTTTAACACTTTCAATCGAACTTTATTATAACAACTATAATTAAATAGACTATTTATGTGTTTGGTAATTGACGCAGTTTTGTACCTTGCAAAACAAGAGTTAGTCTTTCGAGACCATGATTAGAGTAGCGAGTCAATAAATAGGGGGAATTTTGAAAAGCTTTTAGGTTTATTAATATCGAGAAGTTCCCAAGAACTAAAAGATCATCACAAAAAAATTGAAAATGTTTTTACTGGTGACTCGAAAACTATTCCAAACGAAATAATTTAATGCATTTCTGATTATTTAAATGATCATGTAAAAAATGAAACAATGAACACACAGTTTTTTTCTGTTCAAGTGGATGATACCACTGATTACGCAAACCTCCCAGTGCTCCATAATTTTAAGATACGTTAATTCAGGAGGTTCAGCAATCGAGAGATTCTTAGGATTTCATAATGTCAGCTCCGATAGAACGACGGAGAATCTATATTTTCTATTGGATCAAATTTTGGACCAATTTGACTATAAACATAAATTAATAGGGCAATGTTACCATGGCGCAAGTGTGATGTCTGGCCATCTAAATAGCCTTCAAAAAAAAAATTAAAAAGAAAAAGCGGCCCAGGCTGTATATGTCCATTGTCTTGTGCATCGTCTTAACCTTATGATGCAGCAAAGTTTAAAAATATTTCTAAATGTCGAATTTTTTTGCAATCTTAGTGGTATTCCCTCATTTTTTCATCACTCAGCCAAACTAACGTATGCTCTTACATCTACATCTACGAGGCGTATACCAACAATTACAGAAACTCGTTGGTCTTCAAGTTCGAAGTTAGTAAATGTGATTGTTCAAGACTGGAATAAATTAAAAGACGTCTTTGAATTTCTTTCAAACTGTGACAAATCTGATGAAAAATCAATCAGGCTTTCGAGAGGATTTTTAGGTGAGATGAACGATTTAGAATTCACCTTTCTGGCATTAGTGTTTAATGACATTTTTCCAATCACGGACATACTCTTTGCGTTCTTAAAAAAAAATCGCTTGACATTCATTGTTGTATATCTAATATAAAACCATACCATGTTTGATAAAGCAAATTCTATTACAGAAATAAATCACTACAAACGTGAGCTTGCTAAGCTTTCACCTGAAGAAATTAAGTATAGAACCCTTTTTTATGAAATATTGGACCATATTTTAATGAAAATGACACTAAGCTTTCAAGACTGTGAAAAACTTACATTTTTATGTTTGGCAGATTCTGCTAAATTTCCGAATGTAGTTTAAATTTTCCGACTGGCGCGTTTGAAAATTTGTTACAGTTATACGGGGAAATATTTTCAAAAAGTCAATGCTTTAAAAATGAGCTTGGTCTTATTTTTGCCAATGACAGTAATTGGAATATATCGCTGCAAGAGCAAGTGAAAAAAAATAATGAAAATGAAGATATTTTAACCAAAGCATATAAAGTGTTTTCCCTTATTTTGACAATACCGTCGACACGTGCTTCACTGGAAAGAAGTTTTTTTGCTTCAAATGTGTAAAAACTTATCTAAGAAATAAAATATCTCAAGAAAGACTTACTTCTCTAGGCAATATTTCAATTCAAAAGGAATTTCAGGAGGAGATTAGGGCAACTCATCCATTTTATGAGGATGTTATAAATAAATTTGCTGCTATGAATGAAGAATAGGAGAATTGATTTAGTATACAACCAATACCAATATAGGTAAGTCGTAAAAAAATATTCTACCCCCTCCACATATAAAAAAATTTTGAAAAAAAAATTATTGCGATATTTTCTTGCTTCATTTGCACTTCACTTACTTTTTCACCCGCGAGCCGCCACTGAAAATAAATTGAGGTCAGACCTTTATTAAGGAATTGAAAATAAATATTTGTTTTTACTTACCTATTAGGAATTAAAAACAGCGTTTATTTTAATGCCACGTTTCAAACCGACAACAACCAAGGCATTTTTTCGCAGAAGCGGAACTCTAGCGGCAAATAACTCAAAATATCTTAGTGTTTTTTTTAGGATGTGTGCCGTTTATAAAACACAGCATTTAAAAAAAACACTGTTTAGCCATGAATTATATACGATATTTTTGTATCGCTATTTAAAGTTCACGAAAAAATCGATAATATTCTTTAAACAATGATAATAATAATAATAGTAATTTCGAATGCATTTATTATCACAAAAAGTGGATCATGCATGGGAGGTTTTGTTATTATAGAAACGTATTATTATGTTTGGTGATTAGGTAATAAAACTTTAGAGTTTAAAGGAGTTGTTCGTGTATAGTGCTCAAAAATTGTGGAATTTTCGTAAAATAGTTGCCGAAAGTTTTTGGAACTGTTAGAAATGTGTCAACAATACCGTTGAAGCATTGGTAAGTATCCTTTAAAGATGTTTTCTATATGCTATTTTTACGTATTCAAGAGTGGCGTCATTGTAAGAGTGGGTTTTAAATAAAGGGTTTTTGGGGTAAAATTTTAAAGAATTAATTTATTTGTAGTAATTAGAGCTTTTTCGAGTGGTAAGTGGTAGTAGGTTAAAAGGGATTTTATTTTAGGAATAAATTGTATGCGAGGTATCGTTGTTAAGAGAAAGTAGCTTTTCAGCACGGTAACCTGAAAAATAGCAAGTCATTTTTAGTTTAAAACTTTAAAAACTTGCAGAAAAGTTCTCAGATTAATTTAATTACGTGAGTTCCTTATTAATTAATCATTTTTTGTTATAATGTGCTTAATCCTTATTATTAAGGTCGTTATAAAAAAATTCTTCTGATGCTTGTTTTAACCTGTAAAATAAAAATTTTTTCACATGTTAAATAAAGGCATATTTTTATTTTTCCAAATTCATCCATCGGCGATAGATTTTTTATTACATCATAATCTTTTTTTTACACGTTAGCCTTAATAATATCAACGGATTCACATAAAAAAAAGAGAAACAATATATTATATTAGAAGATTTACAAACATGCTCTATTAATATGACAATTCAAATTGTAGGTACACTACTTACTATAGTGCCATACGGCATTGCTGCGTGGATGTAACCATAGTATCTTGGGTAAACTTTTGTCAACATTTTTTGATCCTGGTCTTGAGATCCTCAACCGTCTTAAAACAGGTGTTTAAATGAACCAGATTTTCTAGTAAACCCCAAACACTATAGCCAACTGGGAATAGATCTGGACTGCTGTTAGGTGGCTAGCACAATTCTCAAGTAAATAATTGTGCTCCTTGACCTATGCATAGGTGTACTGTCCTATTAAAACGTATAGTAACTAGTTGTAATTACTTTACATTTATGACAAAATATCCCTCTGGTAAACCTGAAAGTTCATTCTATCTTTCACAACGAAAATATATGGTTTTATTTGAATGAACACTTCAAAAGATATCATTATAGATACAGAGAAATGTTGTATGCGAATTAAAAGGTTTCCTTGGGGTATGTTATATTTTTGTCGTTATTTGTTAGTACCTAAATATTTTCTCATCGGTAAACCATATTTGATTTAAGTCATCACTCAATTGAAATATCTGCAAAATCTCTGATTGTTTTCATGAGTTCATGCGCTGTATGTTATTTATCTAACGTTTTCAATGTTCTTTTCAATCCATAATCACGCTTCATTTGTATGGAGTCATTTTAAGCCAAAATGTTTCAATCATGCCTGACTTTCAGTTTTTCTCAATTAGAAATCATTTAAATACTGCAGATAAAAACCCCGAGAGTGATAGATTGTATCAAAATGTTGACAAAAAAACTTAATATACCGGTAGAGAACTTTTTAACGCTCAGATCACATTTCCGTTCCAAAAAAAACACATTTTCTTTGTGGAAGATAACTCTGAGATTTACGAGAAAGATATTTTATATACAGGTGTACCAGAATTAGAAAAAATTACTGATAATTATACGCTTCAACAGGACGGTATGTGCACATTAAGAAGCACAGTCAACTTTTTATGTGAAAATTGTATTGATTTTTTGAACACTGTAACTGATCAACTCACAACCCGGACTTAAAGCCAGGGTATTTGGGATTTATTAGAAAAAACGGTTCATCTAAGCATGACGGTTAATAAGCTCAAGGCCAAGATCACCGAATGTTAACAATCGTTTCCCCATGCTATAGTGGCATTCATACAACAATGGCAGAGGAGAGAGACTATTAAGAATGGTAAACAATGAGGGAGGTCGTATTCATTTTGGTATTGGTAAGAGTCAGAAACTAAATCACATTTTTACAACGAGCTAAAAACTTGGAATCGATAAGATTAAGATTTTTTTGGTCCACCGGGTAAAATTTCAAAATAAAAATTAAGACTGCATTGGGAAGTATAGTATACGCATCGTACAAAAAATCATTCAAATCTGCTAAAACACAAAAAAGTTCTTAGTCTGAAAGATGCGCTACTTCAATTTGACTCACAGTGTATATGTCCGATGGAACGAAATTTTTTTATAAATATTAATATCCGTATAGAAGTTATACAGTAAAGAATAAGTATTATTCAATTATTTTCGTAGAAACTAAGCAGCTTTCGATAGATATTGTGAAAACCGAAAATACGCACAGAATTGGGTTAAACAGCTTGTGGCGCGAAGCTCCAGCATCGGCGACGGCGACACTCCGCCAAATTTCGCGGCGCTTTGTCGGGAACCGATCATAAATATGGAGCGACATATCGGGCCACAGTGTTCCGCTGGAGGCCCGCTCAGGAAACGCGCTAACAAATGACTTTGCGACATCATATTTACACCCTCCGCTACAAAAATAATATATGTCTGTTCGAGTCATTGCACACGCATTCGAAGGCGTCCTGTGTCGAGACGCGCGAGTATTACCACAAACACGTTATCGCGTGTGTAGATTAGTGAAAGAGCGGCGAGGCGCCCCGTAATAGTTACAGAAAACGATATGATAGTCGTAATCTCACAAATTATGCATACCTATTACCTATTTCCTTTGGGGAGTCAGAATATTTAAACGGAAGATGAAACGTTGTAACTGAAATTTAATTGCTACCTTATACCGCTATTATAAAATAAATTAATAACATTTCCGTCTCACGTCATCAAAATGGTTGCCGTAATTAAGTGACTTTATTGCCACATTACCACCGAATATATGTCAATCAATTTGTTTTGTTTATTTTTTAATCGCGGCATTTCAGTAAAATGTTAAAATTATTTGTACTTTTAATAAAATATACATATACAGGGTCTGTTAAAAGTGTGAAAACGGCTTAAAATCTTCCTAATTTGTTAGCCGATCTAAACCAAATTTGGTACAGTAGTCTAAGGAGATATTATGCACCTAATGATGGTATCGGTATTGTTGCCACATGTCTAGTTTTTCAGAAAATCTAAAGAATTTTAGTTTTTAAATGGAATACCATGTATATTTTTCATTTTTGCATTTTACAGCAGTGGCGGCTCTTCCATAGGGTCATTTGGTCAATGAAGCCTCAAAAATATTTCAGAAAATAAATTATTCGTTTGGCCGTCCCTACTAATAGCTGTAATAAAACGCGAACGTTGGGAAAACTCAAATACGCTATACTTTTAGCCGCGCGTGGCAGTTCGAATGGTCTCGTTGCGTTCCTTAGGCATAATAAAATAAGCTACACTAAGCTAGTCTGGGCAGTCCGGATTGCCTTGATTACCTTAAAGCTTGAAGAAAGTACCCGAAGATTTCACAGCTACCGAGAGGCAGCCGAACGTGACAGCAAGTGGAATATGAAATCGTGATTTGGATCATCAGCCGGTCTCTTCTCATAATTCGATCGATCGATCGCGGCCTAACGTCGGCATGCGGTAGTTCAGTTGTTCAGAGGTCGCGCCGTCGATATCCTAACTCGATATTGTCTCCGACGTTTTTAATCGATGAAAATTGATTTATGTACTGTTTTTTGAAATATATTTTTTTTTATTTTAATGAGATTTTACAAGGGCAGACAGCATCCGATCCAGTGAACGAGATTTATCAAAATTTTAATTTATGCATTTCGACTTTGGGCTACTCAAGTATGCCAAAAGTGGCCGTCTGTCTCCGTTTGTCATATTACTTTATACAGGGGCCGTCATTGTGAAGTACTATACAGGGCGTTTCCTAATTGCGTGCCGATGTTAAAGGGGTGTTTTTATGTCCTAAAAGTCTTAACTTTTAGGATACAGGATGGTAAAGTTTAAAAAGAGAACATTTTTTTCATCCCAATTCTGATGGTACTGTAGATAACTGCATGAAATTTGATACACGTCTTCTATGCATTAAGGAGCATACGGATTTATCCAAGTTAATTACATATGCACGCCACTGGTAGAAATTTTAAAAATTGATTGTTAATAAAAAATGCCCTTTTATGCATAAAAGATGTGTATCAAATTTCACACAGTTATTTATCTATAATAGCATCAGAATTAGCATTTAAAAAAAATGTTTTTTTAAAACCCTGCATCTCCAAAGCTAAGACTTTTAGGTTCATATTAAACTTTTTTCTTAAAAAGCTCCAAAAATCTCCCCCCTTTAACATTAGTTCGCAATTAGGAAACGCCCTGTATAGTACTTCACAATGATGCCCCCTGTACAAAGTAATATGACAGACGGAGACAATCGGTCACTTTTGGCACACCCGAATAGCCCAAAGTCGAAATGCATAAGTTAAAATTTTGATAAATCTTGTTCACTGGAATCAGTGCTGGCTCCTCTACTATAACTACATTGATGTGTTAATTTTGGAAAAATATGAGTTCTGTAGTTTTTCAAATATTAATTGCAATATTAGATATTTTTGACACCTGGTATTGAACAGAAAATTAATTATTTTGAAGCCGTTTATCGACAGCTACTTTATGAACAATTTTACAAAATATATGAAACAAAACTAAGACATTTTTGAGGTTGACGGCTGTGATTCTAATGGTTCGATTCCTTCTAAATCGTTGTCTTCCTCTGAAAATGATGAGGTTTCGTCGTCACTACTGGAAGATCCCAGTGTGATAATTAAATCATCAATAACAGTTACAGTTTTGCCATCTACTTCCCAGTATTTATCTTCAATAGAACGAACATGTTTAACACATGATTTCCAATTTTTAGCCGATATTGAGTCAATCACTTCTAATGTTATTTTACTAAAATCTTTAATTAAAAGTTCACCGGTGTTGCGCTCTCGAATATATTTTTTTACTTCTGTCCATGCAAGTTCAATAGGGTTGAGGTCACATGTATGGAAGCAGCCATTAAGGTGTATGACCGAGGTCACGTAAAAGACCGTCAATTTTATACTTTTCTTCTTTTCTTTACTTCTCTAGGCTTGTTGGCTGATATTACTTCATATACTTGATATTTTTTCTATGTTGGATCCATACAAGATTGTTTGATTTAAGCCACGATATCATATGAGCTTTTGTAGAGTATTTAGTTGGCACTTTATCTACTACGTGAGAATGATAAGACGCATTATCCATTACCAGGACTGATTTGAGAGGAATGTTAGGTACAAGCTTCTCGAGCAACCACTTTTCAAAATTATATCTATTCATCTGTCCACGATAGTCTCCAGTTGTTAGTCCCGAGCGAAAAACTAAAGCAGCACCTGGAACAAATCCGGCTTCTGAACCAACATGAACTATAATAAAGCAACTACTAGAGCGGATTCCCTGAACAACATATATAACACTTTCACTTTGCCAGCATTTGTTCACTGTCATATCATTATCTACCCAGGTTTCGTTTAGATACACAATATTGCGCCCTTCTTGCCTATATTGCCTTACAGTTGGTAGATATTTTCCCCGCTAGTGAAAAATATTTGGTCTCTCAATGAGCAATTTTCGTTTATTCTGGCACTTGCGCCAAAAAAAAACCATTTGATCGTAAAAGCCGATTTAAGGTTTTAAACCCGTACGGAAAATCTATTTTGTTCTTTACAGCACGAAGTAGGGGTTTGCAGGTCGGAACCTTCTTCAAGTTTATATAAAAATCCTCTATTGTTCGTCGAATTACTTGGAAATCACCATCGTCAATTTTATCTTTGTATGATAATCGGGGTCTTTTTTTTACCAGGAGATTTTAAAGGTGAAGTAGAACATGAGCGATCATTATGTTATCTTTGAATTTTTCTTACACTACTTTCCGAAACATCAGAGTAAAATGCAGCGCGTTCTGTTCGATTTTGAATTGGAATAGTCAAACTATTATTTTCAGCTTCTCTAATACAGGGCTCTATAACGCCCGCAATAACTTCACGTGCACCGCTTCGAATTATTTTTTCCTCTTTTGCTCGCCATCGTTACTTCGAAATAATAATTCAAATTCAACGCAACGCATTTATATAGAAATGAAAACAAATGCTCGAAATGTATAGGCGTCACTGGAAATAGCTAGAAACTTCCAGCGGCAAGTGCATGGAGACTCTAGGCAATCCCAATTACAAGTGGACCAGCGTGAAATTTACTAATCCCTCGAATAATTTTCCGTACCGCTTAGCTGGCGCACTTTATAGGTGAATCGGCAAACTACTACAACAAATAAAATAACAAAAAATTTATTTGCGTGCACAAATTTTACTTTTCCGCTTGCTTAAGACTATGAACCTTTATTTTAAGGACCGCCCGGTTTTTTTTCGTGTCCCGCACTTTACCAGGTCACCCCAATAAAATCTTTAATTTTTGACCAAAATTTGAAGTCAATCAGGTGAGCAGATTTTTTTTTCTATGCCCCAAGTTGATAGACAGGCAGACGGAATTGAGAAAACATGTTTTTGGGCATCTAGGAACTAATAAATTGGGGCTATGTAAAGCCTCGGAGGGGATTTTTTTTCACGATGACAAATATTTTATATGGCCTCCATTTTGTTCCTCCTTCTTGAATCATGAATTCGTCCCACAATTTTACCAGTGCATCTCTATATCACGCTTAATTCTTCTACAAAATTTGAAATCAATTTTGTAAGTAGTTTTCTCATGCTGATTGTTTAAATATTTTATCAAGCCGTTATTTTGTTTCGCCATCTTGGTATTTTTAAAATATTTTATTAAGCGGCCATTTTGTTCCGCCATCTTGGATTATGCACCAAAATTTTACCAGTTAATTTCAAGGTAATACTTGATTTTTTTTGCAAAAATTTCAAGTAAATTAGGTAAGTAATTTTGTAGTAATAACTTTTTAACATTTCACCCGGCGAGGCCGGCATTTCGTTTCGCCATCTTGGACTCGTACCAAAATTTTATCAAATGATTTATTTCTACGTAATACTTGAGTTTTGTGTCAAATTCCTGTTAAATAGGATAAGTATTTTTTTTTGTAATAATTTTTTTTAACATATTGGATTTTTACCAAAATGTTACTATTTCATCCCCTTATGAACCCTGATTTTTCACCATAATTTGAAGTTAATCGGATAAATAGTTTTTCAGCTGTGCCGCATACAGACAGACCGTTAGACCGACGGATTTTTTTTGGCATCTAGAACCCCTAAACCGCGAAGATCTGTAAAAATCTGGAAGGGTGATTTTTTCACGATTACAATGCTTTTCTTTTACGAGGGAGGTAAAACGTAAATCGATGTTTATGATTTTTTATTTAATCTATTGTAAGTTTGAAACCGATGAGAGGCACGAAATCTTAACATCGAAAGAAAAATTGAATTTTTTTATTAATTTTATCATACGAAATTACTCTCTATTAATAAGATTATAGATGTTATTTTCCACCCGTCCTTACAGTGCCTTTTTCAAATCAAATCATTTAATCTATTTTTTTTTAAGAAAAAGGGTTTCGTACTGAGTATTCAAAAAAGGTAGGGTTTGGTCAAAAGTTTTAAATGCAATTTTACGTACCTATTTGTTATAATTATTTTAGAAATATACTCCTATTAAAACTCACTAAAAAGTACGAATACTGATAGCAGAACCATATCCTTACGACCAAATGCTGCTAGACTTATCTCTTTAGATGTCAAAAACCTTTTTTCCTAACAAAAACTTGCCGGTTGTCTTAATATCTGATCTCATTCTACTGCTAAAAACTGTGCTAGAATAAAACGGTTTTAAATCTAATAATAGATATTTTCTACAATGTTCGGGCTTGGCAATTGGTTCTTGCCTTTCACAATTCTTGAGTGAAGTTTTTATGAACAACAGAAAAGTAAATAATGTATTTTCAGAACATCTGGTAAGCTATAAAAGGTACGTGGATGATATTTGTATTGTTTGGGAAGGTAGTGAAAAAGATTTGTTAAAATTTTTAGGGTTTATCAATTTTTTGCATGAAAAAATATCCTTCACTATGGAGAGTGAAACTGATGGCAAACTTCCTTTTCTAGACCCTCTTTTAATTAGAAATAATAATAAAATTAGTTTTGAGGTATATAGAAAACCTTTTTAATGGGCCTTGTAAACATTTAAACCCACGGATTTTGATAATTTTTGAATATAAAATAGAAAATTTGCTTTCATTTAACTTATTAAAATAAAAGAAATGGATGAACCACTTTTTCTATTAAAAAAACCAAAAAGAAATGCGATATTTTCACTGCATTTCAGTGCACCATATTCCCTAATATGACAATTTGATGAAAGGTTATCCTGCATTGTTGCCAAACTTACACTATTGTATGGAGCTTAAATTTTTCATGTTTGTCTCCCGATAGTAATGCATTTGACCCCCCTTTGCTGATCCCGCGTACTTCTCTGTCGTCCGCCTTTTATATTAGGGCTTTAATGATGATGCCTACGGCGCCTAACCTGGTGTTAACCGGTACCAATCTACCTAAAACGGTCAACACTAATCAACAGGGGGGTGCATCACTGGCGGAAGCCTAATGTTAGACTTTCGACAGTGATGCACTGCGCTGTTGTTTGCGTTCTAGGGCTTTAACGATGACGCCTATCTAGCGCCTTCGCACTCCTGCTGGTACCGATCCACAACCCACAAATGCATTTTGTTCTTCTTATATAATTTATATAGGTCATATATAAAATAAACTTGGCAACGTAGCATTCCCAGCATACTGGATTTCCGTCCAACGAGCGACACACCCGCTCTCTCTATATTTAGCAGCTGTAAGTATGTTTATAAAGGTTTAATACTGTATAATATAATAATTACTTCTAACTTTTAGTTAGAAATAATCATTTTTGTGTTATAGAGCATTATAATATAATCAGTCTTTTACGTAGTTCATAAATTAAGTTTGTGAAAGATATGTTTTTAGCGATACGCCAAATATAAAAAATAATAATTCCTATACACAAATTTTTGTGTATAGGAATTATTACAAAGAGATAATCTTTCAAATGTATATTTTAAATTTGTCAAATTCCATGGGTAAAATTCTTTACAAGAGCCACAATACTGTAAAACTAAACATAGTTAGAATCAAAGACAAAAGGGATAGTCTTGAGAAATCTGGAGTTTATTCCATTCATTGTGGAGAGGGTTCTGCTATTTACGTGGGACAATCAGGTAGGAACAGGAACACCTCAGCTTGGTTACAAAACATCAAAATACAGATATTTCTAATAGAAAATCTGCCTTTGCGAATCATTTGTTATCCTTAAACCTGAGTTAATGACATATTTAATTCTGAGCCTTATTTGATTTTTAACAATATTTCAAAAGAATAACTATATATTCTTATTTTGTATATCCTTCAAGACTTTTCTGTCATTTTTACTAATTCTTTTTCTTTTAATAAATGTAGCATTGTACTTTACGACAGTTAGTCAAGTTCGTCCTGAACAATCTCTTCTTTTTTCGTTTTGACCTATCACCTTTCATCAAAAAATTTACATCGACGTCTCTGATTAGTCACTCAAGCGTAGCCTTATTTCGTACTTCATTGTTTCTTTGTTTGGTTATGCTTGTTTTATGTACTTTGTAAAATATGTATTGTTTATGGTAAAGTTATATATTATTCAATTGTATTTACCGTTGTAATGTATATTCATTTTAGGTTTGATGATGCCTGTTGGGGTGAAACATGTAACCTATTTTTAATATATAAACTGATTTTTGACTGAGACCTAAAGTTTGTGTATAGTTTTTATTTCGTTCATTACCAGGTTTTTTGAGAAATGAACACTTTCTTCACTTTTTTTAGAGCCAAAATAGTTGGACGTTGCTAAGTAAATATATCTTAACTAAACATATAACATATTTAAAATATCAAAACTATATGATTTATTTTTTTTAAAATAAAAATCGCTTTCCTTTCCTTTGATAGACATATTTTGGAAATTGATAATTTTGTCATTGTTTGAAAATAAAAGTCTGAGTGTACGTATCTTATTAAGATACTGTAACTGACCCAATGCGTACCGTTCAAATTTAAACTAGGTAAAAGTTTGACTAATGTTCTTAACTACCCAAAACATCTCTTTGTGTTTGAACAAATGATATATGGCCACACAATCAAATTCACACTTAACGATGTTAGTTACGCTTTTCAAGAGAGGGCGGCATTGCCCACAGTAGAAATTGTGAACAGTAACAAAAGCGTTTGCAGTATGAGTGTGCCTTTGTATTTTCGATAAGTGTCATTCAGGTGGTTGAAAATTAATCAGATAAATAACTACGATCGACGAATTGATTGCAGATATTTTATTTATTGTCGGATTGACTCTGACTTACAACTGAAAATATAATATTTTCGAATACTCCTAAGTCTAATATTTTTTTTGAATGAATTGAAAATAATCCGTTCATAGCCAGAAGGCAGCTAGCAGTAGAAAATGGTATGTCAGACTTCTGTAATAAATACCCTTAAAGAATATGACTATTACCCTTACAAAATACGGTTTGTATATGAATTGGCAGAAGATGATCCAGATGTGAGACTGCAGTTTTGTGAGGAAATGGATTTATTTGATAGAAATGTCGTAAACTAGAAAACATATTATTTTTTGATGAAGCTACACTTACATTACATGGCCATGTTAATTGACAAAATTATCGTCATTTGCAGCTAGGAATCCTCATTGGATGAATGTCGTAAGTACATAGACAGTGGCCACAAAAAAATAATTTTTGGGTTGGAATTATTGAGAATAGAGTGATTGGACCCATATTTTTTGACTATAACTTAACTGAAGAGCGATATTTGTGATTTTTATACCAAAAACTTATTGTAAATGTATCAGTTTGATTGCCAATACTTTGGACCTACAAGTGCCAATTGAGAATATATGGTTTCAACATGAGGCCTCCTAATGATGCAAAAAATTTGCAAATAGATGGTTAACAGAAGGGGTCCGGTAGAACGGCCACCGAAGTTTCGGGATCTTACTCCACTTGATTTTTTCCTGTGGGATTACTTAAAAAGGAAAGTCTTTAAGACAAAACCTTAAAATATTGAGGTATTTAAAGAACGAATAAGACACGAATGTGGTCTTATAACACCAGAGGCTTTGCAGAATATGAGAAATCGATTATATTTGCGACTGGGTTGCTGCTAACAAGTGAACCGGACAACAATTTCAAACTAAGTGTCATTCATTTCATTAAAGATGTTTTTCTTTTAACAGCTTTAGGCGTTGTTTAAAATTATGAAACAATACAGAAGTTCCATTAAAAAAAAAGCCGAGTGCGGAAAAAACATTTTCAGGAAGCAAATCCAAATCTACTTCTTTTGCTGCTTTCATAATATATTCTGGAACCCCGTCTTACATGGCCAGATTGTCAAATTCACTTAAATTCATTGTAATAATGCAAAATTATGGAAAATACGCACATATAAAAGCAATTAATGACAAATAAATATGTCAAAATGTCTGTTTGTTGATTTCTAACAATTGACTTGAAGCGTCCTTAGTAACATGGAAACCTGGTAGCTAACCAAAACGAAATGCATTAAGCCTGCTACACACTGTGAGATACGTATCAAAGACGGTTAATTAACAAATTAATAAATAATAAATTAATTTTGAAATATTACGCGCGAAAAAAGGTTTCCACACTAGTGCGGAAAAATCAATTTTTAGCGTAGATATCGGTGCGGAAAATTGATTTTTCCGCGCGGCTGTAAAAAAAGATGTTTCAAATTTTTCTCGTCATGTTTTTAACTTCTTCATATATTCACTAATCGTAAACGGGGGTCGAAGTGGAGATCTTCTGCTTGTACACAAATATTTGCCTCTTAAAGGCTCCTAAAGTAAAATAAAACTCGCTATAGGGCTAAATTTAAAATTCAAGTGTTCGAACCCCTCACGCTTAATAACTAAAATACATAGTTGGGATTGTTTTCGGGTACATCGTATAATATATCTCGGCTTTTGGTGCCAAATAATGAATCCCAGCAATATTTATTCCTTCATTTATTTTGGTGTCCTTTGAATGTGTCTAATGTCTTATTTAGAGTGACTTATTAAACATACAAAAGCAAGCATAGCACTTCTGTTGCTTTTGTTATTGTTCCCGCTTTCCATTGTGGCTAATGCAGCTCTCCCTTGAAAAGTGTAACTAATGTGTTTAAGCGTGAATTTTATTGTCAAGCAATATATTATTTGCTCAAACATATAGAGATGGTTCGCTTAGTTATTATTGGTGAAACTGTTTTTTATAGTTTTATGGGTATATCTTCATAAATTGACATAAATGAAGTGCCATATTGCATGCAATACTATACATTGTCAATGATAAATAACCCATATGCTATGATAAGAAAGTTGGTTTTTTTTTCGTCTATATATAATAAGACATAATTATCTAATAAAAAAGAAATGTTTAAAATAATTAGATTTTACATGGCTATTCCATCTGTGTATGGTTTTTTTTGGGTCTTTAAAATTTTTATTCCAACAAATAGTTTATTTAAAAAAACCCACTGATTGTTTCCAGAACTGATATTTTGATTTAATGAGATCGGTTTAATACAAAAAGTTACAAAAACTTAAGGAACTTGAGGGTAATATTGATATATGGGGTGTTCGATAGTATATGGCTAACGCTTGCTAATGTATAGAAGATATTAAAATAATCCTAGTGTTTCATATAAAATAGTATCAAAAGCAGTTATTGACAGAGACACAAGACCCCAAAGGCGTACTCAATGATATACCTTTTCTGCTCTAACTTTTTAACAGTATATTTTAAGTAAATTTTAATGTTTCATATTATAGAAATTAATTTACATCACCAGCAAAACGATTTTAGCTAGTTTATTACATGGAAGCGGTGAAGGGCCTCCAAGAAAAACAAGAAACCCAGAGTTAGAAGAACAAATTGCTGATAATCTTTTTAATAGTTATAGGCTCTATCAAATACAAACTGATTGTAAAACACTTTTAAGGCACCATAATTGCTTCATTTTTCCACTTTCGAAAGATACATGCCTCCACTCGTAGTGGTATTTACGAAAATTTAGACAAAATCCAAATTTTAGTCTCTCATTTAAGAACAAAGCTGGCTTCACAAAAGTCGCTGTTATAAATTCTCATAAATTAGACATCTGAAGAAAAGCCCTTTCGAATAATACAGACTAAGGGCTAACAAAGAATCATGATTAACAGGTGGGCAAGGATCAATTATTTGATTGATCTTTCGTTTTGAAATAAATATTAAGTAGTGCTCTGTATTTACAGTTCTAGCAACAACATTCAAATAATATATTGAAAAATGTCCCTTTCCAAACTAGAGCTAGAACGATGGTGCGCAACCCTATATTACCATTGCAGTATTTAGTTTTTATATGAAATTATATTTTGATAATTGTTCGATTGGTTGGCTTTAAGCCCACCAAGGCCTCCAGACCTAAATTCATTACATTTTTTAAAATTCAATTTCACTTCAAACCTCAAACAACTTGTTTATTCAAAGCCAGTAATAGTGAAAGATAGCATCAAATTATGACCCATTGCGCAGTCCAGGTACGTTATTCCAAGTACAGCCTGAAAAAATCCATACAAGGGACAATTGTAATATTTAGAAAATGTTTTATTAGTCTGTTCTTTATTAACTTGCTAAACTGTTCAATGAAAAATTGGATATACCTCAAAAATCGTTAATTTTCTCGAAACATAGAAGAAATGGCTAAGGTATTTGCAAAATCAGTTTTCGTCTGTGTAAAATGACACCGATCAAAATTTTGAGTCAACGAGTGTGGTAGCAATTCTATATAAAATTTTAAAATAAATTTAAAATACACAAATCGGTTCAAAACTAAGAGTGAAAAGATACCTCAATAGGTACTTCTTTGGGACTCCGTATCTCTATCAAGGGGTACCTAATGTTTTTTCTATATCAAACGATAGGTTCTTTTTCGACATCTCCTACACCAAGAGTTAGCCATATACTTATCAGATACCTTGTATAAAAATGTATTGACGTTAAAATTAAATTGTTACTCTATGCTAATTATACAGCCTTTTAAATAAAAAGCGCATAGTACAAAACTTTTGGCCAACAGTCAGAAGGTACTCTGTTACTTGGCCTTCCTCCTAGCATGCCATGATTAAGAAACAACCCCATGTCTTTTCAAGTCAAGCACTATGTTTCAACGAGGCAACCAGGAACATTTACAGGTCCACTAGCATGGCTTTCGTATGGGAGAGGATCAAGTATACTTCTGAGATTTGAACACAAACGCCTGTAAACGTCTACATCTAAAATTATCTTCGATGCTTGAATTCAATTTATTTTCAACACTAAACAAATTTACCTTCCAGCAATCAGAAAGGATTTATCAGCAGTTCACACCAAAAAGACAGATGAAGTTGAATGCAGCTAATACAAACTAGTACAGCCACTATAGAATGCGGTACTAAATTTATCATATATTTAATTAACAAAACTAGAGAAATTGCTTCAAAAACCATTCCTGTAGAGGAAATAATAGCAGTTCTCTACACCTGCTGCTGTCTTTTACAGCATCCGAAAATTACCCCAAGAACTGGCAGAATCTGTTCGACATAAAAGCGTGAAAATACTCGAAGCTCTAAACATTCGAAATCCAAATTGTCAGCTGCATAAAGAACAGTCATAACAATCTTCAACGGCAAAGAATATATTATAATTCCACCTGCATGGGGAAACTAGGGGTATTACTTTAGGATGCAACTATAGGACAATATGAATAGATCTAACTAAGAAAACTGAAAGCAGAATTTGCTTAATCAGAACCTAGAATTTGCGCGACCTATAGAAGAAATTGAAGCCAAGCGACTCAAAGACTCCTCAACTTTAAAATACATGAAACGAATGTACTGTACGTCCCATCATCAGTGCATTAGGGTCAACAACGAAACTAAATCTTATATCAAAAATTTCGTAGAAAAGCTTAAGGATTTTACATTAAGTTAATCTAATTTTAACTGAATTGATCAAAGAATGCTTAACGTCCACATTTTTTTTCAAAGGATCTTTTATGAGCAAACCTCTGCACGGCCATGGGATCCTTGCTATCTCCTGTGGTAGCGAACATCTTTATGGAGGCTTTCGAGGAAACTGATTTAACCTCTGCTTCTTTACAACCTAAATGTTGGTTTAAATGTGTCGATGATGCTGAAATTGAGTCAGATGGTGCCGTTCCATTCCTTGATGTGTTAGTATAAAAGAAAGAGAACGGCACCCTGGGTCATACTGTTTACAGAAAACTGACCATAGGAACAGATATTTAAATTTTAGTTCCTACCATCATTTATCTCAAAAACAATCCATCATTAATTCAATAGTCTTTGGAGCTTTGTCAATATTTGCGAGGCAAATCCAATTCAACGAAATAGAAAAACTGACTGAAGCGTATATTGCACTGAATATATTAGGTATTCGATTAGGTATTATAATATTTATAGATTTTAACTTTATACTCAAGCATCAAGTAGTGCAGTTTTACATTTTATCCAGGGTGCCACAGATAAAAGTGCAAAAAGATTGGGCTTCTTGTTTCTATCTTAGATTTTTCTCATTTTCACTACAGTATCAACTGTTGGGTCAAAAAAAAGCAAAAGTTCTTGTGCTTTAGAAAAAATCAAAAAATACTTTAATAAAATGTTGAGTTGGAAAATGATATTATAAGAAAAATCATAAAAAATACGGAGGTTATATACAATGAATTTTGAGGTGGGTCAAACCGTTTAGATTTTCCATCTTCTCAAAGTTCCAATTTGTTGGTTTTTATATCAATGCTCAAAAAAATATATAAAATCTTTCAGATAATTCGAATATAACATGTAATACAACACCCTATTTAATACTTATGATATTACAAATATAAGAGACTCTACATTTACTTATTGAAAGTTTCTATGGTCCTCAGTACAAATCTATGTCAAAAAGTAATTCTAAAAACGAGATCAACAATTACATTAACTAGGTTTTTGAATTTAACACATTAAACTATAGAAGTATATTTAAATTAAAAAAAAAATGACTTGCACGCCGGTATTTTAGACCAAAATAGTCAAAAACGTTTTTAAACCAAGTTTCGACGAAATTCAAAAGTTTTCTCCTTTCATAATTGACAACCATATATTCTTTTATCTAAAAAATATATTGTTCAATTCCCAGTTGCATTATTAAACTATTGGCATTTAATTAGAAGTTTTAGTCAATTGATCTATTAATTAGTTGACTCCAGTTTACCCAGTTGATTGATTTGCACGATTCATTGATTCACTCTATTTTTGCAGAGATTTATGACATTGCTGTAAAATAATATACCAAATATTACTATTAAATGTATGTAAATTGGAGAAAAATTCGGAAAAATCTATCTGAATATAGTATTATGGTTATAAATAACAATATGAAACATATCGGCGGGAAAAACCGCCACCCCAAATTTTTGGCTTAGTTTGATTCTGATCTAAATGCCCATCGTTACGTTGAAGACATTCTCCCACAAGCAGTTATTCAATTTGCTCTTTTAATTGGAGATTATTTTATATTAATGCAGGACAATGCCAGGCCACATAGTGTGCATATTGTTAGCGAATGTTTAGTGGAAGTTGGAATTAGAACATTAGAATGGCCTGCATGTAGCCCGGATCTAAACCCCATTAAAAATTTCTGGAATTAACTACAGATCTGATCGTCGTCGACCTGCTCAACCAAGATGTTTGGTTGAGCAGTTGGCACTGAGGGAGGAATATCAGGCTATTACTCAAGAAAGACTAATTAATCTCATTCACTCGATGCCGAGAAGACTACACGATGTAATTGCAGCTAGAAATGGACATACACGCTACTGAAATCTGCTAAAAATATCTGTTAGTTTATTTCATCAATTTTTGTTAATGTTTAAATAAAAGAGTATGTATTTCAAACCAAAAATGGAATAATAAGATAACTCAAAAAACAAAATGTTAGAAATACAGGACAGTGTGGAACAAAATATTCATGGGCCAAATTAAGAAGTAACCTTTTTCCACAGGGCGTTTTGAATTTACGACAAAACAATATTGCTTCATCCCGGTATAATATTATTTAAATACAGAATTATTATTGTCAAAGGAAAACAGTATAAAGTAAATATATTTGCCCACAAACTGGTGAAGAAATCATAAAAATCGAATTAAAAGTAAAAAAGTTATAAAGGATCAAACTAAAAATTTGGGGTGATATTTTTTCCGCCTGGGAGTTTATTTAAGTGTAATTGTTTTTGCAGCAAAATTTGGAAAAAATGTGATAGTATCACAATAAAGCCAGTATAAATTACCAAAGAAACAAACCACTTGGCTTCTTAAAACGATTAATATAGGAAAAAAACCACAAAACATATTAAAATAAGTGACATTTTACTATAAAATTCGTTGTGGAAAAATATAAGCTAGAACTTATTTAAGATTTGAGTAAGGTCGGTATAATTTAATCTCCTTTTCAATCTTCATCTATTTTTACCGCTCATAAAGCATTTGAGAAGATATTTGCGAATTTCTAAACACATGTCGCATGGGAAAGTTCGTTTTGTCAAAATGTGTATTCGGATGTCGCGTCAGCTTTCTTAAAAATGAAAAATTTCTGCATTTCTTTTCAAACTCGTTTTTACCCAATTTACTAATCTAGGATAAAAAATCTAAAAATATGTTTTGTAGCAAAAATATGGAACTTTTGTTTTTATCCTAATAGGTACCGATACTCAGGCACGAAGGCTTAAAACCAAGAGCTGAAACGTGAACTAATTGTTTATATTTGGGACACCCTGTATACAATATTACCATATGTATATATAATTTAAATCGTCTCAGTGAATTCTTCGATTTTTCAATGATTTTTTTATAGGTAAATATAGCCTACTGGCGGGATTTATGTGAATCTTTTGATGTTCCACTTAATCGGGGGTCATGTGGGAATGGAATGTTACAAAAAAACATTACTAAGAATCTGCTGATGAACTGGACTGTAAGTTTTACAGAAAACTCAAGTTTTATTAAGGGATAAACTGGTAAAATGTTATTAACAAAAACCAAAGAACTTTTTTTGCCCCCTCACCCAGGAAGGGATTCTCAATACGCCACTGCATATTATCAGTTTTATATTTAAAAAAGAATTGGCAATATAGATAAACGCACCATTGTATTTTAGAAGAAATAAAGTTTATCAATTCGACAAAAATAAAAACGTATTTTACAAAATACACAAGGCCTCCTCGTCTCGATGATGAAATTCGATGGGGTAAAATTCGGAGCTGAATTTATTCAGACGATGATTCACGAGTGATGTGGGGCGGTGTGCAAATCACCGTAAGGCTTAATCCCAATTTGTCTCATTTTAAATTTAGGTCATAAACGAATCTAAATGTATTGAAAAGCGTCCAATTCCGCACTGAGAAAATTCACATGTTCGAGGGTGGAGAATTTTTTGATCCCTCTACAGATTTAGGTAATCTCATTAAAGTGTGTTTTAGCACGGTTGAGATGTGGTCAAACACATCATATGGGGTTTTCCCTGATTATGTCACATGAATGGGAGCTATGCATTTTAAAACGTTTCTGTTTTATTTAAGAGCAATGTAGGACAAAGATTTTCTTTCTCTTTTCATCGCTAAGTTCCTTTCACTTTTCAGGATTATTTTTAAAGATCAGTATCAAGTATCAAATCCGGTATATCTATAGAATCCGGGCAAAAGGACCTATCGATCTGTCTCATTTAAAAAAAGTCAAGTTATATTTTTATATTTGACAACTGACAATTAAAAAAAAATTAAGGTTTTATAAAATTTTACAGCCACTCATACAATTTTATTTTTGTTCTTTTTAATATCTTGAAAATATAGAAGTTCTAGCAAGTTAAAATGTTGACAAGTTGAAATGACCATGCTGTACAGCTCATATTATAGACTACAATAATTGTAGGAAGGAAGACACCTGACAAGTTTTATATGAACTACATATTGGACCGAATTACATAAAAATCGAATTCATTCTGCTTTCTACCATCTTCCATGGCGGCCTCAAAGAAATTTGTCGTGAATTCTAAGCAGAATTCGAAATAATAAAAAAATAATAATTCCATTTAAAAAATTAAGTCACTGACATTAAATTAATTATATTAATTAGATTAATTAATTTAATTAATTTAGTTAATTTAATTAATTTTAATTATATATATATATATATATATATATATATATATATATATATATATATATATATATATATATATATATACAGGCCAACTGTTTAGCCTGTATTATTTCCAATATCAGAGTTTTACATAGAGATGAAATTTAACAATTATAATTTGCTTTAAGAAGTGTTTTTAGTTTTATGTGTGAAGAGGGTTTAATGATTTATTCCTTTAGTAAATAATTCACAGCAAATTTACATGAATCAATCTAATATATCAGCCGTTAAAAAAAATAAATGTTGAAGTTTAGAGATGAATTTTAAATTTCTGTAACAACTACGTAACCGTCAAAAGCCTCAACGAGAGATGTTATCGTATACGAGGCCGAAACGGTTTGGGCTAATAGAAAATAAAAATAGAAACCATTTTGTTAAAATAGACACAGTTTACATAGCCAAGTTTAAGGCCTATTTTCATAATATGTATTATATTCGTTTTTTCAAAAAGCAAAAAACTAGGTTGTTTATACACAAAACTAAATCTCCATATATATTTTACCTATAAAAAACTAAGAAGGCTCATTTTTATATGGTATACTTCAAAACATCAAATAGTTACCATTTTGGTTATTGTAAAAACTAGATGAAGATATAATCATTATAAATTCATTTCTCGTTTCATATATTTTTGATATTCTTTTGGAGGTTTATTGTAAATTGTAGATATCTAAATATAACTAACCTTCGAAGAGTCAATTTTTTTAATAAAAAATCATTAAAAAACGTTTTTAATTCTCCCTCAACAAAATTCCGAGTATATATTAAAACAAGGTTTTTTTTAATGGAACCTATACTGTGGATACGTCTCGTTGGGTTAGCACTAGGTTCGGCAATAATAGCATCATTAAAGCTATAATAAATAATAAAAATCTTTTTTGCAAGGAAAATAAAATGTGATGAGTTTGGCAACAGCGCAATAGTCTTGTATCTGTATTCTGTCAAAAACCTCATAATAGAGAGGTTTGGTTGAAAAGTATTTAAATTGTGTGGTTTTTCATTTTTTTTTTTTAGAAAAAAAGTTGATTTTCCACGGAATTTTTACTACTAATCAACTCTATACAATATACGATATCATTTAAAATTGAAAAGAATCTAAAATTTTTAGGTCTATAAGGTTCATGAGAAAATATTACTACTTAATGTTCAAACTATTACCAAATATAAAACTAAACCAGGCGTCCTCTTTTTACTGGTATAAATATTTGAATTGCTTTTTATATTTTTAATAGTTCTTAATACCTTTAAATACCTATTAAATATCTTAAATACAATTTAATACTTTTTATTAACTTTAAATATCTTTGATTACATTTTAATACTTTTAATTATCTTTAAATACTTTTTTTATTATAGTAAATTCTTTTTTAAATTGCGAAGTCACATCCAGCTTTATATATTTGTACGGGAATAAATTAGGAGCTCAATATTAGACATGCTTTTTATTGCTGATAGTTTTAAATTTTTGCCGACGTTTCGATAGTTTGGTTTCTCTCTTCTTCAGGACTACACTTAAAATAAACATACAAATAACAAAGTATTTTTTGAAAATTGGACAAACAGTAACAAAATATACGAGTTTCAATGTACTGCCATAAATATATGTATATAAATATATTGAAAAAAGATTTGACTCGCTTAAATATAAAAATGTTTGAAATTTAAAATCAATCAACTTGACGTAAAAGTCTTAGGTATATAAAAAAACATTGATTAGATACCTCAATTGATCATCAGCAGTATCTTAAGTTTCTTTTTATTAAAGAATCCATAAAATTGTTAGGAAGCAAATATGTAAAAACTAGTGCAATACACATCAAACTACTATTTTTAAATGGGTTATTGTTACTAGTTTGATATGTGTTACACTAGTTTTACAGATTTGTTTCACAACGATTGTATGAATATATTAATAACTTTTTTTTAATAGTATGTAATTTTAAATCATGTAAGCTTAAATTATAAATATATTTATATACATATTTTCATGTCAGTACATTGGAGCTCGTATATTTTGTTACTGTTGATCCAATTTTCAAAAAATACTTTGTTATTTGTATGTTCATTTTAATTGTAGCCCTGAGAAAGTTAAAAATTTAACTATCGAAACATTGGAAAAATTTAAAACTATCAGCAATAAAAAGAATGTCGAATATTGAACTCGTGATTTATTCTCCTACGAATAGTAAATCCTATTAAATATTTTTAACACCTAACAAATTAATTATGATTTAGAAAATTTTGGTACCTGCTCATCCATTGAGTTCAAGGCAGTCGGCTTTTTTACTTTTTTTATAATATGTGCTTGTTGGTAACCAGTGGCGTGCCAAAGTCTTCTGAGGCCCTCCCGCAATTTTTTTACGGGGGCCCCCACTCTACACCAAGCAAATTAATATAATGGGTGAAAACGAAACTACGGCCTACAGTGACATTTCAGATCGGTATATAGAGAGAAGTGGTACGGTAAGTAATATGTTTTAAAATATTGAACATTTTCAACATAAAGATAAAGACAATTGACAATTGAAAGTCGTTTCCGGTTTAATCGGAAGTGACCTCAATACTTATTTTAAACTTAACAAAAATTTTTAACAGTACGAATTCTTTTGTCTGTGAATTGTGGCTCAATGTCCCATTCTTTTGCCATTGTTAGAGAAATCTCAAAAATATTTTCAAAATTATTTCTCAAATTCCCTAACTGATCTGAAATATTTGCTATTAAATCTGTGGCTTGTCCAATATCTATATCACTTTTTTGCAAACATTTTGAAAGTAAATGGACTATTTCAAACATTTTTCCTTGGAATATTAACAAAAATATGAATTAAAAATTTTCAATTTTATTTTGTAAGGCCTTTGACTCATCCCTATCAGGTTTTTTCTTTGCTATTATAACAAGATTTGACAAACATTTAACGACGGCTAAATAGTTACCTTTTAAAGAATTTATAGATTCAGCCCTGGATGACCATCTGGTCGGACATAGTTTTTTTAAACTGGATCCCACAGTTTTACTGTTTTTTTTTCAGTGTTTAACGCTTGCCAACGAGGCAGACTTTCGCTAAAAAATACATAAAGTGACTGAATAGTTTCAAAAAAATTTCTTATCTGAGTAATATTATTTACAGAATCATTTATAATTAAATTTAAGCTGTGAGCAACACAATGCATTTGGCTGATGTATCTTAATTAGAGCTTGTAGTCCCGCATGTTTACCTGTAAAGTAAAAAATATATTTTAGAGTTGTATTATGTGGGGCTAGGATAAAGATAAAAAAACAAAAGTCTTTTTTTAAGTTGCCGACGTTTCGCAACTTTATTGCTGCATTTTCAGGACAAATTAAGTTTGACTTTTGGTGTCATACTATATAATAAAAACTTGAAGAAACATGGATATTGATTGTAGAGCCTCACACAAAAGGATACAGAGGACAAACATACGACAAAAATAGCCTGGACGATGTTAAAAATATTATTGACATGGTTCAGTCCATTTTTGTTGTAAGTTTGACATTTGTATCCTTTTGTGTGGTTCTACAACGAATACCTACGTTTCTCCAAGTTTACATTATATATTATATGACACTAAAAGTCAAACTTAATTTGTCCTGAAGATGCAATAAAGTTGCGAAACGTCGAAAACTTAAAAAAATACCTTGGATTATATGTCTAGATCCTAGCCCCAAATAATACACAACTCTAAAGTATTACCAAGAGGATTGTTAACAAGAACCATTTAGTAAAAAATATACACTAATAACAGAGCTAATCATTATACATGTAATAAAAATATATGTATATAATATTCACAAAATGACACATAAACTGTGTGCCGTTTGCATTTTTTTTAGTTCTGATATGATATATAATGAAGAAGGAAAAATAAAAAACGGGATTCACTATTTGATAAGATTTTTGACACTTATCAATTTTGTCTGTAGAAATTCTGATCTGAAAAATGTTTCTTTGAGACACATTTCAGCATAAATATAGAGCACGTAAAGTGGGATAATATGGCGATCCGATTATTAAAATATCTACCTATTTATAAGTAACCGTAAATCATACATTAACTTTTTTTTAGCATTTATAAAATAATAGTTATTTTGGATCTATTATTTTTACTCTACCCAATCATTTAAATTACAAATGTGCATACTTACCGCTCATATTTGCAGCTTCTTCATACCCCTGACCCCTATATTGTTTAAGACAAATTTCATGTTTCTCTAAAAATTTCTTTTTCAAAGTCTCTACCTATTTGATTTCTTATTCCTGTAAATCCCAAAAATGATTCATGAACATGAATTTTATTAACTTTTATATTAGTGTGTCTTATAACCATACTAAGCTGGTCTTTTCTACTGATGTCCTTACTATATGGGAAAAAAATGGACTAGCTTTAATGTCTTCAACAATGGATTGCAATGTCTCGTCAGAAATCAATGCAATAAATTTATTTTGGGATTTATTACTTAAGTAATGTCTTCGATTTTTCTCTATTTTATTTATGTGTAATCCAAGCACTGGATCATATCTTCCCAAAAGTTTAACTATATTTAAAAATACTCCTTTTGGTGAATCAGCCTCTAGCTTATGTGCATCTGTAGAGAAAATGTCTCTGTGTCCTCGAAAAGGTAAATTACAAAGTTCTTGTGACGTCAATGAGCCTTTTTAGTACTTATCTTAATCTTTCATTTTCATTTTTTAGATATGAATCTATTGACTTATTGGCTTTCCATGTTGAGTGTAGCAAACACATGCTTCTATATGGACTGCTGAGTTCTCATGTCTTGAATTTTTTTTTGAGATGCCTTGTAAATTGCCGTTTAGTTTTCTCGTTGTCCAAGAGGGATTAAAAGAAGGATTACTCTTATCAGCGAACAGCCAGCAAGGGTGACAATATACTCCATCTAGAACCTAAAATAAAAGTGTAGTTTAAAAAACAAAATAAAAGAAAGTCACAAATTTTACTTAACTCCTGTCCAGTCGTAGTCCTTTTTTTATAATAAGCCGTACTGAATGACCTGTTTAAATCATCTTTAAGGAAAGGTCCTAAAGGTCTGTGGGGGCCGATTTGTAAAAGTTCTTTTTTGAAATTTTCATCCAAATGAGTATTTAAAAATGAAGCTATATCACTAGAAAATACTGTTGTTTGTGCCAAATCAGATTCTTCGTCTCCTGATGAATCATTTGTATCAGTAATATTAATATCCTAAGTTGCTTTCTTCAGAAATTGTCGATTCTGCTGTACTTAAAGAACTGGTAGATGTACATGGTTGCTTGAGATCTTCAGAAAAAAAAATTTTTTGACTAGTTTTTTTTTCTCCTTTATTTCATTCCGTTTTCTTTTCTGTGCTCCACTTAAATATTTTCGTGAACCACTCATAATAGTAATATTATAGTATCAAAGTAAAATAATAAACATAAAACAATACTTTCACGTTACACTCATTAGTAATGGCCTGATTATAATATTAAGCTGTTACGCCGCGACGCAGTATCCGAATAAAGCACTCAACAGTAAAGGTGTTTAGTCTCAATCACGCGAGAGAGGATCACAGCACAGCCTACGACTCTCGGAAATCAGTCGGTCGTCAAAGTAACGCGTCGCGTCACTGTAACGTTGCCACTTTTTGTAGTTTTCTACTACACTGGCGTATTGTCAAATTTTGCTATAAAATGAGAAGTGATAAGACAAAATATATTGATTTTAGAAAATTATGGGATGTAAGTAAATTCTGTAAATAGCTTGCTTGAGGTCGAGGGGGCCCTCTGGACCTCCGGGGCCCACCCGCAACGCAGGCCCTGCGGGCCCTATTGGCACGCCACTGTTGGTAACATTATTTATCTAATATTTTATCTACAATCCACAAAATTCAGACAAAATATTTGTTTTCTGACCCCTAGTTACAATCAAAATGTTTAATAACAACTGCAAATTTTGTATTTTATACTACCGGCATTTTTTCAATTACTTCTTGTGGCAAAAACTATTTAAAAATTGTAATTATTTTGACAACAAATATATTAAATATAAGTCGCACAAGAGACTCCGATAAATACCTATCAACATAAAGTGTTTAATTTAGAAGTATTTTGCATAATATTCCTCAATCCCGTCAGTATATTTATGTCACTTTCTGCTTTTATTATAAAAAAAAAGACTTCGCTTATTCCTTTCATAACTTTGAATATTAAAGTTTAACTTGGTCATAAAATTGATACAATGGCCAACGTAAATCGGATCATTTTAGAGGGTTATGGAAATACTTAGAGTTTCTATAAAATAGTTAGTAGATCAATTTGTAAATTTATTACAAAAAAGTTTCATTTTGCAACAGTGGAATACAGAGGTGTATGATCTAGGTAGATACACAGGGCAGTTGCCCAATCACGATTTTTTAATATTTTATTTTACCTCTTTATAATGAAATATCTAAACGGAAAAACAAATTTTATAAAATCAATAATGGCAAAACAATATTTATATTTTGTTGGCTATGTTTACTTTTTGAAAATAAAAAAGGTCTCTGGAATAAAACTGGGTTTTCCGATTTAAACAATTTCCATAAAGCTGTAAAAAGACAGATTATGTCCAAAGCGCATTTGCAGGCCGTCATAAAAGAAAAAGTCTTCGGCAAAACCAGAACTGAACACGCCCTTAATAAACAGTTGGAAATTAGTCACCGCCAACACAATGTCGATAAAAATAGGCAAATATTAAGAAGACTTATGGATGTTGTTGATTTTCTCGGACAGCAGGAATTAGGATTTAGAGGTCATGACGAAACAAGGGTTTCTTCAAGTTGAGGAAATTTTCAGGATTTACTTAGTTTAATGGCTAAATATGATGGTTCCTTAAAAAATCATTTAGAGCAGTCTAGCGTTTTTCGCGGAACGTCGAATGGGATTCAGAATGATTTAATTTCCGCTGTTGCAACCATTATTCTAAAAAGAATTAAGCAGGAGATTGGCGAGGCGCGGTTCATTGCTATTGTTCTGGACGGAACAACTGATAGCACTAATTTTAGTCAATTATCTATAGTAATACGCTACGTTAAAACAGACGGAAGTATTCAAGAGCGATTTTTAGGTTTTAAGAATGTGTCCGAAAATCGAACAGCAGATGCATTATATACCCTAGTTTTTAACACTACTAAAGAAATTAATGGAGAGAAAAAATTAGTTGCTCAAAGCTATGATAGAGCTACGGTGATGGCAGGACAATTAGGGGGTCTGCAAGCTAAAGTTCGAGAAACTTTCCCAAGTGCTGTGTTTGTCCATTGTTTTGCTCATAAATTAAATTTAGTTTTATCCCAGTCCATCAATCAGATTAAAGAGTGTAAAGTATTTTTCGTTACTTTGAGTGGCTTTTTTCCAAGTCAACAAAACGTACACGAGCTTTGGACTCCATTGTCCACAAACGATTGCCCAAAGTGGCTCCTACTAGGCAGAACTATAATGGAAGACTTGTGTTAACAGTATCTGAAAATCGTGAATCACTGATTGAACTATTTGAAATTTAATAGAAAATAATGAAACGTGGGACTCAGAAGCAATAAATAGTTCGAGGGGGTTTTTGGACTATTTGAAACAAGATTTTAATTTTAATTATTTATTGAACATATTTTCAGAAATATTTCCATTCTCGGACAGTGTGTTTAATATACTACAAACTAAAACAAATGATATTGCTTTTCGCGTGAAAAAAGTGGATGATTTTAAGTCTATGTTAAGCCAAAAAAGAGATGACTATGACCTATTTTGGGAGAAAACGATGACGTTAAATGTAGAGCCACAAGTCAAGCGTCTTCGAACAGACAAGGTGGGAGATGTTCAAATATCATACAGACGCCTCTTTTATGAAATAATCGATCAAATTCAGCAACAAATAAACTATAGATTTAACAGTTTAAATGATTTTAAATTCCTCGATGCAATGCAATTTTGATGCATTTAAAGGAAAAACTTTTCCAGAAGATGCGTTTAAATCTCTTCTTCTTCATTATGGCCAGTTCTTCGACCGAGCGTTACTGCGATCTGAACTAAAAGTTATTTACGAAACTGATGACATTAGCGCAAAAAATAATGCTAAGGAACTAATGCAATTTTTAAAAGACAAGGAGCTGGAAGATGCCTACACCGAAGTGTCGAAATTGTGTCAATTAGTATTGACAATACCTGCCACAAGCTCATCAGTAGAACGCAATTTTTCGACACTTAAACGTATAAAATTCAAAGGGGCAGGAGAGACTTTCGCATACATCGCTGTTGTCCATTGAAAATAAACGTCTCCAAAATATGTCGGAGCATCGACGTTTTTATGATGACGTCATTGACGAATTTGTAAAAAATGATCGAAGAATCGAATTACATTACAAATAGGTAAGTTTTTAAAAATTGCTTCCCTTTCTTAAAATTTCACCGCCCGCCCTTGTAATATACAATTACAGCAGCTACTTACTGTGATCAATTTTTAGACCAATAAATGGTTAATTAAATTTGAAAAGCAAATGAAGTCACCAGACTGGTATGGCCACCAAAGCCTCCAGATTCTAACCCTATAGAGCATGATTGATCACGCTTCAAATTTGCGTCAAGGTGAAGACGAAGAGTTTTTAACTTTTTATCACTTGGTGAGGGCAATTAAAGAGAAATGGAACTAATTAACTCAACTTACTTACTTGATTTATCTAATAATTATGCTATATATAGACAATATAGACGTAATATGTATAGTGCGACTCTGCCATGACATGCATGGGCGGCCAGATTGTAAGCCATTTCAGGAACACAGGGAGCACATGCGATAAAGAGTTTGTTTTGTTGCCTGGGCCTAACCCATACCCAAGAAGTCAAGAGAGTTCACCAACCCATACAAGTACACCTCGCTACAAGCTAAGAATTGTGTGACAGTAAACTTAGTTGCTTATTGTTTGGAAAAGCACCGAAACAACCAAGCTTTGCTTTACCTGGTACATTATCCTGTGAACGTTTAGAATCACATCGTGATCCTTAGGTGAAGAGATTGACTTCTACTTAGAACATTCTATGTCTCCATCCAAACAACCCTAGGTACTGTAGTATATATGGGCCAAAAAAAGGGAAGCATACATTTTAGAACTACTATTTATTATACAAGTGGTTTTGGTTGATGTATACATGTGGTTCATGGATATCATCAATAGATCAACTCAACAGTTAATTCTATCTATTCCTATGCCGTTTCTAAAATGCAATAGAAACTAGAGTATGGCTTAGTAAAATCTCGATCGGTTTTATTTATTATAATTTATGTTTTTTATGATGTTTCTAATTCAATAAAATGAATACATACGTTATCCAGTTTTCACTGAACTGTACATTTAACAAGTATGCTTTTCTACTTGTGATATTGGAAAGATATTCCATTATCATCAAAATATAACTTAATAATTAAACCATAATATGTTAACAAGAGTCGGCACGACTTGTTAATAGACTCAATCCCTCGGCCCCTGAACCGGAAATTTTTTGAAATTCGGGACGCTCCAGCTCGGTAACAGTACGTCTGGGAATAAGTGAGTCCGAAGGCCAATCGTAGAAGTTAAATGCGCGTCTTGTTTGGTAAAAATGCATTTTCGGTGAAGTCTATAATAAGTTAGCAGTGGCCTCTGAGAGAGGCTTTTATTTGATATCCCGATGATTCAAAATGCAGGTCGCTACTGGCGACACTGGAGCGCGGGATGTGGCTTAAAAAAATGAAAATTGGGTAAAAAATGGTGTAACTTTGGAGGCATTTTGCGGATCTGAAACCCGAGCACTTTAACCAAGCTGAGACAGAAGTTCGATGGGAAATATAAAGATTTAGGGTTTTACTATTTTTTTTGTGAAAAAAGTAATGAGGACAGGAATAATTTAGACACTCCAAATCTCCGAGGGATTGAAAAACTAAGTCGTCAAAATGACTCTTTTTATACAGGGCAAACAATTTAGAAATAAAACTGCAATTTTTTTATGTGTTCCAATAGTGTTTTACGTTTGACCCTGTAGCATCTGAACTGTTGACTCTAGGCGACTAGGTTGACTCTGGGACAAAAACTAGTAAGCAGATCAACAGCTCGATCTTTTTACTACAAGATATATAATAACATGTTTTTTTTATTGGAGGTACAGAAATTGTGTACAGCAAATTAAACAAAATTAAAAACGTTTTTTAAGGTAGGTTATGATGATGGAGAGATTTGATCGATAAAGGTCAGAATAAACAATTTGACAAGACATCAAGTTTTGTAATTCGATATATGGAGGACCAGGTATTTGCACATATCTCCTCGATAGCAAGTACTTTAAACATAATTTTGTTTAAAATACTATACATGAGGGGTGCTCAATATCGCGAATAGTCGATCGCGAGTGCTTTTTGAGTAGATCTCGAGAAGAAATTTTTTTTTAATAAGTAGGTACTTAACTAAACTACAAAAATTTATTACGTAAAAAAATAACACTCTGCTAGCGGCAAAAGGCGGCTTTATCCAAGGAACGCGCGGTACTTGTCAAAGAATAGCCGCGTTTTTTATTCTTGCCGCTTTTCTAGAAATTTCGGGCGGCGCGTTTGACGGGAACGTTTGAGACTTTCGTTCACGCTGATATAAATGTTACGCCTGCAGGAATTGGGGTCATTCTGAATTGCAACTTGAAGGCGATACTTCGTCGATACAAAGTTTATTATTAAATAGTACAAAATGAGTGCAGCGAAGAAATCTAAAACGTATCATTTTAATTACGATTGGGAGGAAGAATTTTTGTTTTGTATGGTGAAGGATAAGTGCATTTGTCTTATTTGTCGTGCGTCAGTTGCAATACGTAAGCGTGGTAACTTAGAGAGGCATCATAAAAGGGTTCATAAAAACTATGAAAAGGATTTTTCGCCACAGAGTGAATTAAGAAAACGAAAAGTACGTGATTTGATATCTTGTTTGAAAAAAGAACAAACCATGTTCACAAGACCAGCCAAACAATCAAAAGCTGCTACGATCGCGTCATTTAAAATATCTCATATATCGGTTGTGAAGGAAGCATTTATTGAAGCGGGTGAGATTTGGAGATTTTAGAAATAAAACAGAAATCATGTCTGCTATTAGAGAACTTCAGTTATCTCGTCCGACTGTCACAAGGCGTATTGAAGTCATGAGTCAGGACATGGCAGATAAACTAAAAAATGATATCATGGAACCCGTGGCGAAGATATATATGACGTTTTCTTCAATTTTGTAAAAAACTACAAGCTACCATTATATAAATTAGTGTGCATTACAACCGATGGAGCACCAGCAATGACTTTCAATCCATTGCGTTATACATCAACAAGTTTTGTGTTCAAAAGTTTTAAACACGGAGGAAATTATGGGCATTGCAACAAAAATTGTGAATTCCATCCGTGCACGTAGCTTGAAACGGCAGCTCTTTAAGTTGCAGTTGGAAGAAAGCTGAACACACTGATTTAGTTCTTCACACAGAAGTGTGGTTGAGTTGCGGAAAATTCCTAGAAAGTTTTCAAGAATTATTGCCCGAAATAACAACTTTTCTAGACGAAAGAGGTGATGACACTCAGATGTTGAAAAAAGAAAAATGGCTGACTGATTTGGCATTTTTGACTGACATCACAATGCACTTAAACACCATTAACTTGGAGCTTCAAGGTAAAGGAAAAACTGTTATTCAGATGATTAGCGCAGTAAACGCATTCAAAAGTAAATTGCAACTTATGATAGATCAACTGAAAAGAAAGGATCTGAAACATTTTCCGTCTTTGAAAGCAAGGATTCCTCAGTTGAATTATGGTACGTATGAGGCTGAATTATCAAATATTTTGGGACAATTCGAAATGCGTTTTTATGATTGTAGTAAATTGGCAAATGTAGCACCATTTATGAGTTATCCTTTTTGATGTAAAAACATTGAGGAATTAGCTACTGAAATAGCAAGTCAGTTTAATATAAACTCATGTTCTGTTGAAAATGAGTTGGTGCAGATTATATCAGATATACATCTCAAAGCTACAGCATCTGATACAAATTTTTGTTGTTTTATATCTGAAGATAAATATCCGAATCTAAGGCAAATCGCCCTTCAACTGACAGCAATGTTTGAATGTTTGTGCGAGTCTGCATTTTCTGAAATGAAGATAATTAAGTCAAAATATCGCAATCGACTGACTGACGATCATATGTCACCATGCTTGCGATTAGCACTCAGTGGTTACGTACCATCTTATAAAAAGTATGCTGAGGACATGCAGTGCCACGCTTCAACATCCAAAGTCACTCCTTAGTTAAGTTTAACACCATATGTAACTCTTTTGTTTTGTAACAACCAATAAACTTCATTGATATTGTAGAGAAGAACCTAACTAAACCTAACCCAAACCTTCACTATATATGCTACGGTACACCCTACCTAGGTAGGAAGGTAGGTAGGTAGGGTGTATGTATCGTGTATGCACGACAACCCTGCATCACACATACTTGCAGCCTCTCAGAGTCGATCGTAAGTAGTCTAAAAATATTGAGGTAGATCGCCAGCAGTTCAAGTTTGAGCACCCCTGCTGTACATGATATTATAAAGAAGAAAGACTAACTTTAATATTAACACAAGACTTTAGTAAACCTTCTATATGGATCAACATTTTTGTATTTTGCATTTTTGTCATGCGAATTTTACTAAATTGTGATAAATATAAAAACAATACTTTAATATTAAGAAAATTAGAATGGTTAAATGTTGTTTTTTATGTAATTTAATTTTTTATTTAGTTCAAATTTTTATTTATAAAATAATTTATTGCCCGAAAATCTAAAATCATTTATAAATAAAAACTGTGATGAACATAATTACCTAACAAGGCAAAACAAAGACTTACATGTAAATTATGTTTTTAAAGTTGTTGTTTATAAGTCAATTTTTCATAAAGGGTCGATTCATTATAATAAACTATCATTTATTATAAAGTCTCAGAGATCTTTTAAAAAATTTAAAATTAACTTAAGAGATTATTTATTTAAGAATCAATTTTAAAAGCTGATAAGAAACACAAAAGTGTGGTTCCTGAAGTTAATTTAGAGTAGTCTATAATATTTAAAATTTTATGCTTGAAAAATGTAAATTGTAGGATTTATGCTAAATAAAGAAATTAACAAACTAACTAAAAGCATTTGTGTAAATTTTTTTCTTCTAGTTTATTCATTCAGTCCACTATAAATATACTGCTGGCATTTTGAGAGAATACTCAGTTTTTAATGTTATTATCAGTTATAAAAATATATATGTACTTCTCAAGTGTCTGGTATAATATTGTCAGAGGTTGATTTAGTAGCGAGTTTTTGAGACATAAAAAAGGAGGAGTTATTAAATTCCACCCTTTGTATGTGTAAAATTTTATTTTTAATTGACATCAAAAAAGAAGGACGTTTTCAATCCCACTCTATGTATTTTGGTATTGGAATCGCAAAAAATTTCAAGAAAGTTCAGTTTAATCTTTGTTTGTCCCTAAAATACGAAAAACGTTTAAAAAATATGATGTTGGTGCAGATATTTGTATGTGTGTATGTATGGGTGTATCAAAACAAAATTTTCTTCACGACAACTTGAGAAGGGTCAAACCGATTCGTTTGAAATTTGCACTAAAAATATTCTAGGTCAGTATCTCTTGAGAATTAGATTTTGGGTGTCATGTGCGTAGATTTTCGATATTTTTTAAAGGCATAAAACGTAAAAAAATCATATTATAAGAACACACACAAATAATTACGAAATTATAGTGGCGGATTCATGATCTAAAACTATTTTTTGGGTTTTTCGCCACATACACAATCTTAATTCAAAAGAAGATAATTACCTGATAAGATAGGCAGTCTTAAGTTCTGGGTCCACTATGAAGGCACCCGAGGAACGACACTGAAAAATATTTGATTTCTGGACGTTTCGGGGGAAAGTCTACCCCCGTCTTCAGCAAATCTACAAGTAAAAAACTAAAACCAGAATGTTTCTTGTGTTTAGTATCAGAAATATAACCAGAATGGCTAATGTCTGAAAAAATGTCAATTAATGTCAATTTAAAGGTGTTGTTTTTAATTGTTAAAATAAGGTGAGAAAATATGCCTACCTAGAGTATGTTCATTTTAATTTATTGTATTTTGAGGTGTCCTTTTTTACTTCAGTATTTAGCAAATTTAACCATGTCTTATTAAAATTAACCGAACAAGATGCTAAACAATTATCTTTATTTAACAATAATAAGGGACTTCCTGCGTAATAACATTTTGTCTAAAAACCACTTATTTTCAATATAAAAACGAATATTACCTACAACATTTTGGCATGACTATGGGGTCTCCTTTATTTCCTGTACTAAGTAATATTTTTATGGAGACACCAATTTTGAGTTAAATTATATTTAAAATCAAACTACGATCGCAAGCCATTTATTTGGTGAAAGTACATTGATTACATTTTTTGTATCTATGAACACGACGATCAACATTTAAATGATTTTTTAAATCATATTAATAAAAAAGATCCGACAATTAAATTTACTATTGAAAAAGAAACAGACCAACAATTATTACTTTTATTGGGAAGAGTTGAAGTGTGATTCAAGTAAGCTCATTAGTCACAGTATAATATACTGTTTCGCCATTTTGTTCTATCGTATTGGATTCCTACCAATATGTTTACCATTTCCTTTCTACCTATGCCACAGTTGACCTTTGGGCACAATTCAATAAGTATCCCATATTCATGTTTAATTTTTCTGCAAAATTTAAAATCAATTGAACAAGATTTCTTTTACGTTGATTTTTTAAAAATTTTATTTGGCCGTCATTTTATTTCGCCATCTTAAATTGAAACCCACATTATCAGTCTTTACCTACTCCGTTGGTCCGCAGACACCTCAGATATTAAGTTTCTGAATGGTTTTCATTAACGATCCTCTGGTTGTTATGTCAGAATGGCGTAATCCAGTAAAAAAAACAAAGGACTTTTTTAAATTGTCAACGTTTCGCCAATTTAGTGTTCCATCCTCAGGACACATAGATTTTATATCCTGCAACAAACCCATATTAGTCTTTACCTACTCCATTGGTCCATAGATATTATAGAAAACTATTTAATAATTTAATATCTGGGAAATATCTTCAAAACAACGGAGTACATAAAGGCTGATAAATGGGTATCATGCAGGATATAAAATTTATATGTGTCCTGAGAATGCAACAATAAAGTTGTAAAACGTCGACGATTTAAAAAATACTTTTGTTTTTTTTACTGGATTCTATCCGTAAATAATACACCATTTTAACATAAAAACAAGAGGATCGCTAACGAAAATCATTTAGAAACTTAATATCTGGGAAATATCTGCGGTCCAACGTAGTAGGTAAAGACTGAAAATACGTGTTTTCATGCAGGATATAAAACCTATATGTGTCCTGAGTATGCAACAATAAAGTTTCGAAACGTCGACAATTTTAAAAAGAGTATTTTGTTTATTTACTGGATCCTAACCACAAATATACACCACTCCAACATAAGAACAAGAGGATCGTTACCGAAAACCATTTAGAAACTTAATATATGGGAAATATCTCCAGAACAACAATAAAGTTTCGAAACGTCGACAATTTTAAAAAAAGTATTTTGTTTATTTACTGGATCCTAACCCCAAATATACACCACTCCAACATAAGAACAAGAGGATCGTTACCGAAAACCATTTAGAAACTTAATATATGGGAAATATCTGCGGACAAACGGCATATGTAAAGAGTGATAATATGGGTTTCATGCTGGATATTGAATCCATATGTCTGTCCTGAAGATGCAACAATGAAGTTGCGAAACGTCGACTATGTGATGAGAGTGATTTTTTCACGATTACAATACCTCCATTTTACGAGGGAAGTAAAAAGACATACACAGCTTTGAAACAAAAGCATACAGAAAATCTTCACACACAAACAGATACTGGTCAAAAAGGGAGTTGTAAAAAGTCTATATGATAGAACAAAAATAATTTGCAAAAATCAAAATTTTGTAGAAAAAAATGTTTTTATAAAGGATGTTTTAAATGAAAACAATTCCAAATGATCCTAATGATTTCATTGAAAAATGTTTTTATGAATTTGAGAATCCAAAGGTCAAACAAATCCAAAACAGACCAATTATTGATCCTCATACCATACATACCTAACTTCAGATAAAATAAAAATAGATAAAATAAAACGAATAGGTAAACGTTTTAACATAAGAACGATCTTTAAGACACAAAAAACACTTAGAAGTAAACTTACAAAAACAAAACCTAGCAATGAACAAGAAAATACAAAAAATGTTATTTATAAAATTCCGTGTCAATGCAATACATTTTACATAGGTGAACCCTCTAGGCCATTAGCCAAAAGAATTTAAAGAAAACCAAACATACATAAAAAATGAAATATTTGCCAACATGCACTAGATAACAATCATAAAATTAATTGGAATGCTTCTAGTATTTTAGCAAAACAACCATGTTTCAAAAAACGTAAAATAAAAGAAAGTGCCTTAATATTGTTAAATAAACATAATTTTGTAGCATCTTGTTCTGTTAATTTTAATAACACAAATTTGCTAAATACTGAAGTAAAAAAAGGACACCTCAAAATAGAATAAATTAAAATGAACATACTCTAGGTACACATATTTTCCCACCTTATTTTATCAATTAAAAATAACACCTTTAAATTGACATTAATTAACATTTTGTCAGAGATTAGCCATTCTGGTTATATTTCTGATGCTAAACATAAAAAATATTCTGCTTTTTTCTTTTTTTGATTTGTAGATTTGCTGAAGACAAAGTAGACTCTCCCAGAAAACAGATATTTTTCAGTGTCATTCCTCGGGTACCTTCACCAAAAACCCAAAAAATAGTTTTAAAACACATACAAAGCGGTAACAGTCAAACTGAAATCAGCAAGAGCTATGGCAAATATATTAATATTGAGAAATTATAGAAGTCATTGGTGTCGAAACTTTAATTTTCTTATTATGTATTAAAAAAATGCAATATTTTGAAACACGTTAAATTTACTTTATTTTAGTAGCATTCAAAATAATGTTTGTCCCGAAAGCAGGTCAGCCCAGAAAGGCTAGCTCTTTAGAATCGCAAAAAATCAAAATAAAACGGGGAAACACCACGAACTTTATTAGAAATTTTAATATAATGAAAAAATATTTTACAGGGTGGCGCTAAGAAGATTAGATAGCTCTCTGAAAACAAAAAAAATCAAGAGCGCTTAGAATTTTTAGCAAACGGTGAGGCACATCAAATGTCTTCTATATTTACACACGTTTTCTTCCATTATACAGAGTAGCCCTAGAAATATGAAGCAGTCTCCAAAATCGTATATAATTTTTCTTAGAGCGGATAGTTAAAAAGAAGATTCTACCGACTCTTGCTTCTATGCTGCCCCATAAAGGCGGGATAACTATATCACTTGTTAATTGTATAACAATTTTTTGTAAAATCACATCTTGCGCTAAACAAAAGGCAAACAAAAAGACCTCGAAAACGTCCTGAGACAACCGTTCAACAACTAGACTCACTCTATTAAATGAGTTGTATAGTCACTATCCGGCAAGTTTGAGACAACAATGTAACTTTTTTTAACTTACGTTGCACCCTGTATAATTGACAAATTGTTGTCTCCAACAGTTTTATTCCAAGGCGCATATTCTTGAAAGTTTGCGCATCACTTCATTGTTTGTGTATCGAATTTTGATTGAAAAATCCTATAAGATTTTAAGGGCAGTTTATTTTGTTTCTGTATAAAAGGAACCAATTAACTTTCAAAATAATTTCGATATTCCACTCGTTTTTAATAATCGGTGTTACGGTGCTGGCAGTATTCAGCGCCGTCGTCGTCCTTTTCAGTAATGTGTTCAACGGGGGTGCGAGGCATTCGACTGAACGTAACAGCTGATGTCACTCTTTCCCCTAAATTCAGCGGCAGAATTTTCATTAAAATTATTTGTGCTCTTCCAGGGAATGTGATAATTTCATAAAATATGTATTCTGCTTCCTTATCTTTGTTATATTAATGTTGGAAAGGGTTGATTATACATCCTTAGCTTTACGGTTCGATATAAAATGTTCTGTAACGGCCTTTTGGGACCTCGTTTAGTGGACCTCGAACTACTAACTACCGACTATTACTATTTTATTGTACGTCGATTGTTCCGGATTTGCTGAGAAAACTGTATATGTGAATATATTTATACGTAATATACGACTTTAAATTTCGGTAGTATAAATAACATTAATTTTTGAGGCTCATTGGGTTTCAAGAGCTTCGTCTAGCATATTTGCCTACCTTGCAGTTCTTAACATAACGGAAAGTCTTAATGAAACTGGCTAAGCTACGTTTAATAGATTTGTTTTCTCAGTTTTTCAAAACTGTTAATTTTTTTTAGATATATTTGATCAACAATAAAAGTTTTGTACGATAAAGCAGTTGGTTGAAGCAATGGGCTGAAGATCTAGAGATGCGGGTTAGATTCCCGCTCGTTCCATAATTTTTACTGTTGAACAAATATTTCTAAAAAAAATAGTAAAGCTGAATGTATTATGCTTTGGCTTACAACTATTTACCAAATAATATCATATCATGGGGAGGCAAAGCTGTGTGGGATATAGACTCTTTGATGGATAAGATAAAAATGGCTGAGACTGCTACCAGTCTATGTGTTCATAAGCACATTTTAACATTATCCGTCTAAATATTATTAAATGTGTAGGTATATTTATAGAAATAATAATTTTAATTTGTTTATCAGACTGAAAAAGACTAATTATTATTACTAGAGTGCAAACAGTAAGGTCATTAGTATACAGGGTTTTTCCTTATAATCCTTCACTACCTTTTTTTTGGTTTAAACTTAAAGAGATAGGAAAAAAGTTACATACAAATGCAGTAGGGTTTATTACGTATTTTAATTATTATTTACGTTTAGAGAATGTCTCAAAAATATGTGGCAGACCCAACACGCTTTCTTTTTATTGTAACATCCTGTATATTATAAGTCTATCAAATATATGCTAGGTTCGATACCTTTATCTTCAAACACATCATGAGAATTTTGATGAAAACACTGCCATAAGAAGCAATTTGTTATAAAGAAACGGAGATCGTTCGTATAATAGGGGAGTCAATGGGAATACATCGTTTCTTAAGTCCAGATTTTTGTCAAATTTCTCGGGTGCCTTTGAAAATAACTGTATCAAACCTAGTATATTTATAACCAGCAAGAAAATGCCCATTTAATGAACTTATATTATACAGGGTGTTCCATTAAAAAAGCATATTGAGTCTGTTACACATTTTTGGAACATCCTGAATACGTTAACACACATTTTTCTATAAACTACATAATATGCTCTACAACTTTTATGTTTATTTTCTTCTATTTTTTAAAACTAAATCAATATTTGATTGGCGAATTATAACGAGAGACCCGACTTCGCATAAATATTAATTTTTTTTAGAGATCTTCATACCACAACTGTCTGGCCTTTATATTAAACTACCTAAGCGAATTACAGTTCTGAATGGTAACAACTTTAGAGATAAATGTGAGACATTTTCTTACGGATAAGGCTTTCAATTTACAAGAATATTTATTTTACAATCCTGAGCGGTACGACGTTGCTTCACACGTGAAAGTAATTTTAACAATAGCATGTGTTGGTCTAAGTACATCTATATATTTCAAATATGTTTATTGTTTTATTTTGTTTTTTAAACTTTAATTTGAAACTTAATTTTCTTAAAAAAAGTATATATATATATATATATATATATATATATATATATGTCTATTATTTATTTATTTATGCTTTGTCCTTATATTTTCTTAAAGCTATAGCAGGGATATTAGCGTTATACAAGGCGAAGAGAGCTGCTATCAGAACAGAACCTTGTGGCAGTCCATTTTTAGCTGTCTTAGCCTATTTGTCTTGTCGCTCACAATTTTTTCAAATTCGTGGTGGCATGAAAGCTTGTTTTTTATATGTTAATAGATTTGCCGCCAAGTCTATATATGAAGCATGCTTTCCAACAACTTGTAGCCCGAGCTCTGAAGAGAAATAAACCTGTAGCTTTCTACCCTGTCTTCGGGTTTTCCAGATTTAAGGGCTGCCATCATTTTAGTTCTCTTGAAATCTTTTAATAAGTTGCCCGAAAATCAGTTAACAAAATTGTTAGTGTTAATTAAGAATTAGCGTGGTTACCTTCGAATCCAGGTGCCTTCTCAGGCTTTACATCTGCTATAGTCAGTGTTATTTCCTCGGTAATAAAATACATACTTTTTTTTCGTATAATGTCGTCCTCTGGGGCGAGGGAGAATATTAAAAAAAGATCATAAAGTTTTGCTAAAAATGTTTACTCAAGTGAAATTACCATAAATAAATACAAATATTCCGGCAGAACTAATTTTTTTATGTTGTCTGGGATGATTCCCGGACCGGTTTCTACTTGCATCGGCGCTTTCAAAAAGCAACGAAAAACTTGTATTTAAGATTTTTTAAAGATTAAATTTTCTACAATTTGAGATCAAAAGGAATTTTGTACCCTAATAGTTTCTGAGCTTCAAAATTTGACATTTCCCAAAATAAGGAAAAATGGAAATTTTCGACAGACGTTAATTTTCTAAATTACGACACCTACAATATAATTGTATATCTCCTATATAATTACAACTTTTAAATTAGAGTAAATTTGCTATAATTCGTTAGGCAGACGTTTCCGCTATATCAGATACATCATGAGATAAACGTTTTCAAAAAATATCGTAATTACAATACGATTACATAGATAAATTAGATTAGAATAGCAAAAATTTATTTGATTAGCTAAATTGGAAAAAAAATCATGTGCTATAATCAAGATGCTCAAAGAAACCAGTAAAAAAGTAGATTTTATGCAGAAGACTTTTCGCAAAATTTGTTGAGTTCTTTGTTTTAGTTACGTCGAAAAAATTGATTTAGAAATTTCATAACTTCTCACAGTTACCTGCGTACTCTTTATCTCCCCCAGTTTAAAAATTCCCCATACTATATATACAAAAAAACTTCCTCTGTATCAGAGTGAAGGGCAATATCAACATTGAAAAACAACTCAATTTCTTGGGTGCTGATGATATTCATTCAGTTGGTCCATTAATCGAATTTCCCATTCTTCGTATTCTTTTTCACCTAGCATGTTGATGGGATCGGGAACGTCTCAGAGTTAATGGCCAGGATTCGTGACAATATGTTTTTGCAGGACTGCCCATTTGATTGTAATGTTTCAAAAGTTGTGCAGTTCAGTCCTGATTTTCGGCACCCACATGATTTCGCGCAGCTTTTCTACCAAGCGCAGGATATTGCGTGAAAGATAGAATCTGAAGCTGGTTTCTTCTTGGCTTTTAAGAGGAAGATGTACAGTGTGGTGCTTACCAGCCCCAGGCACCCACATGATTTCGCGCAGCTTTTCTACCAAGCGCAGGATATGGCGTGAAAGATAGAATCTGAAGCTGGTTTCTTCTTGGCTTTTAAGAGGAAGATGTACAGTGTGGTGCTTACCAGCCCCACTGTAATTTCCTAGCTACGCCTGAACCTGCTGGCATTTCCACAAAGCATGCCGCTGAGCTGCATTTTTGGTTGGAGGTAATCTAGATAGATTAAATTTCGTTCTTGCGGATGCTTTTTTGTAGTAGCGAGGCTTTTTGAGAGTTTTTGTTGCTTGGCGACGTTCAGGATCTATGAAGGCTGTTGCCTTCTGTTCAAGCTCGGGATGCATCATAACTTGCGAATAGAAGTGGCTTTTCCATGTCCAAAAAGTAGAGTTATGGAATCACACCCACTGAAAACGAAAGGAATAGCAGTATGTTACTAAAGCTGTGGCGAAATGGGTTTGCTGAGTAAAAAATATCCTTATGCTTTATCTTCTCCGCAGTTTTGGAGGATAACATTGTTTTTAGAAGGCGATGGTAATGTAGTGAGAAGTACGAGAAGAGGGATTCCGTTGTTGTCTTATTACTGGCTACAACCATTTTTCCAGGTCAGAGAAGTCTGCCTCCAGTTGATTTTAAAATCGCTCTCAGTTTTTCATATGTATAAATGTAACATTATATATTGATAAGAATAGTTTCCTTTAGCACATGTCAGATAAAGCCACAACTGAAGTTTTGAAATATTTCCCCATTTAAGGATAGCTCCCACATATCGAGGTTTGCAATAATCGTTAGCTCTGTACCCGAATGTGTATTAATTAATTTTAAATATTATCTATGGAGAATAAGTTGGCAATATTGATCTGTATCTATAATAACGAATTTTGTTATCATGAAAAAACGTTTTTAAAAGAAGTGATAAATAAACTACTAGAAAAGCAAAAAACCTGACTGTTTAGATTGTAAGATATTTACTAGAAGAAGAAAATAAGTTGCCAAACTATTTTTTATAGTATTTTAGGATTTAGTAATTCACAGAATGAAAAACGTAATACATTGCTCTCTGGACATGCCATTTTAAGTTAACATTAGGTATTTAATACTTTTGAATTAAAAATAACAAACAATATTAAATAAAAAGGAGTCAAAACAAATATGAAAGAGAAGTTAAAATAGGTGGAAGTATTACTTAAAGCATTAGGAGTTCCCGGGTGTCGTCAAAGAGTTATATATTAGATATTTATTTAAAGCCTTTTTTAAACTATTCAAATCTGCTTACCTTATAATTTCCTTAGGTATTCTATTCTAGATAAGAGCTTGACAATAAAAAAAAATAGGTGATATTGTAATAATTTCTAGGTATAAAAAGATTTAAAATTTCTTCTGTTGTAGGTATACAAAGAAAATTTTAAATGTTTTTCAATCTTCACCCACAGCAGGTATTTTAAATACATTTATACTAAACAAATATAAATATTATATTTATAAAACAGCATTATTTAGCGTCTGTAGAAAATATTCATGGTGCTTTTTCAAGTATTCTGGTGAACAAGCATTTATCTGTCCTAGGAAAATTGTAATAACTGTTTGACAATTGACTAAAAGTGTTAATGATATTCTCCTAGGTAGTTGGAAGAATTAAGTCCATGTAATTATTGTACAAAATTCCTAGTTTTCACTGGATCACATAATTAAACCGATTATAATTAATTTGGATGAGGACAGTGACAGCCAACCAGAACTAGATATAGAAAAACACTATAAAGTAAAATTAAGGGCGGCAACATGCCGCTTAAAACGTGAAGAAAATGTATTTAGTATCCTTGGAATGTGAGATGTAGGAATAGCAATAGAGGAGAATCAAAAAATAAAGAACAAAGTTTAAGAAAACTTGAAAATTACTTAATTTCTCAAAGGTCCGGCGATAGTTTTAAATATTCCATTCTGCTACTTCTGGCTAGAGAATTAGAAGTTGACTCTCATTTTCAAACTGAAGATTTACGAAAAAAAATAAGTCACTTTGATTAGGATGACCATGATGAGCCAATTTCTGAGCCTTCCCAGCCACATTTTACATTATACATTTTATTTTAGCCTTCTTGACCATGCCGCCCCGTCGCACAGTGTGGTAAATCGGCCATGTAGTACGACATAATTATTCAAGCAACGTTTTTTAAATTTCATATAATACTTTTTTAGGATAGGTAACAAAATGTTTTGCAAAAAAAAATGTAAACAAGATGCGGGTTACTAAAATGGCTTCAGTTTTTAATAAAAATGTAATGTTTTGTGTAACTTAAAAACACAGTTGATGTCAAAATGCATGAATCATTGCTTTAAACTTATTATTGACTAATAGCTATATGACGCATATAAAATTAAGATAGAATACAAGGTGTCTTGTCAAATATTGCTTTATTTAGATTATGTAGAATTGTGAGTACAAAATATCATTGAGTTTCTATTCTATTTATTACATAAACAATAGAAGAACTTTTAGACTAAACAATATGTAACAGATAATGTTTTAGAAAAGCCCACTACGTATGCACCTGCACCCAAGCACTCCTTAATTTTTTTGATATTGGTAATAAAACATTCAAATAAAAATTAATTAGTTAGGTATACTTTTCGTGATAAATAAATTGTTTTTGTTATTTGCCATATACAATGAAGTCGATATTTTTTAGATATTGCACTTAATATATTTTTATATTTATTTTTGTATTTATTTTATATTTTATATATTGCACTTTATATATTTTTATATTTTTATGAAATTATCTTTACAAAAATGCCAATTACTGGCACTGAACTGGTAGCTTAGGAGATATCTTCGTTTAAGATTTATTTTTGTAAAGGTAGAAAAGTCGTTAAAATTTACCTAATTGATTAGTTTTTTATTTGAAATTTTCATTTCTAATATAAAAAGAATTGAAGGGAGTGTGGTTTTATAAAATTATATCTTAGTTATTTACCGAATTTTAAAAGTGTTATCATTTTGCTTGGAAATAATGTGGCATTATAACTGTTAATTTAGTTTTAACACGATGTGGCATGTAAAACTTCTACCGAGGGATAAAATATCCATATTTTTAAAATGGGTTCGCCATCTTGAACTTTAAAAAGATGACAGCTGTAATACAAAATTCCGAAATTTTGTACCTTAGTCTTTGCAAAATGTTTACCGTTATTACACTCGGACGATTATTTGCAAAGTTCTGGTCATATAAACATCGTGCAGTTTTTTTTGGTGCAGTCAGTAGTAATTAAGGAGCCATAGTTAAAGCTATATAAATCCCGAATGGGCATCTATGAGCAGCTAATTTTTTGGTTTTTGGTTAAAAGGGATCCTTTTTCTTATTTTTTATATAAAAATTAAACTAAACTTCAACAAACTTTTTTTTGCATGCTCTACAAGTTAAAAAAAACTACGTAAATATAGTAATACCTAAAAAGACCCAAATTTTCTGAGGTAAGGGCTTTAATATTTAAAAAGTTTTGATACCGTAGAAAAGTTTAATTATAAACAGTAGTCATGTAAGAAATTAGAAAAACATTTGCTATGTTTAGTATCATATTTTCTGTTTTGAAAATGATGTATAGAAACATGTTAATTTCAGATTTAAAATATTTACTAACTTTAAGGCTTCCCCTCCGAGAACTGTAACTATAATTTTGTTTCTCAATTGCATTTTTCTATTATTAACACTATCTTAAATATAGATTTATAGAATATTTTAAGAATATTGCAAAATTACATTTGGGACTTATGTCGTGCTAGACGGCCGATTTAACTCACTGTGCGTCGGTGAATGCGAGATTCACGTTATTATCTGAGTGCTATTCAATTCTTTGCATTTTACATGACTTTTTCGGCTTGTCTAGTGACGACCTCACGAAAGCCATGGTTGTTAACTTACAGATTAATGAGAATGTAAATATTGTTACGTAGTTACAATTATTTTATGAAAATTCAACATTTAAAGAAAAATTTACAATTAAAATTTCACCTATATAGCATATATTAGGAAAGATCTAATGTTTTTCTTTCCAAATTTGGTTTTATCAATAACATTTTTTTAACCTTACCCGTTTTTGTGTCCTTAGGAGAAAGAAATTGTACTAAAAGCAGCGAAAATGTTAGTAAACTTGAAATATCTTGAGATGTAGTAATAGCAATGAAGGAATATCAAAAAATAAAGAATACGGTTTAAGAAACCTTGAAAATTACTTAATTTCGCAAAGGTCCGACGATAGTTTTAAAGATTCCCTTCAGCTAATTCTGGCTGTGGAGATTGATTCACATTTCCCAACTCAAGTATTCACGAAAAAAATAAGCCACTTTGATTACGTAGGCCAAGATGAGTCGATTAGCTCAGTCCTACCTGCAATACAAAACTACTTTTTATTTTGCCCTTCTTGACTAAGCAACCTCATTGGTAAATGGGAGATTATTATTATTATCTGAAATCTACTTAATTTTTTTTCACGGCGTGTCCAGTGGCGACCTCATGAAAGCCTGAACTGGTTGTTAAGTTGCAGGTAAATGAGGATGTAAATTTCACCAATGGAGCATATAGTAAGAAACGATCTAATTTCTTGCTTTCCAAATTTGGTTTTATCAAGAAGATTTTTTTAACAGGAAGTTTAACGGCCATTCCGACAAATAATTCTGCCTTTTTTTTGTTCTTATTTTTTTTGACCTTACCGGCTGGTTTCTGTGGCTTTAGGAGAAATAAATTTAAATTTAATTTAAATTAAAATGACAGCTTTAAATGTCAAGAAGTCAGCTGAAAGCAGTTTAATCAAAACTATTTTTTGTGGAAGGGTCGAGTGATACATTATTTTAAAGTTCTTTTTATTCTTAGTTCAACCCCCGACATTAAAAACATTTGATTCAGCAGTTCTCAAATCAATAATGATGTTTCGTAATGGAATCATTATTATACTTTTGCGATATTCCTTTGAGGTTATCAATGTCAATACTACATACTAAATGAAACCGTAAATATTTTATTAAAACAGTATAACAATTAACAACAATTGCACTTCTTGATAAATTAAAATCCTGTTAGTGAATTCCTCCCACACATTATGGAGGGTTTCAGGGTTTATTTCTGCACACACGTCATTCACGCGGTTCGTCCATAGAATCCGGAGCCATTTTGAAAATTTGAGATTTCACATAGGCCCATAAAAAATAATCAAGGGATATACGATCTGGCGATCGAGCTGTCCATTCTGTCGAACCTCGGCGACTAATACATCTATCCGGATAGGTTGCATTTAAGTAATTTTTAGTTTCCCTAAAATAATGTAACAGGGCACCGTTCTTTTGAAACGTAATGTCAAAGTGGAACTCACGTGTGTTTTGAGGAACAACATCATAAGAAGAGTAATGGTATCCTGCAGTATTTGAAGATATGTGGGGCCGTTTAAATTTTCTTCCAAAAATATGGAATCTATAATATGCTCATCCAAAATATACGCCGATACACTTATTTTTTGATTTCATCACTCCAATATCTACTTGTGTGAGTGTTGACTTTTCCATTCAGGAAAAAGGTGCTCTCATCACTAAAATAAATATGGCGCAGATAATTAGGATTTGCTGTGCAAAACTCTAGTCGCCTGTCAGAGTTATCTTCGGTTAATTCGTGGACAATTCTCATTATATAAGGATGACATTTATTGGACTTTAAAATATTCTTAACGGACGAACGCAAAATATTGCATTTCTTAGCTACTTGTACTCAGTACATTGTCCAGGATTTACGACCGTTTCGGCTATGACCTGAACTTTTAAGTTTTTGCTAATTTTGGGATTCCCAGATCTTAGGGCGACGGACTTTATGTCCTCACTCTATACAAAACTACCTAGGAAATAATATGATACAAGAAAGCCTTTTAGATTTGGGCATTATCTTGATTGAATTCGAAGTTTCAGAAGAATTGTATTTAATTGTAGTAATTGGTACTGTTGCGTTTCAGGAATCCAGAAAAGTTTTAATGCAGTAATACCAAATTGTCTTGCTTTCTGTTCTGTCTGTATTATAAGTTCTATGTTATTGTTTTAATGATTTCTTCTTATATTTTTCGTTTAATCCTTATTAGTATAAGACTTTAATAATCCATAGTTTTAGATAAGTTTAAGATTGGGTTAAAATTACTTAATTTTAGATGTAAAAAAAATATATGCGTTCTGCTATTTTAACTTAGTTCAAATTTTACATAACTATTATCAATATTTTTCTCTTAAAATACTTGGACTACTACATGTTAAAAAAACTTGGCGCAGATTAATAATGCAAGTGTACCAAGTACTTCTTGAATCTACCAAATATCAGTAATAATTTTTTACCTAAATTTCATAATGCATCCAAATTTTACTAAAATATTGGTGTATTATCTCATGAATAATTGTCAGTTTTATCAGTCGTGGAAAGTAACGCTGATCAAAACTGAGGGAAAACTAAAAGAAGAAATTTTAACATCTAACCTCACATTTTCACTTTCATTATTCGTTAATTGTTTCTAATTGTTTGGTGCGGTGCGTGGATATTTTGAGTTTAATAGGTGTTGCAGTGCTGATTTTATTGTAAAAAAATAACAAAATCTGTAAAATAATAATAAAATCTGTATAATAACATAAAAGACAATAATCGTTTATTGATTGCGTAATTTTTGAGTTTAAGTCCTGTCTTTAAAGTATAAAAATTAGGTAAGAATTTAGGAAAATATTATACGTTTATATTACATATTTAGTTAAAAAGTGAAACCTAGCTTAAGTTTCTTTTATGTAGATGTCCTCTGTTATTTATTTCATCAAATCTTTTTTTAGAAATAGTTAATAATATTTAAGAAATTAAGTAGTGTAATAGGTTTATGCAAATGTTTTATAATTATATACAATTAATCTCTGAGGGGTTTTCAAAAAATTCTTCTTATGAATAATTTTGTAATATTTTTGTACCATAAAATATATTTTTTAAAAACAAAGTGTGTATTTCGAGTAACCTACCTATACTTTTGTTGTTATAATAGTATGTTGTTTTATGTTTGTTTCAAAGGCATCTTTATTTATGGGCTATATATTTAGCACAGTTGTTATTTAAGTTTGTGACAAATGAACAACTGAAATAAAACTTAAAATAGCGTTTTTTAGCAATAACTATTCCCGTATGACTGAAACGTTTAAGTTATAACGCCATTACCGATCAGTATTAAGGTCATTAAAAAAATGCACTAGGCCGTAAAGGGTTTGTGACTGTTAATAACACTTCAAAGTAGCGTAACTTTTTTAGATGTAAGATCTATTAAATATTTTTAGTTTTACAAATCTCATAATAATCTATAAAGCAATGAGCCAGAAAGCGGGTACCTCTTTTTACATATATTCCATAAAAATGTTCAATAGTATTTTTAGTCTCTTTAAATAGTTATAGTTTTTATAGAACATTTAAATGGGGATCAAATTTATCACTCAATAAATAACGTAATTATGATAAGGAAGCAGAATTTTTATATGTAACAAATACATTTATGCTAGAAAAAAACTGCCATGGAAAATGGAAAAATCCATTGAATTTTGTTGTTTTTTTAGGCTATACTTCGAAAATATATTAAAATAATACTCTAAAATTACCATATTTGAACTTAACGATAAATATGATGCCAATTCCAATTGCAATGTTACCTTTGGAAATGTACTTTTACAATTACTTGTTTATTTTTACAATTTTTAAAGTAAAAATACGTAAAATAAGTTTGTAACATGATTACAACGTTTCATTTATATAAAATCACAATATCTTTTTAACAGTGAAGAATTTTTTAAGTCAGAAAAATATCACAATAACTTTTGATTTAACAATGAGAAAAAAATTGAATAAAAATTAACTTATATAGGTATCTTTATTGAAAGCTTATTTTTCCAATTAATACAGACAGAGATACTTTTGGTTTTTGCACATGGACTGCCGACAACTCATGATCAGCTCTATATTTGTAAGTAGTGTCCGAAAATGTGTATTGCTCAGGTTTTTTTCATTTGAATAAATTAATATAAACATATCATACGAGTATCATTACTTGTTCTCCTTAAAACCTGAAATTTGCTTAAAATATATAAATATAGAGAGTCCGATCTCAAACTACATTGCTTATAAAATGGGGTCGATCCAGATAGTTTTATTGCAGTCATTCCGGTAGAACCATTTTTCGTAAATTTACCTTTCCATTTCTGGTTGCATTATAATTACAATTTTCAGAGTTCACGTTAAAGGATTGTTGTTGACATACATACAGCATGCATTTTAGAATTTACATACGCCATACAAAGTTAATATATAATTGCTCTTAACAATTTAATTAATAAATTAACATAATGACACGTTTTTTAAACAACAATATCCTGTTCGTATCGATAGATCCTTCCAAAATCATAGTTTAATATGAAAGCAGAATATAGTAAATCATACTTTATTTGTAAGAGGGCATTTGTATGAAGATTAAATCGGACTAAAAGTAAAAAGGCGGTGGTAATCCTGGCGCGAAAGCATCTTCCTTATCTGCTGCACTTTTAACCGCTGGATTTTTAAAAATTTCATGGACAATTCCAAAAAGTAATAATAACATCTCACTAAAGAGTGGGATATTGCTGTCATTCATATTTGTGTGTAGCTACCTACCCTAGTATCAAGGGCGTGCAGTCCCAAACAAAATTACAAAACATCTTCTAAAACGTAACTTTTGAAATAGGAAACCATTAATTTAGTTTATATTAAAAATGCTGAAATATTATCTTAATTATCAAGCCCATAATAAATGCGGCCTTGACTCCGACCCAGCGACAATATTGAATAGAACCTATGCGGACCGCTAGCTTCTCTGCAGCCAAGTCCCGTATGCTTGATTTCCTGTGACTCGAGCCAGAGGTTATTGAACTTTCCACCGACTGTGTGCAATTTTTGCATTTCAGTCGCGTGCTTTAAGTGGGGGCGGAAGCTATCGTTGAAGTAGGTTCTTTGTTTGAACGGCTATCCGTGTGTTGTGTGATACGTACGTCGCGTCGTACATGGTGCGATATGGAAGACAATAATACGGATGTGGATATGCAAATACCGTCAACTTCGGCTGTCGGTAACAACGTTGAAAATGTTGGAGAATTTAGTAAGAAAAGTGTGTGTGAATGTGTGGTGTGTGTCTTAATAATAAAGGGATTTTCAACATTAAACTTCGCTGATAAGCTTCAAATAATTTCCAAAGGAAGGGCAAAACCGCCTATGAAAAATTTAACCACAAAAATGAAAAACTGTATTAGACATTTTTATCCGGAAAAACAATACGAACAATTTAAATGGTTAACAGGGTGTGAAAATATAAGTAAATTATTTTGTTGGCCATGTTTACTTTTTGAAAATGAGAAAGGTCTTTGGAATAAAACTGGTTTTTCCGATTTAAACAATTTCCATAAAGCTGTATAAAATAACTGTATAACAAGACACGCCGTTATAAAAAAAAAGTCTTCGGCAAAACCAGAATTGAACACGCCCTTAATAAACAGTTGGAAATTAGTCACCGCCAACACAATGAACTAGTCGATAAAAATAGGCAAATATTAAGTAAACTTATCGATGTTGTTTGTTTTCTCGGACAGCACAAATTGGGATTTAGAGGTCATGACGAAACAAGGGTTTCTTCAAATAGAGGAAATTTTCAAGATTTACTTAGTTTAATGGCTAAATATGATTATTGCTTAAAAAATCATTTAAAGCAGTCTATCGTTTTTCGCGGAAAGTCGAATCGAACACAAAATGATTTAATTTCCGCTGTTGTAACCATTATTCTAAAAAGAATTAAGCAGGAGATTGGCGAGGCGCGGTTCATTGCTATTGTTCTGGACGAAACAACTGATATCACTAATTTTAGCCAATTATCTATAGTAATACGCTAAGTTAGAACAGACGGAAGTATTCAAGTGCGATTTTTAGGTTTTAAGAATGTGCCCGAAAATCGTACAGCAGATGCATTATATATCGTAGTTTATAACGTTACTAAAGAAATTAATGGAGAGAAAAAATTAGTTGCTCAAAGCTATAATGGATGCAGTGATAGGGGGTCTGCAAGCTAAAGTTCGAGAAACTTTCCTAAGTGCTATGTGTGTCCATTGTTTTGCTCCTAAATTAAATTTAGTTTTATCCCACTCCATCAATCACATTAAAGAGTGTGAAGTATTTTTCGTTACTTTAAGTCGCATGGCTGCTTTTTTTCCAAGTCAACGAAATGTACACAAGCTGTGAACTCCATTGTCCACAAACGATTGCCCAAAGTAGCTCCTACTAGATGGAACTATAATGGAAGACTTGTGTTAGCAGTATCTGAAAATCATGAATCACTAATTGAACTATTTGAGAATATAATAGAAAATAATGAAACGTGGGACTCAGAAGCAATAAATAGTTTTGTGGAATAATTGATCAAATTCGGCAACAAATAAACTATAGATTTAACTGTTTAAATGATTTTAAATTCCTCGAGCTCTGCAATTTTGATGCATTTAAAGAAAAACTTTTCCAGAAGATGCGTTTAAATCTCTTCTTCTTCATTATGGCCAGTTCTTCGACGAGTATTACTGCGATCTGAACTAAAAGTGATTTACGAAACTGATGACATTAGCTCAAAAAATAACGCTAAGAAACTAATGCAATTTTTAAAAGACAGGAGCTAGAAGATGCCTACACCGAAGTGTCGAAATTGTGTGAATTAGTATTGACAATACCTGCCACAAGTTTATCAGTAGAATACAATTTTTCAACACTTAAACGTATAAAAAATTTGTTGATAAATTCAAGGGGGCAGGAGTTACTTTCGCATTTATCTCTGTTTTCAATTGAAAATAAACTTCTCCAAAATATGTCGGAGCATCGACGTTTTTATGATGACGTCATTGACGAATTTGCAAAAAATGATCCAAGAATCGAACTACATTACAAATAGGTAAGTTTCTAAAAATTGCTTCCCTTTCTTAAAATTTCAACGCACGCCCCTACCTCTCACTAAAGAGTGGGGTGAGATTGCGCTATTGCTGTCATTCATATTTGTATGTAGCTACCTAACCTAATATAATTCATACTTTGTTTTCTAAGTCTATCCTCTCACGTGGCATGTTCCACCGTTGAGCAGCAAGCCCCATCTCAATATTTCCACGCCTTTCAGTTTATTACCAGAACACCCGTGGACTTAGAACCAAAATCACTAATATTCTAAATAACACGTCTAGCTGTTTGTCTGATTTAATCGCGTTCACTGAGACGTGGATGGGTTCTTCAGTATATGATAACGAAATAATTTGTGATAAATACCATACATTACGAGCGGATCGAAATTTCTCAGAAACAAAAACAAATCAAGAGTCGGAGGAGTGTTAGTCGCCGTACATAAACAGCTCAATTCATCAGTGATCAACACTCCTAAAAATGATCCCAAACCAGAAATTGATTTATTAGGTGTTAAAGTTACATTTGAGTTGTCTTCAATTTTTATTTTTGTTGTCTATATACCAACCACTCCGGCGACTCCTGACTTGATGAAATTTGTTTGACTTTTTGGTTTCTATGTAATGTTTGTTTGGTAAAAATTTTTGTATTTTGGGGGGTTTCAATGTACCCGACTATGTAGATTATCTAAATGGCGAAAAGGCCTTAAGTATTATTTTAAATAATTTTTTACAATGTTTGAATTTTATACAAGGTAATGAAATACAAAATTTTAATAAAAAAAATTCTTGATTTGGTTGTCCACAATAATGAAGAACGTATGGATGAGAAATCACTCGATGTACTTGTAAAAGAGGATAATCACCACCCTGCCCTCTCTGTGTCTCTAAAATATTGTCAATCGACAAATTTTAAACGTAATTAGAATTAAACTTTCAAAATAGCTACAACTTTCGAAAAGCAGAGACTTTATAATTGCTTAATATCTATTGATTGGACTCCTTTACGAACAACCACCTCTATTGATGATGCTTCCAATATTTTTTGTGATCTACTGTTTAAATCAATAAATAATTTTGTGCCGAAGTATAATAAAATTCCAAAAATTAATTATCCTCCTTGGTTTTCACGTGATATTATAGCGAACTTAAAACAAAAAATTTAATGTTATAAGAATTTTAAAAAATATGGAAACCCTCAATATTTGAATACGTTTAAATTATTTAGAAGCAAAACGAAAAAGGATATCTCAAGTTCATATAAGCAGTATATTTACAAAACTGAACAAAATATAAAAAGAGATCCTAAAGTGTTTTGGAATTATATTAAAAGTAAGTGAGACATTATAAGGCTTCCAAAAAATATGGTTTATAATAATTTGACTGTTAACAACACTTCTGAAATTTTAAATTCTTTTGCGGATTTCTTCAAACAATCATTTTCTTCATATGACACTGTTGATTTGAACGAAAATGATCAAATATGCTGTACGCCTATAATTAACATACCATCTTTTTCAGAACAAGAAATTATTAAAGCAATAAAAAAACTAAAACCTAAATATACAAAGGGACCAGACTCAATCCCCGCATTCCTCATTAGAGATTGTAAGTTTATCCTTGTGAAACCATTACAAATATTATTAAATTTGTGTTTATGCAAAGGAATTGTTCCTAGCTTATGGAAAATATCAAAAAGTTTGCCCTATTTTTAAAAAGGGTGACTGGTTGGATGATTCTAATTATAGACCGGTCTCAATAATATGTAATTTCTGTAAGATATTTGAATTTTTACTTCGTGATTATTTATTTCCTTTAACGAAAAACTTAATAATACCCCAGCAGCATGGTTTTTATAAGGGTAGATCAACTTCAACAAATCTTATAATTGTTACACAAGACATCTCAGAATCAATAGATGACGGATTTCAGACAGATGTCATTTACTTGGATTTTACTAAAGCATTTGATCAAATAAATCATCGCCTTTTACTACACAAACTAACTTTATTTGGTATCTCTGGGCCACTTTTTGAACTGTCGACATCATATTTGAGTAATCGTACCCAATATGTAGAAATGTATGGTTACAAATCCGCTTATTATCCCGCAAAATAATTTATTTTTATAATTTATTATTTTTAATTTTATTATTTTATGAAAATAAAAGCGAACCATTTTCGAATTTTTTAACATTATAATTTATGGGAAATGGTTTAGATAAATTATCTCTATTTAATTACAAGAACTAAGAGTGGTGACGACTGTATTACACTGCAATATAATCTTGATTTAGAGAATGGTCTGCAGGTCAATGTTGGAAAGTGTAACGGTATGTCATTTACTACAAAAGCATCTCCAATTATTTTTTAGTAATCACTTAGTAACAACGTAGTGTCTCGTGTGGATTCATTTAGAGCAAAGGCGGCTATTCAGGTGAAGTAGGTGAAGTGCTACTTGACCAGGAAAAATAAACAAGCAAACATCTAACTATATTTATTATATATCTTTTTAAATTTTAGTTTTTACATTCATTTATTCACCTAATTGGTAAAAAATAAACTGTACATCTCGAATAAATATTTTACTTGACCTTTGGCGGCATGTCTTTTTAAAACATTCAATCGAACTTTATTATAACAACTATAACAGTGGCGTAAACCGCTTTGACTTTTCTGGAGGTGCTATGTTTAGTTTACGATTTTCCTACTATGTTGCCATGAAAACGCGTATCTGATGACGTCGAGTCCAGCGCCATACAACGCTCTCGGTGAATTGCAGGCGCAGTACACTACACCCACGTGTCGTTCAGTTTGCGGTGGTTGTTTACTTTTATTTTTGCGGATTTCGCTGCAACCGGTGAGTTCCTTTGCAGTTAACTTGACTGTTTTGTGTTATATTTATTTATGATGTTGTTACAACTTCAAATTCGAAGTTAGTAAATGTAATTGTTCAAGAATGGAATACATTAAAAGACGTTTTTGAATTTATTACAAACTGTGACAAATCTGATGAAAAATCAATCCGCCTTGCGAAAAGATTTTTAGGCAAGATAAACGATTTTGAATTCACGTTTCTGGCATTAGTGTTTAATGACATTTTCTCAATCACGGACATACTATTTGACGTTCTTCAAAAAAAATCGCTTGAAATTCATTTTTGCATATCCAATATAAAACGCTGTCGTGAGGCGCTCTGTATAAAATTTAATACCATGTTTGATAAGGCAAATTCTATTACAGAAATAAATCATTACAAACGTGAGCTTGCTAGGCTTTCACCTAAAGAAATTAGGGCTAAGTATAAAACCCTTTTTTACGAAATATTGGACCATATTTTAATGGAAATGACACTAAGATTTCAAGACTGTGAAAAACTTACATTTTTATGTTTGGCAGGTTTTGCTAAATTTTCCGAATATAGATTAAATTTTCCCACCGGCTCGTTTGAAAATTTGTTACAGTTATATGGGGAAATATTTTCAAAAAGCCAACGACTTAAATATGAGCTTGTCTTATTTTTGCCAATGAGAGTAATTCGAATATATCGCTGCAAGAGCACGTGAAAAAAATTAAAATTAATAAAAATAAATACATTGTTTTCCCCTATTTTGACAATACCGTCGATAAGTGCTTCAGTGGAAAGAAGTTTTTCTTGCTTCAAATGTGTGAAAACTTACTTCTCTTGGCAATATTTCAGTTCAAAAGGAATTTCTGGAGGAGATTAGGGCAACTCATCCATGTTATGAGGATGTTATAAATAAATTGGCTGCTATGAAGGATAGGAGAATTGATTTAGTATACAAAATTTAGGTAAGTCGTAAAAAATATTCTACCCCTCCACATATAAAAAAATTCTGGAAAAAAAATTATTTCGATATTTTCTACTTTATTTGCACTTCACTTATTTTTTACTTTATACCATTATTTCTAAAGCGTCCAAGGCATATGGATTTATTCTAAGATGTACCAGGGATTTTAACAATATTGAAACCAATAAATCGTTATATTTCGCATATGTTCGCTCAAAATTGGAGTACGCTGCCGTAGTGTGGTCTCCCGGTTATAATATACATATTGTTAACTTGAAAAAAGTACTCAAGGCTTTCCACACAATAAATTACTTACCGTCAAACGGGGCTACTTTGACACCACGGGGTAACTTTGACACTGCGAACATTTTTTTTTCAATTTTTATTTTTTTGATTTTGCTTCTTTGTAAATTTTATTCTAATATTAGATTCATTTGTTACAGGTAATAACTAATTAGAAATGGTGAGACATTACGAAAAAGTTCCGGGAACGCGGAGTTACCGCAATTATTCGAACGAAGACTTAAGAAATGAACTTGAAGCTATTGAAAGAGGCATGCCTGTCCAAAGGGCGGCAATAGTTTATAAAATTCCTCGTATAACACTTCGTAATAAGTCCCTTGGTATACACAACCAGTCGGTAGGTCATCCAAGTGTCCTTAGTAGCGGTGAACAGGAAGTGATTCGTAACACTTTACTACAAGTGGCAAAGTGGGGTTTTCCATTAACGAAGTGTGACATTCGTGCCGTGGTGAAGAAATTCTTGGATAAACAGGGGAAAACAGTGCGTGAATTCAAAGACAATTATCCCGGACCCGATTTTGTCGAAAACTTTATTAAGAAACACAACCTCTCCACACGAATCGCAACAAATATAAATAATAAAAACTTATACAATTATGACGAAACTAACATCGCTGATGATCCTGGGGCGATGAAAGTTATTGTTCCAAGAAGCTTCCGTAGAGTAGAACGAGTATAAAACTATTCGCGGTCCTGTGTGAGCATAATGGTCTGTGGTAAGGCAGCTGGAGAACTCCTACCCCCTATGGTAGTGTACAAGAGCTCCAATTTATATGAAAACTGGTGTACTGGAGGACCCCCGGCACTGTTTATGGGAACAGCCCTTCCGGATGGTTCGACATGAACCTTTTTGAGCAATGGTTTTTTAAAGTTCTTTTACCCCACATAATAGCAACCAAGGAACCAGAAACACGAGCAGTTGTAGTTGGCGATAATCTGGCTAGCCATTTTTCACCACAGGTTATAAAAGCAAGCCTAGAAAATAATATATACATGTGCCCTTTTCCAGCCAACGCCACACATTTGATGCAGCCACTAGATGTGTCTGTATTTGCACCCTTCAAGAGGAAGTGGCGCGAAATATTAGAAAAATGGCGAAAGGAAAGCAGATATTCTGGGACCTTACCCAAAGAACACTTCCCGTCCTTACTTTTACTTCTGTGGAACAAAGTTTCAGATACTGTAGAGACAAATTTAAAATCAGGATTTAGAACCACCGGACTGTAGAGACAAATTTAAAATCAGGATTTAGAACCACCGGACTTTACCCAATGAATGTTGATCAAGTCTTAAGGAAAATTCCTGGAGGATTGCTTGAAAACTTGGAAGAAACTGAGCGAGTTCTTGATTCATCATTGGTAGAGTTTTTCAAAGAAATGAGGGGAACAAGCGAAGACCAAAAAAAAAGAAAAAGGGGAAAGAAGTTTGAAGCTGGAAAACAGATGACTATCAAAGACCAAGCAATTCCCAGTGAGCAAATCGAAAATGAAGTAGGATCTCCACCCCAGACAATTCCATACAACAGCGACCAAGAGTTGCTTTGTTTCTCCGATACCCTTCCAGGGCCATCAGGAATACGAACGGAACAGGTCAAAGTCAAAGCCAAGAAACCCGAAAATAAATCTAAAGTGCGTCCTCCTATTAATATAACAAAAGCAAGTTTAAGGGGTGAGAACGATTCAAATTCAAAATGTGCCTTATGCCGCATGCTTTTTAAAAACTACAGAGGAAGGGCCGAATGGATTGAATGTGTTCAATGCAAGAAGTGGATTTGCGGACTTTGTAATTCAGCTGATCCATTTTATGTGTGCCCAGTTTGCGAAGACTCAGATGACGAACCTGAGGAACCATTTGCCGATGACAGCGATGAGGATAGAACTTTTAACCCTGAAACTGAGACCGAAAAGGATCGAAAATTAAAAAAGCTTAGATTTAAGTTTTAATTTTTTATGCTTATGCCAAAAGATTTTAGGTTAAGACATGTTTTCTTAGTTTTTTATGTTTAATCTTTCGTTCCTACATGCCAAAGAATTTCTTTGTTGCTGTTTTAGACTGAAATGTTTTTGATTTTATTTTTATAGGTAATGTAAACCGTAGATTATCATGTTTTCTCGAGTTTTTTGCTTAAGTTTTAAACTAATAATAAAATATTATAATTAAAAGGTTTTATTTTAATAAAGTGCCTTAAATAATCGTTTTTTAGTAAAAAAAACTGTTTTTCTTAACAAAAAAAAAACAAACAAAAAATTAGGAGTGGTTTTTAATTCTACATCCATTGCCGGGGCTTCTTTGACACTGCGGTGCTTTAAAATGCATTTTATATTGAAATTAAAATGTGTGTCAAAGTAGCCCCAAACTCAGGGTAACATTGACATACCCTTTTTCATTTTTTATTTTGGTTTCTATTGTGTTTAGAGCAATTTGGAGTGCATCAATCGATTCAGCAGGCTAGATTTGTTATAATCCAACTTAGTTCACAAAGCTAAGTTGATAAATAACAACGTGATATTGAAAAATGTCCTAAAAACATGTCAAAGTAGCCCCGTTTGACGGTAATAGATTTAAGTTATTTTATTTGAAAAATCGGGGAGAATATTTTAATATTCCCACCCTGTATAAATTGTTAAATAATAATTTAGATTGCCCCAATATGCTTTCACGAATACATTTTTACACTCTACGTATAAATAGCCGCCATCATAACTTTTACCTATCAACTCCTAAAACTAATATTCTTAAATTTTCTCCGCTCTATACAATGTGAGACATGTACAACAGTGAATCAAATATTGATTTGTTCAATGTTAATAATATTCAGTCGCTAAATCGTATTTTCCACGACTGAAAGGTTTTGTTACTTTGAGTTTAATAATTATACTAAGTTAGTTTTAGTTTAAGTTTATTACTATTACCGTTTTTTAGATTAATCAAATATGTACTTTTTATTTTCTAAATATCTATGTAAAATGTATACATTTCCCTGCCTTGTAGTTGGGTTTTTGTAACCTGTAAGGCAGGTACAGTAAATAAATAAATAAATAAATAAATAAATAAATATCTGGATCCTTCGGCTTTGAATAAAATTGTTTTAATTTATTTTTTTAACAATTTGTGGTTCAAAATGTCCAATTCAAAAAGTTCAAATAATTTGAAATAATTACAACATAAAACAAGATTTTGCCAACAGATTAAACATTGAGGGGAAACATTATCGATTCCTCATGCTCCTCAAAAGTCGATTTTGCATGAATAATCATCCGCATAGTTTACCAATAATCCTTTAGATATATCTGAAGACTATTCATTAATATAACGTATAAAATAAGAGGCCTAAAATCCACCCCTGAGAAACCCCAGGAATGACGTTATACTCATCCGACGTGTGATCATTGACTCTTTTCTGTTGTCCTCAAAATAGGTTATTTAGTCTATATAAAAAATTTACTCATAACAAAATCAATACTAATGGAGTCAGAAGCCTTTGAAAAGTCAATAAAAATCTCTGCAGTAGGCAAGGCCCTCATCCTTTTTCCTTGCAAGAAATATAATTACTGCGACGGTTTCCGTTGATCTTTCAGGCCAGAAACCATGTTGGTTATTGGTCAGAATATTATTTCTTTTTAAAATTGAATTTTTGTATATAATATGAGCTTTTATAAAGTTTTTGAAACTAAATAATTTAATTGCAACGTGACTTACTATTAGTCAAAATATTGTAAGAGACCCTTTTCATAACACTTCAAACAACGTCAAATTAAAGTTTAGGCTAAATACTATTACTTGAGTTCCAAAACTTATTTAAATTAGTTGGTAATACTACCTGAATTTTGAGCTTTCAAATGTATTGGCCAGGTGTCCATGCCGCCGGTAGTTTTAAGAAATGGCGCTCCGGAAGCGGCAACTGCAGCACCCTCGGGCGGTTGAAACGTTCCATTCGGGTAAAACGGTCCCGGTGGCGCCCTCTTAGCGGCAGCTTTACATTCCGCACGAATAAGCACATTCGCTCGTTTAATCGATGCCTTAGCCACACCGACGGCCGTGGCTATTGGCGGGCGCGGACGGCACTCGAAGTTCATTGGCTTGCACAGAACGAGCTTTGACAGTTGTGCACACCTAGAAAGGTGTATAGCATCCCCATATGATAGATTCTGAGGGTATCAGTTGGGTCCGCGTTTCCAAAGGCTCACAGTAGACTGGCGATTTTGAAGCGCCTCTCGGATATACATTTAACCGCGACGCGTCTTAATACCTCATTGACTCTGAACACTTCTCTAATCGAGTAGTTGGGAATTGTTTAATTGGCTTTAAATAATTTAATTTTTGATCCAGTTACTTAATCGAATCATCATCAAATTTCGGGTTCATTATCTGTGACTTTGATTGTTTATGTTTTGTCGGTGACATCGATGATGAAGTGATTTTTAATTTTTTCTTAATTTTGGACTTAATAGTGTATCACTGTAAGTTTTATTTTTTTTACTTTGGTGTTGTAGTTTTTTGCAAGTGATCATTTTGCCGCCAAAAATATCCAGCTTTCATATTGGCATTTATTTTATATACTTAATAAATACTACTTAAAAATAACCCATCTAAAATTTCATATAAAATTCTTTTTTATAATTTAATTATTAAAATAATGCAATTATTTCATTTTCTTCTATTAATCTTACCGACTATACCCTAGCTAATATTTTCAAAAGTGAAGATATTTTATTTTATTTATTTATTTACCTACTTGGCAGTTATCGAAATATCACAATTCTCTTTCTTACTAATATTTTTCTTACTATATTTATTTATATTCCCTTCTCAAAACGATAATAAAAACAATATCAAAGTTAATATCTTTGAAACTTATAATAATAAGGCTTAGAGATATTTTATTTTCGTCCTCTATTGGCAATAAATGGTACATTACTGTGGTTATTGTCTAACTTATACCTACTAATGATAGCAATTAAAGATTTTTTATTTTCCTTTTTATTACAGGTAAATAATTAGCATTTTAATATTATTCAGTAAATATTACCTAGCTTATATTAATGCCATTAAAGATAATTTATTTTCAACCTTAATTGAATTGGAAAAAAAAAATTTTATCCAACTTTCATAAAATTGATATACTAAATGTTATCTAAATTTTTAATTATTATTATATTTTTCTTCTATATCAAGTTGAAAATCAATGATATTTCAAGAAAATTTAACATCGTATTATCAAACTTGCAATAATCAGATATTAAACATATCTTGTTTTCTTCCCCTAATTTAATTGACAAGAACCTCGGTTTCACACTTATTACCTCATTTATAGAAACGATCGTTTCATTTGTCACAAAACCTTGTTTCGAGCCTGTAAAATTGGTTGGCTGTAAAAATGTCTATCCAACTTTTATAAAATTGGTATAGTAGCTGTAATCTAAATTTTTAAATAATATTATATTTTCCTACTCAATAAAGTTGAAAATTAATATTTCAAGAAAATTTAGTATCATACTAGCTATTATCAAAATTAATCGGATATTAAACATGTTTTGTTTTCTTCCTCTAATTGAATATTGGCAAGAACCCCAACTTCACACTTATTACCTCATTTATAGAAATGATCGTTTCATTCACAAACGTTGTTCTGAGCCTGTAAAATATTTTTAATTTAAAAATATCTCAAACTTTACATTTTTCATTAACCTGAAGAACAAAAAAGTAATAGTAAAATTGATTAATGTCAAAGTTAACATAACTTAAACTAATTTACTGGTTTATATTGTTATTTCACTTTTTGAAATCTTAATATCTGATCGACTCTGAACACTTCTCTAATCGAGTAGTTGGGAATTGTTTAATTGGCTTTAAATAATTTAATTTTTGATCCAGTTATTTAATCGAATCATCATCAAATTTCGGGTTCATTATCTGTAACTTTGATTGTTTATGTTTTGTCGGTGACATCAATGATGAAGTGATTTTATTTTTTTCTTAATTTTGGACTTAATAGTGTATCAATGTAAGTTTGATATTTACTTATTTACATGTTGTAGTTTTTTGCAAGAGATCATTTTGCCGGCAAAAAAAATCAGCTTTCATATTGGCATTTATTTTATATACTTAATAAATACCTATTACTTAAAAATAATCCATCTAAAATTTCAGTTATGTTGCTAAAATTGGTATACTACCTGTTGTCTAAATTTTTAAATATTATTATATATTTTCCTTTTCTATCAAGTTGAGAAGAAATGATATTTCAAGAAAATTTAACATCATACTGGCTATTATCAAACTTGCAATAATTAGATATTAAACATGTTGGGTTTTATTAACAAAAAGTATAACAATAAGCGGCCCAAAAATCGACTCCTGAGGTCATGCTCATTCGACCTAACTAACCTAACCATACCTCTAACAAAATCAGTGCTCATGGAATCAGAAGCAAAGTCAACAAAAATCTCTGAACCAAAGAGGGCCGTCATTCTTTTTCCTTGAGAGAAATATAGCTAGGTACTAGGACTATTACCTCATTTATAGAAATGATCGTTTTGTTTGTCACAAAACGTTGTTTTGAGTCTGTAAAAAATATTCCAAACTTTGCATTTCATAACCATGGTTTTTCTTCTGTGTGTCTGAGCAAAAAATTATAGTAATTAATACTTTCTAATGTTATTCCAGTCATTTTGTTATATGTTTAACTGGCTTTAAGAATTTGCATCCAACTTTTATAAAATTGGTATAGTAACTAAATTTCTAAATAATATTGTATTTTCCCCCTCCATCAAGTTGAAAATAAATGATATTTTAGGAAAATGTAGTATCTTACTAGTTATTATCAAACTTAATCGGATATTAAACATGTTTGTTTTTCTTCCTCTAATTGAATTGGCAAGAACCCCGACTTCACACTTATTACCTCATTTATAGAAATGATCGTTTCATCCACAAACGTTGTTCTGAGCCTGATAGATTAAGATAATTGTATTTTCTTAATTTCAAAGGATGATTTGAGGATCATATTAAGGTCATAAAATGAAGATTTTTCCATGCATATTAACCTTTAATATAGAAATTAATACTTTTTTAAGGCAATTCGAGTCATTTTGTTACATTGGATTAACGATAAACAATTTTTAATAGTATTCTAGTTTCTAGTTTACAATTTAATAAATTTTAAAACAATGTCAGCTCTAAAGAACAAAAAACCAATAGTAAAATTGATTAATGTGAAAGTTAACATAACTTGAAATAATTTACTGGTTTATATTGTTATTTCACTTTTTGAAATCTTAATATGTGATCGACTCTGAACAGTTCCCTAATCGAGTAGTTGGGAATTGTTTAATTGGCTTTAAATAATTTAATTTTTGATCCAGTTACTTAATCGAATCATCATCAAATTTCGGGTTCATTATCTGTGACTTTGATTGTTTATGTTTTGTCGGTGATATCGATGATGAAGTGATTTTATTTTTTTCTTAATTTTGGACTTAATAGGTATCAATGTAAGTTTGATTTTTCCTTATTTATATGTTGTAGTTTTTTGCAAGTAATCATTTTGCCGCCAAAACTACCCAGCCTTTATATTGACAGTTATTTTATATACTTAATAAACACTACTTAAAAATAACCCATCTAAAATTTCTTATACAATAATTTTTTATAATTTAATTATTAAAATATTGCAATTATTTCATTTTCTTCTATTAATCTTACCAACTATATCCTAGCTAATATTAGCAAGAGTGAAGATATTTTATTTCCTTTCTTTACCTACTTGGCAGTTATGGAAATTTTATAATTTTCTTCCTTACTAATATTTAGCTTGTTTTAATAACATTAAGGTGGATTTATTTAATTCGCTTCTCAAAGCGATAATAAAAACAATATCAAAGTTAATATCTTTGAAGCTTATAATAACAAGGCTTATAGATATTTTATTTTTGTTCTCTATTGGCAATAAATGGTACATTATTGTTGTTATTATCTAACTTATACCTAGATACTAATGATAGCAATTAAAGATTTTTTATTTTCCTTTTTATTACAGTTAAATAATTAGCATTTTAATATTATTCAGTAGATATTACCTAGCTTATATTAATGCCATCAAAGGTAATTTATTTTCAATCTTAATTGGATTGGAAAATAACAATTTGTATCCAACTTTCATAAATTGATATACTAACTGTTATCTAAATTTTTAATTTATGTTTAAATAATATTATATTTTCCTACTTCATCAAGTTGAAATATGATACTTCAAGAAAATTTAGTATCATACTAGCTATTATCAAACTTAATCGGATATTAAGCATGTTTTGTTTTCTACCTCTAATTGAATTGGTAAGAACCCCGACTTCACACTTATTATCTCATTTATAGAAATGATCGTTTCATTCACAAACGTGGTTCTGAGCCTGTAAAACATTTTTAATTTAAAAATATCTCAAACTTTACAGTTCACTTGTAAACGGTTTTTCTTCTGTATCTGCTTAAAAGATAATTGTATTTTCTTAATTTTAAAGCATGTTTTGAGGATCATATTAAGGTGAAAAAATTAAGATTTTTCCATATTAATCTTTAACATAGAAATTAATACTTGTCTAAGGCAATTTGAGCCATTTTGTTACATTGGATTAACGATAAACAATTTTTAATTGTATTCTAGATTCTAGTTTACAGTAATTTAATAAATTTTAAAACAATATCAGCCCTGAAGAACAAAAAACCAATAGTAAAATTGATCAATGTCAAAGTTAAAATAACTTAAAATAATTTACTTTATATTGTTATTTGAATTTTGGAAACCTTAATAATCGATTCTGAACACTTTGCAAATCGAGTAGTTGGAATTATTTAATTGGCTTTAAATAATTTAATATTTAATCCAATTGCTTAATCTAGTCATCATAAAATTTCTGTTTTATTATCTGTGACTTTGATTGTTTATGTTTTGGTGACATCAATGATGACTTTAAATTTTTATTAATTTTGGACTTAATAGCATATTATTGTAAGTTTGATTTTTTCATATTTACGTGTTCTAGTTTTTTCCAAGTGATCATTTATTTTGCTGCCAAAAATATCCAGCTTTCATATCGGCATTTAATTCCATATACCTTCATAACACTCTACCTGTTATACTCGTAGCTAATGTTTAGTTTATATTAATAACATTATTATTTTTATAATGACTTATTAATTAAAAATATGATTAGTTGTGTTCACCCTCTAGTAAAAGAGGATATTCATCACAAATCTATTGAGTTCGATTTTGTTTGTCGCCTTCCACTTTCATTGAAATTTTAAAAATAAACCTACTATAAACTTATTTAGAAAAGGTGATTATGAAGGCTTAAATAATTTTTTTAATAACGCCGACTGGATAAACCAATTTAAAAACCGCGAGGCTAACTTTTCCGTTAACCTTTTTTACGAAGTAATTTACAGGGCTATACATATATTTATACCAAAGAAAACGGTTGATGGAAGATTTCCTCCTTACTTTAAACAAAACACAATAAGATTAATTTTAAATAAAAATAAGGCCCATAAAATGTGGAAAAGGACAAAATCCCAAGTACATTACAACTTTTTTTCCGAGCTTAGACGACAGAGCAAAGTTATGATAAAAAATGAGTACATAACGTATATTGAATCAGTACAAAATAACATACCTAATAATTCTAAAAGATTTTGGCAACTTGTATCTGTTAGGAATAAACCTCTAGGTTTTCCAAATTTAATGCATTTCGGAAACAGGAAAAAAGGTCCCGGTGTAAACCAGTTGTTTTCAGATTCTTTCCGAGGTGTTTTTCAACTTTATGAACAAAATTTAACTTTCTGCAAATGATAAGAGCAATTGTCTTAAGGGTAAGGGTGGCGGTCCTGACGGAATTCTTTCTTACTTTGTACAACAGTGTGCGTCTTCTCTGTATAGGCAGTTATCAATAGTGTTTAACCAATCTTTCCCATTTAAAAAAAAAATAGTGCTAGAGACAGTGTTACAAATTACAAACCTATAAGTAAACTTAATATTTTTGGCAAAATTCTAGAGTCTTGCTTATACTATATTACTTAAATCTACTAATTTAGATATCATAAACGATCAGCATGGTTTTCTGCCCAACCGGTCTATTGGGTCAAATTGGATTTATTACTCACAGTATATTCTTTCATCTACGGATGCTCAGGTACAGGTGGACTTCGTGTATACCGATCTTAGCAAAGCCTTTGATAAAATAGATCAAAATATTTTGATTACAAAATTGGCAGCAACTGGTGTACGCAGGGACATTTTAAAATGGATCGTTTCATATATTTCTAATATATCACAATTCATGACAGTAAACGGTCACCAGTCACCAGCCTATAACGTAACATCGGGTGAGCCCCAGGGATCTCACCTGGGTCCATTTTACCAAAATTTTACTTTACGCGGCTGATATGAAAATGTTTTCATCTGTAGGGTGTCTTGGTGACTGTTTGCTGTTACAAAATGACTTAGATGCCTTTTTTGAATACTGTACCCGTAATAAGCTTTTCCTCAATTTAAATAAATGTGCATCTATCACATTGCCTCAAAACCTTAATGTTTTTGAATGTGATAATAATTTTAATAAAAACGTGTTAAAAAAAGCAAATGAAATTAAAGATCTAGGTGTAATATTCGACAAAAAGATGATTTTTGGGGATCACATTGATCACATAGCCTCGAAATGCAACAAAATGTTGGGTTTTATTATCAGAACTTGCAAGTACATTACATCGCAATATTCTTTGAAAATTCGCGTATGTTTATAGTAGGATAGGTTTTGTCTCTGTCGTCTGGACACCTCAGTATGCTATTTACAAAAGCAGACTTGAAAACATACAGAACAAATTTTTAAGATTTTTAGATTTTAAACAGAACGGTGTCTACGACATGTATTCATTCTAATTTATCCGAACGTGTATTTTATTATTACGTATTTAAATAGAAGTTTTATGATAATATAATAGTAATAATAATAATAATAATGTTTATTTCCCAAAAAAAAATGCAAAAATACAGTTTTGATCAAATTAAACAATAATGAAAATAAACATGATAATCACTGAAGCAAATAAATGCTCGTGCGTGATATTAAATAACTATTTTATAAATCTACACTATCTTACAGCCTTCAGATATACAAATAAAATAGACGTAAAATCATACATAAATCATCAACAAAATATATACAGGCTCAAAAGAATTTAATTCACAGCATATACAGTCAGGTAAACCGTTTCAATATAGAAAAAAAAAAAAAAAAAAAAATAAATGGTTTCATCCGTTGGGTAAGTAGTCATAATCATGTAAATTCTCGCAATTGGGTAATCTGTCATATTCTGGTAAATTTTGATTTTATAAAAATTTCAAATCTATCAAATCATTGAATATTTGTCTGTCAGTATTATTAATCCATTTTTTTATTTTATTTTTAAACAGCGTAAAAGTTTGAATAGTTTTTAAGTTACTTGGTAGTAAATTATATATCTTTGGTGCCAAAAACTCGACTGAACGTTGGCCAATGGTTTTCAAACGTGCCGGCACTTCAGATAAATTTTTCTTTATTCTCGTGTTATAACTGTGTTCGATGGGATTCAGTTTAATTTTATTATTGTAAATATAATGTAAAACTCGTTGACAGAAAAGTTGTCGAATGTCCAATATACTGTTTTCAGAAAAAAGTTTGTCACTTGAATACCTTATATTTTTTTTAAATAATATCCTTAGTATCCATTTTTGAATTACATTTAATTCCCGCAAACTACTCCCCGCAACACCCCCCCAACTCAAGATACCATGAAATGGTATGATTGTACTAGTGAGAAATAAAGGGTTTTTAGGTTATTTCGGCTTAAATTCTCTGCAAGGTATCCCATTTTGGTTAATAATCCCCTTAATTTGTTTTTAACATGTTTGACTTGAAGATCCCATCTTAAATGCCGGTCGACGATAATTCCTAGATATTTCGATTCAGTTTTTTCCATGATTAGTGTTTTATCTTCCACGCGTAAGGGTCCCAAATTGGGTAAGTGATTAGAGTAAGATGTAAAAGGCAAGTAGTATGTTTTGTCGCTATTTAATGTTAACTTATTGTACTTAAACCAATCACATATATATTTTAAGTCCTGCTCTGTTTTCTGTTTTAGGTTATCCCAAGTCTGTCCCTCATATATTATAGCCATATCGTCGGCGAAACTTACGAGTTTTCCTCTGGACCGATATGTTAATAAATCATTTATATATGTGGTAAATAAAAGAGGTCCAAGAACAGTCCCCTGAGGGACTCCGTATGTGACGACCCTTGTGCTGCTCACAATACCGTCTATTTTTACCACCTGCCTACGGTCTGATAAGTAATCCTTTATTAACCTGAATGCAGGTCCTCTTATACCATATGAGTGAAGTTTTTCTAGTAGGCGTCTGTGACACACAGTATCAAAAGCCTTTGATAAATCTATAAAAATGCACAATATGGGTATTCGCCTGTCTAGAGCCTTATATATTTCTGAGGTTAGGGTTAATGTAGCGTCTTCTGTAGAACAACCTTCTCTAAAACCAAACTGGTTGTCAGAAAGAATGTTGTGTTTAGCAAAAAATTTGGACATTCTTACCTTTATAAGTTTTTCGAATATTTTAGAAAACACCGACAGAAGTGATATAGGGCGGTAATTTTCGACTTTATATTTGCTTCCGTTTTTATGCAAAGGTTTTATAGTACCTAGTTTCAAGCAATCTGGAAATTTCCCTAGTTCAAAACTTTTATTAATTATATATGTTAGCGGTTTAGATATTTGATTTTTTAGTTCCTTTATTGTTTCTGCCCTGATGTCATCCCAACCCGGTGATTTTTTAATTTTTAGGTTATTAATAATATTTTCCATTTCTGTTACGTTTACTGGGTTAAGGTAAATACTATTATTAAAATTTTCAGTACTTTCCGCAAAATTAATTGGACTTTTAATTTTATTCGCGTAGTTCAAGCCTAAGTTGCTATAATGATCATTGAATGTATCGGCGATGTCTTTCTTAGATGTAATTAATTTATCATTGATCTCTATTGATTCTATTAGTGTTTTTGGTTTTTCTTTGGGACAAATACTGTGGATAGCTTTCCATAAGCTGCTCGATGTGTTAGGACTTTTTTCTATAATTTTATTCATATAATCTTTTTTTGAGGTCTGTATAGTTTTTCTGACAGAATTTTTTAGCAGGTTGTACTGCTCTTTTAATTGGGTATTATCAGGATTATCTCGTAATTGACGGTAAATGTTATTTTTATTGTTTATTAAATGTAATACCGCTGGTGTTATCCATGCTTTTTTAGTCTTATTATTTTTAATTTTTACAGTTTTCGTATGTTTCTTGATAAAATGATTTAATTTATTAATAAAACTTTCCATATTTTCATTTACATTTTCAGAATTATATATATCTAACCACTGCTCTTTCTCAATATCTCCCCTAAGTTGATTGTAATTTATAAATGTTTTGTATTTCTGTTCGTAATTTTCTGTAGAAAATTTACTGTAAATAATTTCAAGGGATATCGGAAGATGATCTGTAATGTCGTAATTAAAAACATATGAATTAAAAGCATTTTGGCTGTAGTTGTTTTTCACGAAAATATGATCTAGGCAAGTCTTACTAGTTGGTCTAGTTACTCTATTAATATAGGGAATAAAGCTAAATGAATTTAATATATTTTTGTACTCTTCTATCTCATTATTACCATCACTTAAGAGGTCCATATTAATATCACCAATAATAATGTGGGAATTATTATTTTTTGTAAGTGCCAAATAGTTATAAAGTTCTGTATTAAAAATAGTTTTGTCTGTGTTTGGTGACCTATAAATTGCAGTTAAAAGCAATTTTGTTTCATTAATTCTAATCTGTAGTTCTATGCCAGTACTCAGAGCAACCTGAATAGTTCTAGATTGATACTTAATATCAGATTTTATATATATAAGCACTCCATCATTTCGGTTTAAAGTGCCCTCACTGTATATATTGTCATAGCCAGGTATTATATATACGTTAGTATTAAGTATATTAAAAGTTTCTGTTAATACTATTATTTCAAACTGCTCTGAAAATTGTTCCAAAAAACAGATAACTCATCATAATTTTTAGCAATACTACGAATATTCACATGCAAAACTCTAAAGCTACACTTATCAATATTTTTACGAATTATGTTAAAATCGTTAATAATAGTAGTGTTAAACTCTTCAATAAACATTCAACTTTTAGAAGGGGCTCCGGCCACCTGCCCCCATCCCTAGATCTGCCACTGATAATGGACCTATATGAAAACATTGCCGGTTCTTGTAAAGAATTTAGGAAATTTGAAAAATATATTTGAAAGATATTCTGAAGTATCGCTAAAAATATATTTTTCTCAAAATATAACTTATGAAATACATAAAAGATTGATTATATGATGTTTTATAACACAAAAATGTATTATTTCTAGCTAAAAGTACCTAATTAATATGTTAGATGTTCTAAAGCATTGACCATCTTCGATAGCTTCTTGACAGATAATGCAGTGAGACCACTGTTGCCGCCAGCTATTCTGATATTGTACTAGCTTAGATACGGGAGTGTACTAAAAAGAGGTCTAATTGTACTAAAAACACCAACACTGATAAAATGCAGTTTGTCCTAGAGACGCATCCGCGTAACTTGCTTGAACCATGTGCAACGGAGGGAAGTGGGGCATTCAGAACTGATTTTCATTTTTTATTTCTTCTTGGTTGCCATTTTTAACAAATTGAAAAACTAAATAGAATTCAATTCACATAACCGAGAAACAACCCAAACTGAATAAATTTACAATTAAAAACAATTAAGGTTCCAAACATGTGACTATCTTTAGATATAACAAACTGATAAAAGCGAAATAGACAACATGTCATAAAACCGAGAAAGGGTTCCAAACTGGATATAATTATAAAATATGTAAATACTGAAATCAATCTTCTGTACTAAAAATATCAGAGGTGTAAATACACGTATTAAATGCAGCCCGACTGTACTGAATTTAGTACAATTGTACTAAAAAGGGCAACACTGAGTGAGACTCAGCTGAACTGAGTGATAAATAAACAGAGAATTAATGTGTTGCGATGCCATGTTGCCAAGTTTATTTTTAATATCTATAAATTATGTATGAAAAACTATGGTAACTATTTACACTATCGCCCATTTTGATGATTTTTTGGATATAGGTGGATTTTTCGGTCCTGACTCCTGATCACGAATCCGAAGTAATTTTTTTTCGGTTAGGTTTCGTTTTCGAGTTTTTAATCCTCAAAATTCTAACATATCCTAAGCTAACACACGTTTTTTTTTCTTTTTTTTTATTAAAATAACGCATTCTCTGTATAAAACTATTACAAATAATTATTTTTTTGTTTTTCTTGCCTGTTTTATCTAAAAAACACTCAAAAGCAGCCGTACTTCGTATTTTTTGAACTAGTAAGTTGTTCTTTATGTCAGCATATACAAAATATCTTAAAGGAAGAATAAAAATAGAGTTCATTATTTACGTATTTAGCCACTGCCAAGATTACATCACAGTATAAGGTCGATTGTACGACGATGCCAAGCCTAGCCGGGCATTCCAATGTTTACACGGATTTATATTACGGTGAATATGTTTAAACATGATTCAATAAAATTTTCATACAAAGAATAGTAATGTATTTCCAGTATTAGTTTCTAAGCAGTATAAAGAAATTACTTTCATTGCAAAATAGTAAGATACAAACTAAAATACCCAAAGTCTCAGATCAGATTTCACCAGTAACAAGAGTTTTAGTTAGCTATGGCAAACCCGATCGACAACTATTAGACCATCCCACTGTGGTATTAGGCCATCCCACTTTCATTGTCAAGGGATCCTTATACTAAAAAAGTATAATAGTCTACAGTAAACATTGTTACAGGGTCACGTGACCGGCGTGGCTTAAAAACCAATAGCTGGTCGTGGAACTACAATAAATTTTAACATTAAAGAAATTAATTTGCTAAAAAATATTTTTTTAGCGTCACTATTGCATGTGTTTTAATGTATTATTGTGTATTTGTAATAAATCTTCTAATTATATGTTGCCTTACTTCAAGAAGCAGCATTCTAAAGGTGACATTAGAAGAACATTAATTTTTAGAATAGAACGTTTATTTCGTCGGGGGTCATGTGAGAATCTTCAGAAGCAAAATGATACAAAAAAACTCTGAGGTGATTTTTTTGCCGATTACAGTAGTTTTTCCTATCAGAGAATTAAAATAATTATAGAATATACCTATACTATATTAAAACAGTCGAAGGGCGTCTCACGCTCAAGAAAACGTACTGCTATTTCCAAAATCACTAGATTTTTGGATGAAATCTGGAGAAATCATAGTTTCGGTGATTTCGCGCCTTTTTTTTAATTTTTTATATAAGTGTTGTTACGTAAAGGAATTTAAATAGTGATTCTTTGGGTATTAAAAGTAAAAATGTGTTCGTAAAAATGTTCTAAACTGATCAGAATTTAAGATTTAGGACATTGAAAATTAAAAAAAAATCTTTTAGTTTTTTAATTTTAGCTGTTAACATGGAAAAACAATATACAATTGGCTATTCTATTCGCATCTAATGGTGCTCGCTTTTTTTTACTTTCCTCGCAAGTGGAAAGTATTCTAGTAACAAAAAAACATCCTTTCTCAGTTCCGTCGGTTAGTCTGTATGTCTGTCAGCGACAAAAGCTCAAGAACTGCTTGTCCTATTTAGTTCAAGTTTTGGTTAAAAATTAAAGGTCATATGATGATGACTTGGTAATATTTTGGTAAAAATCCAATATGGCTGAACAAAATGGCGGTTTATTGAAATGTTAAAAAAATATTACTAAGAAACTGCTTATCCTTTTTATCCAAATTTTGCAGAAAAAATAGGTGATATGATCATCAAGTGATAAGTTTTGCTACAAATCCAATGCCTAATAAAATATTGTGTGTCAATGCAGAAAACTACTACATCGATTATGTTCAAATTTTGTTCAAAAATCGAATATTATATTGGGATGAACTGGTAAAAATGTTGAGACAAATTCAAAATGGGGGAACAAAACGGTGGCCTAATTAAATGTTTAAAAATATCTTACAAAAATTGCTTATTGGATTGATTGATTGATTGATGACATCCCCATTTTAAATATTTATTACTAAAAATGTATGAATTGCTCACTTAATATCGATTTTTAATCAAATCTGTATAAATATTAAAATTCGCTCGCATTCTAGGCATTCCTCTCTCATTTTTTGAATATTTACAACAAATGTTAAAATTCCGCCGCCATGTTGGCATTACAATCTTGAATTTTTAAAATGTTGACAAAAATTCATGGTGTGCAGTCTTAGTCATACTCCTAAATGCCGAATTTTAATCAAATCTGCAAAAATTTTAAAATTAGTCTGCTATGGTGGTGCCGCCAATTTTAATTCTCAAATATTGACTAAAATTTCATAATTTTTATTCTTAAATACTTCTAGATACTGATATTTCAGCCGAATCTGTACAAATGACAAAATTCGTTCGCTATATTGGCGCTACCATTTTGATTTTTGTTGTGCATTCTTAAATAATCCCCACAAATTTTAAAATCATCTGTGCGACCTGTTGACATTGTCATTTTGACACCGCTATTTCGAATTTTTAAATGCTCACACGTGGCTACAGAAGTAACAAAATTCGTCGACCGTATTGGCGCCGCCATTTTGGATTCCTAAACGTTGACTAATAAAATTTGGATTTTTTATATCCGAAAAAAATAATCGGTAATGGAAGTGCTGAAAAATCCATTACAAGATTTGAACCAGACATTCAAACATACAATCAGACGAATAGGAAGCCAATAAAAGCGCGTTAAAAGCATTGATTTTAGTTTAAAACTCTAACACCCGTATTCACTAAAGAGATTCACTAAAAGAGCAAATATTTTAATAGGTCGTCATTTTATTTCGCCATATTGAATTCATACCAATATTTTACCAGTTTTTTTTATATCAGACGTAATTTTTGTGGAAAATTAAATAAAATTAAAGTTAATCGAGCAAGTGGATTTTTTTAGCTATACCGGAACAGACCGACTGACCGATAGTAATGGAATAACATGAGGATCTGTAAAAACCCGGAACGATAATTTTTTCATTATTAATGATATTTCCTTATGCGGTAAGTGAAAATTGACGCCGTCACTGGCATTCGTCAACAAATTACCATGGCTTGGGCATGGGCCATCCCCACTTCTTGTTTTATCGTAAACATTGGTCGATAGAATGTGAAAAATAGGGGAACCATGTTGGCGCATACCCCTAACGTGATTTATGAATGAGTTGTGATCTCTACTTTAATTCTTACTCTAAGCAAACAATCATCAAAATCGGCAATGGTGTAAAAGAATTACCGACACTTTTACAGTTGTTTTGAGTTTTTCATTTGCATATCATTAAATGTATGTTCTGATGGGTAAGGACTAGTTAGGTTTGCTGTAAAAAAAGCGCTCGGTAATGCTTCTTATAAAATATTACTCAAGATGCTTACTATAATGTAAGTTTGGCAACATTGTAAGACAGTCTTTCTTAAAACTGTTACAATAAGGAGTTTTCGCATCGAAATGCAGAGAAAATGTCGAAACGTTTTTTGTTTTGGAAGAGTGGCTCATCAATTTATTATTTTTTAAATATTTGAAAGAAGAAGAGAAAGATGATTGTGCTGATGGATTCTTAAAAAGAGAAGGAAAATAATCATGGGCATGTCCGCAAAAAAAAGTTGTGAAGTTTGGTAACCGCGCTACACGTGTTTCAGTCTTATTAGACTTCATCAGCAGAGCAGTTTACCCAAGTTAAAAGATATAGAAAAGTTGTTTAAAATCCTAGAAAACAAACAAACAAACGTGGATACACTGTCAGGAGTCAGCCACACATTTGTAAATTCGGCCATAATAAACCCAAAATTTAGGGTAAATTTCTGACTGAATTTCTTCTTTACGGAGGTGACCTTAGCCACCTGCCGTGATATCCAAGCCCAAGGGGATAAATCAAAAGAGAACGATGATTGTGCGGATGGATTCTTAAAAAGAGAAGGAAAAATCGTGGGCATGCCCGCAAAAAAAAAGTTGTGAAGTTTACGCGTGAAGTGAAGCGCTACACGCCTACTGGCCGAATTTAGAAATGGGTGGCTGGCTCTTGTCAGTGAATCCTTGTTTGTTTGTTTGTTTTCTAGGATTTTCAACAACTTTCCTATATCTTTTAACTTGGTTAAACTGCTCTGCTGATGAAGTCTAATAAGACTAAAACACTTGTAGCGCGGTTACCAAACTTCACAACTTTTTTTTTGCTGACATGCCCACGATTTTCCCTCTCATTTGAAAGAAGGTAAACTTTTTATTTTATATTCAAAAATTATCAAATTCTGTGGGTATAATTGTTTAGAAGACATAGTATCATAACATTTTCAAATTTATGTATAATTATTTAGTTTATAGTAACACTAAGGCAATTACTAAATTTGGCTAGTTATAGTTTATTATTTCTATTATTTATAGAGTTGGATTTTTCTAAATTTACGTATCATACACTTTATAAAAGAAAGTTAATAGAATCTTTATTAATAGGGTGTTACTATTGAAAGTGACATATTTTGAATATATAATCAGTTTTAGTTACTAAGATACTAGCCTTCTTTATTAATGAAAATAACAATTTTTTCATTTACAATAAAATATTCTGTTTTTTTGGTTTCTTCTTTCAGTCCATTTCACTCATGTGAATTATGAAAAACATATTTACTCTCTTCTTTCTTGTAAATATCAATTTAACACTTCGAGGACACTTGAACTATTAGAAAGTTTCAGTTTACATAGCTTTCGTTTTCATTTATCCAAACTGCTTTTCTTTATGTTTACTTGGTATGGAATGTTAAACAGACATTTTGCTGATGGTTTTTCATTATTTTAAGTCCATTAGTAATCTGAAAGAAAATTGAACATTATAATTTGCAGTTAAATATAACCTTTAAAATATCAAGACTTTTATGTAAATTATATTTTACATGCCTCAATATGTTTTATTCATAATTCATTGGATTACATTATGTAAAGTATTTTCAACTTCTCTAAATTAAAACAGAAGAAATTTGTTTTTGTTTTGTTTACAAATATTCGGAATTTGCCTGCCTTTCTCTTCTGTCACTATGGTTTCACTGGTTTCTTATTTTTTGGCATCCAGCCAGCTTTGACAGTGTCGTGTTTTTTCATTTCAGTAACGATTTTGGTTCTGCTCAGGAGCAATTCGCCAGCTCTATTCGGGGACACCGAATGTTATCGGGTTCTTGCTCCCTTCTACTAGTAGCGCCAGCAGTGAACTCCACTGTAATTATTATTTTACTTTATGGCATTAGGTTGGCATAAGTCTGAAGTCAGGAAGAATGATGGAGGGGAATGTCAAACTTCTTTTCTGGAGCTGATTTTCTCGCCCCTTTCTATTGGCTCTCCTTAGAGGTGCAACATGTGTCCGGCTTTATAAAAGTGCCTTAATGGACCAATTTTTTAAAATACTGAAAGAATGTCAAGTAATTTATTTTAAAGTGCAGTGCTGTTGAAAGCCTAAGGGCTATTTATGGACATCATCTGGCCCTAAATTTTGGTCCCGTTTTGTTTGGTTCCACATTTGATCAACCACGTGGTAAGTCGATTTTCAAATTAGTTTTCTGCTGTGAGCTAATTCGCAATTATCATTTATAAACAGAATGGCGTCCTGAATTTTGTGTTTTGGCTGTCGGTCCTCGAAAAGCCTTTCTAGATGTCTGGAAATTCCCTTTATTGGTGACCGTTGGCGTCGAAGGAGCCCTCTAGATGACTAGAGGTAAGGCAATGTCTTTGAATAGTTGTGTTGTAAATAACTTGTTTTTGCACATTCCATGTCGATTTTATTTTAAGACAAACAATCGTTTGTAGGGTTTCAGGATAAGAATTCAAGATATGGTTTTGGGATATAGTTACAAGTTTATGGTGTAATTTTTGGGGTACATAAACCAAGAGTTCTACAATGGTTTTGGAGTTCCTTCCTGTGAGAGTACGAGGAATTAATTCTTAATTTTTATATTTATAAATTTTACATAAGGTAGCAGAAAGGAAGTAAGTAACCTATTTTTTGTAAAACAGCCTTGGCCAAATACTTTATACTTTTATAACTTTTTCCTTGCGGCAGTGTGGTAAAAGAAAATTCATGAATTTTTGATTCCCTGTGCGCTATTTAATTTAATTTTCATATTTACCTATTTGTGTCATGACATTTCGCCAGATGTTCACAGGTTGATGATATAATGGTAATAACGTTCTATCACATTTCACATATTTGATATATTTTATATATATTTTACATTTTCTTGATTTTTTTTTATATCTTAATGTCAATTGAATTTTTGAATGTAAGCTAAATTTCACATGTCAAAAATTATTTTATAAAACAACTCATAAAAAAAAAAAAGATCAAGGTATCATTAAAATTTGACAGTCTGCACTTTATTAGTGTTTTATTGAAAAGCCCTCCAAGTCTTTATTTTGTCTGCATTTAAATATCAATATAGATTTCTTCCTAATTGAGTGACAGTCAATTAGGTGGCGCCCATTTTAATTTCCAAACGTGTACCCGAGAACCTGCAACCTACAGCTCTCCGAAAAGATGACTGGCTGCCGTTCGCATGTATTGGTAAGTTCATAAGGACTTTACGCCATAGTATCTCCTGTAATACTTATGGTAGCCAAAGTGGTAGCTGCCTTTGAATAATTTGATTTTTACTTGGGCTTTATTGCGTAAATTATTCTTCCAACACTACGAATAAGAAAAATTGCACAATTAATTTAAAGGCACTCGCACGGGCCATCAATTGGGAACAAATCCGAAATTCTCGGTTCGCTTTCAACAAATTTATAGCGCCCCACATTCACTCGACTCTCACTGTGGGAGATAAATTGTTACTAATTAGTAGATAGAGCGACTCTAAAGTCCTTCCGCCGTTCGGCGTTCGTAAATACACTATGGGGAACAAAATTAATTTCATTAACTTTATCAATAAAGGAATCGGACCAACGCACCGTGGCCGGCCGATGCAGTGACATTGAGACGGAAAGCTATTTAAATGCTCTCCTCGGGCGAAGTTTCAGGGGAATTTCTACATTAACGTTTAGGTGGTATGTGAGTTAAGGGCAACATTTTACCGTTTTGAAGAAAAATAACTTTTACATAAGTAATAAAAACTGTTCATTTTAAGTATAGGTGGAAGTTTGTTAAATGTTTTTATGCACGACCGCGGCGTGGTACAGGAGAACATCCTTTCTTGTGGTTCTCGCTACATGGTGCTATTTTTTTTTTCTAAAACTGACGATGCCGTAAACAAAATTTTTGATAGCCGCCGTTTTTTTGAATCTGAAAATTTTGAATGCTCCGTATCTCTGGGATTGATTCAAATTTTGCTTTTGAAAATATGTGGATTAAATTTAAGGCGGAAAACAAAAACAATGTAGCCGGGTTTTTTATAGACCCCCAAATGAACCAGTAAACTCTTTTTGATGTATTTGATGAATATCTGGCATTAATTAGAAGTAAGTTTGACTATGTCATATGCTTGGGTGATGTGAATATTGATATGCTGTCTCAAAATACTGCGATATATCAAAGATTTGAGAATATTTTGAATGGTTTAAATATGGTACAGGGTGGCCATTTTATGGTGATACAGTACCTTATCTAGAAAACGGTAATAGTTACGACAAAAAGTTAAATACAAAAGTGCTTTGGATTCAATCAAATTTTTATTTTATTTCACATTTGTTTATACAGGGTGTTTCGTTTTGACGTGACACATGTCAACTTTCTTAATTTAAATGGGACATCCTATATATTATTACATGTTTCGATTCTACTGTTAATTTGCGAAAGTTTTTTTATAACATCTATATTTGAATTCTTTATCGTTTTTGAGTAAATTGAGTTTTTTAAAAAACATATTTTTTTAAAAAAAAATTTTACCTATAAAACTTTAATGGAACTGACTAATATCCTAAACATACATTACTAAGAGTTCAATTCGACGAGTTTCCACGCTGGTCTTACCAATGAATATACAGGGTGTTAAAAATGGAGAGCAAAACAAGCAGAAATTTAAATGTACAAATCTCCTGTTTTTCAAATGGAACACCCTGTATATTTTTAATTCATCTGATTCAGCGTTCAATTACCTATCATTACTCATATATATATGTCCTATACCTAAAATGAACAGTTTCAATTTTATTAGCCGTTTTCTGATTTATCCCGGAATTTTGCCAGTAAATGAGATCAGAAACTAAAAAAATCAAGATAGGCTTAGGAAATAACCTAATGCAATTGTTGACTTAAGTTGACATTTGCTCTGTTTGTCGTTTTTGACAAATTTTTGCTGGAATTTGTTAAAAAAATGGCTTTATATTGTTTAGATGAAAGTTTGAAATTATACAACTGTTTCATAAAAAATAATAAAAGTCCAGGGATAGCCCTTAGAGAATATTCGAGGGAATATCCTAATAATTGCGTTCCCTCCAGGACTATATTTTTTCAAATTGTGCGTGATTTGGAAAATGGTGTCCTTAAAAACTCTAAGAAAAATCGTCCCAATTTTGTCCTCACTGAGGAAAAACAACTGGAGATTTTACTTTATTTCGAGGAAGATGATGAAAGATCTCAAAGAGATGCTGACAGAGACATTGCAGGTGTCAGTAGAGGAAGTATTCAAAAAACACTGCACAATTAGACTTTAATGAAAGATTGGCTTTTTTTGTGATATTATGGACCGGCAGTTCGAAAATGTGTTTTTTTCAAAAGTGCTGTGGACTGATGAGGCCTTATTTAATACGACTGGTATTTTTAATCGGAAAAACACTCATTACTGGTCTCAAACTAATAAACATCTAATAAAAGCAATTAAAAAACAAGGCCGTCAAACCGTAAATGTGTGGTGCGGAATTATTTGCGACCGTATTATCAGACCAATATTTTTTGACAGGTCGTTAAATGGCGAAAGATACTTGGAGCTGCTTAGGAATGAAATCATGCCCCTTATCAACGACTTGCCAGCAAATATTCGAGAAAATATCATTTTTCAGCAGGATAGCGCCCCTTACCACACGGTTGCACCGGTAGTAAATTTCCTTAATCAACATTTTCCATTGTGGATAGGAAGACATGGTTTAATATCCTGGCCATCACGAAGCCCTGATTTAAGCCCTTTAGACTTCTTTTAGTGGGGTGCGCTAAAAAATAAACTTTATAAAAATAGATCTAATAAAAGAAATGAGTTAAAAATAAAAATCAGGGAAGAGATCAATAATTTTAATGCATCTAATTCGGTAAGGAACGCTATTCGAAAAATGGAGGCTATTTACACTTCATGTATCGCAATAGACGGTGGCCATATTGAAAATTTTTTATAATCTGTTTTAATCATGTTTAATACTGAGTTAGTTATTAGTTATACCGTGTGGCACAAGATATTTTATTTGTCTCTCCCTTATTTTCGTAAACATTAAATAATAAGAACATAAATTACATAATATTTCACTTTTATTTGTATTTTCTAACATTATTTATAGTCGCTATCTGTGTTAAGGAAATGAGAATAAGGCTTAGTTTACGACATTTTTATTTTAGACCACTTCATCTGTTTACTTATATTAAAAAAAATTAAACAACCTGCATATATTTACTCTAGGGTCACTTTTCGATCTGACGTGTACACGTTAAATCTTCGCTTCAGTGGCCGACTCACACCTCCCGCTCACCAGCACGTATTCTTTAGGTCATCATTTACATACCAAATCGCGAATGTTTATAATAATCTCCCGGACATATTAAAATCGCTCCTATTACGTTTGTTTAAGGACAAACTTAAAAAACATATGTTAGATAATCAAAGCATTTCTCTAGCATAAGTCAGAGTTTTCTTCCGTTTGTACTGCCTGAAAAGTTTTATTTTCCTTTTTTTTAGTATCTTTGTGTTTTTCTTCTTCTGTAGTTATAATAGTAGTTTTTTAGACATTGTCAACAATTGGAACTAGTTTAACTATTGCTAGTGCTCTTAATTGTTTATTATAAATTATATATGTTTATCTTTAATTTTTTTTGGCTTAAGATGAAAAACAGAGATCTTCCTTAAGGAGGCTCACCTGATCTTCGGCCTTTTTCCATAAATTATATAGTGTTTTTTTTTTCGTAAAAATGTATGTATTAATTATGGAAAATAAACACTAAACTAAACTAAACTAATTTATCGGCAGGGTTAAAACTGCCACTTATATAGGTTTTTACGTAGAATCCATTGGCGTAGTAGATTTTGTATGTGGCCTGTTATTTTTTTATATAACCCAAAGGTATGTATTTTTTTAAACGGGACACTTTGTATACTTGTAGTTTATCTTGTCTGCCTCACTTTTGGTTTTTCAAAAATATGTAATAGTCTATACTTATTAGTAATAATGAATTAGTAAATCACAGAACGAAAAATATTACAAAAATAACAAAAAAAAATTACCTTTTACTGTAATTTTTAGTTCTATATAGGACAACTAAATATTTTAAAAAGGAGTGCAAAAAATATAGCAAATTTAAGTCTAAATGCGTCGTTTAAAAACAAAAAACACATTATTAAATATGAAATACATTTTATTATTTTTCCTAAATAATATTGTGCTTGTTATACTGTTTTGTAATTGTTTACTAATAAATTATTATTGGTTAAAACCATTTTTAAAAACCTTTACTAATTTCGATTCGCCTCAAAAATTAAATGTAGATACTCCTACTATCCTACATTTTAAAACTTATAATACAATATACAATTAGAAATATATGTTGTGCCGTTAAAAATACAGTTTTTGTATGTCTAATATATTTCTTTGCTTATTTTATCACTAGGTAAATAATTATATTTTTTTGTAGACTTTACTAAACTAAATGTTACATTTTAGAAATATAACGCTGTAATACAAACTATTATGATTATAAACCGTAATAATAATTATTAAAAAATATAGGGAAGAGATGGGAGTCAAATAGATGCTGTTAGAGAGTGAGTTATTAAGACAATTTTTATAATACCTCTCTCTGAGCGTTCTAAAGGCATCTAAATAATAATTTTCTGTTTAATATTCCAAATTACAATTATATCTTTTTTTCTCTTTTAGACGTTTTTGAAGGCAACGGGGCGACCACTCAGAAGCCACCATCATTCTCCCCGCACAGCAAATCGGGGCGGCCGTGGCGCCATGGCCTTCAGCGATCACCTCCGTCGACGATATGGCACACAAAGGTAAAGGTAAAGGTAAAATTTTAGCGATAAGATTGGGCATTTCTTGTATAGATCTGCTTACATTCTCCAACTACCAGACATAAAGACGTGTTATGCTGATTATAGAATTATATTTTTTCTGATTTTGGATCGAAATGAACATTTTCAACTGCTTATCTTAATTTTAACTTAAATAAATTTTATTGAAATTAGTTCGCTGTAATTACAATTTTCGTTTCTTGTACGCGTTGATGCTAACACAAATATTCAATAATTTGGTAGTGTTTCAACCTTTCCCGAAATTTTGTTGCAGTTAAATGTGCGTTTCGTTGCGCCTCACTGAAAATAAGCAAATTCAACTGTTGTAAATTTCGTATCCGAAATTACAATAAAATAAAAGATACACATAAAATAGTTCTTGGTCATTTTAAACAAAACCTTCATTACTAAACTCCTTCTGTCCGACTTACATTGTCACTATTATTTTAGATTCATAAAGTCTCGAATGATAACTATCTCCAATCTTTTTCACGTGTAAAATTTCATGCCAATCAAAACGACAATAAAAATATATTTATTGAGGAAATTATATTACTTTCCTAATTAAGTTTAGTTTAAGCAAAATTTTAACAATTTTTTTTTTAAATATTTATTTCTATAATTAGTGTAGGAAAACGATAACACTAAAATTAAACCAAAGAAATAAAAAAAACTTATTAAAAAAATTATAATATTTTGAAATAAAATAAATATTATTTTATTAAAAATAATATTCTTTTAATAAAAAAGATTATTTTTATTAAAATAAAATATCAACTATATTTTTTTGTTTGAAAATAGATTTTTAAAATTACTTGTTTTTCCTTTTGAGCAGATTCATTTTTTTCTCTACGTTTAGTTATGAAAATAAATATCTTAAACAAAAAATAGTTTTGAAAAAATTGTTATTTTTTTAAACAAGGAAAATAGATAGACTTATTACTTAATAACTAATTTTTAATGCTTTTTAAGGAAATAAAAAACTTACATTAAAGAAAATAATACATTCAATTGATCAGTTTGCATAAAAACTACCGTTGATTAGCCGTTCTAATCTTAAGATACAAAGACTCAAAACTGAGTAAGCTTATTAATGACTTTTAGAAGTATCTTTTTCCAAGTGTTATTCAAAATATATTAAAAATGAAAATTATAGAGAAAATTCAAAAATTTTATCATTCAGTTTTTGTTGATTCGCCGCCTATGTTTTAGACATACACATCTGAAAATAACGCAGTTTTATCGAAAACTAAACAATTTTTTTTTCTCCAATCGGACCAATAAAGTCCCAATAGTAATATTTTTGTTTAAAAAATAACTGAGAACCGCTATTTTTCTACAAAAGTTACTAAAAATGACTTCCCGTCGTCGAAAATAACTCGATAAAAAAAGTTTTGAATTCTTAAAAGCCTTAAATTTTATAATGTCAAATAATTATTTTCAATACAAAAACCAAATGTTTTTTTTTTACAATCGCACAAATAGTTATGGAATACCTAGAAGAGGAAGTTCTAGAAAAATTGAGTTTTAATATTACTCTTTTTAAGAGATATGTGGATGATTGTTTAGCATCAGTTCCCAATAGTTATATTTTTGTTTAAAAAATAACTGAGAACCGTTACAAAAGAAACTTGGTCTGGGCGATATGTTAATTTCAATTCCCACCATCCATACAAACAAAAAAGAAGTGTTGTGATTGGTCTAGTTGACCGTTCCATATCTTTAAAGTCGCCAGAATACCGCCCTGAAGCCCTTAATAAAGTTAAAGAGACCTTGAATGCAAATCATTTCCCGGAAAAACTGATAAAAAAATTATTAACCAAAGGACTTATATTTATTATAACAATCACAACGAAAACGTAAGATAAGATAATACGCAAAAAAATACATTGCAGTGCCATACACATCTCAACATCTCAATTATCTGAAAAATTAAAACATATCTTAGGAAAATATCATAAAATTGTGTGTCATAAAGTCCAGAACCTGATAGGCTCCCTATTTACAAAATTAAAAACTAAAAAGAGCAGTTTTTGAGAAATCCTACTATGATAGGCGAAACGTCAAGTTAATGCCATTGTTTGATTTTGCAAATAAACCTATACCCAAGAAAGAAGTCATATATATATATATATATACTATATATACATACACCTTTATAGATTCTAATACATGATCATCTTATCTCTCCGTCTTGTAATAGTTCCTCCCAAGGTACTAATAAAACTGTGTTAATTTGGTAGCCAATTCTTTTGTGACTGTATCCTTTTTCGGCTTGAAATCGTGTATTACGGAGGATAAAGACACCCGACTAACCAAACAATATCCTAACTGAGCTTACAACTGGCTAACAAAAGTAAAACTTTCTCTAATCACAATTCGTTACGCTTTTCAAGGAGAGCCGCCGACAATAGACGAGGGTTATATTTGACGTCTCTATTTGTGCTCCTGTTTATTTGTGCTGCGGTTTTGAAATATTCCGATGTTGACAGATGTGATCTACTTCAATTTCTTGTTTAGATTCTCACTTAAAGGTGGTAAATAGTCTTGTGTTATCTGGGTAATAAATATGTTTACCTGATGGCAAGTAGCTGGATACGGAGCTGTCAGGTAACAATTGTTGACCCCACTTTTACTGCCTATAAGATATATTATATGATATATATATATATATATATTATATGATGTCTATATATATATATATTATATGATATATATATATATATATATATATATATATAGTAAAAAACTAATATGTTTATTAGAAATGATTAATACAATTGTGATTACGTATATTCCAACATTTTTTACATACATATATGCATACGATAAAAATGTAATACCTAACATAAAATATTATACTACCTACATATACAGTTTGATAAAGTTCTACTTTATAAAAAGTTTCTATATAAAAAAATTATCAAGTGTTGTTTGTCTTAAACTAGATAATTTATTTTTCAATAATTTGAGTTTCCATTTCAGACGCAATTTTTGAGATTTTTTCCCCTAAAACACAATCTCTAGATAACATACAAAAGTTTTCAATATCCCTTAACATTTTATATGCTTCCTTAATGTTCCTAATATTGGAAGAAATAATTTCTCATCGTCACTGTCAAATGAAATCTGGCTGTTCTCACTATTTTGAAATTCACTGATGCACTCACGTACACTTATGTTAGGATTTTCCGTGAATAAACTTTTATCAATTTCTGAATATGAAGTTAAGTCGGAAGAGAGTACATTGATGTTTCTCCATAATTCCGATAATGGCACATCTTCTTCACTATCGTAGTTTTCTTCGAGAATTTCGTCGAATCCAGCTTTGAAGAAGCAGTTATTGATAGTCTTTATTCGACTTTGTACCATGCAGTAACAATTCAAATCAAGGCACTTACAACATTTATGGATTTCTCCAATTGTTCGGTAGATTCAGAATACTCGATGGATGACAAAAGTCGCTTGATAAAAACTTTCTGTAGGGGTTTTGAAAATTTTGAATCACGCCCTGGTCCAATGGCTAGCAATATAATGTCGTATTTGGCGGTAAAATATATTTTAACATTTTTTAACTTCAGTTTTGGATGAGATTCAGCATTATCCAAAAATAAAAGTACATTTCGGTTTTGCCTTTGCATTTTTCGGTCAAATTTCATCAACCAATCCGACATTATATCCCTTGTCATCCATGCTTTCTTGTTATAGTACCATTCAAGTGGCAATTTTTCCACGCTTGATCCTTTAAAACAACGGTTTTTTTACTTTTTCCAATCACCAGTACATTTTCTTTTTCTCCATTCATAGCGGAGCGCCTTGGACGCTTTCCCGCCCGCACATTTTAAAGAAAACGTTTTATTTGGCAAGGCGCGGAAAAAGAGTCCCCTTTCATCAGCGTTATAAATATCTCTCGGTGCGTAGTTTTTAATAACAGCACATAATTTCGTCTGCCAATCAGTTACCCGAATCAAGTCTACCGCCGCAGCTTCGCCACAGATGGATTTGAAAGAGATATTATGACGTTGACAGAACTTTTCCAACCATCCATTTGATCCTTTAAAACCATCAACTTCTAGATTTCTTGTGCTTTTTCCTTTATTATTGTATCGGATATTGGAATGTTTTTGGAGTGTACTTTACAAAACCAGTCGTATAGACAATTTGGTCTATGGCAGCACCCTCAGTTTTCGCAAATATCTTTTTCTCTTTCATGTTGCCGGTCTCGGCGAATCGCTTGTTAAGATCCTTCTTGTTTCTCAACAATCAATCAATCAATCTGAACATCTGTCCGTTCTGAGGAGGTAAATTTTACTGTTTTTAATAAAAATGTTCCAACTTTTACTGTCTATGTCCGTTGTTGAGAGTGTTCGTTGTCAAGAGGGTTTAATACAAAGGAATACATATAATGACTGTCGGTGACTTCAAAATTGTCCGTTCAGCAGAGGTGTCCATTGTTCGGAGGTGTCCGTTAAGGGAGGTTTCACCATATATATATATATATATATATATATATATATATATATATATATATATATATATATATATATATATATATATATATATATATATATATATATATATATATATATATATATATATATATATATATATATATATATATATATATATATATAGAGAGAGAGAGAGAAATTATAAAGAATCTATATATATATATATATATATATATATATATATATATATATATATATATAGCGAGAGAGAGATAGGCCAGTCGTAGATAAAGCACATTCAGGTGTTTCCAAATCTCTTGATAAAACTACTTGTAATGTTACATCCCAGCTAACGTGTCTAGTATTAATCATCCACATTTTTATCTCTGTGTTGTCACAAGTATACGGGAAATTTGTTTTTTCATTTTATACTTGTAGTCTGGTGTTTATATTTAAAAAAATATTTTTTTAACTATAAAATACCAAATAAAATTGCGTAATAAAATTTTGTACTGGGGAATACGCATTAGGGTCCCTAGATATTTTTTTCCCATTTGTGTCGGTCTTCTTTCTATCTCCCTCTTCATCTGTCTGTTCGTGGCCTAGCTAAAAAAATTACATACCCGGTTAGCACAGACAATTAAAGGTTTTATGGGGATGGCGACCTAATTAAATGTTCAAAAAATCGGTGTAAAAAATTACTTGAGACATAAGAATGAAGTAGAACATTATTTTACAATCCAAACTGGCGAATCAAAATGACGGCAAAATGTGTTAAAAATCAATTTGAAAAAACTTATTGATTTGGTTTCAATTTTTGCGTAAAAATTACATGTGAATTGTGAATTATTCTGACGGAAACGTCTTCTAGGCAATCTGTTCCAGCAAACGAAAACAATAATCTCTAGGCATAAAAAATGTTAGTAATAACAACAGGAGGTTACCGCAGGTGAGAGAAGTTTTGGAGATTTATTAGAAAACGCCACTGTTCCAGATTTAACGGCTCTTAGCTATGAGGATGATCCATATTACCGAGAAGCTTCTATTTTTTAACAATACTGCAATTTTTACCGCAAGATATGTAGTTTGAGAGATGTGATCGACTGAATGGACACCACGATAACCTGATTTGCCTCCTTTGAACTTTTTTCTTTGGAACCATTTAAAAGCAAAAAACGTAATGTTTGATCTCATGCAAGTGTCAGAAAATTACGTTAGTTTCTGAGACTTATGAGAGTCTTTGTATTATTGTATAAAATTTGGTTATGAATACTTCGAGCATTTATCCAAAATAAAGTATCGGGTAAATATTTTTGTAATTTTTGCTGTCGAACCCTAAGTTCTAAAAAGTTATTCATATTCATTTAAAAAGTGTCGTTAAAAAGATAATTTAAGGCCCTTCAAAACGAAAAACCGAACGATTCTCCCTACAGAATATGTTTATGAAGGACTGCTAAACGAGAAAAAATGTCTTATTTGTAAAATTGTGAGAAAACAATTTCTTATGAAAAATATTTGTCACTATTGTAAATTACCTTATTATTTTTGTTTTGGTAAGCAATTAATGCAATTTTTATTTCCATTTATGCTTGATGTGATGTTTTCTTTGCTCACACTTCTACAATATTAAAGGGCTGGTCTACTTTTAAAAAAGCATATACGACTGGTGGTAAATTATTGAAATTTGCCCATTGGTATGACTAAATGGAGCGATTTTACTCAAAATTCTGTCTCCTGCAAGTCAAAAAAATCGGTAAATTTCCTTTAACCGGAACTTCCCTTTGAATATTTTCTTTTTATTAGGAATATTGAATGGAGACCCAATTTAGTTTATTCCATAGTCATTTAGTAACACGTGTATACTCTTTTTTCAAACATTTTTATTGGGCGCCGTTATGTTCCATCATATTAGATTCCTATCAATATTTTATTAGTTTCTATCTATGCCACATTGGATTTTTGGGCATAATTTAAAATAAATTTAATAAGCAGTTTTTTCAGGCTGATTTTTAAATATTTTATTAGGGCGCCGTTTTGTATTGCTATCTTCATTTTGTGTAAAATTTGAGGTAGACTGGATAATTCGTTTTTTAAGTAATAATTTTTTAACGTTTCATTAGGCCGCCATCTTGTTCCGGCATATTGGATTTTTACCAAAATATTACCAGGTGATGCACATATGACTCTTAATTTTTGACAAAAATTTGGAGCCAATCTGGTAAGAGTTTTTAAGCTATGCCGTGAAGTGACAGACAGACAGCCAAACCGACACACGGACCGGCAAAATTGATAAAACATATTTCTTTTCTAAGGACGCTAAAACTAGTACTACAGTTTTACTAGTTCATTTCTATACTACAATTCAAAAATTTGAAATCAGTCCATTAAGTAGTTTTTTTCAGGCTGAATTTTTAAGTATTTTATAAACCAGCCATTTTGTTCTGCCATCTTGGATTCGTACCAAAATTTTGCCAGTTGAGTCCTACACAACACTTAATTTTTGTAAAAAAATTGAGATAAATGGGGTAGTCGTTTTTCAGTAATAATTTTTTTAACATTTCACTAAGCCGCCATTTTGTATTGCTAAATTGGATTTTTACTAAAATGTCACCAGGTCATCCCCATAACAGTCTTAATGTTTTACCAAAATTTGAGGTCAATCGGGTAAGTCGTTTTTTAGCTATGACGCGAACAGGCAGATCGACAGACAGACAGGACAACGGAATTGAGAAAACATGTCTTTCTGCATCTAGTGACCCTGAAACGTAAAGATGTGAAAAAAATCTCGGAGGGTGATTTTTTTTATGATTACAATACTTTCCTTTTATGAGGGAAGTAGAAATGGCACAAAAATTTGATATTTGAAGAATACACATGGAAAAAAGATAGGGATAATAAAAAAAGGTCGTTTTTGCAAAATATATTATTAATAGTTGGAATAATTAATAATTTGCCTTTATAGCTTAAAATTATATGATTTCATGATAATAGTACAAAATAAAATTGACGACTGATTAAGATACAGGGTGAAGTCAAGGCAATCAATGATTAAGATACAGGGTGAAGTCAAGGCATCACTTCAAAGAAGTGCATTTTTGAAACACCCTGTAGCATGAAGTGCCTGCAATTTTTAAACTGTATATTTTGATTTTTGGATGATCAAGGTATCTTTCTTTTTTAAGAAAATACAGCAATATTAGTATGGTGATGTTTTACCCGTACTTCTCTTACCCACCCATAAAAATGTGAATATTGAAAATTCCATTCGAAATAGGGTTACTGACTTTTTTTTCAAAATGGTGAAAACATCATTTAGCACAAATGATTGTTTATATGGAAGGAAGTTATTGATGTTGAAGTTAAGTTAGAAAAACATCTCTTTTATAAATTTTACAAATTTATTCTTGGTAGGTAGTAATAAAGAACATTTATAAATGCATTCAACAAAACCAAAAAAATGGGATCAACTTAATGGAAAAAAGAAAAATATAAAAAACTACTATTCTATGTGAAGACCGTTGTTTTCTATCACTGCTTGAATACGTCTAGTCCTAGTCCTTATGCAATTATCAATAGCGTCTTGTGGTAGCTGATCCCATTAAACAGGTATAATGTTTCGTTAATGTAAAGTGTTCTGTGGGTGATGGTGTGAACCAATGGCTCTTTTCAGAAAATCCCAGACATTTTCTATAGCATTAAGGTCTGGTGATCTTGCTGGCAATCTTAAGTGATTAATCCGGTTCTCCTGGATATGATCAAGTACAATCCTAACTCTATGCGGGCGAGTGTTGTCATCCAGAAATATAAAATTAGGTTCAAAATTGTACCTGTGTTCTTCAACGATATCATTTATAATGTCTCACCATTTATGGTACCATCGTACAAGTACAATTTAGTATGACCACCGTAAAAAATCCCAGCCCAAACTATCATTATCGCTCCACCTCCGAAAGGATGCACCTCTTGTACTAGACCAGGTCGAACGCGTCCTCCAGTGTCTCTCCAACTCCTCAATCGCCTTGTATCACTATGCAAGCACCCTCTGGTTTCATCCGTGAACATGACATTGTTCAATGGAATGAAGAATGCTTCTTTCGAACCGATTGTTTCTCGACAACAGGCTAAGCGATTCCGACTGTGTTCCATAGAAGAAGGACAGGGCGCCAAGGTCTTCTTGCCCTTAAATTGACCGCATGTAAGCGGTTTATGACATGAACTCTTTTTTTAAATCACGGGTTATTCCCGAAGCTGGTCTAGTCATATTTCTTCGTGCTGTTAAAGTAAGGAAACGGTCCTGCATTCTGGTGGTAGATCGCTGTCTTCCAGGGTGAGGTCTTTCTGACACAGAACCTGTTTTTTTAAATCCTTTAATTAATCTACTGATCACAGTTTGTGAAACATGAACTGCATTTGCAACATCTGCTCGACTCATGCCAGCTTGTAGCATACCAATGGCTCTATTAGCGTTGTCTATCGGTAACTGCCTTTGTACCATTTCGCACAATATAAAAACACTTCTCTCATTATTAATACAAATGACATTTGTGATGACATTTCAAGCCGGGATACTTCAAATTTCAAAGCATTCTACATGTCCCGTTTTTATGGGCATAATAAAAATACGGCTAAAACATCGCCATACTAATATTGCTGTATTTTCTCTAAAAACAGAGATACTTTGATCATCCAAAAAACAAAATGTTTTTAAAAAATCAGGCTTCAAAGTTATCGATATATAGTTCAAAATTGCAGGCAGTTTATGCTAGAGGGTGTTCACTAAAAACGTATGCTTTGACTTCACCCTGTATTTTATTCAATAGTCAATTTTATTTTGTACTATTATCATGAAATCATTTTTGAAATAATACAAATTTAGGCTATAAAGACAAATTTTTAATTATTCCAACTATAAATAATATATTTTGCTTGCAAAAACGACCTTTTTATCTTTATCCCTAACGTTTTTGCCATGTTGTTTTCATTGTTCGAAACTACGAACCTCGAATTAACTAAAATACCTAAAAATTAATTTTTGCCTATGAAAATCTAAATTGGGCCGCTTTGTATATTATTTTACGAATTACCATCTCAATATGAACAGACGTCGTTAAAGGCAAAGAACGAAACGAAAAACAAAAACGCTTTTTCAGGTGTCATCTAACCGCAAACAAATCGTTTATCACCTAACATCTGTTACGAAAGCCGTGCTCTAAAAAACTTTTCATCAATAAATATCAAGACGCATACAAAACATAAGAGGGATTTGGCGAATATCCCATAAATCAGTAAAAAGCAGCCTTTAGAAGTTACCCGAACAAAAGTCCATATCCTTCATCGGTGTGTCTGTATATATATCTCTTCGAGGTGACAAATGGAATCTGGTTGTGAAAGGTGAATACTTCTCGATTTTTATATATCGGGTGCACGCATGAGGGAGTATCGCAGAAATCCGGGGGTGGAGAAAACGTCTTGAGCCCTATTCATCCGCACAGAAGTCGATTCTAAACCAACAATGCGCACCCCTTGGCGTTTTAATGCCGCGTCTTAGACGCCGTCAGATTCAGGGATTTTATGGGTATCATTCACTGAGAGTGCATTATGTTATGATATGCCTTTATACGAATGAAGAATGCATTTTTATCGATATTGAAGTTAATATTTTGCGGCTTTTTCCCATATTTCCTAATGTCAATAGAGCTTTTTGTACCTTACAAATTACTAAATGTGACTTTTATTCAGTTTTCTCTCTCACTAATATAAATCACTCAACAAATGAAATAAGGAATTCTGTTTTTTAATGGAGGTTTGAAAGTTCAATTATCGAAATCTTTTTTGATAATACACTTAATTTTTAATTTTCTCAAAAACTAAAACTATTATTAAAAAACTTTTTAAAGCTTTTTGGCTTCTATATGAAGGCTCTTTAATTTAATTGTCTTAGAAGTTGGAATTTGTTTGTTCTTAACATAGATTGGAAGCTTTCACGACGTTGGTTATTTAAAAATCATGGTTCTTGGGATTAGACCATGTCAAATTGGAATAACTATCCGACGTTTCACCTCCGATTGTACGAGATATTATCAGGTATCCCGACTTATGGTCTCCGAACCGTGACCATATGTTAAGTTCGGTTTTCACGTGTGATGTAGATCGTAACTCGTATTTCAATTGAAATTTTTTGTATGTTTAACAATTTCGATAACTAATGTTTCGTTTATAAAATCGTGGAACCGATGCCAAAACCTTGGTTTCCTTTACATTTATAATATGGCCAGTCTTATGCTGGTATTCAGCTACAATAGATTGAACAGTTTGTTTTCTTTTAACGTATCGTTCATGTTCCTTAAGTCTAATTGATAATAACCGTCCTGTTTCTCCCACATACACTTTTCTACAACAGCAAGGAATTTCCTTCATTTTGAAAAGGTATAATATCTTTCGGGGATCGCAAGCAATGTCCAATCTTCTTATGTCTATTGAAGATTGTACGTATGTTGGATCGCCGAAGTTGAACAAATGAACGCAATTTCCATTGTGAACTTGATATTATGATGTTGATTAAGGTAGTACAGAAATATGAGAAGATTATCCTGTCCATGAGGCCAAAAGTATGTAGATATCTGAGCCAGTGTTTTGGTTTTAGTCGGGCGGATGTTAAAGCAATATCCTTAAAGGATTCCATAAAAATATTCGCTACCACATGTGATAGAGAAGATCCTATAGCTGTCCCTGAAGTTTTTTCATAAAAAGTTTCTTGAAACATGATATAAGTGGGTGCAAGCCAAGCTCTTACTAGATCTATTAAGTTCTTATCAAGATTAGTATGATCCAATTTGTCTGATATAATGGAAACTTAGTCGTTTTTCATAATGGATAATGGACCTTATGCTTGTGTCAAAAATTAACGACATATGGTATCATTCACCGAGAGTGCATTATGTTATGATTTGCCTTTATACGAATGATGAATGTATTTTTATCGATATCTTGCTGTTTGTTTCCATTTTTTTGTATGTTACAAATTACTAAAGGTGTTTTAAGGAAGATAAGAGACTAATTCCTTGGGGCGCCAATCCGTGAAATTCTTGTATACCATTTAATTTTTTTCTGAAGTCAGAAGTTTGATCTCGTCAGTTTTCCTAGCTTCTATAATATTTAGTGGCAGGCCAGTTAACTCTTGAGCATCGCTTAAATTATTACAAAAAGAGTAAAAAGAGAATTTGATCAATGAGCTGCTGACACCACTCTGTCGGCCAGCCTCAACCGATGTCTTTAAGTGATGAAATATTGCAAGATTTGCAATCATTGAGACGACGATTGCTTAGTAGTAACGTAGTTCTTGAATGACTCAAAAATATAATCGCTGATAATTGCCTCAAACGACTTTGGTATATGAGAAAGCAAAGAAATATCTCTATAGTTTTTTACATGGCATTTATCACCAGATTTAAAGATCGGCATGATGCTAATGCTTTTCATGGTGCGTCTATTCATGGAATTCTTGTATACAATTTCATTTTTTTTCTGGATTTTAAGGTAAAAGTAGGTTTTTGCTGCTTCTGAAATATCTATTTCAGTAACAGTTAACTCTTCATCATCATTTAAATTATTGCGTAAACTCATGTTTGCACAAAAAATTATTTTTAAGAGGAAATTGATAACAATACCAATATTGAATTTTAAAATTTGACAGATATAACAAGAATAATGATGACGTCGCTTTCAAATGATGGTCATGGAACACTAAATATTTTTGATGAAGTCAATGAAGTCCTATTCTCGAAATACGGGAAAGAGTTCATATGAGAAAAAGTAAAGAAAGTACGACTCTAAAAACTACCTTGAACTATAATATTTATTTATTATTGTTGAAATTCTTCATATTCTGATCGATATAAATCAGCTGTCTTAAATAAAACCAGATAGTCTCCGTTATGTCTCGTCCTATTGCGTTCAAAAATAAGCGGCCATACTTTGTATTACTCGAAAATTCCGTTGTCAGTCTAAGGAAACTGAAAAAGAAAAACAATACTTATTGGTAAGAGTAATATGCACTTCTACTTGTGAAACATCGTATTGATAATGTAGTCGTAGAAAAAAAATATTTCTTAAATAAACTGCTGGCCACTTGAAACAGTTCACCTGCATTTTTTGGTAAAATTTAAGTTTGAATATTTTTAAAACGAGATGAGATACTGAGGTGCGGTTTTCAGCTGTATCTTGCAAATTCTATTACATATAACCGATGTTAAGCGTAAAACTTACCTAAGCTAAATAGGTATTTATACAGGGTGTTAAACAAGATTCTACAAATTTTGAAATTGTAAAAAACAATTTCAAACCTTTTTTATAACTATATGATAAGCTGTAACTTTCTATTAGCCATTTGATGTAAAATTTTCTTTCTAATGTGCACGGTCTGCACTATTCAGGAAATATATAGGGTGTGAAAAAAATGTGGCAAGGTTAGTTATGAACCTAGCAATTCTAAAGATCATGTACGTATATTTCAACAACCTGTAGCATACAAAATAATTTAAGTTTGAAAGTTTTTACTTAAGTTTTAAGGAGTACCGAGTATTTTCTCCAAACGGTTTTTTAATTTTCTCTCTAACTTTATTATTTAAAAAAATACAGGTCTTGATTTTACAGGCAAAGTTACCTTCATCAGGTAACACAAGGGATATGTAACAGGATGCCACCTTTCTGGTATTAAAAATATCAAAAAAATTAAACTTAAGTCGTTTCTATAACTAGAGAAGAGGTAAGTTTTCAATAAGAAAGTAATTAAACATTCCTTCCGGTTTTACCGGAAGTGACCCCTACTTTTTTAATTTAAATAGAACCCCTGCACATTTTTATTAATTATCGTATTCAGCTTAAAATTAGCTTATCAACGATATATCACAAGGTAAGTTTTGTTTTCAAAATGGCGGCTGGATAGTCTTTGTTTGAAAATGCAACTTTGACGTTTCATGATAAAAATGCAGTCCCTATTTACGGAATACTTCATTTAAACAGTATAAAATAAGCTTACTTTTTAATCTTTTAGACACTTCAACTTAAACATCGTTTTGGGAAATATTTTTCAATTTTTTTCACTTTTTGTTTTAATTACCGAATGAGCAATTTAGTCCGATATTTTTTATTGACACCTTGTATAATTTTTCACATTCATTTTCTTCGCAAAAAACTTTTTTAAAATGTTATGCATGGTAACCTGAATTATCAAAATAGCAAAAACGAATATATATACAAGCTGTCAAAGAATCAGTTTGTGGCTGTCCAGTCGCCATTTTGAAAACAAAACTTAACTTGTGATATATCGTTAAAAATCTGATTTTAAGCGGAACACGATAGTCCGTTAAATATACAGGGTCCTATTTAAAATAAAAAAGTAGGGGTTACTTCCGGTTAAAGCAAAAGTAGCTAAATTTTTTATAGAAGATTTTTCTTTTATGAAGCTATAAAGACATTTCAAATTTCAAGTTGATATTTTTTAAACTAAAAATGTGGCATCCTGTTACATGTCTCATGTGTTACTTCTGATGTCGATAAATGTGGCTGTAAAATCAACACCTGTATTTGTTAAAATCATAAAGTTAGAGAGAAAATTAAAAAACCGTTTGGAGAAAATATTCACTAAGTTCCTTTGTATGCTAGAGGGTGTTGAAATATACGTACAGGGTGTCCGGATTTGGTTGCAAAAGCAGGGTATCTCGCTTATTTCTAAAGAGAGAACCTTGCGGTTTTCACGAACCTGAGCAAATTTTTTGTGAAACTCATGAAGCCGTAAACAAAATTTTCATAGCCTTCTTCGTTTATGAGATACAGGGCGAAATAGAAAATTTTGCATTTTGGGACCCCCCTCGTATCTCGGTTATCCTTTAACTTAACGCAAAGCGAAAAATTGCTGCTTATGCAGTTTTTTACGCTGGATCCAGGGGCGTATTTTTCATTTGAGTTGTTATCTTTTAGATATGACCCAAAGTTGTGTTTTTTTAGAAGACACCCTGTATATTTGTCCATAAATTGATTTGTCCTTTTAAAAGCTTCTCAAAAATATATAATAGTTTGGGTCTATTTTAATAAACAACAACAAAAATCCAAATTTTTATAATTATCATCCCAAATATTGCAGTAGGCCATGCAAAACGATGCCGTTTTCTTTTGTTTTCTTGGAAGCAAATGACATTTCCCAATTTTGTAGTATATAAAATATAGCGCTAGTTTTTTGTATTTATTTATTCTGCAAAAATATGTTTGTATTATTATGGAAGAAAACCAAACTTTCGAACATTATGAAAAGTACGATATGTTAGCTTGTTTTATATTAAGTAATGAAAATGTTGAAGCGGCTTCTGAGATGTATTTTAACAGGTAAATAGTTAATTTTTAGGTATGTTGAAATACTATTGCTTAATTTTTATTTAGATATCCAGAAAGGAGGCAACCTAATATATCCACTTTTTATCGGATAAAAAAGAATTTACTTAATCACGGATCATTTATCAAACCTCGTACGAAAACATATAATAAAGAAATCGGGAGGCTGAGGAAATTACGGTTTTGGCTAATGTAGAAGCTTACCCTACAAACTCTTGTAGGGCTATTGAAAAGAGGATAGGGATTCCAAAAACTAGAGTTCAAGAAATTCTAAAAAAGCACAAATACCACCCATACAAATTTAGGCTCGTGCAGCACTTACAGCCAGGGGATGCAGAGCGTCGGGTAGTCTTCTACAATTGGTTTCGAGAAAGATGCGATATGGTTAGAGATTTTGAAAGGAAGGTTATATGGGCAGACGAAGCACATTTCAGTAATTCTGGTATACTCAATAGGCACAATAGTAGATTCTGGTCCCAGGAAAATCAACAACAAATATTTCGCAGAAGACAGCAGGGCAGGTTTGGTCTAAATGTGTCCTGCTTCATATTAGGAACACATAAAATTTTATATATTTGAGGGAAATCTAACAGCCAATCGCTATATAGAAATTTTAGAGGCAGCTATACCTGAATTGCTTGACGATGTTCCTCTAGCGCAAATGAACGAAATTTATTTTCAACAGGACGGTGCTCCTGCACACAATTCTGGAATGACGAAATTATTTCTGGACAATAATTTTACCAATCAATGGATCGGAACAATGGACCCCTAGGTCCCCAGATTTGTCGATTTTAGATTTCTTTCTATGGGGATATCTGGAAAATAGAATTTATAAAGACCACTATGATAATGTCCAAGATTTAGGAAATGCAATAAGAGAAAATTTTCGCTATTTACAAAATCATCCCGTTATTTTGCTTAATTCTCTAAAACGAATACGAAAATTGCATGCATGCATAGAACAAAATGGAAATCAGTTTGAACAGTTCTTTTGATTTCCTTGGTCACTGTAGTTCTTATACGTCAGTTGGTTTTTACTGAAAGGCTTGTTACATAATAATTTATTACTGTTTTGTTCTTGTGTTACATAAATCTAGGTAGGTGGTACTTTTTTGGTGCGAAATTATCAATACATATTTTGATAAATAGATTTAATTACATATTTATTTTGATTTATTGTTAGGATGAAGATATTGTTAACGACTTTAAATAAAAGGCAGCATTGTTTTGCATGGCCTACTGCAAAATTTGGGATGATAATTATAAAAATTAGGATTTTTGTTGTTGTTTATTAAAATAGACCCATACTATTATATATTTTTGAAAAGCTTTTAAAAGGACAAATCAATTTCTGGACAAATATATAGGGTGTCCCATTTAAAAAAACACAACTTTGGGTCATATCTAAAAAATAACAACTCAAATGAAAAATATGACTACGCCACTGGATCCAGCGTAAAAAACTGCATAAGCAGCAATTTTTCCCTTTGCGTTAAGTTAACGGATAACCGAGATATGAGGGGGGTCCCAAAATACAAAATTTTCTATTTCTCTCTGTATCTCATAAACGAAGAAGGCTATGAAAATTTTGTTTACGGCTTCATGAGTTTCACAAAAAATTAGCACAGGTTCGTGGAAACCGCAAGGTTCTATCTTTAAAAATAAGCGAGATACCCTGCTTTTGCAACCAAATACGGACACCCTGTACTTAAATATTTTTCTTTAAAATTTTAATTTTTTGTATTGAAGTATTATTTACTAGTAAAAATTTAATATATATATATATATATATATATATATATATATATATATATATATATATATATATAGCTTATTATGTAAAAAAATTAAATTTTTTGAGAAAAAAAATCATATCTCAAAAAATATTAAAATTTTTAAAAAAGTTTGAAATTGTTCTTTACAATTTCACCAAGGATTACGCTAATTTAACAATTAGAACTAAGAAATTGTTTTTGTAGATTTTCGGAGCAAATAAAAAATTGAAAAATTTGCAGAGTCTTGTTCAACTTCCTGTATAAATAAGATACAATAATAGATTGGAAGATACAACTTAATACTGTACCTCAGTTTCTCGTCTCGTTTTAAAAATATTCAAACTTAAATTTTACCAGAAAATGCAGGTGATCTGCTTCAAGTGGCCAGCAGTTTAGATTATCTCTCGTCCTCTGACTTTTTACATGAGTCTTACATGAGTTTCTACTATTTTTTTGTTACATCTAACCTAAATATAGGATGGTTGCCCTTTAAAAAACATGGTGTAAAGTCTCGTGCAACAAACTGCAACTTCATCGAACAATAACAATGCCATTTCGATAAGTTAAAAAATCCGAAGAATTTCCACGCCTATTGTGGACGCAAAAGGGACAAGCAATCATAGTTCTTGGTTCGGCATTTTTATGAAGTCCATCACGGCCCTTTCAGGCTCTTTGTGACAGGGCGATTGTCTCCGGAACCGGCCCTTCTCGCCCTAAATCGTCCCTAGTGTCGCGTCCGGTACTTAAGAATATTTACGGTATGAAAAAAGACTCTCGTCGGCGGCAACTTTATATCGATTCTCCCTTTTCCGTCCCATCCAATTTGTAGATTTTACTGCTGCCGCCGTAGTCGTTTTTATTCGTCGCTAAAGTTTTTGTTTTCATTGTGGGTTGTTATTAAATTTTCCGGGGAAAATGCAATTTTCGTCTTAAGATATTTTAGAAGTTTTGGCGTTTTATGAGAACTCCTTTTCGGATAAATCAAACGTCTTTTCGAAATAGCAAACTGAGTTTTAAACGAATTTGAAATTGCTTTATCTGCCTCGATTTGATATATATGTTCACTAAAGTTTGTTTTAGAGTAGTACCTAGGGATTTTTAAATTATGTATTTTAACCTCGGTTCTTTTATTAATCATAGTTATAGAAAATAGGGTTATCTCTTATGCTATATAGAGAGTGTTAAAGGTGTGTCTACCAGGGGCGTGCGGTGAAAGTTTAAGAAAGGGAAGCAATTTTTAGAATCTTACCTATTTGTAATCTAATTCGATTCTTCGATCATTTTCTGCAAATTCGTCAATAACGTCATGATAAAAACGTCGATTCTCCGACATATTTTGGAGAAGTTGATTTGGACAATAGCGATGTATGCGAAAGTCTTTCCTCCCCTCGAAAAATTGCGTTCTACTGATGAACTTGTGGCATGTATTGTCAATACTAATTCACACAATTTCGACACTTCGGTGTAGGCATCTTCCAGCTCCTTGTCTTTTAAACATTGCACTAGTTCCTTAGCGTTATTTTTTGCGCTAATGTCATCAGTTTCGTAAATCACTTTTAGTTAGATCGCAGTAACACTCGGTCGAAGAACTGGCCATAATGAAGAAGAAGAGATTTAAACGCATCTTCTGGAAAAGTTTTTCCTTTAAATGCATCAAAATTGCAGAGCTCCAGGAATATAAAATCATTTAAACCGTTAAATCTATAGTTTATTTGTTGCTGAATTTGATCGATTATTTCATAAAAGAGGCGTCTGTATGATGTTTGAACATCTCCGACTTTGTCTGTTCGAAGACGCTTGGCTTGTGGCTCTACATTTAACGTAATCGTTTTCTCCCAAAATAGATTAAAGTCATCTCTTTTTTGGCTTAACGTGGACTTAAAATCATCCACTTTTTTTAGGCAAAAAGCAATATCATTTCTTTTAGTTTGTAATATATTAAAAACATTGTCCGAGAATGGAAATATTTCTGAAAATATGTTTAACAAATAATTAAAATTAAAATCTCTTTTCAAACAGTCCAAAAACCCCTAGAACTATTTATTGCTTCGGAGTCCCACGTTTCATTACTTTCTATTATATTCTCAAATAGTTCAATCAGTGATTCACGATTTTCAGATACTGTTAACACAAGTCTTCCTTTATAGTTCCACCTAGTACGAGCTACTTTGGGCAATCGTTTGTGGACAATGGAGTCCAAAGCTTGTGTACGTTTTGTTGACTTGAAAAAAAAAAGCAGCCATGCCACTTAAAGTAACGAAAAATACTTTACACTCTTTAATGTGATTGATAGACCGGGATAAAACTAAATTTAATTTATGAGCAAAACAATGGACAAACACAGCACTTTGGAAAGTTTCTCGAACTTTAGCTTGCAGACCCCCTAATTGTCCTGCTATCACTGCAGCTCCATCATAGATTTGAGCAATAATTTTTTCTCTCCATTAATTGCTTTAGTAACGTTATAAACTACGGTATATAATGCATCTGCTGTACGATTTTCGGACACATTTTTAAAATCTAAAAATCGCTATTGAATACTTCCGTCTGTTTTAACGTAGCGTATTACTATAGATAAATGGCTAAAATTAATGATATCAGTTGTTTCGTCCAGAACAATAGCAATGAACCGCGCCTACTTCGTAGAAAAAAGTATTTTTCAAGAGGTTTAAGGAGCAAACATGAGCGTTTTTCTGGATCCCAATGACGACAGTAACTACTAGGAAGACAAATAGGACGAAACTATAATGCTACAAAAAAAAAACGGTTTTAGGGCCAAAATATTGACATTGAATGATTTCGTTCTTTATTTGTACCTTTATTTGCGTAATTTCATACAAATTATTAGTTGCCACTGGCATATAAATTCCCTTTAGAAATAATTAAATCTATTCATATTCAAATTCCTTTTCAATCGTTTTTATCTTCTTTATAACCCATTTGTGTTGTGTCAGCCAAAAACTTAATATTTGTATAAATATATTTACAGACCTCTGCCTTTTTGAAATAGACTATAGAAATGTATTTTCTATAATCTTCTACTTTACTATAATTTCCATAATCAGTGTGGGTTGTTATTAAATTTCCCGGAGAAAATGCGCTTTTCGTCTTAAGATTTTAGAAGTTTTGGGGTTTTATGAGAACTTAAATCTTATAAGAAAGATAAATCAAACGTCTTTTCGAAATAGCTGAGTTTTAAACCTATTTGAAATTACTTTATCTGTCTCGACTTGATATATATGTTCACTAAAGCATATTTTAGAATGGTAGGGAGTTTTAAATTACCTATTTCAACCCCGGTTCGCTTATTAATTATGTGCCAAGGCGTAATGAACGATCATTTATAATAATTTATCAAAAAAAAAAAAGAGAATATACTTTGATATAAAAGTGAATGTTTTACTAAAGGTCCTTCCAGTTGTTAAATTTTCATAGTTTTTCTGTAAGATAGATACAAATTCGAGTATTTAAAGGCAAGTAAGTGCTAAACTTTTATATCTCACAAAAAGTGATTTGCATTGGCCTCGGGCCTCAGCTTTGCACATGTAACGGATAGCCCGATTTTGCAAAAAAAAAATAAAAAGTTGTTGGCTGCAGTTACCTGAAACGACTATACCAAAAGTTGGGTATGAATTTACAAATACAAAGTAAGCTATTCTTGCTGCAGTAATGCTGAGCTCATCTGAAACAATACGAACGGCATAACTGCCTCCTTCATCATTTAGATTATTTATGAGATTAATAAATTTCAACTTATTATCTAGATAGTATTCTCAAAAATTTCGTGTTTGATTTGTCTTCAACCGTAGTATCTGATAGGTAAAGATTATCATAGTTAAACCTATACATTAAAATGTTACATTTTAATACATTAAAACTAAGATGATTCGCATCACACCATTTCATAATTAGGATCAGATTACTTCAGATATTTTCTTTCAATAGGTCTTCATTTTTATCTCGTCAGATAATGGTAGTATCGTCCGCAAACAATGTCAAAGTTCCTTGTGGCATCCCACAAGAAATTGTATTTGATGTAGACGTCTTATAACCGTATTTAACTAACTGATTTCGATTTGTTAAATGCAACTTTAACCGGTTGTGGCAGTTAGCTTGAAATCCATAGTGCTTTAACTTTTTAAGGCAGCAACTATATCTTAATAAGTTTTTTCCTAGAAAGGAAAATATTGCATCTCCGGTACTTTTTGAATTTTGTATTATATATTATGTATCTATATAACAGCTTTATCGCTGCACCTCGGTGACAAGCACGTTCAGCAGACTGTATGGAAAATTATTGAAGATGTTAGTTGAGGATGAATAGAACTAGAAGAACAGGCGGGATTTAAAGCTAGCCGTTCATGCATTGACCCCTTATTCACTTTTACCTAACTCAACGAAAAGAAAATAGCTGGAAACAGTCAAAATCATCTAATCTTCGTAGACCTGACAAAAGCATATGACACCGTTACTCTTAATAAACTATGGCCATTACTTGAAAATTCAACAATTGACATTACATTAGTAACAGCAGTCCAACAATTTTATTATAATGTTCATTCAAAAATTAAAGCTAATAACCGATTTTCTGATAGTTTTATCGTGACTAAAGGCTTAAGAGTAGGCTGCAATTTATTCCCAAGGTTATTTAAGGTTTGTCTAAACACAGCTTTAAAGAAATGAAGAAGGTCATGGAATGGCCATTCAAGTAAATGACCATATAAGCCTACACACTTTCCATTTTGCCGATGACCATGTGGTGATTGCACAAGACTAGAAAGGCCTAGATTTTATGACAAATCGGCTAATGCGCGTATGCGAAGGGTGTGCATAGGAGGGGAAAACGGAAATCTAAATATCGATGAAGGAAAAGGAATTTTCCCATGTACGGGGTACATCTACTTAGGAACAACATGGACGAACCGAAAATGAAATCGAAACAGAATTGTAAAAGAAAAGAAAATAATAGGAACCCTAAGCTCACTACTACGGTCAAAAACAATTTCGAAACACAAAAAAGACAACTATATAACAAACGCGTGGTGCTGTATGGATCTAAAACTTTGCAGCTAAATAATAGAACATAACAAAAACTACTAGTACTGGAAATGCACTTCTTGCGGAGACCGGCGGTAATATCCAGACTAATGCATATAACAATGAAAGGGTAGGAAAAATACTGGACTAAACAACAACAGCAATAGACAAAGTGCAAGAAAATAGCTCTACTGGTACGGACACGTTGAAAGAATGAACAATAATATTTTACCCAAACAAATTATAGAATAGCAGAGAAATGAAAGAAAGAAAACAGGAAGACCAAAGACGACTTGGATTAGTGGAGTTCAGAAGGCACTGCCCGAGAGAGATTTGTCTCTAGGAACATGGATGAATAGACGCTAGTGGAAACTGGGAACCAGAACGCGCAGGACGCTATAAGCCTATATAACTATATATATATATATATATATATATATATATATATATATATATATATATATATATATATATATATATATATATATATATATATATATATATATATATATATATATATATATATATATATATATATATATATATATATATATATATATATATATATATATATAATATATATATATATATATATATATATATATATATATATATATATATATATATATATATATATATATATATATATATTATATATATATACGCGCGCGCGCGCGCGATGACGCGCGCGCGCGCGCGCGCGCGCGCGCGCGCGCGCGCGCGCGCGCATTTAAAAACGCATAGTAGGAATAAAATTAAAACAAATTTAATTTAATTTTTGTTACATTTTTATAGACGTTTCGACCATTTATGGTTGGTCTTCATCAGTATTTTTTTGTGTGTCTGTAACAATAGAAAACCGAGATAAGATATTTTTCTTAAAAGACTATTATATATTGTATGGACAAATTATTAATAATATTATTTTAACATTTTAGATGACTTACCATAAGAATCAATGGTAAGTCATCTAAAATGTTAAAATAATATTATTAATAATTTGTCCATACAATTTATAATAGTCTTTTAAGAAAAATATCTTATCTCGGTTTTCTATTGTTACAGACACACAAAAAAATACTGATGAAGACCAACCATAAATGGTCGAAACGTCTATAAAAATGTAGCAAAAATGAAATTAAATTTGTTTTAATTTTATTCGTACTATCGAACCAAAATACCCAAGAAAACAAAATTAGAATATATATGTATAAAAGGTTCAGAACTAAACAAAAAAAAATCTCTAAATATATATATATATATATATATATATATATATAATATATATATAATATATATATATATATATTTATATCAAAATATATATATATATATATATATATATATATATATATAAATATATATATATATATATATATATATATATATATATATATATATAAGCGGGCACCCGCAATTCGTTCGCGTATATGAGTATAATGAAAGGGATGTAAAGAGGTATATTATATCGCCTCATATTATATATCTCTTTATAAACCACGTTTGTTGTTTTATTTATCTGGCTGTAAAATATATACTACGCGAATTATATATATATATGCGATATATAAAGTTGACCATGGGAAGAATAATATATATAATATATACCCCCCGCATTTATAATGGTATATAACTACATCTATTATAGCATGTTAATTGTGGAGCAATAATTTTTCCAATAAATAGATTTATTTCATATATATATATGCTATTTTTTGGTGTTAATATATATATATATATCTCTATAACCAAGAAGCGGTTTTATTTTGACAACTTTCGAGTTCACTATAAACATTTAAGGTATATATATATATGGAAACTGAGTATATAAGAGTATATATATATATCGAATATATATATTCTAAAATCATATATATATATATATAATAGCTTTATACGGCAAATATATATATAATATATATATCGCAAAAATTAATCAATGATATATTTTTTCTAAAATATATATATATGAATTTATATAAAAAATCTTTAAATATATAATAAAATAAAATAAAAAGCACGTGTTATATATATGTTTTATCCGGGGAATGATTGTTTTTTAAATATAAAAATATAATATTAAATGGTTTATATATATATATATATATATATCTTATATTTTTAAAAAATTTTAAAATATATAATAAAATAAAATATAAATATATTATATATATATTATATATATCCGGTTTTTTAAATAAAATATATTATAATATTTAAGGGATGGTTTTACCCCTTTGTACACATAGTATGAATTTTTTAAAAATCCTAAAATATGTAAAAAATAAATTAAAAAACACGTGTTCAAGCGTTTTCTGAAAAACTGGCCGTTTTTTAAATAAAAAATATTGTAATATTTAAGGGATGTTTTCACGCTCTTGGAATTTGAGTTTACAAAAATCTCTTCTTGTCGAACTTCTACACCCTAAAATCAACTTGTATGCCAAAATTCAGCCTTTTTCCTCAAGCGGTTTGAGTTGGAGCGAGATGAGTGAGTCAGTCAACTAAGTCTTTTATATATTAGTATAGATATATAAGAAAACAGAAATATCAATTTCCGTGCGGTTCTTGGTTGTAAAAGGTTATATGAAAGAACCGGATGAGGGATTACTTCTTCATCAATGTGTCAAGAAACGACCAAAATATAACGCTTTGTTTATTTCGGAACCAAGGAGCCATTCTGCGACCGTGGTATCTGCACCGGCAATTCTTATTAGGCAGTTTCCTTGGGGGGGTATCATTATTAGAATCGAATCACCCAAAAACTGAAAGAAACAATGGACTTTGAAAGTCGATGCGGGATATATATATATATATATATATATATATATATATATATATAAGGAGCCAACTGAGAATTTAACGTGACTTATTGTTAATTAGCATAATAAGTAAATAAAATTCAGTTATTTTGTTCTTCCATACATTGTCGCTTTTGGCCAGATTAACGAAAAAAAAATTTTATTCCAAATTTTAGGGATATTTTTTTGTTAATTTATATAACGTTTTCATGTCGTTTTTAAAAATGTGCAATTTACCTATAGAAAAATTGTCTATATTGAGTGGCCTATACAGCAGATAGTCTCAAATAAATTCGATATGCCGCGCATTCCGGTCACATCCTTTTTTCGTGTAAAGTTTGTAAATTTTATCGCCGAACCGGATGATTGACGTTTTCGTCGGATTTTACCATTCCTTTTGATTTCTCTACGAATTTCTTACACTTGTCAGTTCCTTTATTTTCGGCGGAGCTAAATCGCTCAAAAGTCCCGGCACGTTTCCCAAACCATATACAAGATAAATTCGGGCGTTCCGATATATTGATCAAACTTATTTTTATCTCCTAAAGGATAACCATATTTAGGAAGTGAAAAAAATGAGATTATTTTAAGTGTCCATAAAATTTTGAAATTAAATTTAGTTTAAAGGCGGATTTTAGAAGCTGAATTTAGATAAAACTGAACTGAAGTTTGATAAATTTCACAGTGGTGTATAGTTTGGCGCGCGAATCTGAGGCTATGAAACGAATGCAAGTATTTATGGAAACGGTGCATTGCTCATTGACGATTGGCTAAAACCCTACATATCCATAAAAATGGCCTGCTTTTGACAAACCTTCCCCTTTCGTCGGGGTTTCAGATCCGTGCTGCGTACTATATCACTGACAATCCGGTAATTAAACTATTTTTTTTATTTTGTATTTGTATAAAGTTGCACAAACTCGAAATTAAATTTTTTTAATAAGCCAATGTTTCAACATCACGATAAATATTTTTGAACCAGAGACTCTGGCAACATAGTGCTTGTGGCGTCAGAAGTCCTAATGCTTTGGTAAATAGAAAACGATATTTTCCCGAAATTCGAAATTACGTCAACTGTTAACTTCATTTTGAAGTTATTCAGTCTTTGTTGAATTTATTTTTACGTCTCTCTATAAAACGATGGAAAAAGGAGGTGAACAAAAGAATTAAAAGCTGTTTTGTTGAATATTTGCAAAAAGACATCGGCAAACTCGCCAGGAAAAATGTTGTCTCCGATTCTAGAAATGGTGATAAAAGGAAATCGTGGTTTGAAGTAATTAGAAGAGAAGTTTCAAATAGGAAAACTTATTTTTAATATTGTGAGGATCATTTTAACGGGAGCATTAGAAAAGAAAAAAAGTTTTTGAAGAGCCGGTTTGCATTTACTAAGGCTAAAGAAGGCAGGAAAAAATTAAAAACCCTATTAAAACCTATTGTTCAAGTTTTGTTAATGATAATTTAAAACATTTTTACACTACGCATTACATTATTCACCATTTAATTTTAGACTGGCTTGTATTTCCATGTATACAGGGTGTACCAATTTTGCTGGGACGACAGCAGTTATAAAATTTTAAATGGGACACCCTGTATTTTTGTCCATTAATTAATTCCTTGTCAAAAATAAACACAAGTTACCAATTTAAACTGTAGTTGATATCTGCGTAGTTTCCGAGATAATAAAGGTTATGTGTGAATTTTTGAAAACTGAAAACCATCAATTCATATACGGAATACAATTTTTTTTTTCTACACCTTTACCAAGGTGGACATACTACGAAATCAATCTTGAATCTTTTTAAAGTGAAAAAAGTCGATTTTTTTAAATATAATACCCACTATGTTGTTCAAGATTGATTATGTAATACGTCCACCCTGTATAGGTGTGGACAAAAATTTTGTATTCCGTATATGCATTGATGCTTTATAAACTGGAAAATACCACTCAAACGCCTAATATTAGGTTTTTGCTATTTTTTATAGTAATAATAATAATAATAATAATAATAAAGGTCTTTATTCAATTATACATTTATTGTAAATCAGTCTATAATAAAGATATTGGGCGAGATTCCGTTCAGGAAATAAATAAAACAAAACAAAAAATAAGATATTTAGATTACAATTCTTTCGATTTTACTATCTTATACCTCAAAAATATACATACTAACTAAACATCAGAAAAGGCTCACAAACAGTGATGCTAGAAAAAATATATCTTAATTTAAGCATAACTGGATACAATGGATATATTATGTTGAGCAAAAGTATTCAGATGCTCTCCAAGACCAACGACCTAAATTTTGTTCTGGATATATTTTGTTTTAAAAAATCAAAGGCATATGCATTAAGGCATTTAGCAATGTTATAAGAAAACGATCGTTTGTTGTGTACAGTGTGAAGGAATGGTGAATGTTCCCTTAAACGTATGGAGGAGTTTTTCGGCAAACAATTGAGCAAAATTGGCAAGCTGAGTGCAATCGCCGCCTCTATTGCTTGGTCAACCAACCAATCTCCGTTAACTTATGCGTGATGTGTTCCAATTTTCTTATACCGTAGATTATTCCCAAACAAGAATTTTGCAGTTTTTTGTATTCGTTTGGAATCATAGATAAATAGTGTCGCAGTAATTCAGATGGGAGAGTACCAGACTTTCACACAACATAGCTCTAATATCTCTATCAAGAAAATGCCGATTTTGAAAGACTAGTTTTAGATTGTTATATGCCTTTCATAATGAGTATGAAATATGAGAAAAAAATCTTAATTCTTGATCCATATAGAGACCCAGTTTTTGAATATTGTTTTTAGAAGTAATATTGCTTTTGTCTATTTTTAGTAGGTGGCTGTAATTATCCAGAAAATATTCTCTATCGTTCTTTTTACCAAATAAAATTTCTGTCGTTTTTTGAGGGTTTAATTTTAATGAATCGTTATTAGAAAACTGACCTAAATTGCTTAAATCAAAATGTATAACTGATATAGCCTGTAGACACTCGTCAGGATTGAAGGATATATATTATAGCTGAACATCGTCAGCATAATAGTGCTGATGACAAGAATTAAATGCTCTAGGAAATATTGCTATATAAATACTAAAGAGCAAAGGTGACGGAATGGACTCTTGTGGAAGACCGGTGAGAAGATCTAAAAAGGATGATTGTTTTCTATGATAGACAACAGCTTGCGATCTTCCTGCTAAGAATCCAGACAAGAGATTTATCGCTGACGTTGAAAGACCAATATATTGCACAATAGCCTTTAATACGTCATGTCTGATCGTGTCAAACGCTCTAGAATAGTCAAACAGCATGAGAACAGTCAGTTTGTCACCATCCGAGGCCCTAAGTATGTCATCGCCAATGTCCCTTATTCTGTACATAGTTAACTTCTGTCTTGAACAGATCTAATATCCAAAACATTGGAAAATAGCAATAATTAAACCATTGCCTAAGATAAGCAATCCAACAGAATTCGGTGACATTCGCTTTATCCCCTACTCCCATTACTATCGAAAATCTTAGAAAAGGTAGTTAATCGACAGGTTTATAACTTTGTAGAATATAATGCATTTTTTCCTGAATATCAGTCTGGTTTTAGAGAGTCCCATAGTACTATTGCCGCACCCTTAAATGTTAGCAATGACATCTGCAATGTAATTGATAATAAAAAAGTGGAGGCCCTGGTACAGTTCGAACTCGAACCTCATGAAAATTGGAAGCCAGTCATTTTTTAAACTGTAATTTAGCAACATATTTTGACCTTAAAGTCTCAAATAGTTTTCTTATTCCTACGTTCTTTTTGTTAACGAATATCCACTTTAATTTACCAATTTACTACGGTTTTTATTTCATTAACATATCTTAAAAACCTTTTATTTTTATTTTGATTTTTCTGATTCAAACACATTTTAAACACAAATAAAACAGTAATGAGTTTAAACTCCTTCTCGTGGAACTATAAGGGAGATGGTCCACAGACAACACAGACAGACAGACAGGACAGAGATCTGTTTATTTACAATAATTTATAACTCATTTTACAAATTTTTAACCAATGCAGAAATAGTCTACAAAATATTGTTTATATCAAATACTCAAAAAATATCACTTTCAAATCGGGGTTGATATTTGAAATTGACATTCTAAGTTCTCAAAAGAACTAATCTAACCTAAATTTGTGTCTTCAAAGCAGCCATGTACAGGGTGTTTTTTTTTCGTTGATAATACAGAGTATAGGCTGAACGGTAAGAGATACAAAAAAACTAAGATACGTATACCGGTCTCTTCTTTAGTGCTTAGTTTCATGATGCGGTCAAATTTACGCTAACTGGATTGGTTTAGGAAATATAAGGTGATTCTCAAAGTCTCCCGTTTCTTATATTTTCGATTATTTATGGAAATAAAAAAACTTTACAAAAGTTTTATGACTTTTTCCGTAGAATCCAGCGGCGTATTTATAAAAATATAGATATTTTAATTTTTGAGATGTTATCAAAAGTAGCAATTTCTTAAATGGGATACTCTATATCTAAGCATCTAGAAAAATTGCATTTTTTCTTGCATTGCAACAATATACAATACCTAATATTTTTCTTTGTCCTAGGTAGCCGAAATACCAAAAAAACATTTTTTTTTAGTTGGCCATGGATTGAATCATTATTCTTTTATTTTATAATAGGTATCTTAAAAACTCAGTTGCCAAGAATATTAAAACATTGATAAACCAAAACATCTACAAAAAATTATAATAATAACTCAACAATTATCTTGAATACTTATCGATTACCATAGTTGTTTAATCACAAAAGGTGCTAAAATTGTCTTCCATTCTGGTCGATGCATTTTTGGACTCGGCTTGCAACTGAACGAGTGGCGTTATAAATATGAATATTTGGCACTCTTCCAATGCAATTAATAAAAGTTGCTCTAAGTTCTTCTAAAGTATTACTTCTTGTTTTATATACTTCATTTTTCATAAATCCCCAAAAATAAAAGTCTAGTGGCGTCAGGTCGGGGGAACGCGGAGGCCATTTGTTTGGTCCATATACATCAAGCCAGTTTTTCTCCGAAATTGACAGTTAGTAAGTGCCTTACCATGTGGCTGTTATGGGGTTGGGCACCGTCTTGTTGTAGATAAACATTATTTCTTGCAGCTAATGGCATGTGATCCAACTCGTTTATTACACATTTTTCCAAAATTTGGAAGTCCTGTATTTAAGGACTCTATTCTGAAATAGTGCCACCCACACATGGAACCCAAAGCGTCCTTATTTTACCCTACTGGCGGTCTGATGAGGATTTATGTTTGACCAACATCGATTGTTATATCTAGCGACCATCTTACACTTTGAAAAAAATTGGGATTCCGATTAATCTGCTGCAAATACCAATAACAAAATTCTAAACGCCGTTCTTCATCTCCAGGATGTAAGTTATGAACTTTCCTTCTCTTATACGGTTTATACTTATGCTTTTTCAACGTGTTTAGAGCTTTAGATTTACTTATGTCAATGTCTTTGTCTAATATATTTATTTCATGTCTTTCTCTATTTCCTTATTGTAACTCTTACCTCTTGGTTTTGCGAATTATCCATTCGCACTTAAATTGTCATATAATCCTTGAAATACTTCTTTATCTGGCTGTCGTCATTCCGGGTAACGCTCAAAGTATAGGTCTAAAACTGCGTCTTTATTTTTATTACTCTGAATATAGCACTGAAACATGTTTAACTTTTACTAGTTTTGAAACACATTCATTTTGGACATCTTTTTTTAAAAAAATATAATCGAAAACAGAATTTGACAATGAATACCTAATTGTTATTTAATTTTATGACATGTAAACAAACAAAAACAAACGCCTAAAAAAATTTCAGTCCATGGCCAACTAAAAATAAATGGTTTTTGGTATTTTAGCTATTTAGGACAAAGCAAAATATTAAGTATTATATATCCTTGCAATCGCAACAAAAAATGCAATTTTTCTAGGTACTTAGATATCGGGTGTCCCATTTAAGAAAATGCCACTTTTGATAATATCTCAAAAATTAAAACATCTATATTTTTTTTAAGTAGGCCGCTGGATTCTACGTAAAAAGTCATAAAACTTTTGTATTTTAAGTTTTTTTTTATCTCCGTAGATAACCGAGTAATAAAAGATAATAAGAAACGGGAGATTTTAAAAATCACCCTGTATTTTCTAAACCAATCCATTTAGTGTAGATGTGACAGGGCCATTAAACTAAACTCTAAAAAACAGAACGGGACGCGTATCTTAGTTTTTTTGTATCTCTTACCGTTCAGCATATACCCTATAATATCAACGAAAAAAAACCACCCTGTACAACGGAGAAGCCAATGGTAACAAAGACAAGAACTAGGAAATAGTAATAGCGAAATAATTTAAAACTGGTATTGAATTTTATTGCTACAGAGCTTTTTATGATTATGCCCTATTTATATAGATTCACGCATTGTGATCCGTGTCGTTGTGACTAAGATTAAAAAAAATGTTTTAGGTGTACGTCTGTAATAGGTAAACTGTTACATTAATAAACTTATAAATAATCCATATTTTAGTTATATTTGATAATGTATATTTGTGCTAAAGCAGTAGTTATTGTAGAAGTGTAATTTTGTGTTTTATATGTTTTTTGCAGGTAATTCAAGATGCCCACATACATCTTGATGCCTGAGGTAAATAAACGAGGATCCATATGCCGGGTGCCGTAGTTAAGCTCATTTTTTACTTATTACAAATTACTATTTACAAGTATCCAACTTTCTCAAAAAAAAAACATTGCTAGCGATTAAAATGTTGACTGTTCAAAAGAGCTGTCAAATAGTTACAATACAGACCCATGTGTCATCATTCATATCTATACGAATCGAATCAAAATTTCATGGACTAAATTGTCAAAAAAAGTCACATTCATTATGGGCGTAGATATAAATATAAACAATAATTATAAATGAAATTGCTATTAACTATTAACTACTTACCGGCAACAAAAAATATAACAAAACTATCTTCCTAAAAGGACTGCTTTGAAGATTAAACAGTATAAGAATTTATAAAATAAATATAAATACGAGCAATATAAAATTACAATAATCAGAACCTCTAAACAATTCCTAGAGGTTTGAGAGTTTGACGGGAAAAGCCTGCCTATGATGATAATTTTGTCTAGGAAGTTCGTTTTGGTAACTTAATCTTTTAACATATCTCTTGAATGTATTCATATTCGGAAGAGAATATTTCATATTTTGCTCTTTTCTTTTATTATTGATATATGGAATACTAATCGATAAGAGAAATACAAAATTTAAAAAGCACGTCTTTCATATTTTCATTGTTTGATGACACATGGGTAAATATCCATCGGCCCAACTGTACCTGCCCTGCTTTTTAATTTCCCTGAGGTTCAAAATAACAAATTAGCTCGGCTTTTGCTACTGTTTTTGTTTCTTGTTTATGCGTATATTAAAAAAAAATGAGTAACAACTTCGAAATTTTGACCAAGGCATCTGTATCCCCGTTATCGAGCGAGGTAGTCAGTTGACGATATGTCATTCTTTAGCTCGTTATTACACCGATCATAACAGGTGCACAGTTACATTTTTTCTGTTACTTTTTTGAACAATATTAAGTGTGGTTTAGGTCAAGTAGGTAAGTTAAACCAAATAACCTTTGTCTTACAGTTCAATAAACAATGGTATGTCATGATGAATTTGTGAATATTAAGGTGATTTAAATAGTTTCTTTCCTGATATTGGTCGCACCAGAAAATAAGAAAATAAAAACTAATTTTCTTGAAGCAAAAGTCTATACTAATTATGAAGAACAATGAAGACAGTGTCCTTGAAAAAAATTGCATCATAAGGGATTTGTCTTAGTTAACTTTTGCAAAATTTATAAATAACTCTTTTGTTGTTGTCCTGCTACCTGTCAAAATTGTTGTCTTTATAAAAAAGGCTAAAAGTAGGCTTATTTGCTAATATATGACACAGTTTTATAAACAAGAGTTGTTCATTTTAATTAATTACTATAAAAAAATTAGATTTTTTGAGAGTCAGTAGGCTCTTTTATATAAAGGATTCTCCGTTCTGTCCTACCTAATTTATCTAATCTTCATAAGACAAATAACAAGGAACTAATTCAGGAGTGTGATCGACATTTTAAAAACTATTTGTAAAGTGCATTTAAAAAATTAAATTTGGAATTGGTGACCAAAACTCGGTATACATATGTAAAACTAGAAAGTAAACAACTTTTGTAATGATATAATTTTACGTTTTAGGAAATAAGCCCATTTTTATTGTATTTATTGTATTATATTCGTGAAAAAATCACCCTTCCAAGCTTTGACACTTCTCCACATTTTAGGGTGCTTAAATGCCAAAAAACAAGTTTTCTCAATTTTATCTATTTCCCTGTCTGCTTATCCGAGGAAAAGTTACTAAATTAGTTACCCGTTTGACAATTTTTTTAGCCAAAAAGTAATGGTCATATAGGGAAGATTTGGTAAAAATCTAATGTGACAGGACAAATGGAGGCCTAATGAAATGTTAAAAAATATATTACTAAAAAACTAATTAGCCATTTTACCTTAAATGTTGCACAAAAATCAAATTCTGGTACGAATCCAAGATGGCGAAACAAAACAGCAGTAAAATATTTAAAAAAGATCAGCCTGAAAAAACTACTTATTAGACTAAATATAAGAATTAAGTGTGATATATTGGTCAACTGATAAAATTGCGGTACGAATTCAAGATGGTAGAACAAAATGGCGGCCAAATAAAATGTTTGTAATCGTGAAAAAATCACCGTTCCAAGATTTTTTAGATCTTTACGTTGTGGGGTCCCTAGATGACAGAAAACATTTCTAGTCAATTCTGTCGGTACGACTGCCGATGTGTCTGTTTGTCAGTTTTCGGTAGAGTTAAAAAACTACTTACCCGATTGACTTCAAATTATGGTCCATATGGGGATGGCAACATTTTGCTAGAAAGTTAATATGGCTCATCAAAATGGCGGCCTAGTGAAATAGTTAAAACATTTTTACTAAAAAAACTAATTATCCAGTTTATCTCAAATTTTGTACAAAAATCAAGTCTTACAAAACACAATTCACTATTTCCAATAAAAGGAAAGATTCATAAAGAAGGAAGTATAGCAAATTTTTCGATTTTTTTACGATTATTATAAAGAATGTCAATTTTTACAGTTAAATTACGTCACTATTTTCAAATAAACCATTTTTCCTAATTAATGACGAGACGTTAACACCTAAGCTAAAGTCGGTCGAAATACCCTAATAAAAATTTTATCTGGTGCAAACTATTCCGAAGTCACTATAAAAACGCAACTAGACCGGTAATTTTTTAAAAATAAGTAACTCTGAACATTTTCCATCATTATTCTTCCGTGCTTTGGGATTAGTTATCTCTTTAGTAAATAAAAATAAAGATAAATAAATAAAAAATATAAGTATTTATTAGTCTTGCGTCTAATATTTAAAACGCATCTTAGAATGTTAACATCTTTTAATAAGTCTTTTTTAATATTATATTCAAATTCTACCAAATAATAATAATATTCTATTCTCATAAAATAAAATGTATCTAATCACACTAGATTCGCTATGTTTATGTGTAAAAGCCTTATTTAGATTTTCTCGAAACATCCTACATTGACCTGGTAAAACATTTAACAACAAAAAATCCTCTTACCTCTTCTAAAGAAATTAGAGCCTGGAATGGCTTCTATTCTTATGTTCTTATTACAACAGATCAAACGATTTGATCAAATCTCACAGGATGCATTTAATAACAACACCACGCCTCAGGTCTTTCTCTGAACTTAGTGCTAGATTTGTCAATTTGCTTTCAAATCGATGTACTTCCGTAGTAATGCGTAGTCATTGGTCTTGCTTTTATATAAAAACCATAGTTTTACATTGTCCAGTGTTAGCGTTTACATTATTCTTCAATGAAATATTTTCTTCTACAGGCAATCGTATGTACAGTTATTCTGTATATACATTAGGCTTCGATATATACTTTCTGAAACCTATTTCCTAGAGTAAAATGAGCGATAGATGTAGAGAAATTGCTTAATATTTAACCGAGGACCTCCTCAAAATCGTAGAATGTGGAGCAAAGAACATTGCCCAGATTAGCGCCATTAAGGTACTGCCATGTTTGTTATCTTACAAATAACTTTTATTCAAATGAATAATCAAATCCTTGACATTTCTTCATACATTTTCAACAATATTTTCGATGTTATACAGTGTGTCCCAGATTCGATAGAAATCTCGGCTCCCATTATACCTACAGCAAAGGTTAAATGGGAAAAGTTTTAGAGGAAACTTAGCGCATTCGACATTCGACTTCAGATTTTCGATCGGTTAATTGCTTTTGGAAATAACCGAAAATGGCGAATTTCGTTTTTCACCAGTAAATCCAAAACGGTAAATATGACAGCTGCCAAAACCTGACATTATACGGATACTTTTTTAAAACGAATAAGATGACGTATACGACATGTCTCCATCATCTTTTGATATGCCGCAACCCGCCTCATCTTTCATTTCTCTTATGGCCGCCATATTGGATTTTTCGATTTTTGGAAAGAGCGTAAAATTTTCAGCCTAGTGATGTCTCACAAGTGCATAAAAGATTTGAGTATCGTTGAAATATCACACTTCCTAAAATTAGGTCTCATTTTTTTCTAAGGAGGGCACAATTTATTTTTCACAAGATTACATTAATAAGTATTGTATTAAACGCATTCGTACTTGGGTTACATTCATTTACAAATTTGCAAAATGACGTCCATTTGTATCGAGACACTTTTGACAAATGGTGACTGTTTTTCGTACAGTCCTGGGAGGTGTATTTCCGTTAATATTTCCAACTGTGTCCAAAACTCTTCCGTTAATATTTATAAATGTGTCAAAAATTCATTCTTCGTTTGACCACAGAGGTAAAAACCCAAGGGCGAGAGGTAAGGGGATCTAGGAGGCCAAGATATTGGAACATTTAAGAAAATAATTCTTTCGTTATCCATCCTGTTGAAACCAGGTTCTTCTATACTCATCTTCCGTTAGAGTAGCTCGTAAAGCCCGTACAATCTGGTTTCGCAAAAGCTCTAGGTATCTCTGTCCGATTAGGGTGAAGTCAAACAAGTTGGTCCTATAAGTCGATTTCCTGAAATGATTAATAATTTATGAATAGGTGCTCAATTAAAAAAGTTAAGTTACATTAAATTACCAATGACTCCACACCAAACGTTACCTCCAAATCTGATCTGTAGACGTCTCTCTGCCACTTCGTAAGGGTTTTCTACAGCCCAATGCTGACTGTTGTGCTTGTTAAAAACTCCACAATTCGTAAACCTACTCTGGACCACAAGATATGATTTACAAAATCGGGATTTTCATTACACTTGCTAGTATACCACTCACAGAAGCATAGTCGTCTTGTAAAATCAGTTTACTTAAGTCCTTTAACAATTATTATGGGTTTGTATGGTACTTATTCTTTTTTAACACTCTCTGTGCCGTTGACTTTGGCACATAAATTTCCCGTTCTATAGTTCTTACGGATGCACTAGGGTTCTTGTTGATAGCTTGTAAAATGTTTCTGTTGCGATTTTCATTGTCAATATTGTATCCGCTTCTAGATTGTTCAAAGTCCCCATAGTTAATTAAATTAACTACGATTTATCTGAATTCGATTTTATGAGGTTGACGTCGTTTGAGGTATAGTATAATATAATAATAATAACACATCTCCAAATACCTTGTTGAGGTAATGTCGCTGTTCCTGTGTGACTGCAAGTACAGTGCTAACATGTCAAACTTTTCTTCATTTGATTAGGGAATACCGGTCATTTTCAACAGGTCTCGACAATTTGTGTCTGATTTATGATTTTATTGAGAGAAAAGCGTATTACTTATTAAAATACGATATTTCAAAAACCAATTGACCGATAGTAAATCTGAAGCCGGATGTCGAGTGCGCTAAGTTTCCTCAAAAACTTTTTCCATTTAACCTTTACTGTAGGTATAATAGCAGCCAAGATCCCTATGTAGATAAGCGAATCTGGGACTGCCAAAAAAACTGTTTTTTTTTCGAGCTCGAAGATACTTTTTTTCTGCTAACTTGCATACTCTTCACATGTCAGAAATCAGAGCCAGCCCCTCTTTCAGTCCTTAATATTCTTGAACCTCTCCAAAAAAAAGATATTCACCCGTTTAATGATCCAGACATCAGAAGCATCCTTCCCTCGTGAAGCATGGATTGTCTCTGGATACTGGTAGGAATCTATCGTGCCTAGCGAGTTTATTTTCAAGTAAGTAACCCTATTTTGGAATCATTGACCAGCAAAGGTCGTTTCCTCAAAGTCTAATTTACAAAACAATATTTAAAAGCTATGTCAGCCAATTTTCCCAATCTTCATTTACGCGAGCTTTGCCTTTTTTTACCATACCACGACAGCTTTCGGGTAAATTTTATATAATATGGGCTATATTAACAAATTGGCATTAACTATTGGCAAATTATTAGACAGTTTCTTTTACTCCTCGTTCCCATTCGAAAAATCGAAAAAATCTGGTATAATAGTTTTTAAATGTACCTTTTTGCATTTTTTTAGTTACAGTTAAAATTTAGAAATGTTTTAGTAGTTAAAAAGGATTTTGAACTAAATTCACATATTATCATCAAGGCTGGATGGCATTGAAAAACATATGAAATATCGATAATGTTATACCTACATGTAAAATAATACATCCATAAGTTAGGGCATTTATGTTTATTAGGTCATACATATTAAAATTCGAGAAAACATTTTTGACAGAATTATTAAAACAAGTAAAATGATTTATTTTAATATCCTATTTTTTTAATGCATATTTAAAATCTATGTGAAATTCTTAACATTTTTCATGTCGCATACTCAAGCTATCAGGAGTTACCAAAATACTGATCTTTGAAATTTGGCATAAAAAAACTGTTAGTAGATCATAGATATACCTGTAATTTACCTTGTTTGTCATAAAAATTGCCATTGTTATGGTTTATTACCAGCTTTTTTATTTCCCTAGTTTAAAAATAAGGTGTCATAATATTATATGTCAATTTTTAAACCTCAGTATCTCGAAAAATGTTTACTTCAAGTGTAAGATGGGGTACTACATTTAATGTGTAATAAAAGACATTTGTAACAAGTACCACCGATGTCACAGTTTCCAATTGAACGACCCAGTATATCTGAAGCTAATATAAATACCCGTAATTTAATAATTCGTTTATAGCGTTTTTGTCAAAAATAATTACTTATACTTTGATCTAATTTATATAAAATTTTATGGACTTATTGTAATTGTATATATCGATATGTCATTAAAATATCAATAGATCAGTTAGTCGTTCTGATATTTCTCAACCGGCTTAAATACGCTTCTCGGATTCTAAAAGATTGTTTCTTTTCCCGCATTATTTTTTTTCGTATTGTGCATGGTGGTAGAGAGGGTAGCATAAGCAATATTAAATTTTTTACAGGGTGTATTTACTTAAAAAAAGGTTTTCCTCGTAATTATGTATTGATATTTTGAAACCTAAGTCAACATCTCGGGACTTTTTAGCAGTTTATTTGTTTACTGCCTTGTAACAACAACAATGGAGCTATTTTTTCAGAAAAACCACTCATTTTAGATCAAAATGGTGAAATGTGCCTTTGCTTGTGACTCATATGGTTGATCGTAATAAAATAATTCTTTACGGGACTTTTTAACTCAAAATAGGTTTCGATTTAAGTAAGGTCATAGTAAATGTAATATTAAAGAGCGATCACACTTCTTATATACAGTTCAAATAAATTAACCACATGAACTGCTCGTGTCCCAGTTTAATTGCCGCGAGCAGCAATATGCGACATGGTGTTGTCAGGAGCGTCTACTTGTTTAGAAATACAATACAAAAATGATTCTTATTTATAATCGAAATTAACCATCTGATCGGATAGCATTACGTCGTTGACTGGCAACTCTGGGCATTGTGGGAGGCTAACCGCGTCGACCCTGGGCGTCGTGCTACACGGAAATCTGTCGATGGATCCCAACTGTATGGAATACAATACAAAATTGGAATCCATTTAGAGGTTTATTTAACATTCTCGTCTACTCAAAGTATTATATGTCTTTAATAATAGCAACAAACATTTTTATAACACACAGATGTTTCTATAAAATACCGAGAGTACCAAATTCTCCTCTACGGATTGCATATAGGCTCTGATTGGAAACTGGGTGACCAGTAATGCCATTCTATGGGATTTTTTTTATTAACTTAACTTAGCAAAAATTGAGTCTGCAGAAAGTTTATTATTGAAATACAATGCAACTTGGCAATAAAAAAGTTAGCTATCGAATTTGACATTTTTTCCAAAAAATTGTATGCTCCTTTTGTTTTCGAAATTTGGAAAAAAGGTAAAGGAAAAATTTATTTCTTTTTTGATTTTATACTTATATGCCAAATTTCACCTCTATTGATTAACTTAAAATTTCTCTAATTTTTTTTAACCAAGTGCTTTTTTATCTATCAAAATTCCCTTTTACATGCTAAATTTCACAGGCAAGATAAGCCACAGCACTAATTTTTTTATTGTGATTTTGCATTATTTTTCAAGCAAAAGCTTTCTGCTGACTCAAACTTTGCTAATGTATCAAAAAGAAAATCCAAAAAATGCTGACCTTACTAGTCATACTGCATCTTATCCGAGACTCTAGGCAATCTATAAAATAGAATTTGGGTAACTCTGTAGCTTATCGTACCATCTGTATGTATTTCAAAGTGAAACATTTAAACATATTAATTAAATTTGTGATAGTTTTGCACTTACATATTTCTTTACTTAGATCGTACCTTATTTTGAGACATTCCATATAATTTAAAAGGCCCCGTATAAAAACATTTTCTTAAAATGGACCACAAGTATCATTAACAATAGAAATGTGGTCAATTGTAAACAAAAAACTGCCATAAACATCTAAAGATATTGACTTAGACTATCAGTCTGTTATAAAGAGGAAACCCATTCATTAAAAAAACCACCTTGTGGAAATTTTTTACATTACCCTTTTTGCCACCCTGTACAACGTTGAAAAAAATTGTTGTGAGAAAAGCATTCCCTACTGCTGATGCTACAAAAGAAAGAAGCTTGTAGATTCTGAAAAGTTTATTCAAATGGGTCAAGAAATTAAAGAAATTTTTTCACGAGCACTTTGATTTCCTAGCCCTAGTTTATTCACGTACTTACTTTATTGCAAGAACAATATTCGTTTAATTTGCCTACAAATATCACCTAAACCACACTTTGCACCCTATAACCTAACCTAACGATGTGACTGTGGACAGGCCATAGCGGTGTGAACCAGCTAGGGGGTGTGTTCGTCAGCGGACGTCCCTTGCCCGATTCCACAAGGCAGAAAATCGTGGAACTCGCCCATTCAGGAGCCCGGCCCTGCGATATCTCCAGAATTCTCCAGGTCTCCAACGGATGCGTGTCCAAGATCCTTGGCAGGTATATTTGGTTGATGTAGGGTGTGAATTTTTTTTGTTGTTGATGTGCTGGTTCTGTGATTAGATGTTACTGAGATATCCCAGTTTTATAGTGTTTTAACGGAATGGACTTTACCATGGCTCGTGAAATTAAAAGTTTTTTTTTATTTTCGCATGTTAAAATAGCGTCAGATGGTGTAAAAGCGTTTGACCCAAGATAATTTGATGTCCTTCAATGATGTCAGACATTGATTTTGCTATATAAGATCTAATAAATATGGTTCTATGTTTTACGAAATGCCAAAATATGTAGTATCTTAGTGGTTGAGATAAGTATTGGTTTCAGTTACAGTGTATGGATAGGGGGGCACTATACGGAGTGACCACGGACAAATAACGCCCTTCCTTTTTTCTTTGTTTTTTAAAATGTCAGTATGGAATTTTGTGATCATATGGGGGACATTATTTTTCAACTTTTAACCCATATTTTATAGCTTTGTTCACTTTCCCTTTAAACGGAAGTGGCGCCATCTATGAATTTTTAAATAAAAACTCCAAATTTTTATTTACATTCCGATCAAGCATTTCACCATATGTCAGCTTTTAGATTTTTGACATCGGATAATAAATGGGGGAATTATAGACATTTGTTTTATTTAGCTTGGTTGGCCATGCTACAAAATTTAATGCAGTTTTAGGTTCGTAATTCAAACTTGATTAGAAGCATAATGAGGGAAAATTGCATTTAAAACAGAAACTGCTTAATTTTTTTTGGTTTTAAAACAACATTTTAGTATTATTTATTAGAAAAACAAAAAATATTTTTTTTAAAGATCTGGACTTATTTTAATAACCAAAATAGCAACAATTTTTTTTGTAAAAACTGAATTGCCTTATTAATTATTTTTTAATGTTTTGAAAATGATCGGTAAATAACGTAATTATTTGCATATTTTGTTTAATACGATCCCATACTCAGACCAATAACAAAAATTTAAATCTTAGAGGTGGGTTCATTTTCGAAAATTTTAAGACTAACTGAAGCAATTCAGTATTTATCAAAAAATTAAATAAAAAAAATATTGTTGCTATTTTGGTTTTAAAAATAAATAGGTCCAAACATTAAAAAAAAATTTTAAAAATTAATAAAGTTATTTTCAGTCACGAAAATTTGGGCAGTTTTTGTTTCAAATGGAACTTTGCTTAATTATAGTACTTACTAAGCCTAAATTAGGAGCATAAATTGTAGTAATATCTATCGCATGGCAACTAAGCAAAATAAAACAAATGCCTATAACTCCGCCATTTTTTGTTCGATTTGAAAAATCTAAAAACTGATATTTATAAAAAAAAATTAATCAGAATATAATAAAAAATTTGGGGGTTTTCATTTAAAAATGTACAGATGGCGCCACTTCGGGTCAAACCGGAAGTAAACAAAACTGTCAAACTTGGGTTAAAGGTTGACAAATAGTGTACCATATATAAGATGATAAAGTCTTGAATTGACATTTTAAGAAAAAAAGAAGAAAGAGGAGCGTACATTATTTTTTAAGGAATACCCTGTAAATATTTAGATTATTCTTGTAAAACTAAAATTTTTTTGTATTGAAAATTTTTGCGTATCTTCAACTGTTTTCGAGATAATGGCAGTTGAAAATTAAAATTTGGGAGTTTGAAGGGCTGTCAAATCCCATTGGATCAATTGTCCAAAATAAAACCTAATTTCGTATATTATTGCCCGATTCTAAATAAAATTCTACCATACTTCATGTAACACATCGCATACCTAAATCGAAATATGCAACCTATAATATATTTTGTCTAAGTTGGCCATGATGTTAAATAAACAGATACATATATATAGTAGACTTTGACATTGAACGTCGTATTCAGAGAATGAAAAACGCGAAATTTCCGAAATGGTTATAATGCCAAACTTGCCGTATGGGAATACCGAAGACTTTATGAAAGACTACGGAGAATTTCTACCAATAAAACATTTTTAAGAGTTTATCAGATAGTTTCACATAAATCATCTTTCAAGAGAGGAAGAAGAGAACAATTCAAATAAATGAACAACATCCTTCTGTAGTTTCAAGGTATTTTTTTGGCACAAATTAGACTCCTTAATAATTAGTTTTTGTATCTCTCTAAACAAGCGAGGTAACATAATAAAATTTTTTATAATAAGCTACTATCTGCCCAGGGCAACGATAGCTTTTGAAAAGTTAAGATAGAAAAGTGCGCATCATTTTTAATCACCTTTAACTATTTTGCTCCTGCAATTATTAGACAAGGTTGGTTGGTAAAAAGCCAGTGATACAGTTTGAAAATTATTGTGAAATTAAAGATTTTTTCTGGAACTGTCAAAAATTAATATTCTCCGTTTGATCGAGCATTAGTGTCATTAAATTTTTCAAAGATAAGAAAGTGCACACCGTTTTACTCTAATTTGATCCTTTTAAATTTAACAGCACTTCGAAATCTCAAATTTTCACTTTTCAACTGCCATTATCTCGAAAACAGGTGAAGATATTCGAAAATTCTAAATAAGCAAAATTATTAGTTTTACGAGTAGAATCTACATTTTCGATAATATATAGGGTGTTCCATTTAAAAAATATAATTTTGATTCGGTGCGTCTTTGTGAAATACCCTGTATCATATTTATATTGTCAATAAAAAAATCTAGACGATTTCCTACAATTCCGTAAAAAAATGCGCTTTCTATCTTTAAAAATAAATATGTTGGAGGTGGGTGACATTTATAGCCAATAACCCGTACATATATTATATCTTTATACTTTTTTCATTGAAGATATTTAAAAAATTTTTGCCATAATATTCTTTTGATTTAAATACCACATTTAAGAAATACAAAATTTCATGGATTTAGAAAACAAAGCTGAAAATGGATTTTTAGCAACTGTATAATACATATTAATGGATGCTATTAGAAAAAGTTGTTGTTTCTTACACCTTACGAGAACATTTTAATTATATTTCATTGTTTTTAAAATTTAATAGCCAAGGTGCATTAAAAAACTAAGAGTTTCATTCAAATATGTCAAAAATCTAAATACACAGATTGTTTGGTATTTTGTTTCATTTGGTTCTCTTTAAAACTTCAATTTCTGAAAAGTATTAGTTTTTTTGTAATAAAAATAAACATTTTTCATAAAGTATAGAAAGAAAGAAAGATTAGTAGTCCTTAGTATAGTTTATTTTTTGCTCTCATTCCTTCTGGAATTTTTTTTCCTGGAAATATCATTATCTATTTACTAATTATTTCATAATTTGTGAATTGTTGTCGAGTAAAAAAATAGATATCTCTTTTCAGGTTATTTCTTCTGTTTAATATCGATTTATTTAAATGTTGGGGGAAGCGGATTTTAGTGGATTTTTGGCATAATTATTTATTGGGTATTTAAAAGCGTTTTTTGAAGGAACGGTGCAGTTCCGTTAAAATTTTGGGTTGAGGTATAAAAAATAAGGGCAAGCTGCACACCTTTTAGTTTCGTGTGTACACTGTGCAGTGACATTACAACATACAGAGTTCCGTCTGGTATTAGATAATTGCGAGAATGATCCTTTTCATATTCCAACTTCTATGCAAACAAGTATTTTTATTTGGTCTTCAATAAAATTATATTCAGAAATAATTTCCGTTTTACGGGAAATATGAAGACGTCAACAAGATATCAGTTGCATTTTTTCTCAATTCTTATATAGAAAAATATAAACTACGACCAATTAGTAACCGGATAACCCTAGACAGGCTGCATTCTCATCATCTGCTTTGCTAATTAAATTATATTTATCATGTTTGATATATTAATGGATGTTTGAACTTAAATATGAGATACGTTTATGCAAATCTATCTCATTTGCTTACATTCCTTATTAAAATCGACAATATATCGTTCGCGTTTATGTAGGGATATAATTAAAAGCCAAGGAAGTAATGACATGTAATGTTAAGAATCTTTATCTTACTTTCTCTAGTTTCAAGATACTTTTAATTAATAAATCACGAGTTTTTGTTAGATAGAATAATGTAAAAATGGCACTCATACTGCAGGTTCTAAAAGGGTATTTTATGCAAAACCAAATTCGATCGAACAGTTCCACATAATGACGCTGTTATTGCAATGATTTTAAGTAAATAAAATTGTATATAAAATTTTTTATGAATTTATTACAAAATGTATTTGAAACTAAAAACAATTTATCGAAAAACTATTATCCTAACACAGCTTTTTGATATTTTTATATTTAGGCTTTAGAAATATTTTTCCAATTTAAAAATATCAATGATCTTGAAAACCCTCAAAGTTCCCTTAAAGATAGAGTACTCGATCCATAGACTGGATTGGTCTAATTGTTTTTTTTAATTTATAAGAACATAGACGTTAAATCTTCAGTTTTAATTTTTTTATACAGTGTTTGCCAAAAAGTGTTCACCAAGTCAATTTTTTTATATTTCAATGATTTATATTAAATTTAACTACCGCGATCGCCTCTGCTTGTCTAAAGATCAAAAGAATTTTCACGTGACATCTGGTATACGTAAAATTTGATAATATTTTTACATTTTATATGATTTTATTACACAATTAATTTGAAACTGAAAACAATGTATCGAAAAACTATAACCCTATCACAGCTTTATGATATTTTTATGTTTAGGCTTTAGAAATATTTTTCTAATTTAGAAATTTCATTATTTTTGTAAACCTTCAAAGTTCCCTTCAAAATAGAGTATTCGATCTATAAACTGGATGGCTCTAATTGGTTTTTTTTAAATTTAAAAGAACATAGACGTTTACCTTTCGCCCCTCCGTTGAATCTTCAGTTTTCAATTTTTTTTATACAGTGCTTGCCAAAAAAATGTGCAACAAGTCAATTTTTTTTATTTCAATGATTTATATTAAATCTAACTACGGCGTGTCGTCTGGTATACGTAAAATTCGATAATATTTTTTAAAAAATGTCATATGGGGGTTGTGATAATTTTTTTTGAAAAAAATAATTTTTGATTACATTCAGCTTCGATAAGCTGGTACATAGTTTGTTTAATAACTTAAATTAAAAGAATTTTCCTTTTATTTAATCGTGAACTAGTCGGGACACACGCTTCCCTGACATGGAATAAAATAATATTTGCCTTAGTCATAAATGCTCCCTCCTGCATATATCCTGTTTGACTTTAATAATTTTACCTATTTTGCATATACGCCTTGGCTTTTTTACGTCACAACTCTAGAAAATCATTTGGCGTCTAATGAAACACATCCTTTTCACCTACTATCGAATTGTGGGATAGAACTCGCCAAGCGCGTTTTAACAAGTCAATAGATTGAAGTCGTCACGTGGTAAAGAGAAGTGGTTTTTCCCTCCCAGTTTTTTAAGTTTCCGGTAGAGAAATTTACTTTTGTTCCTTACGCCCTTGTTAAGGAAATATTGTCACTGCCTACGCCCCCAATAAATAAAATTACTTTACGTTGTTTACGTTAACCTACAAGGTCAATTTACACCCCTAATCTCCTAATACAATCTAAGAAGTAACTAGTAAAATTGCTGTTACACTTAAGACTACTGAAAAACTGTAAATTTTTGAACGACCGTTATTATCGGAACAGAAGAGATACAGAGTGAATTCCATTTTTGAAAGAGAACAGAAATTAGTGCTTAAATTACTTTAACAATTTAACTTTCACGTAATCAGTTAACTATAACATTTTCTGTATGATATACTTTAGAATTATTTTATAGATTGAATGAATAGCGAATGGAATAAGATTAGTCCATTTGATAATTTAACGATTTCTGTATATATTTTGATCAGATTTTCTAGCTGGTTCATTTGTTTCAGTTAATAGACATTTTGTTACGTACTGAGAGTCTTCAGCGTGAAATAAATATTAAAAAATATCAAAAATAATAAAACAACGCAATTAGCTACTTATAGAAAACAGTTCATTTCTTTTTCGATTCGATTTATTTTCTCTGAAATTAAATAATTTAATGCCCCTTCTGATAGGTTCAGATTTCTTAGAAAAGTCTGGCTAATTAAACTCAATTATCTAGTTCTACTTTTTGTTTAAATATTATTTTACTTAAACGTATATAGTTTATTATATCCATTACTATTTACTTTAGTGTAGTATAAAAATAACTAAAAAAACATAAAGGTGGAAGATTTCGTTAAAAAAATTAATTTCCGGTATTGTTCCTAAAAATGAAGCTGCATTGCCAATTTGAATAGGCAAACAATTTTTAAATGAAGACAGGAGTTTCATTAGTTAATGAAAAAAAAAATATAATCCAATTATGTAATATTTGCGTCCTCCTTCCATTTCAGTAAAAAAAATATGAAATGATTTCAGAATATCTTTATTTTTTTGTTTATATCCGCAAGTCTGATTGCTTCTCCTCACTTTTGTATGTTAAATTGTATAGAAAGCATCCAAAGTGTGTCAACAAGTAGCACCCAAACGTTGAACTTTCCATTTTTTCCAAACTACCAAAGACACTTTATCTGCTCTGAGAATTCCTACTCACTCTAAATCTGAGGGAACCTCAGCCGATACCAACGTTATTTTTATTTTCCTGTATTTTGGCGACAGTATAAGCGATGTAGACCCAAAGAATCCATGATTTCGCCGCATTTATATTAATTTGGCACCCAAATTGGTTGTTCTCAACGCCAAGGAAATACGAAATGTGGCATCATCTAAGGGAGTACCTAAAGAACGAAATGGTTAAGCATTGATTTCTTTTTTTTTTTAAATAATTAGTGAACGTGCTTCTCAGTTCATCTGTCTTATTTTGATTTAAAAGAATATCAGATTATTTTAATGCTGGATATTTAACTTTAATTAAACAGTTTGTGATAAAATAGAGTAAATAATTTTAATTAGCTTGCTCAATATAAGCAATTAAATAAACTTTGCACCAAGGTTGTCATGTCAGCTCATCGAATCTGAATATAATAAAAATAAGAAAAAATTATTTTAAAAATGTTTATATTTTTGCAGCATACTTAGTGTTGCAGATATTTTGTACTGGTTAAGTTTGAGCATTTTTAATGAACTCTGGTAATGGTACAAGAATTTTTATACGAACTTTGGTTTTAAAAAACGCAATTTCAAATCTGCCGTATACTGAATGTCATATTACAATTTTTTAAAATTAAATTTCTAGTCTTGAGGCGAGCAGAGACGATTGTCGTAGTTCAATTTACTATAAATTATTTAATTTTAAAAAATCCCATAGTGCGGACGTTTTGGTAAGCATTGCATATGGATTTTCACTATTCTGGAATCACGCCAGTAGATTGGCTTTTGGTAAACCGTTTTTATCCAGATCATACTCTGGTCCGTGAGCTTTAATTCTCCAGGGTTAGGATGCTTAGGTACCGGGTGACAAGTTATAATGTAACACCCCCTTTAACTTTTTTAATATCTATCGCCCATAAGAAACAAAAATTCTACTTTATAGGAAATTTCCCGTAGATTCAAAATCCGAACTCGATAAAAAAATATTCAGGGTAGAGCGATAAGCATACTTTTTTAAAAGTTTTATGTTTTCGGAATTATCCAAATTATATCGGTATATTTGGTTTTTAAGATACTCCCATAGAAAATTATCCATGGGCGACAGGTCGGGGCTGTCAGCCGGCCAAGGAATTGTTCCGTACCTCCCGATTCATTTATCATAAATGGCGTGTAAATAATTTCGCACTTGTAGAGTTCTAATGATTCGGCCACAAAGTTATGTAAGAATTGATGTTATCTTTCCCCAACCAGGTTGCGATCAAAAAATATGATCCAATTCTATCACCAAGTATTCCACACCACACATTTACTGTTACCCTTCCTTGAAACTTAACTTTTCTTACAAATTTTGGGTCTCTCTCTCTCTCTCTCTCTAGTAGGTCCACTCCTTGACAAATCCTTTGATCTATTTCTGCAACATTTTTTTCGCGTCGCGCGATCGCTGGTGTCTACGGATATGGCCGAATTTTTGCGGAAGTTTCCGAACGCCACCACCGGCAAAGAGAAGCCACTAGCCACAGATGTATTTAGGAAAATAAGGGCACACAATAAAATAAAAAATTTCATTTGATTATCGGGTCAAAAATTACGTGAAATCGGAATATTGTAAAAACCTTTCATGTACGCAATAGTACTTCTGTATATGCAAGCCAAGAACAAATACGGCAAAAATATTATTTTTTTTTACTTAAATCGTCTTAGATGTCTCAAGTTTATCACAACGTGTAAAAACCAATTTTTATCAAAGAATATCTCGGTATATCTATTAGCTCACGAGTTAACCAGGCTGATTTTGGGCATAATTAATTTAGATAAAGGATTTAGAAAGGATATGAAATGACAAAAAATCTAGTATTTTGTTATTACGGATATATGGATATACACTTTTTTAATTCTAAAGTTGGTGTTTTTTTTTGTGGAAACAATTTAGTGTGTTAGGTTTTTAAATGCTTCCGGCGAACAATTATATTTTCTGATATTTTAGAAATACAAATTCGTTAATTCTGACTTAAAAACATATAGGGGGCACCCAAAAATAGATTTAAAATTTGAGACGTTAAATTTTCCATTAAAATAAAAAATAGGTTGTACAATTTGATTAACATTTCAATTCAGAAATTGGTGGGAGTTTAAAAAGGGGAGAAATAAAACTTAATATTATTGTTTCAGAGATCTACTACCTATATAAATTTTAATATCCTTTTAATATTTTAATTAATATGTTTTTTGTAATATATCAGTTAGGGGATTTTTTATGTATAAATTCCATTATTATCACATATTCGACCTTTTAGTTAGAAAATTAGAATTGAGGCTAAAAACTGGAGGTGACAAAAATTTGAGATTTTCTCAATAACTATTTATTATTTTTGGATATACAAATTTTAAAATACTACCTATTTTCATTTCATTTTTATAACTGATATGATCAAGAATACTCAGCTTCAGTTTTTTAAATGTACGCTACGTTTACGCGATGTTAAAACAGGAATTTATTATTTAATAATTTATTGTATATTTTATTTGAAATGTACCGATTAGAACATCTAAACTACAATTCATAAAAAAATATATAAACAATTTTTCGACGTGTTGAACCACCCAACAGCAGTACACAGTAACATACTCATTTTCGCCAATCCGACTCTGTTCTGAGACGCAAGGCTCGAACCTTGCAGCTCGAACGACGGATCTTAACTGAAGCGTTTTGCATGCTGCCAATAATCTGACGAATTCTGTCGGTAGGCGGAAAATATTTGGGAGAGTTGCGCTACTTGTTTTTTTCTACTATGCTTGTGCTCAGTGCCTAAAGTTTTGGTGGTTTGGTAAACCACTCATGGAAAAAATCTCCATCATTTTGAAATCTGTTTAGCATAAAATTACATAATTGGAGCCTCTGATCTTTATGCTGCTGAGAGACTGTTTAGACTTTGTGAAATTTGTAGGGATTGATTGAATTTATATTTCTTTAAATCCATACGCACGTTTTCGCGCGAAAATTCTCTTTTTTGTTGAAAACGTTCTAGAAGGTCTGGGGATCATCTCGGATTTTTTATGTATAACAAAAGGATATTTAGTTCGTTTTTTCATGATCCCAGTTTCCACTCATTCTTCTCTTTCTTTGCAAATCTTGTAAAATGAGAAAGAAGCTTTTGATGGTTATCTTTTGTGGGAATATTTTCATTGGGATGTCTTTCTTGGTAGGCGCGTCTGGTAGCGGCTATATTTTCAAAAAATAAAGTATTTCTTGTTTCTGTTCCGTCGAATGTACCATTTTACCAGCAAAAATCACTAAATAACTGTTACTAAGCAATATACACAAAACCGTCATACGTCATTGTTTTTGATTTCCAAAGCCTACTTTTTTGTTAGTAGTAAATTACATAATAAACAATTTTTTTTAGTTTTAAATGCTTATATTTCAAAAACTATTAGAGATAAAGGTATTAAATGCAGTATTTTTATAAAGCACTTTCCAGCACCAGTAAAAAATACAGGGTGTTCCATTAAAAAAAGGTATACTTTTCGTTCCACCCCATATATTTAATTTTTTTTTAATCCGAGTGCGGATTCGAAATCTATGAGCATTTTTCTATAAAGTGATATTTTTGTTTCTTATGTGCGACAAATAATAAAAAAGTTATTTTTAAGTGTGTTCACATTATTTATATATTATATATATATTATATTATTATTTATTTATTATTTGTTGCGTTTAGATTGACAAACAAAAATGATTTTTGTTTTTTATAATTACATACCTCAACATGTAGGCTAGTCTGTCTACGGAATGTTTCGATATATAATATAAACAATATTATTTAAGCAAGCATAATAAATTATATCATTTACCTTAAGTTTTTGCTTCAATTAATTTAAAGTTAACTAGTTTTATTCAGTTGCGAAAAAGCCAAAAAACATTTTTGTTTGTCAATCTAAACGCAATAAATAATCTGAACACACTTAAAAATAACATTATAGATGGCTGCAAACTATCATTTTTTTCATATTTAGTTTACCTATCAAACAAATTGACAAATTTTAAAATTTTGAAATCAATTCTTTCCTATTATTTAATTCAATGTTTCTCTCGTACGATCGGCGCACTGATGAGTCCCGATAGGATGAAAGTATTTGCACAACTACTACTTGTCTATGAAAACTTAGGTAAGGTAACTAGTAAATAGGTAAATGATATAATTTCTTATGCTTGCTTAAATAATATTGTTTATATTATATATCCGTAGACAGACTAGCCGGGTCCGGTAAACTATCCTGACAGACGATTTTTACATATTTTATTTTTTTTCCGGAAAGTACCCATTTGTAATATTACATTTCAAAAATAAAAATTGCGGGATATGCAAGAGTTTTCCTAAAAAAAATTAATTAAAAGTCGCACTCGGTCACAATTTGACAGCCTTAAAACGAAAAATTTGGCAATGTTGCCATATTTTAAATTTACCAATTTGTTAAAGGAAATGAAATAACCAATTAAAAATTATTTGGACAACAGAATTGTAATTATTTATTGTTATTATTATAGTTTTAATTGAGGTTTTATTGACGAACCTGGGCTAACCTAACGTTAGCGGGACAGATCCACCTAACAATATAGTTTTTGTTACAGAAACATCCCGCTTTTAATATAGACTCGGAATCCGGTTGGCGCGCTACCGCGGGCTTTCTTTACAGAAAACCTAACTAATCTAAACCTAACCTAATCCGCATTTTTATTAATTATAAGTTTTGTTATAAAAAAAATTAGTTTTACGTGTATCATAACTTATAGGTATTTCTTTAATTATGAATATGGCAACGTCGCACATCAAACTAACAACAAGTATGGCGATGGGAATAGTCGAAAAGATGTTTGAAATCAAAATTACCTTTGATTTGTATAATAATTACATCTTAAAGTAAATTTTGAGTGCTGATGAGAGTTTTCCACACATTTTCTCATTTTGGACTGCTTGAATGGTAGATAAAAACAAAAAGAAAAAAAAAATAAACGAGATTTAAGAGTGTCAACATAGTTTACCGAAACCAGACTAGCCTACATGTTGAGGCATGTAATTATATTAAATATTTGCTTTAATTAATTTAAAGTTAAATATTTTTATTCAGTTGCGAAAAAACAAAAAACATTTTTGTTTGTCAAATAGTAAAAAAGTTAAGATGGGTGTTACTTTATAACTTGTCACCCAGTACTTTGTAAAACACTAGCAATGCGGTTTGCGGTAAATTATGACTTCATAGATTTCTTTACAGAAGGTACAAAATCCTTAAAAAAACCCTTATTGCCCAATGCTTATTTTCATATCTGTCTCCCTGGAAGGAATGACTAAGGAAGGCATAATGAATGATAACCAGTTAGAACAAAATTTAAAATTGAATTTTTTTGTGATATCTGCTTTTTGGTTTGGATTTAGTTTCAAAAAGCAGTAATGTTTTTATATTAATATTCTTTTTTTTAATTTAAATTGAAAAATTAAGTTTTATTGAGGGAACATACTCCGCATCATCAAAAAAAAATTAAAATTTCTTAAATCATTGAGTGTAATATTAAATTTTTCATGTTATAAGTCTTGAACATAAATCTTTGACATTCTTTAAAACTATTGAGTGTCAAAGTTTCATTGTGAAGGTATATTTATTTAGGCTTATATATTTTGGCATTTCTGAAAACAAAACACAACTTTGATAGTTTTAAGTAGCACTGAGTAGAGTAGATTATAAAAATCGTGGATCTCTGATTGCCCCTCGTTTTTTATTTACAGGTATTACGAAACTGGTTCCATCCGACCACGGGCCATTGGCGGTTCAAAGCCGCGAGTGGCCACCGCTGAAGTAGTTTCGAAAATTTCGTCGTACAAAAGAGAATGTCCGTCAATCTTCGCGTGGGAGATCAGGGATCGGTTGCTTCAAGAAGGGGTGTGTACCAATGACAACATTCCAAGTGTGAGTATATATTTTCGTAGTTTTTCGGTATGTCTAACTAATATCTTTATACTTTATGCCTGCTTGTACATCTGTTTTGGCTAATAGATCATTCCAGTCCAGGGTGGTAGTAGGAGGATTGAAACAATGTTTATATATGTATGTACAAAAATGTATTGCGTATTGCTGACTTTGACATAAATTATTGATATGCGGAAAAGTAGTAAGCCGTACTATATAATTTTCATTATTTGATTCCAAACAAAAGAGGTTATTCCGATATCTTAAAAACTAAAGAAAATAAAAAGGAGTGGAACGTATGAGTGAAATGGATTATCTCAATCAATGATTTAATAACTAATCTCAATAGTCTGAATCTGTATAATCGCTATCATCCACTGATATAATTAAAGGTTTTACGTTTTCCCAATATTGTTTATAATTATTTTCGACTTTAAGTGCACTTCGTTTGACGTTAAACGTTCTTATGGGCCATAACCAGCTGACCTGATAGGTTATACGGAATAGCTCCGTCACATATGCGCAATGCTTTACCTTGACGCCAACGTGTGAAGGAGATAGAGCTAATTAAGGCATAAAATTTCACTAGTTGCGAGAGAGATCAATTTCTGCCTTTACTAGCTCCATCTCTCTCGCAATTAATGGGATTTGCACCCTAATTAGCTACATCTCTCTCGCACTGCATTGGAGTCAATAAAGCGGCGAAACGCACAGTCCATTGTATTATTATGACTATGGGTTATATTTACCATATTGCCAAGTGTATTTTATTAAGAAACATGTGACTTTATAGGTAAAAATAAAAGGCCAGCATTTAAAATAAAGCAAAAAAATGGTTACAGTATTTTTCATAGTTAACTGACAACTTACTATTGATTTAAAATACATTTAAATAATGGTCATGCACACTATTGGGACGGAACTATTAAATCGAGCTGTTTTGGCAGTTTCTGCATTGTCAATGTCAGCAAACATGTTGTTGAAAAGCAACAACAAGCTTTGGTTTCAAATACTTTTTATAATAATATATAAAATATTAAATATAATTGCTCTTCCATAGGGTCATTTGGTCAATGACCGCCCAAAAATATTTCAGAAAATAAATTATTCGTTTAACCGTCCCTCCTAATAGTTATAATAAAACGCGAACCTTGGAAAAAGTCAAATACGCTACACTATTAGCCGCGCACGGTGTTTCCAATGGTCCCGTTGCGTTCCTAATAAAATACGCTATACTAAGCTAGGCTGGGCAGCCCGGATTGCCCTGATTACCTTAAAGCTTAACGAAAGTACCCGAAGATTTCACAGCTACCGAGCCACAGCCGAACGTGATAGCAAATAGAATATGAAATCGCGATTTAAGTCGTCAGCCGGTCTCTTCTCATAATTCGATCGATCGGTCGCGGCATCATGTCGGCATGCGGAAGTTCAGTTGTTCAGAGATCGCGCGGTCGATATTCTAACTTTATTATATACTGTTTTTTATAATGGAGTTGGAAATATATAGGAAATAAAATGTTGGTAGTGACTAATGCAAAAAAATAAACAACTAAAAAGTGCTTACGAACTTAATTTCGCAAAAATAACCAGTTTCAAGGTGGTCTATGTTTGAGTTGTGAATGTAGATGTAAATAAAATGTCGGTAGTGCAAAAAATTAAACAACTAAACAGTGCTAACGAACTTAATTTTGAGAAAATAACCGAATTTAAGGTAAGTGGTCGTAATTTGCCAGAACTTAGTATACGACAAACTAGTAAAGACAAAAATAAAGAGGTTCATCGAAACTTTCGCAAAAGTATGTACGATTTAGCTAACTGGATATGTGGTTATGAAGTCTCTAACTCATTTTACTGTTATCTTTGATTGTTCCTTTGTAAGCACTCGTCGGACTTATTATGGTGCAAAACCGGTGTTAAAGACTTAAAACACTTAAAAGAAAAAGTAAAAAAACATGCGTTTTCTGCGGATCTCAAGAAATATTCGGTTAACTATGCTACGGTCGGTAGTGTTGATATTCGCACTCAGCTAAACACAGCTTAAAGGAAATCCGTTAGAGATTTTAATGAAAATGTATCCAAAAATCGTCATATTTTAAACAAAATTATAGATTGTGTAAAATTTTGTGGGGCATTCGAGCTGGTACTACGTGGCCATGATCAAACAGATTTGTCTGAAAATCCAGGGGTTTTTCGAGGGCTTATAAATTTTGTTGAGGAGTTGGGCCAAGGTAGATTATCTGCTATTATATGTTAAGTATCGAGAAATCATTTGCACGCAATTTTGAAGAACGTGTCATTCAGCATTTTTCCAGTTCTAAAAAACGAAGAGTAGACCTGAAGTTCAAGAGAATTTAAAGCTCAATTTAAAGATAAGATATTTATTTTTATTTTAAGTATGTCTATTTTTAAATTCGTTATTGACCTCCCAATATAATTCACCACGAGCTGCCACTGACATTAAACTCGACAAAGTTTCTTGTTTCCCTACCAGCAGTGTGACTTTTTTAGAAGAAAGCAGTAACTACACGGAGTAATAGCGTGAGCGCCAAGATTGAACCGAAGGTCTGCGTTGAATTTGCCAGACGAATTTTTAAATATATAATTAAGCCGCCATTTTGATTCGCCATCTTGGATTTATACCAAAATTTTACCAATTGATTTTCTCGTAATATCTGATTTTTGTGTAAAATTTGGGGTTGAGCAGTATTTTAGTAATATGTTTTTTTAAAACATTTCACTATGCCGCCATTTTGTTTCGCCATATTAGATTTTTACCAAAATGATACTATATATCTCTTAATTTTTTACCAAACTTGAAGTCAATCGGATTAGTAGTTTTTTAGCTATGCCGCGAACAGACAGACACAGAGACCGACGGAATTGAGGTGACATGTTTTTCGGGATCTAGGGACCCTGAAACGTAAAGATCTGTATACATCTTTTCACGATTACAATAGTTCACCTCACGAAGGAATTATTGACATTATTTGAGTCATTCCGTTAAGACACTCAATATATAAAGATAATTTTTGTCATGTACTTTTTATAATTTGATTAGTAACTGGGCGCCGTCGATTTAGGAGACCCCTCTCTGTGTTAGGTATTGAGGAGGACTTTACCAACACGGAGTGTTAGGAGAAAGATGAAATTGCACTCTACTTCCTGCGCAGATGTAAGCGATGCACATTGAAATAATGCGAAAAAATTTGCAGCACTATCGTCTCGCATAAAGATGTAGTTAAGGATCTCGCCTGAAGAGATATCCAGATATATAGAATAGAGAGGTAGATTCTGATATCTGGGATAAAGTGAAAGGATCTTATAGATCTACCAGTCAAGTCTCTAGACCTCCCCCATCTAGTACTACTTGCTCTGTTATAGAGTATATGTTACTTTTTGTGTTTCCTGTATCGTGACATTTTTAAACCACTACAGAAAAGGGGGGTTTATCATGTATTCCGTGGGGAAGGGGCAACTAATAGGTGCTACAGCACCAACAATTCATTCTGCTTTTGTACGTCTTTCCTCACCCAGCACTATTTAGATTTTAACTCCCTTTTCTCCCAAAGACAACGGCACCGAACGCGGTGATGAGTTGCAAGACTGATCATATCGATAATACTAGGCAAAAAAATAGCTGAAGGGAAATTTTGGTACAAAATGACGTATAATTTTTGTTACCAGCTCTCACTCCATAACGATTGTTGGAATAAATAATAATTGACTTCTATATAGAACTAATAAATCGAAACACATATTGCCGTTATATGGCATGTGACATTGCGCACGTGTTTCAGCAATATAAGCTGAAAAGCAGCTTTAAACTGTAGATTTCATATTACTTTTTAAATTTCCGAATTTTTTCCGAACCAGTGGATAATTGGATTGACGAAGGGGTGTAGCGTTAGATATAGCCTAACGTTTTAATGTGCAATAATCTGCTTTAGCCGCGTGCCTGCCACGCGCCTTGTATATTGTCGGCTATATTGGCGTCCTCTCGACCAAAAAACTTATTACGTTATATTAGACAGGGAGATTAAAATCGCCTTTTAATATAAAATACCCGTGTTGAGTTGGGACAAGCGAGATAGGTATCTAGTATCTGTACTAGAGATAGGAAGTTATAATTTTGGATATTAACATACAATACCGTTTATATAAGATATTGTAAATGTATGAAAGAAACGATTTTATCTCTACATATTTAACAAATATATTTTTTAGTTGAATATCCTGGTCAGGAGACTAAAATATTAAACGGAATCAAAACAGGGGCTGCTTGAAATTCTATGTCAAAAATACGGGGTTGGGCAAATATTCCGGAACTGGTCAAAAATCTGAAAATTTGGCCCTATACTATGGTCGATATTTTAAAGATGGCAGCACTTTCGGTTATACCGGAATTAAATTTCAAATTGTTAGTTTTAAATGGAACATCTTGCACAATATTGGATATATGATTTGTACCTAAAATTCTACGAATTTTTTGTATTTAAAGTTTTGAAGTATCTTTAATTGTTTTTAAGATAATGGCAGTCGAAATCTGCAAATTTAACACTTTGCAGGGCCGTTAAATCTTAATGGCTGAAGTTAGTGTAAAACGGTTTAAACTCCTACCTTAATTTGGAAGACTCTATCTAATGACTCTAGCCCAGATAAAACCAGACCAGATGCGAAAGACTGTCAAATTTATCGTTTAGTTTCAATGACCTTGACGCATCAGATTTAAGCGGTCTGCACCATCATGTTTTATAGCTATTGCAAGTGTGTTAGAAAATTGCCCGCACCAATGCCGTTATATTTACGTCCTGTTAAGTTTGTAAAATTGTAGCAAAAATAAAACACTTATTTTATAAGAAATATGTCCTTTATTGGTAATTGAAACAAATAATTTATTATTGATGCAATATTATTCTAGGCAAATACATTGAAAATTACAACTATAAATGCAAAAATACATGGATATACTTATTAAAAAGCTGTATAAATTACGAGCAAATGTTTATGGCATTACTAATACAAATCTTAAAAATCATGTGTTATTTCTGAAAACCTTAAATCTAAATTAAACCACTGTATATTATAAAAGAGATACCAGTTGGAACAACGATGAAATAAAACTGAGAATCGATAAAATCATATATTAAAATCATATTAAAATCATATATTATTTTATTCTTACTTTCGACATAAGTATCAAAGGGCTTATTATTAAAATCTATATAACCAAAGACCCATGAAAGAGCATACACAATCATTTTCATAAAATCTAATTTTTTAACAATTAACCGCCTGTTTCAATCCCTCTCCATCAGCCGATTTTGCCTAAAAACAATCCGATCCAATCTCGTATGGACCACTCTCAGTGTACCAAATTTCAACTCGATGGCCCAATTCTTTGGGAACGTATCCCGTAAACTAACAGACAGACAGACAGAGTTTTTTCGCTGATATGTTTTTTTACACGTGTTGATACTATACTAAGTAATAATAAGTAATATTTTATTTTACACATATTTTTTTCTAACCTGAAAATATAATGATTTTTGGAGGAGGCTCTTCAAACCCTACGTCAGTAATAGGACGTTTTGGTCCACAGAAAATGGATGGAATAGCATCAATGTATAGCCTTTTGATGCTTGTTGAAGTCGTAGAATTAAATTTTCTTTCAAAATGATCCCCGCACAGTTTGTAATTATTATAGTTCTGTTCTAGAAGATCTGCTGTTCCAGCCGCCTCAAGCCACGCCCTTGCTCTAAAAATGTATTAGGACTTATTAACAACAAAATCAGGATTACTTGGTTAAATCTATTTTTAAAATTACAACACAATTCTAAATAAGTATTATGTTGTAAGATATACATTTAGATATACTTGCTTTTGACAATTTTTTGGGCACCTGAATAAATTCTTTCCATCACTAACTTTGTTAGAACCGCTCTAGCAAAGTAAATCGTCTTTATACGTAGGTATAATATTGTACACACGATTAAATATTTTTTTTACATTCTCACATAATTACAAATTTAAATAAATTAAAAACTTCCAAACTCTGACAAAAACACCCGTACTACATGACAGTTGAAAGACACATTACAGAGACGGCCGTGAAACTTTATAATCATCATACTTTGTTCGCCGTCGTATGCAGCACAGGCGATACGGGAGTTTTCTAGTTTTAAAATTGACATTGACACTTTTCGTTTGATCCTTAGAATAAATAAAACAATACCTATTACTTATTTACTTATTTCAGCTTATTTAGAATATATTTTGTACCATGTTGTATCTAAATTCAATTGGTTTGGAATTGACAAAATGAAAAAATTCGAATATAAACTCTTTTTACCAAATAAAAAATAATAAATAACTCAGAAGGATCGTGGATTGAAGGAGGATTCTAATTAAACAAAGGAAGTAATAAATAATAATATCAAAATAATAAACAACAATTAAAGAAAAAAAACTATTTGATAAAATGTTCGAACTGCCTTCCTTTAGCGACTTGGCAGTGCCCAAGAGTATCCGTAACCTCAAAAAGAGCATTCTGCAAGTGCTGAGGGGTTATATCATGTACTGTATATAAAATTCTGTTTTCTAGTTCTTCTACAGTTTCCGGTTTGGTTAGATCAGGTGATCTAGGGGACCATTCAATGCGTCCTCGTTTACCTATCTATCTTCCAGGAAAATTTCTATCTAAATAATTTCTAACACGAATGCCAAAATGTCCAGGGGCTCCATCTTGTTGATACTAAATGTTGTTCTGTAATAGCTGGTTATTGTCTGGATCGGGAAATAAATTAACTAGGGCGGATATAATTTTGGTTTTAAGTAAATTAAATAGGAGTGTGCAGTCACATTTTTGTGGAAAAATAGATCCTATCATCATAAGCAAAGTTGTGCGTTTTTTTTTTTCATTAACTGAACCATATTCCTTTCAAGAAATGGTAAAAATTTACTTTCTCGGAATATTAACGTCAAAAAATATGTCAAAATGAAAATATATATTACAGTAGTCCTGATAATAGAAACAGGTAGCACAAGTACATTCAACAATAGAATAACAGTGGCGTATTTAAGGGGGGGGGGTGAGTTTGGGTGTTAAAACCTCCCCGGAGCCTCTATTATTTAAGCTTAAATGGTACGAAGGATATAAAATAGAAACCTTTTTTTCGCGATTGCCGACGATTGAAGATACGTCATATGACTTTTCAAAACACTAATTGTATCATATGAATAATAGAGAGGTATACAAAAGTAGTACTGTCGAAAATCTAAGGATCCACACAGTTACTATCGTTACCGAAACTGTTAGAAATGTAACCTATGTTCTTAATTGAGTCAAAATGAAGAGTGCCTTAAAATACAAAAATAAGATATAATTCCTGGTAGAACACCAAGAAAACCTACGTCACATTGAACCATTTTCTATCCTGGGTTCAAGTTGGGCCGCCTTTTTTATAAAGGCTTGCAAATTATCCCAAGGTAGGGTAATAAAATACATCCCAGAATATAAGATCCTACTTTTTTGCCTTTTCAATAGGACGATAAATAGCCTATTAAGATTTTGTGCATAGTTGCCAGGTGTTTCTGTAAAAATAATTTTATTTTACCTCCTTTGCTAGCTCTCTTATTTATATAGTGCAATTATAATGGATATATTTTTACCTATACACTTACTATCTGACAACCCTGTTTAGAATCCATTAAATGTTTTATAATATAAGTCTGTTGACCACAGTTTCGAATTAGTTACTAAAGATACTTTTAAGTGCTTACAATACCAAGTTTTGTTTTAATTATGTGACATCTAATCATGACAACTAATTAATAAAAAAAAAACACAATTTCTACGAGTAAGGGTATTGTAGGAGAACCATTAGCAACAAAAGGAAAAAAGGGAAACATTTTGAGACAGATCACGTAGATGATTGTGAAAAAGACGTCATCAAGGGAAACATATATTCAACGTATTAAGACTAGCTGGTGCCGACATTGCACAAAATAAAATTAAGATTGGTGCAGGAGGAACCAATATATATTGTGGATGATCTACCTTTCACAGAATTATCCTAAAAGTCACAAAAAAGAAAACAAATTGAAAACTATTGATCAAATAATAGGTCAATAATTTATCTTGTTGAAAAATTGGTTGGATACCCATGATACTGTGCCGAAAGAGTCAGATCTTCTTGCCTTCGTAACTCCACAACTGGAATAAGTCCATCGAATTTCACAGAGAAGTCCAAATTACTTTTGTAGTGGTTGACGGCCATTCATGAAACTTTCACCAAATCAACGCAGACGTTCCACAGGGTTCGGTTGGCACTTACCATATTTCTCTTGGTCATCGATGATTTGCTTTCTTCTACCAGGAATCCTATTCACAGCTATGCTGCCGATAGTACACTCCACTCCAACATACAATTTCCAAACCTATCTCAAATTGATGTTAGGCATAGGGTAATGATTTATCCCTAACCGAGGACCTCATTAAATAATTTATCGAGTTAGCCGTTATTTGATGGAAATTCAATATCAGTAGTATAATAAATATACTATATTTGTTTAGTAATTTCCACTAATTTATTTCTATTGACAGCTGTTTCGACATATTGTATCTTTTTCAAAAGCCAACTTAAAACTGATACTAAAACTAAATTTTTTACCAATAATAAAAAACCTAACCTTAGCAGATATTAGCTATAAAGATGTAACAGATTTGATCGTTCAATAAAATATTATGGTTTTTCCTCTTATTAATTTCTAAACTTTCCAAGTAATTTAACTTGTAACTTTTATTGGCTGAATGCAACGTTTTAAATTCATTATTAAAGTTATGATTTGTTTCTAGTAAATGTTTTGCATAATTATAATGACTTTTTTGTTTAATATATGATGTTTTGTATTCTTTGATACGTTTATAAAAAGATCTACCCGTTTGACCAATATATACTTTTTCACAAGAACCACATTTTAATTCATATACCTTTGATTTTTGGCCCTTATTTGTATAAGACTTGTTGCTCTTAATTTATCTACCTAAAGTATTATTGCTACAGAAAGCTACTTTATGATTTTTGCTTTTTTAAGATATTTCTCTATTTCAGTGCTAATATTTCTGGTATATGCTAATGGGTTAAACTTAATATTGTCTTTTGTATTGAAATTTTTACATTTAGTTAGGCCAGATGTTGATATAATAAAGAAGATTATCAAAAACAAAGACAACTGTGTGCAACCCTTTTTACTCTTAGTCGAACCCGAACCATTTTAATTTTAGATCCTCTGAAAGTTTAAAATTAGGACATAGGACATAGATATGTTTAGCATTTAAAAGCAAAAATTTAAAAAAGGAATGAGATATTTCATAATAGTATATTGTGTAACAAGTGCGTGAAGTTAACTTTTATACACGAGTGTGATGTTTGTGGCCCGAGCCGAAGGCGAGGGTCACAATATCACACAAGGGTATAAAAGTCTTCACGCACGTATTGCACACTATACTTTTTCTACAACCGTAAATAATACAAGTACGAAATAAAATTAAACTATTTAATTTTCTCCTTTATATAATACAAATTAAACTAATGAACTATTTATTTAATTTTCTGTTTTATAATAATTGTAACTTTTTAATAGAACTTATAGTTAAATTATTTAATTTTCTACTTTATAATAATTGTAACTTTTTAATAGAAATTATAGTTAAATTATTTAATTTTCTTCTTTATAATTATTGTAATTATTAATAGTAATGTTGCAATTTGTTAGATTACTAAATTTAACTTCTGTAGCCTCCTTTGATGATGATTTGTTAATAATATTGCTGCTTGTGATCGAGGTCATATTTGGATTTTGAACTGACAAAAGTCTATTTGAAATATCATTTTTCTTGTTAAGGGAATTTTCTACGTAACCCTCAGCTACCGTTGAAGATTTCCAACCGCCGTGTTGTTTTAACATTAGTAAATCTGCACCGGTTTCAACTAGCAAGGAAGCAGATGATCGTCTGAAACAATGGCCTGTATATTTTTCTGGATGTGGTAGTTTTAAAAATTTTGCTATTTCACTAGGCAATTTTCCAAATTTGTTTATCCCGACGACTTGGCGAGTACATTTTCCTCCTTGATACTTGATGAAGAATTTGTTTTCTTGATAATTTTGGGGACGAAGGGCGGCATATTTTCTGTATAATTCTAAATGCTCGGTAATGGTAAATTTTCTTGTTATTTTGGTTTTTGTATCAGGGACGGATACAACAAGAACACTTCCTAAATCTTGAATATCGCACATTTTTAGCTTATAAATTTCGCTTCTTCTTAGAGCACCAGCAATCCCAAATATTAATATCACTTTGGTTAATAAAAAAACTTCGTCAGGAGCCTTATTTATGAACTTGAAAATTTGTTCTTTCTCCAATATTCGAGATTTTTGTGGAATATATCCTTCATTCTTCCGTTTTAAAAATGCATGCACTTTTGGATATTTACCAATGTCAATGTTATTTTTAATGCTAATAGTACTTTTTAGCATTGAATAATGACTCCATAGTGTTGATGATTTCACATTTTTTGACAATTCTGATAAATATGCGAGTAAAACATTTTCAGAAAAGGTTTTAATATTGTTCCTACTGCGCCAGGTCATAAATTTATTGTACGTGTTTTCATAAATTTCCTTTGACTTCTGAGGTAACAGAGAATTACTAGCTGTTTTCGCTGCTTCCGTAATATCTGGTGGAGTACACATTTCTATATCAGAGTCCATAATTATTGCTTATTATAACTTAAAATAATAAACAGTTCAAATTACTATTCGAACTTAAAGTGTCTATTTTAAACTGTTTGCATTGGCAATTTGACAACTCGTTACCATGACAACGATACAAATTGCGAGGCACGGCCGCCTAATAAAATTATTACCAGTGCGGGCCCGGTGCCTAAAATTAATGGCGGCCCATGCATTTCTTATTGAGCCGGTGCGTGAAGTAAATCCTTTAGGGAAAGCATTGTATTTCACGCATCGGTGCTTGAAAACAAGCTTTAGCTACTGCAATCAGTGTGTAAAATAGGATTTTAAGGACGGTTGTAGAAAAAACTTTTTAGTGTTTTTCAAATTTGCGATGGAAATTTGTTTTTTTTTATATGTCTGAAAGATATTATGAGATAGATTGGTAGCAAAATATAAAATCGTATATATTTTTTATCCCAAAATCCTAAATAATTAATTAGGTTAAAAATCACGTGCTAAAATTAGAGAGAAATGTGTTACATGGACAGCTGCAGAAAACAATGTCGTTAGCCCAAAATAACTTTCGTCCAACTACCTGAACCGATCGATTTAAAAATTCTTCAAACGTCCTTCTTGGGTGGTTTAATGAGACAATTTTCGATTTTTTTTTCGAGATTGACGACGGCGGCGGCAGTCATCTCATATCCCGGATCGCATCTCGTTTTCGATCGGTACGGATAGAATTACATCGAGTTTTCCGCGTCAACAGCGCCGTGTCACGTTACGCCCGACCAACCCACGTCCCGTCTCATTACTTATGCCTGACGGGTATTGCAGTGTAAATTTTCTAGAATTTCCAATACTTGGGTTACTTCTTTTTTACCTCTGCTGCTCGATTTTTGTTGCTCTTATACGGCTTGGCCTCATTAATGTTTAATTGTGTAGAATATGTTGCGCACGTTATCTTTATTTAAGAAATCTTTCGATATCCCATTCTTGGTTGAACTTTATTTTCATTTTCAACAATAGGTGCGTGACTAGATATATGATACTTACTTTTATTAAAGCCCGAATCACCGACATATCAATTGTGAAATAGAAATCTTGACACAATATTTTTACAATATCTCTTATGTTCAGTGCTGGATTATGACCATTTGATCCCTTTGTCTATTGGATTCCCTGTTCTGTAAAGAAAGGATGATGGATTCTTAAAACGTCAGCACCTCGGTTTCATTGGACACCTTGTACAAAAATTTAATTTATATTTAGACACCTACCTATAGCTTTGAATACAAGAGATATAAATTAGTAAAAGTATTTTTTACTATATCTCTTATGTTCAGTGGACTATTACCATTTGGTCCCTTTGACTTAGAATCTATTCGATTCCCTGTTCTGTAAAGAAAGGATGATGGATTCTTACTGTAGCTACTTGTAGCTTTGAATACAGGAGATATAAATTAGTAAAAATTATTAAGGAATTAAAAAATCTACTATAAAAGAAACCACAAAACATACTGTAATAAGGGACACTTTACATTACAGTTTCTTGGTAAAGGATTGTGCTCATGCATTACTGGCAGCTCTCTCTTATATCTTCAATTTGTCTCTGAAATTAACCCTTTATCGGTCAAGTTATAAAATTTAGAACATACATTTATTGGTCATTGTAACCATATGGATACGTTGAATTCAAACGCATCTTTTCCGCAATCCTTGTACTTTACAGAGTTTAGGGCAACGAAACCACTTGGTTACAACTATGAGTAGGAGGGGGAACTAAGAGTCGAGGCGCGCTCGCGATAAACTGAATTTTGTTTGCCACGTGTGAAGACCTGTTGCGTTGTATTTTTGTGGTTATGTTGCAACTAGATATAAATGTAATTATTTGAACTAATAAAAATTATTCCAGTTTTATTCCAAATTTAGTGGTATTTTCTAGACATAACAGGTGAGTAATTTTATAGATTATTTTAGTATAAGCTTGAGGAGTTTCATAGAAAACTCTTGTAGAAATCAGCGTAACCATCTGGTCAGCGTAACCATCTGGTTACATTGCCCACTGTAGATATCGATTTTTAGATTTTCGCGCCCATTTACCGCTATGGATGAATATAATTCAATTCCTTCTTGTTCCTTTTACGGAAAAAGTAAATTTCATCTGCCACCCCTTCCTCAAGTTTCGGATAATTCTGATTCATCAGACGATGAGGAAGAAATGACTTTGAAACAAATTCAAGACAAAATACGGGAAGCTAAGATTTTGTCGGAAGGTAACATTTCATAAAAGACTGCATTTTATTTTATATAATATTATAAAAATTTTAGATGGTAATATTTCGGATATCGACCATACCTCTGACGAAGAGGCAGAACAAGTTATTGAGCCACCCCTAAAGAAAAAAAAAGAAACTACCAGAAGTAGCATTCAACTGGACCAAAGAAGATTTACCAAAAATTAATAGGAATGACACTTTTATTCCTGTTTTCAATGATGAAGTGCTCACTCCTATTGAATATTTTACCAAAATGTTTTCACTTGACATAATGTCTGATATCATTGAGCAAACTAATCTTTACAGTACTCAAGTAAAAGGGACATGTATCGCGACGAACGCCAACGAGATGACAGATTTTATATCCTGTTTATTATATATGGGAATAATAGATCTTCCATCCTATCAAGATTACTGGGCGATACACGTATTGAGCAGGTAGCATCCTTGATGTCAATTAGACGTTTTAAAACTTTGAGGCGTTTTATACACTTCAATAACAACAATGACATTACGGATAATACTACTGACCGATACTTCAAGGTACGTCCTTTTGCAGAAAAGATCCGAGCTAATTTTCGAAATTATCATACTGATAATCAGTATTCAGTGGACGAGACCATAGTTGCCTATAAAGGGAACCGGGCAGGCAATCTACGGCAATATATAAAAAATAAACCCCATAAATGGGGGTACAAATTTTTTGTAATTGCAGGAGTTTCTGGCTACGTCCTGGACTTTATACCATACCAGGGAGCTACCACTTTTTCTCAACTTGTTGGAACCAGAAATGAAATAACTGAAGAAGAATCAAATTTGGGCGTTGGAGCTTCCATTGTTATAGCCCTTTCAAAATCCCTGCATGACCCTGATAATTCAAGTCTCTTTTTCGACAATTATTTTGCAGGCCTGCAACTTTTCCTTTATCTCAAAAATAAAATGAAAATATATAGCCTTGGAACACTACGCAGCAATAGAATCGCTGGATGTCCCATTGATACAGACAAAGTCCTACAAAAACAAGGGCGGGGAAAATATGACTACAAAATTGACAAAGACAAAGGTATCATCATTACAAAATGGGTAGATAATAAACCTGTTTTATTAGGAAGTACCCTTTATGGCGTAGAACCGCTAGGTACTGTAAAAAGATTTTGCAAAAATGCCAAATCAAAAATAGATATAGAGTGTCCATCAATAGTTATACAGTACAACAAACATATGGGGGTTGTTGATACAGCAAACGCTCTAATGGGTCTGTACAAAACTCCCCATAAGGCAAAGAGATGGTATTTTTGTATTTTTGCTTACCTCCTTGATGTATCTGTGGTAAATGCATGGCTGCTTTACAGAAAAGACTGCGTTGCTCTAGGCCAGAAAAAAAACATGCCACTTAAAAACTTTAGGCTAGATATTGCCAAGTCTTTAAGTAGTTGTGGAAAGGAAGCCAGAAAGGGCCGACCTAGTGCTGAAAGTACTGATATACCCAAAATTCGGCGGCCAGTTGTTGAAAGGCCACATAACGCTTCAAGGTTTGATTCCTTGGGACACTGGCCTGTATATACCAGTAAAGGCAGGTGCAGAAATTGTACTAAAGGGACGAGCCGCATGAAATGTATTAAATGCGACACCAGACTATGTTTTACAGAAGCAAAAAATTGTTTCAAAGATTTTCATGTTAATCAAAATTAAATTGATTATTATAATAAAAACAATTTTATTTAATAAAAAAGTTCTTTTATTGTTCAATGTTACCATATGGTTACAATTCATATTTTCATAAAATTTATAAGTAAAGAAATATAAATACTAATAAATAGATCAGCATTTTTTTCTGATATAACAGCAGAAGTTTCAGAATTTTACAAGACGTTCTTAGCGTTGTGACCGTTAACGGTTATAAAAATCTATGTTACCATATGGTCACATAAACCGATAAAGGGTTAAACACATTTCCGGATGTATGGAAAAAAGCTAAAATAATTCCAGTATTTAAAAAAGGCGATGTTAATATAATATCGAACTACAGACCAGTCTCTTTGCTTCCGGTATTTGCTAAGGTCTTCGAAATGTCAATATATGAGTGTATTTTCACACAGGTTAGGGGATTGATATCTCTTAATCAACATGGATTTGTTAGTAAATGTAGTACAATAAGCAATTTGGCATGCTTTACGCAGTTTGTCGGCAATGCCCTGGAAAACCGGATGCAAGTGGATGTGGTTTACAATGACTTTTCGAAAGCCTTTGACAAGGTTTACCATTCCATACTTTTACATAAACTAGACAAATTGGGGTTCAGCAGAGATCTTGTTTATTTTTTTGAGTCCTACTTAAGCAACCGTTCGCAATATGTTGAAATCCGTGGACATAAATCATCTAAATTTACAGCCACAAGTGGGGCACCGCAAGGGAACAACCTGGCCCCAATTATTTTTCTACTTTTTATTAACGACATCAGCGACAACATCGACAGTAATGTTATTTGCCGACGATTTGAAGCTTTTTCGCGTTATAAATGATATAAATGCTTGTGTTTCCTTGCAGCAGGATATAAAATCTATTCAACGCTGGTGTGTAATGAACAAGCTACCATTAAATGCGGAAAAGTGCTTCGTGATAACATTCAATATAATATAGATACCAACAATATTCGGCGTTGTGACACTTTCAAGGACCTTGGAATTGTATTCGATCCTAAGCTCTCTTTTGCTGACCACATTGGTGGAACTTGCAATTCTGCCTTAAAGACGCTGGGTTTTATAATTCGCAATTCCACTGGTTTCGAGAACATCTCAAGACTTAAAACCTTATATTCTAGCTATGTGCTCTCGAGACTTGAATATGGTGCAATTATATGGAATCCAATTTATACTAAATATGTCAGCCAATAAGAGAGTGTCCAGAGGAAGTTCGCTAAGTTTTTAATGTTCAGGCGGGATAAAGTATATCCTGCTAAAGGCATTGATGAGTTTCTGCTGACCAAGCAATTTCAGCTGCCGTTATTAACGTGCCGTAAATGCTATCATATGGTTACATTTCTTATAAAGTTATAAGTTGACTGCCCGATGCTGTTGCAGCAAGTCCTCTTTCACGTTCCTGCTAGGTCCACTAGAGTATTCTCTGTTTTTCATTTTGCAAACGCCGTTATATCAGGCTATGAATATCTTCAACGGTACTTGTAATGATATTGATTTACACTATCATACACTCTCTAAGCTTACAACACTCTTAAAGAATAGATTCTTGTGCCTTGAATGAAGTCCTTTATAATTTACTTTTAATTTTATTGGTAGAAATCTATTGCTCTTTTTTTTTTAGTTCAAATTACATTAATTGTATACATATTAGCTTATATAAGTAATATTGTTATTATTGTTATATTATGTCTCCTATTTCATGCTCAATTGTCTTATAAATGGATGTATCTGTTAGAAAGTAAAGATTATTATTATTATTATTATTATTTTATAGTTACTCGGTATCGTTGACTCCGAAAAAAGCATCTTCTCCAACGTCATGTTTGACACTACTCTCCTATTTATTATTTTTATTATAATTACGCTCATTTGGTAAGCAATATTCAGCATAAAATATATGTGACAACTTTGTAAAATTTGAACAAGAAGTATAAGATTTAATTTTTTTGATCTATATTCATTTTTACCGTCCCTAAAACTATTTGAGGAGATATTTGCAAATTTCTGGATCCATGTCGAGTTAAAAAGTTCATCTTGCCAAAATGTTTATCGTGATATCGCGTCGTCAAGGCCCATCTTGAAAAGTTATTGTTTTACAAGTTTTGTAACCAATGACAACAAATGTAAATCTACGTCTTGTAGCAAAAATATTGAGCTTTTGACCTGTCTTATCGTATGTGCATTGGGAAGTATCGATATGCAAGTATGAAACTCAAAACCAAGCAAAAAAAATGTGCACACTACACTTTAAAAAAATTTCAAAACAAGGCCGTCTCACGTTACTCCACGCCCCGTCTCGTTACTTATGCCTGACGGGTGCGTGTAAATTTTTTAGAATTTCTAATACTCCTTTTTTTATCTCCGCTGCTTGATTTTTGTTGCTTTTATACGGCTTGGCCTCATTAATGTTAAATTGTGCAGAACATGTTGCGCATGTTATCTTTACTTAAGAAATCTTTGAATATCTCATTCTCGGTTGAACTTTATTTTCATTACAAACAATAGGTGCGTGACTAGATATATGATACTTACTTTTATTAAAGCCCAAGCCCATAAGTTCTACAATATCTCCGATAATCAAGGGATGAATAAGACATTTGACTTTGTTGACGTAGAGCCTATTCGATTCGTTGTTTTTTAATGGAGGGGTTAATGCATCATTAAATCCTCAGTACCTCTGCTTTATTTTACACTTTGTACAGAAACTTCATTTATATTTGCACACCTACCTGTAGCTTTGTTTACAGGAGATATAAACTAGTAGAGATTATTAACAAAGTATAAAACCCGGCTCCTGGAAAAGAAACGACAAAGCATACTAAAATAAGAGACAATATACTTTTTGTAGGTATCCGGTATCGCGCATACCTAAAAAAGCATCCATTTCGACGTCATTTTTGACACTACTAACCTATTTATTATAGTTACGTTTATTTGGTAAACAATATTCAGCATAAAATATAGCTAGAACTTTATAAAATGTGGATAAGATGCGTAAAATTTATTCTACTTTTTGATCCATATCTATTTTTAACGTTCCTAAAGGAATTTTAGAAGATATTTGCAAATTTTGGCAACCATGTCGAGTTAAAAAGTCATATATGTAGAGATGTCGCGTGGTCAAGGCCTACCTTGAAAAGTGATAGTTTTCTTTAAAATAGAATTTTTTTTCAGAACTCGGTTTTACCTAATTTCTTAACCAGTGAGAAAAAATAATGCAAATCTATGTCTTCTCGCCAAAATATTGAGCTTTTAAGCTGCCTTATCATTTTTGTCTTAAGAATGATACGCAGATATGACGGCCCAAACGTTGCGCGCGACCATTCCACGTCTCGTCTCTTTACTTATGCCTGACGAGTGTTGCAGCGTAAATTTTCTAGAATTTCCAATACTTGGGTTACTTCTTTTTTGTTACCTAGGCTGATTGATTTTTGTTGCTCTTGAACGTACACATAAATTGTGTAGGATATATGTTTTACACGTTTTCTGATCTTAGTCTTTGTTTAATTTGTAAAATTTTCCCTATTAACAATTGAAATTTAAATTCAAAAAACTCTTTATTATCATAAATACATTGTATTTGTTGACAAATTTTAGGAATCTTAATTTTTCCTGTAAAAATGTTCGCCTTATGAATTAAGCTGCTAGTTTTTACAAATGTTTTTTGAATATATTGTGCAATTACAAAAGAAATTTTCCTTTTACCAGGGAATAAAAAAAACAAATTAAAAGGGAATATTAAAAATCAATATTGATTTTAAAGAAAATTAAAAAAGTAAGATAAGTAAGAAATGTTTTAAAAAAGGACCTAAAAACTATGCTATTTGGGGTATGAATTCGTAACTTCTTGTAAAATAGGTGGCTGTCGTCTAGTATTACTTCTCTTAGGATGGCGATGGTGGACTAGAACAATCTTATAATGGACTCTTTGCTTGATGAGATAACAGAACACCTTCTCTTCGATAACCTATAAAAAGACACTTCATATTGTGAAGGTGTTTTGTTAGCAGTTGTTAATTTAATCAATTCGCTATCTTAGTATTTTAGTATCTACTACTTTTTCCATCTTACATTTTCATCCCATTTTCATAAGATGCACACTGACGAATCGTTGAAGTAATCGTTCCCTCATTCAGTTTGAAGTGTCTAAATTTTTTATTATAGATTTTAGCAAAAAAAAATAACCTTTATTCAAATTTTGCTTATTTGCTGGCTGGAAGATCTTTGAGGAACAATTTCCTATTCGGACAGTGTATTTGCGGTCTGATAAAAAGTTGTGTACGAATAAAAGAAATTTACCAGATAAAGCCAGGTTTTGCATAGAACTGAGGATACTAGGTCTATATATTGTGTCGAAGGTTTTGTTCATATCTATAAAGGCAGCTATCGTGTGTCTAATAAAACGGTAAGCTTCTTGCAGGTCAATTTCAAGTTCTACAAGGTGGTCTAGCGTGGATTTTTCTTTTCTGTAAGCTAGTTGTTCAGGTATGGTAAGTTCATTTTTTTCAAGAAACCACTGCAGTCTGTAGTTAACCATTCTTTCAAGAAGTTTACACAGATGGCATGTGAGGGCTATTGGTCTATAGCTATCCGGCAAAAGGGGTGATTTTCCTGGTTTGGATACAGGAATCATAGTGGAGATCTTCCAGCTGGAGGGGAGATTTCCTTCATTTCAGATTCTATTGTAAAGTGAAAGAAGCATCTTTTTGCCAGATAGAGGAAGATGTTTTATCAAAGGAATTCTAATGCCGTCTGGTCCAGAGGAGGTGTCTTTGCTGAGAGCGAGGGAGTGTTCTAGTTCAGAGACAATACTCCTAACTGACCACAGGAACTTCTACTCTTAAAATATGCCTTCTCTCTGACCTTCAAGCACAACCACCCACTGCTTCCTATTCTCTTTAAAATCTCCTACCCCAACGTCACTCCCAGAGACGTTCGCCACCCCCCTGGCGCTAATTTCAGACTCAACCTACTTACAAATAAGCTCTTACCCTCCCTTACTCCATCCTTTAAGTACAATTCATATAAATTTCCTCCATGGAACTTAAATGAGACAATCGCAGATCTTTATTTAACCAAATAAAGTAAAAACCTCACCCTCAAATTTCAGCTTGCTTTAAAGATCGAATAAGATCTAAATATACTGCCTATGAAATAATCTACTCTGACGGCTCAAAGAAAAATGATACTGTGGGAGCTGCATTTTGCTCCAACGGAACTGAATGCAGTTTCTCATTACACAAATCCACCAGTGTCTTCACAGCTGAACTATATGCTATATACAGGGCAATCTGTTTTCTCCTAAATTCCAAACACAGCAAATAAGTAATTTGTACTGACTCCCTTAGCTCCATCAAATCCATTAATTCATATAATCCAAATCACCCTCTTGCCTGGGAAATAAAAACACTACTAGAAAGATCCTATATACAAAAAAAGACTGTTGTCTTCTTTTGGACACCTAGCCACTGTGCAATAGACGGCAATGAAAGAGTCGATATAATTGCGGGTAACCCTTACAATCCCATACCTATCAATCAAATCTTCTACATACAAGACTTGTATTCCCTCCTCAAAAAAACTATACACAATCAGATCCAACTAGAGTGGGACCGGATGGAAAACCACAACAAACTTCAGACCACCAAGGAAATATATTTCTTTGGTAAGACCTACCCAGTATCAAACAAAAGGGACGAAGTAATCATCACCCGTCTCAGAATTGGACACACAAAAATAACGCATGAGTACTTATAAAAGATGAAACTCAACCAATATGCAACACTTGCAGAGTCCCATTAACTATTGTACTGTGTACGTATAAAAATTGTGGAATTTTCCATTTTCCTTGATAAAAAAAAGCAATTTCGAGAAAAGATCAGGAAATATTTTCATTCTATTTTTTGTTTATTTTTATATTTATTTTTTACTTTCTGTTTTTTTTAATTCTATTTTAATTTTTATATTAAAATGAATTAAACTTTTTTTATATTAAAATGAATTAAACTGTTCTGATTTTTAATTCAATCGATAAAAGTGGGCTGCTGTAATTAGATCGCCATTTTGTTCTACTATATTAGGTCTATACTAAAATGTTACTAGTTCATCCTTGTATCATAGCAGCTGGTTTTTCTATTAATTGTTAAAATAATTTTTGGCTAAGCCTTAAGCAAAACCAGCTAAAATGGCAAATATGATTTTTTGCATCTACAGACTCCGAAACGGAGATATCTAAAAAGAAACTCGGGTCACGAGAAAATTAAACAAGTAAAACGAGGGACAAATGACTTAAAATAGACATACAATTTTGTGTTTTTCTAATAAATTTACAACTTTTTTTAAAATAGGTAGCCATTTCGCCTAGAAGGGCTTCTGTTATGATGGCGGTGGTAGACCAGAGCTTTCCTAAATTGGGTTTTTTTGACTGATGAGTGTATCCAGTCGATTTTCCTGCTATAAATTACAGGTTTCCCCTCGACAATTTGAAATGGTTCTATGACTGTCATATTGCCGCATTATTTTAACATCTATTACTACTTCCTCCCGCACTGCATAAATAACTCTTAGATAACTAAATTTTGTTAAATAAAAACATATCCGTCAGTGCTTGATGACATTTCCATGCTAATTCTATGGCTATTCAGCTATGTCTTTGTAGCTATTAATAATTTCGCAAAACAAAATATCTTTAAGCTAATTTTACATTCCCAAGATATAAGATCTTCATACGTATTTGACTGTGGCACTCAATGCAATCAAAAGAGAGCAGAACAACCAAGTTGAGATCAAGTGTTTTATTATATGAATATTAACAACCTTGTCAAGGGTCCTAATAATGACCGCAAGAGCTGTCGTTCATAAACGTCATCAAGGAACAAGGCCACCTAGCATGGAAATAAAGAATTACCAATTCGAATAATGCATATCAAAAATTAAAAAGTAAAACAAACGCGAAGGCAGAAAAACGCGAGAGGGAGATTGATCGCAGGTTTGTGTAGCTCGGAATAATTTTTGTCGACAGCCTAAAAGACAGAACAACTGATTTTTCTGTTAAATGGATAAATAATTTGTAGCTATTTCGCAAACAAACAGACTGGTACATCAACTATAATAAAATATATGACTTTTAGCATCATCTAGAAACCCCGAAACTTGAAGATCTAAAAAAAACTTTTCAAATGATATTTTTTGTACAATTACAATTTTCTTTTACCAGGGACTAGAAAAAACAATTTAAAACTATATATAAATTATTATTAAAATTAAAACTATATATAAAAAATAAAGAAAAAATGCTTTAAAAAAGGACCTAAAAACTGCGCTATTTGAGGGATGAATTCGTAACTTCTTGTAAAATAGGTGGCTATTTACTCTAGGATTACTTCTCTTATGATGTCGATGGGGGAGTAGAACAATCTATAATTTGTTCCTTACTTGATGAGATAACAGAACACTTTCCTTCCTGCAACCAATAAAAAGATGCTTCATACTGTGGAGGTGTTTTGTTAGCAGTCAGTATCCAGTTGGAATTCCTACTACAAATTACAGGATTCTCTTCGACAATGCTACATAAGTTAATCAATGCGCTATCTTAGTATTTTAGTATCTTTAGTATTTTCATCCTCATTTTCGTGAGATGCACATTTACGAATCATTAAAGTAATCGTTCCCTCATTCAGTTTCAAGTGTTTTTTCAACTTTTTATTATAGATTTTAGCAAAAAAAGATAACCTTTATAAAAACGTTGCTTATTTGCTTATTGCTTTTAAGAACATTAATGGTAATGTAAAAAATGTGTTCATTGAGATATATTTTTGACATATTGACCAATTAACCAAAAGCTACACTTCATAATAAAAAACTCGAATGACTTTTTAACTAATTTTATGCTTTCTAATTAGGCTGACTCAAAAATGTTCCCTTAAAAATATTTTTGTTTTACCTACTGTCATTTATGTATTTATTGGGTACGTTGTTTATTTTATGGCAGTTTTTTGTTGCCAACCTTATTTTTTATTAAATAAAACTTTGTATATTAGTTAATTTCCCTTTTGTCAACTAAATTAAACAGACGCTGTGTATGTATAAAAATTGTATAATTTTCCACTTTCCTTGATAAAAAAAGTAATTTCGAGAAAAGATCAGGGAATATTTTGATCTATTTTTTATTTTTTGTTTATTTTTATATTTATTTTTTACTTTCTGTTTTTTTTTAATTCTGTTTTACTTTTCGCTCATTTTTATATTAAAATGAATTAAACTGTTCTAATTTTTAATTTAATCGATAAAAGTGGGCTGTTGTAATGAAATATTTTATTAGATCGCCATTTTGTTCTACCATATTAGCTCTGTACTAAAATACTGTACTAAAATACTACTAGTTACTAGTTCATCCTTGTATCATAGCAGCTGGTTTTTCTGTCAATTGTTACGGTACTTTTTGGCTAAGCCGTAAGCAAAACCGACTAAAATGAAAAACATGATTTTTTGCATCTAGAGACCCTGAAATGGAGATATCTAAAAAGAAACTCGGATCACGAGAAAATTTAACAAGTAAAACGAGGGACAAATGACTTAAAATAGACATACAATTTTGTGTTTTTCTAATAAATTTACAACTTTCTGTAAAATAGGCAGCCATTTCGCCTAGAAGGGCTTCTGTTATGATGGCGGTGGTAGACCAGAGCTTTCCTAAATTGGGTTTTTTTTGACTGATGAGTGTATTCAGTCGATTTTCCTGCTACAAATTACAGGTTTCCTCTCGACAATTTGAAATGGTTCTATGACTGTCATATTGCCGCATTATTTTAACATCTATTACTACTTCCTCCCGCACTGCATAAATAACTCTTAAACATAAAACATATCCGTCAGTGCTATTTCTATGCTAATTCTATGGCTATTCAGCTATGTCTTTGTAACTATTAATAATTTTGCAAAACAAAATATCTTTAAGCCAATTCTACATTACAAAGATAAGATCTTCGTATGTATTTGACTGTGGCACTAAATCCAATCAAAAGAGAGCAGAACAACCAAACTGAGATCAAGTGTTTTATTATATGCATATATTAACAACCTTGTCAAGGGTCCTAATAATGACCGCAAGAGCTGTCGTTCATAAACGTCATCAAGGAACAAGACCACCTTGCATGGGAATAAAGAATTACCAATTCGAATAATGCATATCAAAAATTAAAAAAGCAAAACAAACGCGAAGGCAGAAAAACGCGAGAGGGAGATTGATCGCAAGGGTGTGTAGCTCGGAATTATTTTTTGTCGTCGGCACAAAAGATCGAAGAAAAAAGGTCATAATAGGTATCACGGGGTGACACTGAATAGCTTACCAATAGAGACTTCCCGCTGGTCTTTGTGCGCGACCTGCAGCATTGACAACATCGATGTCGACTAATAGAAAGTGCTAGACGTTGCTTGGAGTGCTGCAATCGGGGGTACACGCCAGCGGCGATTGTTGAGATTTTAATTTCGAAATGCCGATGTAATCTTGATGAGAACTTTTAGGGTCTCACGGAGGAATTCGCGAAGGGGCGATTGTTTAAATTTGCGCTAATGACTTGCGTTACGCAGCTGTTTTTCTGTGCACTATCAACGCACTAAGCTCAGATAACCACTTTATAATCGTATTTAAACGAAATGTCTATTGGCAGCAGTATTTAAAAATGGTATGTGAGTTATAGAAGCAATGATTTTTTCACTAAAAAAATACCATGTGGTTCGAATATAGTCGATTTTATTTAATTCATTTTTACTTTCCTGAGAGGGAAGATATCGAATATTAATTATATTTTCGATATATTGCTGATGACATAAGTAAGATTACATTGTTTTATTCGAGATAGGGTAGAACAAGTTCAGAATACAAAAGGGCAATAGCTCTCCTAAGAGAAAATGCTGTGATTGTAAAAATAGAGCTATTGAAGATTTTTTTGAAATATTCACGTTTTGGGGCCTATAAATGCAAAAACCATGTTTCCAGCTACAAATTACTCAATTGACAGAAAAACCAAAACAAAAGACACATATAAAATCAATGAAAAATTCGTAAAATACTAAGAAACTAAAACTATATTTTCTTATAATTACGCTTTTCTTTTATCAAAAAAACGTTTTTATTCTTATCGCATCTGTTGAATTTGAGTTAACGAATGAGAAATATACTGGATATCGATTTTAGCTAAAAAATGTTATTTTTCGTACTAAGAAGTACGGTATATTAAAAAAACCAGGTTTGGCATTAAAAAAATGCCACCGAATAAACTAGGTGTGCAAAAAATAGATAAATGATAAAACAAAGTAGGCAAATCAAAAGAATTCTGAAATAAAAATTTCGAGCCAGCCGAATAGAGACAGTAAAAATATAAGTCAAAAAGTAATTAATATTTTTTGTATGGGATTACACATTTTATACATATTTACCATAGTTTTCACAAGAACAAACTTCGTTATGAGAAAATTCTGTGTTAAGGGCAGTTTACAGACTTTTAAGAACTGTAAATTTATTTTTGGTTTTAATTTTAAATAAAATAAATTTTAATATTTTTCCGGTTGTGTGATTAGATAAATAACTCATTACGAGTAAATGCTTCACTGATTGTTCTAATTTTTTATAGGTGTAACAGAAGGGCAAGTTACATAAAAAAATAATATCTAGTTCTACAATTTTCTCTTGTAGAACATAGAAATTGGTTGGCGATGCGTTTTTTGTTGTCCATGGATGCGCCCACATATGATTCTGCAGCTTTTGTCGATTGCCATCCCCTGAGACGTTTCAAATTAGTAATATCCACTCCAGCATCGGCCAACGTAGTATCCGAAGAGCGTGTATATCAGTGCCCAGTAAAGATTTCTGGACTTGGATGTCTCAAAAAAGCAGCCGCGTCCGTTGACATCTTACCAAACTTATTAATGCCAACAGTTTTAGTAGTACATTTACCTTTTTAATTGATAAAAAACCTTTGATGCGGTGTACTTTTTGGAAGCAGACATGTACCTCTTGACTAAATTAATTTTTTTTTCTTCAATTATAACAAAGTTTCTACTCTTATAAGTCTTCCTTTCTGGTATTTTCACCAGGACCAAATCTTCTTGTTCGACGTTTTGAGATGCTGGAACAGTTAAATAATTGAGATGTTTGAACAGTTAAATAATTGTGTTTACTGCAAATAGTATGCCTATAATTAATAATATATGAAAAATACTTATAATATACATAAGCTGTCCCCATAGTGTGTTCTCGGTTGATATCTTAGTATCGGTTAGAAATAGAGAAGAAATGTATGGTAGACTATTAAAAACTAAATCAGGAAAGCGCAAACCGTTTTCTTCTAATTTGTTCAAAATTGAAAATCCCAGTCTTTAAATGTCGATATCTCGAAAACAATTAAACTTAGGCCTCTGGACTATATATGAAGTAGACGTAGAATTTTAGAAAAAATTCAAATATGTAATAAAATATAAGGTGTTCCACATGTGAAAAACTATATACGTGGGTATATAAGTCATCCTATATACTAATATTTTTTATATTTAAACTTTTTCTTTATCTCTAACTATTATCACCATAACCGAGAACACACTATTGGGACACCTTGTATAAAAAAATGTACATTTCCTAAAGTTATTGAACTATTTGTCGTACTAAAACTTTTTAAGGAATATTTTTAGAGACTTTAAAAATACGTTATATTTTTTCATATACGATGCGAACTTTTTGAAATGCACTCAGCAAAAAAACTTATATCTTGAAGGCTGCATTTTATTGTAACAAAAAAGTTTCAATTTTGAACAAAAAACGATTAATATATGTAATTTAATGCGCGCAGAAGAGATGTGGACAATGCCGGGCTAAAGCAAAACGGTCGCCGAGTGACGTAGATCGCTCACACCGGGTTGGGATCGGTCAAGATCGCCCGAGGCAACCTATAGAGTTAATGGATCTTGGCTAATATCAACGTTTTTCTTAATTTTTAGCATAGATTTTATCATTGAGTACTTGGACCACATTGTGGAAGGTTGAAAATTCTTTGAAATTGCTTGAACGTAAACTAGAAGCAACTCTACTAATGTTGTCGATTTTCTTGTTGGCACACCATTTGATGAAATTTTCGTATTCCTGAATGTATCTGACTTTGGATTTTTCTGGAAGCAAATCCAAATCTACTTCTTTTGCTGCGTTCGTAATATATTCGGAAACCTCGTCTTGCATGACTAAGTTGTCAAATTCACTTAAATTCATTGTAAATATGCAAAATTAGGAAAAATACGTACACATAAAAGCAATTAGTGACAAATAAATATGTCGAAATGTCAGTTTGTTGATATCTAACGATTGACTTTAAGCTTCCTTAGTAAACTGGAAACCTGGTAGCTAACCAAAACGAAATGCATTAAGCCTGCTACATAATATGAGATATGTATCAAAGGCGGTTGATTGATAAGATAATAATGCGGTAAAACCAATTTTCCGCAAGAATATCGGTGCGGAAAATTGATTTTTCCGCACGGCTGTAGGAACATTTTTAGTTTCCATTTAATTTTAGTAAACATATCACAAATTCGGCAAAATTTTACTCTTCGTTTTAGAGTAACAAAGCTTTTAATAAAAACAATGAAAATTTATTATTTTAGGTACTGTCAAATATGAAACAACAATTACACCCTGTAATAATGTATTTTTACTTATACGTACATTAGTTTCTATCAAACATATTCTAAGCTACTGAGTTATTTATTTAAATGCGGATTAAATATTTAAAATTAACAAATTGTAAAATTTGGCATAAATGGTGGAAAACGCAAAATTTCAACCGTGATATGAGAGGTTAAGAATCTACAATATATCAAAATTTAAGGAAAATTGAGTAGAATAGAAAAGCTATTATAAATATATGCTGGTCCAAACGAGGATTTTTTTTTTCTAAAAATCGACAAACTTTCCTGCGACTCAAATCAAGACGAATAAGGATTCTCCAACACGTGTGACACTTGGAACTGAATGAGGGAACGCTTACCCAAACGATTCGTAAGTGTGCATCGCACGAAAGTGGGGTGATGGGCAGTTAACCGTGAACACCGAATAGACGCTGGAGGGTGCATAGATTTGACGCTTGTTTGCTACTAAGAAAGCGGAATACACCTCCCGTCGACACCCTGACCTTAACTTTTCATTAACGAGTATTGATTTTTCTTCCGACGCGACGCACGGTGGAAGGAATGAGATATCCAGTAAGACAAAACTATATATTGGTTCATAAGAATTGGAATAGAATTATCTTGACCAAAAGTGAAGAAATAATTAAGAATTTACTAAAACCTAGTGAATATTTTCATTATCATACAGAGTTTGCAAAAAGATGGATCATTTTGAATAACCTGATATAACTTGCTTTCTGGGGTGCTATTTATTAGGATTTTGGTATATTTTGGTACCCAATTTAAATTAATTTAACACTCTACCTAAACGTTAATATATGCTGCCCCAAGAAACAAGTTTTATGAGATATCCCTTCTATAAATTCCTGCACCACACGCGCCTGGTACAAAAAAATCGTAAATAAAACTCTTTAAGCAAAAGCAAACTAGTATATTGGGAAAGTAACAATGTAATAAAAGGAATCAACTATAAATTAGGAATTTCAACACATTTAAATAACGCTTTGGCTTCTAAAGGATATTCTTTTAGAGATTTATATGATCGTGATGGATGCATGGAAGAAATGACTGGATCAGACGTTATCAACATTCGTTTTATTAAATCCTCGTTTGTATTTTCTCTTGAGTTTTTTCGCGTATTATGCTCCCTGTAAAATTTGTAGTCCTTGTTCCTACTCTCTTGGGCATCTTCAGCGAGCTGTCCAATTTTCAGAATAAAGTCGTCTATTATGTCTGCCCCATGAATTAAAATTTTATGAACACTTTGGGGCATTTTGTACCAATTATATAGATCAACAAAAAGTTTTGCTGTATCGTAAGTATAGCTACGAAACTTTTCAGTGTCTATTTCATATTCTGCGGATATAACAAGCAATATAATATAAAATCTCCATATTAAAGTCTGATCTAAGTTTGTTATTAAAGCTGATTTTTCATAGTTCTCAAAAAAAGTGCGCGCAGTATTGCTATTATCCTGCACCCTGCTTAGGAAGATCTATCAATAATCCAAGTTCCTTTTTAAACTGGTCAATAATATGAGCTTTCCTGATTTCAAAATTTTGTTTTTCTTGTGCATCTCTTATTTGCCATTTCTTTATTTCTAATCTATAAGCTACATGAATCAGGCATTCAAAGAAAGGGATATGGGCATGTAACGATGATAACCCGTATTTATAATTGTCCTTGTTTACGGGCAGCTCTTTAACATATTCCAAATTGTTAATATGTTTAGGTGTAACTTTACAAATGTTACAGGTTTGAGTTGACGTATCCGTTAAGTTGCTACCTGCTTTGCCATCCAACATAGTAAGGAATAATTTGTGATTTATAATAATGTTTGTTTGATGAAAGGGTACTACAGTTGGAATTAAATTTATAATTTGGTTCTCTATTTTATTTACTTCAAATTTTGTGCTTTCTTTTGTTTCTTTTTTAAACTGAAAACTTATTGGACGACAGAATTTTGTAGATGAACATTTAGGGTTTTTCCAAATAATTTTTTGTGTATCCGGTTTGTCTGATAAGTTGTGTCGTACTTGAAGTCGAACCAATGAAACAGAGAGTAAATCTGCATCATTCACATTTTGATCCAAAAATCTTTGCTTGTACCTTGCCTGCCCAGAACTCCCATCAATACCCCATTTGTGTATAAACTGCAACTCTGTAGGTTTTTCTTTTGGTATATAAGCTTCCAGAACATCTTTTTGGACTTCTAAAATTCTGTGCGCAGTAATTTCCAGTAGTGGCTGTAATTGAATCTCAGCTGAAGACTCCGTTATTTTTATAGCCTCTTTAGCGGGATAACATTTACATTTCTCGACTTGAACCAGATCATATGATGGTTTAAGATTTTTAAATCCCTTTTCTTTTAACCTAGCTCGTAGTGAAATATACTGGTTTTTACTTAATTTTAGGTCAGTTAATAATGCCAAGGCTTCCGTGGACGTAAAACTGCTTGAGATTTTTTGGTTATCAAGAAAAGCATTTTTTATTTCAGTTGCCTGGTTAGTTTGAGATATTGCTTGTTTAACTAAAAAGGCTGCGTCTTTTTTACCAGAAAGATTCAAACTTACTCTGGTAGCTGTGGCTAGCTCTTGTATTGATTTGCTGGCCACAAGATTTTGAATTTTGCGTGTTTTAGTTCGAGCTGAACATTCGGCAAAATGTTTTGTTTTTTGAAATAACCTAGACAGATTAATGCTTTTTGTTAACAAAGAATCATATATAGAAACGAATTTTGTGTATGTTCTGTGACATGATTTCCATTTTTTATTTAAATCGGATAAAAAAGTCAAAATGGATGATTCGAGCAACTTAGGATTTTCGAGGTTTTGATTATTAAGCCTGCTAGTAATATAATCTTTAAGGCACTTCTTGGATTCCTTGGACATAGGCGAAAACTTGCCATTTTGCCGTAAAGCGATAAAAAGTTCTTGCCGAGTTATACCTAAAATACGATTCGGGGTCAAGCCAGGAATATTAAAGGAAAGCTGTTTTGTAATATGAAATATTTTCCAAAATATCCCTCGCAGATTTAGCAAAGAATACATTTGGACCTATGCAGAAACTTTTTTAAAATTATGTCAAAGTCACGTGACAGCCAGGCAAATTCCTGGAATAAATAACTGAAAAATCTGTCAAGTAGCATTTTTACGTAAAGTTTTAATGTTGACTATAGCCAAGAAAGTTTCTGCATATCTCTGATTGTATAACAAGCAATGTTATCTGTATTAATTAAAAACTAATTTTTTCCTTTACTAGGTCAAAATTATGAGGTGTATGAGGACCTCTCCATCATAAACATGCCCTCTTACGACCCTAGCGATTTAGTAATGAACCAAATCATAATAAAAAATATAAAATCTTTAATAAATTTCTTTAAGGTCGTACAAAAAAATCATTTTTCACACTAACATAACTGCGTGAGAATCATAAAATATTAAAAATCTCAAAAAGCGGCAAATAGAGGCAAACCATTTTTGGATATATTATACAGAATATCGTAAACTTCAGTTTTATATGAAAATCAGAAATACCTTTTTTTACCTATTTTTTTAAATGTCCAGAGTAGTTCAACTTTGAAGAAAAAGTTGTTTTGATGCATATGTTTATAAAGTTTTAAAAAGAGACGAAAGTTTATGCAATAAAGGAAAAAATTCTACACTAATTTAAAATTTACATACCCCTCTGTCCGTTTGCCATACCGGTAGTTTTTATATGTAATTTTAGGTAAACTAAGATAACTTAAAATATGCGTTATTTCGCAATCAAAGCAAACATTACTGAGACGCCTAGAGTGACAGATGACTTTGGATAACTTTTAATTGGTTCATGGCCTACTATGGTAATTTTTTAATACGCATTAACCAAGTATGACATTTTACTTTAGTTCTAGAGCAAAAAAGGGTAATTATCTGAAACTTGTAGTATGGAGTTTTGTCTTACTGGATATCTCATCCCTTCCACCGTGCGACGGCCCGTTTCGCATTACTCTTGTTGACATGATTCGTGATTCTATAGTATTATCGATTTTGAACCGTCTCTAAAATACGTTGCGTAAAAAAACGCGATTTTGTATATGTAGTATTTTTTTGTCCATATGAAGCAATAAAATTGGTCGAATGCTTTGGATATATCGAGGGTAATAATGTGATCATCAACATATAATTAGATGGATTTGTTTCAGTTTTGTGTTATAAAGGCAAGGAAATTTGCTGTCGATCTTTGCTGGCGGAAGTCATTTTGTCTATTATGGATTAGTTCAAACCTTCTAAGGTAATTTAAATGATCAAATTACCATGTAAGTAAAATTCCCTTTAAATGATCAGAATACTCTATTATACATATTGCCTTACTTAATTTCAACTTATTATCTCAATTATGATAAATAAAGGAAACCTTTGAGTTCACGGCAATTTTTAAAAAATATGTTATAATGGTGATGCCGCCCACTGGTCCCTCAATCAGAAGCAAAGATAAAATATTTTAGGCTTAAAAAAGTAAATCCTAGAAAACATCTATTTGTGCGCTACTCTAATAGCAAAAACAGGCCCACCTTTTTTTTTTCTTGGTGTTTAAAAGAGCAAGGCAAGCAATTTCAGAAATCAGTCTAATGAGCCGAGCTACTTGGACGAGGAAAAATTATTTTCCGCCTTCTTGTGTTGGTTATTTTTTTATTTTATTAATACTTCTTTAGAAATTAGGCTATAGGATTCAGGAAAACCTGACAAAAAATGTCAGCTGAAAATTGGTCCTGCTCTGAAATGTGTTGAACAACATATCAGTAGTCCCCTAACCTCACTTGAGCGCATCATGATTTTTTTGACTCTGTTCTGTTTTTCCGTAACTTCTAAACTATTTAATTTTTTTAAATACAATGTTTACAGTTACGTTTAAGGTTTATTGGCGTAATTTTATAACAGTTTTGGATGCCGTTAACGGGAATAAAAAATAATATTTTATGACCTATAAAACATTTTGAAAGAGGTTTTTTGAGTTTTAAGAAAGTTTTTTTTTCTGAATTTCGTTAAAAAAACCTGAAAATTTAAATTTTTTAAATCGGAAACTAATTTCATCATAAGTGAAAAAAATAAGATATTGAATAAGATAAATTAATTTTTACAGAAAAGGTGTAGGTATTGATAACTAGAGGGCAAAAAAAAACCCAATGTTCTGGGTTCGGCCAGATTAATTTCTTTATTTGGCTATAACTGACAAAGTATTAGCACAGTAACCGATACTGTGGTATTAGAAAGTTTTTGATGCCACTTACAGAAGTTTTTCTTGAATGCCTATTCTAGTATCTACTACACAGGGTAACAAAATGAAAACAAAAATTTGGTGCCGGAAATCTAACATCTGATTTTAGATGTTGTTGTTATTTTATAGTCATTTTATTTGTGATAGTCCAAAAATGCCACCAGATTTTTTCTATCAGCTCTAGTTTTTGAGATACAGGTTACAGGTTAATTGATATTTTTTTCTGATAAAGGACAACAAATAAAGAGATAAATTTGTACTTAATCGTCTATAAAAAATAGAAATTTCCCAGAATCTAATTAACCAAATGGATACCTGGAATTGTCCAGTATGACCAGTCAATGTTCCTAGAATACTAGCAACTACTCAATACACTGCTCTTCATTAGAGAGACTTTTATACCTGAAATTGCCTATGACCCGATCCTTCTATACCTTCTTGGCTGTGCCACCAGACTATCGAGTTTTTAGTACATTACTGAGATATTTTTTTCTGATAAAGGTAAAAGTTGTGCTATCATTTTGTGTAAATTTTGAATTGTCAATGTTTTGTAGTATCAAGACACTGCTCTTAAACTTTGAAACAATGGCATCCACAAGCAGACGTACCTGTGTAAATCATCCCGATGTTTTTTGTTACACTAAACTGAAACAATGGCATCCACAAGCAGACGTACCTGTGTAAATCATCCCGATGTTTTTTGTTATGTGTGTGGTGAATACACTTTGAAAGAGAGCAGAAAAACGATTTCTGACTTGGCGAAAAGAGCTTATCTTGCCTATTTTGGCTTTCATTTAGGAGATCAAGATAAATCTTGGGCCCCACATTTCATATGTAAAACGTGTATTGAACATTTGCGACAGTGGACAACTGGAAAGAGAAAGTGCCTAAAGTTTGGTGTACCAATGATTTGGAGAGAACCGCGAAACCATCATAACGATTGCTATTTTTGTCTCGTTAATATTAAAGCCATAAATAGAAATAATAGACACAAATGGACATATCCTGATCTAGATTCTGCAAAAAGGCTTGTAGCGCATTCGGAAGAAATACCCGTTCCATCATTCAGCAGTCTACCCGAAATGACAGAAGAAGATACAGAAACATCAACGTCTGACGAAGTTCAAACAATTCAGTCAGAAAACGACAGCGAATTTGAAGCAGATTTAGCAACTCCGCATTGTTTCAATCAAGAAGAACTAAACGATCTTATAAGAGACCTGAATCTCTCAAAAGAATCCGCTGAATTACTTGCATCCAGATTAAAAGAAAAAAATCTACTTTGTCCAGGTATTAATATTACATTTTATCGTAAAAGAGATAAGGATCTGCTGCCTTTTTTCACACAGGAAAATGACTTGGTATTCTGTAACAATATAAAAGGGCTCTTAGAAAAAATGGGTTTGCCTGAATACACTCCAGATGATTGGCGTCTTTTTATTGACAGTTCAAAACGTAGTTTAAAATGTGTTCTTTTACATAACGGTAACAAATATGGCTCAATTCCTATTGGTCATTCTCCTGGCATTAGTACGGAAAAACTAAAAACTGGTATATTTGATGGTCCTCAAACAAGGCAACTTGTTAAAGATCCACAATTCACCACATCAATGAACGAGCCTGAATCTAACGCTTGGTGTTCATTTGTTCAAGTAGTACAAAATATTCTTGGCAATCATAAAGCAGAGAATTACGTAGAATTAGTGGAAACTATGCTTTCAAATTTTATTATTCTCGGCTGTAACATGAGTATAAAGTTCACTACCTCCACAGCCACCTAGATCGTTTTCCAGAAAACTTAGGTGATTGTAGTGAAGAACAGGGGGAAAGATTCCAACAGGATATTAAAATTATGGAAGATCTTTATCAAGAACGATGGGATAGCCACATGATGGCGGACTACTACTGGAGCCTTTAGTGAGACTGCCCTAGTAAACTCCATTCTAGAAAGTCGTATAAAAGAAAAGTTTTATGTGATTAGTGACTAATGTAATTATGTAAATTAAGTTTTTGCAATAAATACTTAAATCCATGTGTCTTTGATTTTTTAACTGGCAATAGTAATATTATATATTATAACAGTTATAACGTAAAATATATATATAATTTTTTTTTAGAAAAAAAAACTAGATCTGATAGACAAAATTTGAGAACTTTTTTACATTCTGCATCCAAAAATTACCCAGGAACAGTTAAAAAATCGCAGGCACCAAAATGTGTGTTGGCCTGTGTTATCTATCTAATTACAAGGAAATTAAACAATAAATTACAAAGATAAGACGACATTAACGTTTTTTTTTCATAAATCGTAACTTTGAAGTGGCCGAAAAATTACATAAATGCACGAAATTATTTAACATACTAGGTACGTATACTCTTAAGTATGTAAATCTATAGAAGCAAGGTTGCGTTCATTTTTAAAGAGCTTCTACTTTCTGCTTCAAGAGAAGAGAAATTTAAACAAATACTTTTAGGATTAATCAAGACTTTCTTAGACTTGACCAGGGAAAATATGTCGTGACTCTCTTCTTTGACCTTTCAATAGCATTTGATACTGTCAATAAAGATATTTTGCTTTTGAAGCTGTACAGTATGGGTATACGTGGTAAAATGTCTGACTGGATTAATTAATATTTATCTGGGCGTGAGATGACAGTACGGTATGGAGGACTGTGTTCTGAGCCTAGATCTGTAAATATTGGAGTTCCCCAAGGCTCAGTACTGGGACCATTACTTTTTTACTAAATGCCAATTATCTGCCAGAAAATATAAGTACTGGATACGTTACAATGTATGCTGATGATATGACGGTGGTATTAGCGGCATATACCCCGGAGGAGCTTTCAAGTAGTTTAAAAATCGTTTGTAGTGATATGGAGATTTGGTGCCGTAATAACAAATAACACTTAACTCCGATAAAACTGTGTATATAAATATGTTTCTTGCCCTTGCCTTTAAATTTTGATAGCCTTAACAACATTAAAATTTCAAATTCTAGCAAATTTTTGGGACTATAATAGACTCATCCCTAGGCTTTAATAGTTACGTCGAGCATGTCTGTGCTAAGCTTAACGTTGCCTACTTTGCTGTTCTGAACTTAAAGAATACGCTTTAACGAGCATGGCTTGCTAAGTGTTTATTATTTTTTGTCTTGCAGCCACTTATCTAATAATATTATTTCATGTAGAGGTAGAGCAGTATGGGATAGTCTCTATTGGATAAAAAAGGAAAAAAGGAATGGATAGTTGTAAGCCTATATTTACTCAAAAGCGAATTTTAACATTGTATATATATTTTTAAGTGTCTAATTTATACACACAATAACCTTAAATTATTTGTCAAACTGGGAGAGACTAATTCGTACAAGACTAGAAATGAGAATGTCATTAGTGTACCATCTCATAAAAACTCATTCTTTCAGAGATCTCCATATTACAGTTGTCAGACCCTTTATAATAAACTACCCAAACACTATAAAGTTCTTAGTGGCAACAACTTTAGGAACAAAGTCAGACAATTATTATTTATTGATAAAGCTTTCTATTCAGTACAAGAATATTTGCAGTCTTGAGCGTTTCGTTACTGCTTGACACATGATAATATTTATACTAATAGTATGTCTTGTTTTTCTTATTCTATATTCTTGTGCGAATTTTTCAGTTTTTATATTTTTATATTTTAATTGCATATTATATGTATTTATATTTCTAAAAAAACATTTTTTTTAAGATGTTTTACATGTACGTTTTTTATTTGTGTTTGTTTTTAATGTGTATTATAAGTTTATATTTATTTTTAATTTTATACGTTTTCTATATATATATATATATATATATATATATATATATATATATATATATATATATATATATATATATATATATAATTGGACTTCTTTCTTGGGTATAGGTTTATTTGCAAAATCAAACAAAAATTAGGCTTTCTCAAAAATTCCTTTATTATTTTTTTTTTGTATGTATGGCTTTCCTTACCTATCTACAATTAATTTAAAAAACATTTAGTGGTCTAATTATAAAATGACATTTACAATTTGTCTAAAACTGATTTAAAATTTTATACTATTGACAATAATTATTACAAAATTAATAAAATAAGGTTACATACCTCGAAAAATACATGTTGGTTATTTATTTATATTTGAATGATAGGTAGCAAGTTAGTGGTTTGCCAGGTAACTCATGGCACAGTTTTAGGTAAAAAAGTGTTCTTATCGCAGTACGTTTTTTTTTGAGGAATTTAAAGATAATATTTTGCTATTTTTTAATTTAAACCTTAGAGTAGAATCAGACATTCACAATGATATACTACATTTTAAAAATAATGGCTTAGACGAAATTAAAACTATACTAAAATATCAAATTGTGGTATATTTGACTTACATTTTTTATGTCTTATTTGTCATTTACTGCATTTTTTTCTTTTTTATGTGAATCATTTCTTTGATAATTAATTTCTGATACAGGTTATCTTCATCAATGATTTTGGTTTCAGAAAAATTAAAATCGTGTTTCGTGCTTTTTTCATGTTTGTATAATGCAGTGGATGCATTCTTTGTATACTTATGCCCTTTTATTCTATTTTCTAAAAGTTGGGTTGTCATACCAATATATTTCATAGGGCAGCTTAAACAAAGAATTTCATATACGAGATTGGATTTTTTATTTTTGGGAATTTTAGTTTTTAATTTTGTAAATAGGGAGCCTATCAGGTTCTGGGCTTTATGACACACAATTATGTTATATTTTCCTAAGATATGTTTTAATTGTTCAGATAATTGAGATGTGTATGGCATTGCAATATATTTTTTTGCGTATTATCTTGTCTTACGTTTTCATTATGATTGTTATAATATATGTACGTCCTTTGTTTGATATTTTTTTTTATCAGTTTTTCTGGGAAATGATTTGCATTCAAGGTCTCTTTAACTTTATTAAGGGCTTCAGGACGGTATTCTGGTGACGTTAAAGATATGGCACGGTCAACTAGACCAATCACAACACTTCTTTTTTGTTTGTATGGATGGTGGGAATTGAAATTAAGATATCGTCCAGAACAAGTTTCTTTTGTAAACCATTTAGTTTTTAAATTATTTTCTTTTTGTCTTATTATAGTAAGGTCGAGAAAATTTATTTTGTTTTCTGATTCAACTTCAAGAATGAACTGAAGTTTCGGATGGAAATTATTGAATGCGAAAAGTAGTTCTTCTATTTTATTTTCTGGAACTGATGCTAAACAATCATCCACATATCTCTTAAAAAAAGTAATATTAAAATTCAATTTTTCAAGAACTTCCTCTTCTAGGTATTCCATAACTATTTGTGCGATTGTAGAGGAAATAGGAGAGCCCATAGCACATCCATCAAGTTGTTGATAAAATTGGTTTTTGAAAATAATTATTTGACATTATAAGACGTAAGGCTTCTAAGAATTCAGACTGAGTTAGAGTTGTAAATTTTTTTAAAATATTCAATTTGCCTTTTATAGCACTAACTATGAGTTCATTTGATATATTAGTATACAAAGAAATTACACCTAGTGATATTAACTTTGAATTTGGTGGTATTGTTACTGTATCTAGAAAATGTTTAAATGTAAATGAGTCTTTTATGTAATAAGTGTTTTTACTTGTGATATTTGACAAACATTTTGACAAATACTTTGAGAGCTTGTAGAAAGGAGATTGAATACATGAAACTATAGGCCTGAGAGGAATGTTAGGTTTATGCAATTTGGGTAGGCCATGTATTTTAGGCGTGACTGCATTACAAATTTTTAGCTTCCGCGTCAGTTAATAGATTTTTGTATAAGAGTTTTTTTTACAAAAGCATTATTTTTGTTTTGAAAGATGTTAGTTGGGTCATTCTTTAAAAGTTGGTACTGGTATCTTTTAAGAGCTGATTCATTTTTGTGTCATAATCAGTAGTATTCATTATAACGGTTTTACTGCATTTATCTGGTTTAAGTATGGTTATTTGAGGATTATCTTTCATGAATTGCCTTGTTTTATTATGTTGTTTCTGTATTCGTTTTTGAAAATTGGTAATTTTATTTTTTTATGTTTAATTTTTATTTTACGATTGGTATTTATATTTACTACGTCTGACGTTACACTATCTTTTATTTCATTTGGTTTATCTTGTATAGCTGTTTCTGCGCAGGATAATGTATACATTTTATGGTAATATAAACTATTCTGTTTTATATTATTCTATAGAAAATGGTTATCAAAAAGTGGTTAAGAAAAGTTATGTTAATTAAAGAAATAAAATAGCGTATGTATTTATAACTTATATTAAAAGTCGAAACGAAACGAGAATCTCGTCTCGTCTCGACCCCTTCATTCTCGTCTCGTCTCGTCCCGAGTGTCGAGAGTGAATGGTATCGAGGCGAGAGTAGAAATTTTATCTGGTCTCGCGGCATCACTAGTTAATTTATCTGTATACCTTACCGATTCGAAGAAATATTGAAATGGAATTGTACTGATTACCAGTATTCATCTTAATAAAACACAATAAAATCGTTTATGAGTCTATTAAATTTAAACGATTTTAACGTCTTTCGAACACGTCACGTGAGAGTTGAGCTTTTAAACGTCGTTGTAGAATTTCCACCCTGCCCAACAATTATACAAAGGCCATTCAAATATCGGGAATGCACTCGCAAGCCACTTGTTGTCGGTATTATATTGCAGTTAATTGCCGGGTCCTTAAATTCATAATAGGTTCGTATGACTGAAATTGCTACCGGGGTCGAGTAGGTCGGAAATAGTTAGGTGACGGCTCTTGTACAATTATCCTTATCGAATACAGCATCACTTCGTGTCACAACATCCGTTTTGGGGACGCAATTTACATGTTAAAAAAAAGAAAGCGATAATTGGGTTTGTGTTTCTTGGTATTTAATATATTTGGAGCTGCGGATATTATTGCAAATTTATTAATTGTTCTTTAATAATTAGAAGACGTTTTAATATGATTAACGCTGCTTCTTCGTATGGGCAATTTGTTACTTCTTCGTATGGCCAATTTGTTAATGAAAGGGAAAAATTCGTGCGATCTTAAAATGATGCCATAAATAACACCCAACTCGCTTTTAAGCTTTTCTGTCTCAAAAAAGTTATAGGTTTGTGTAACGTTATCAAAATCATTTGTAGGAAAAATTTCTTCATGTTTCTTATATTTCTCAGAGAAAGTTTTGATGCTAGAATCTTTTTTTATGGTGTTGTTGAATTATTAATTCTCAAACACCTACTGTTTTCAAAGCAATCTTTATTCTATCTTAGAGCTTTAGTGGGTTACTCTGTTTTCTATGGTTAAAATTGTGATAAAGAATCGAAAAAGCTTAAATGCCTGTTGACATGCGTCAGTTTTCATCGTTGATATGTAAGAGGAATAGTGGTGAGATGCTTGCATTGATTTTATAAAAGTTAGATGTATTATAAGTTAACTAAATATTTCGGTTGGGAAGGAAACTGACATTCTAAACATAAACACCTGGAAAACCGTAGGCGGGAATTTTGTTAAAATGTGAGATATGCAACACTGGATTGAATACTTTGGACATGGCTAAGGCAATAATCAGGGCTTCCCATGGAATTCGATAGATTTTTCCAAGAGAGTTGTAATAAATTTTACAATAAATGCTGTTGATTTAATGACTATAATAAAACTACCTCTGTCGGTTCCATTATGTAGGCAATGTGATAAAGAATTGTACTTTAGATAATTATGTATTGTAGATTCGAGGTTATAAGCGAAACAAGTAATGATACTAGTATGATATGTTTATATTAATTTTAACAAATGAAAAAATTAATACAAACTTTTAGAGACTGCTTATATGTATTTACATTATCTCACGCTTAATGTCACACACATCTCCATAAAATTAACCAATTAGACAACTTTATTAAATTTAGGAATACATTTTAGAAGAAGCAGGTAATGTGTGATTATGAAAGGAACTTACTTCTGAAATTTGCATTGACCTTATTATTAATTTCTTCACAACTTTTTGACTATAGTATCTTCAGAACCAATATGCAGTAAATTCAAAACTAATATCCCTAAAATATTTCACTGACGCAATTTGTCTGACTGTAAGCTTCATATCAGACAACGTATGTTCAACGCTTATGTTATGAAGTTCACAGAATTTGCTCGGATGAAATATAATCACGTATACCCTATGACTATGGCTAATTTGTACTAAAGTTTTCCTGAACTGATAAGTTAATTAATTTTTTACATAACATAAGTAATTAACATTTACATTGAAATACAATATTGTGCAATTGAAGTGCAATTTTTTAAAATCTAACCTAAATTTAAATGGCTGTAACTTGTAAACAAAATGTTATGTTTACAAACGGTTTTTTAAATTTTGTAGGCTTATGTTTTGTTAACATTTTTGTGGTATGCGTGTTTTAAGGGTTGCTTTGGTCTGACAAAAAAAGGAAAATTGGCAGATCTGAAAATATTTTGATTTTATATGTATGTACTTAACAAATGGGTTCTTAGGAAAGAACTAATTTCTCAAAATTTTGATATCAGATTTGTGTCTTTTTTAATTAATTTTTTTCTTATAATACGCATTTTTTTCAACATTTTTCTTTCTAAATTAAACATTCTTATTAAAAAAACTATTCTTTTAATCGTTTTGGCTTTTCCAAGAACGCTTTGAAAAAGTACTTTTACTTTTTTTTATTGTGTTTGATAAAAATGACCTCAAACCTCGGGACAGTTTTTTAATTTCATAGAATTATTACCTGTAGTCTAAGTGATTTTGATTATTTTTTAAACTTAATTTTTTAACATAAAAACTACTTTGTCTAGGGAAATTACATCCCTTCATAATCCTATAATTTCTATTTGTATCCTCCAATTTTTAACCATAAGCGAAATTAAAGATGTACTTTACTAAATAAAAAATAAAACATCTTCTGAGGAAGATGGAATATCTGCAGAGGTACTACTGCGGCTGCCTGATTGTGAACTGGATGCCCTGCCTCCGGCCATTAATATTTCATAGAAAACGGGGATATTTTCGATAATAATTCCCCTACATAAGGGTGGGGATTTGGAGGATCACTCAAACTTTCACTCTATTGCCCTTTTATCCCCAGTGTCCAAATTCTTTGGAAAAATTGTAAAAAAGATTTAGACTTATCTTGAAACCATTAATATAATTAAATCTAACCTGTCTGGTTTTCAGCAAGCCAAGAAAACACATGTGCCATTTTTTCTTTCCTTGAGAGGGTTTACTCCCACATAAACTGGCGGAAATGCGGTGGCAGCTGTGTTCTATGACCTATCGAAGGCATTTGACTGCGTGGGTCACTGAATATTGCTATCAAAGCTTGAACTATATGGGTTTACAGATTCTTCCCTCTCTTGTGAGATCTGGCAGGTGTTCGAGAATCAGGGGTATCCATTGTAGTGTTACACAAGGATCTGTGTTGGGACTCCTTTTGTTCTTGCTTTATATAAATGATCACACTAATATATCTAACGACGTTACCCTTTTTGCTGACGATACGTTGGTTATATAGCAATACCGAAGCATCCATCTACTAAAGTAAAATATCACAAATGACCTCAAAGATATTCACGAATGGTCCAGCTTTAATCAGCTTTCATTTAATATAACTAAAACTAATGTGATTGTTCTCTCCATGAGTTTGATAAAAATGACCTCCAACCTCGGGACAGTTTTTTAATTTCATAGAATTATTACCTGTAGTCTAAGTGATTTTGATTATTTTTTAAACTTAATTTTTTTAACATAAAAACTACTTTCTTTTAAATTACCAATTCCAGGCACTTTTTAAATAAAGTTATGCCTAATTGAGTATGTTTTCTGCTTTATTAATAAGTTTTTGTATACCAAGTATCCAAAAAATGTATAATTATTAAAACCTTTATACAAGGTGGGTCACAACTTACACGTCCGTCTCTAACTACTAAACGATACTTTTTAAATTACCTTAACCCATAAAACACACATACTACAAAAATATTAACAAGACATAAGCCTACAAAATGTAAAAAACCGTTTGTAGCTTTGAAAAATTACACAATAGTGCAGATACTGCAAGAGAATAAGGATTTTTCAGGTATGTAATGTAAGGTATAACTTTCCGTAAATAATTATTAGGTAAACGAAGAACTCATCAACAGCTATCAGAACCCTAAGCCAAGCGAAAAATTAGCTCTACCGATGTAAGATTTATAGAAAGGACGAGTAGAGATCAACAGATGTTTGGGGATTCTGAGTTTTACTAAACCCCTGTAACCAAATATATTTGACATGGGGGCCAAACATATTTGACAATATTTTGCGTGATATTGGTTTTGAATTTACTACATCTTGGTTTTGAATATATTGTTGTATAGTATCCTAGTCTTTATCAAGCGCAAGCAGTTTGCACCATTATTACCTAATCTAAAATGAACAGGTAATGGTAGACCTCTTCTCTTCAGGGACCAGCTAAACCTCCTGACTTAACATTGTTGGTGATTTTTTTATTGTTAACAACATCATTAATGATTTGTAATATTCTGGTATTTTAGCACATAGAACAGCTTTAAGCGGATTACAAACAAAAACACGATTATTTTAAGACTAAAAACATTCAAATTTATTAAATTCCTGCAATTTTAACCAAACCAAAGTCTAATATGCAAGAAATCGAAAAATTTAAAAAACGTGTAATAGTGTTTACTCATTAGTTTTATGTGAAGATAACATATAAAAAAGTAATAATAATTATCTTATTATCGTTCATAAAGTTTATTTAATAGGAACCTGATCAAATGTCATAAGCGGATGAAACTCTCGTTAAGTAGGAAGGTTTCCGTCTGTTTCGCTTGTTAAAGAACTCGATCGATAAAGCATGTCTTAGTCTGAAAAGGGAGTTTTGAGAATCGCTCTACTTTGCAAAGAGATTTGTGCTTACAAAACTTACGTGTATAGTAATTATGAACAGCATCACAATGTTTGATGTCAGAATCTAAGCGAAACATCAAGTAATGTGACTATTAGGTAAGATACATAATTGTATTTTTTACTTTTATGATTGTCAAAAATTATATTTATAACTCAAGACTTTTTGTATTAAGTACAAGGATAAGAAACATACAATTTTTATTTTAAGGTAACAAAAAAAAAACAATGAAAAAGAAAACGGCGACTAAGAAATCATGGTTCTTGGGATTAGACCGTGTCAAATTGGAATTGCTATCCGACGTTTCGCCTTAGATTGCACGAGGCATCTTCAGGAATCTTTACTCTATGATATCTGAACACTGAACGAACTCGGAGAGATTCAGGTGGAGTTTTATACCTTACTTGTTTCGCCGAACCGGCGAATTGGGATGAAAAGTATAATGATAAGCGAGAACTCGATGCTGTATCAGAAAAGGACGGTTCTTATTTTCTTTAAAGTGAAGAAAAAGCACCCCATTTAATCGAACAACCTGAATTAAATGGCCTAGGTCGGGAACTCCACTAGTCCAAAGAGCATGCTGAACTAAAAGGTTGAAGATTACAACAATGAAATTGACTAGCCGCTGGAACCAAAGTTAGAATAAAAATGAAGCATTGCACATAACCCAGACGAATAGCGTTTATTTTTAGATTCTTCTTAAATAAGCTGGAAAGCAATTCTGGTTCATAACGGCAACAAAAGAACTTCTGTTCCTTTTGCTCATGCAGTGGACATGAACAAAACATACGAAAGGTTGTCACTTAATCTAGGTGTTTGGTCTTTTCAGGCATCATCAGACCTACAATGAATATAAATTCAAACAAACCTTGGACATTACATAAAATCACAAGAATAAATCAAACAACTGTAACTTCAAATGTTAAAATACACACTGAGATGAGGTTAAGATCCCAAGGCATTGACACGCGCAGATAAAAAGTTGAATCAAATAAAGACAAAGAAAAATAGTATATATATATATATATATATATATATATATATATATATATATATATATATATATTTTTTGAAAACAACTGAAGCATATGGAAAAACCAAATATTCTATAAAATGTATTGTATCTAGGATTACAATAATCGCTTGTAAGTCGTTCAAAATTATTCACTGTTATATGGTTCGGTCATATTAAAGATAACAAGCTTTCAGAAAATCGCAGTTTTTTAGTAAATTTGTAATCATCAAACTAAACGAAAAGAAAGATACGGAATTTTTTTGTGGGCAACACGGAGAGGATTTTTCAAAACACATTTTTCATCATATCCTAATTTTTTTTTTCAAATTCCTCTCCGTTTGCCCACAATCGTCCACCCCATCTTGTTAACAAACATAATATGTTGAAAATCTACATTGGACCATGGTCCCAGTATATATATATATATATATATATATATATATATATATATATATATATATATATATATATATATATATATATATATATATATATATATATATATATATATATATATATATATATATATATATATATATATATATATATATATATATATATATATATATATATGTTTCGCAAAATTTTTTTTCTTGAACCTTCAAATATATATTGTAATTAGGTACTCCTTTCCTTGGGATGCGTGTTCATAAAATTAAAACGATTTTTTAATTATTTGTCATATTTAACTCAATTTAACATTTCGAAAGGTAGTTCCATGTCTTTTTCAAAAATGTTTTTATTTTACTTTTCCATGAGACGTAAATCAAACCTAACCAAATAACATTTAAGCCAAATAAAATACAACGTAGCACAATGTCATTTTGTTAAACAAATACATACACAGAACATCTATTGGGGACCATTTAGATATTATTGCTTTGATGTTGTTGGTTGTTCGTTATCAAGATGCTTTAAACCTTACCTCCGTACAGCCATCATAATATTAGCCGCAATTTTTTTTTTCGTATTTGTTAACTTGTGCTAGTAAAGGCGAGGCATTTTGATAATAAGGCGACGAATTGTAGGTTAGATGATTTTAATGTTAATTTAAGAAAGGAACGTCGGTGTGGTAGTATTTTCAACCGAATTAGTTTTGACAAGTTTCATAAGATCTGTCTTATTGCTTCTCTTTAATACGGTGGCTGAAACCTTACAAAGGGGTTAAAACTATCCTCAGCAGATCTCGCTGCCCCAATCATTTTAAAATGTGATAATGTGATAACTTAAGCTTCATATCTTATTGTAATAGGTATCGTAGTACATATGGAAAAACTCTGAAGACTGCAGAAATATTGTACCAAAATATCAAGCTTTGTTCGTCATTCATGAATTACTTAGTAGATCTAGTCAAAGTGGTAACGTCGTGGACATAGATTCTGATAAATTAACCTATTTAATTGAAATATTGCTGGAAACTTGACTAGGGAAATTCCATCCTTTGTTAATCCTATAATTTCTATTTCTATCCTCCAATCTTCAACCATAAGCGAAATTAAAGATGTCCTTTACCAAATAAAAAATCTTCTGAGGAAGATGGAATATCTGCAGAGGTACTACTGCGGCTGCCTGATTGTGAACTGGATGCTCTGTCTCCGGCCGTTAATATTTTATAGAAAACGAGGATGTTTTCAATAATAATTCCCCTACATAAGGGTGGGGATTGGGAAGATCACTCAAACTTTCGCCTTATTGCCCTTTTATCTCCAGTGTCCAAATTATTTGGAAAAATTATAGAAAAGATATGGACTTATCTTGAAACAATTAATATAATTAAAAAGGAAACACATGTGCCATTTTTTCTTTCCTTGAGAGGGTTTACTCCCACATAAACCGGCGGAAATGCGGTGGCAGCTGTGTTCTATGACCTATCGAAGGCATTTGACTGCGTGGGTCACTGAATATTGCTATCAAAGCTTGAACTATATGGGTTTACAGATTCTTCCTTCTCTTGGTTTAAGTCCTATCTCAGAGGCCGCAGTCATTCAGTGGTGAGATCTGGCAGGTGTTCGAGAATCAGGGGTATCCATTGTAGTGTTACACAAGGATCTATGTTGGGACCCCTTTTGTTCTTGCTTTATATAAATGATCACACTAATATATCTAACGACGTTACCTTTTTTGCCGACGATAGGTTGGTTATGTAGCAATACCGAAGCATCGATCTACTAAAGCAAAATATCACAATTGACCTCAAAGATATTCACGAATGGTGCAGCTTTAATCAGCTTTCATTTAATATAAGTAAAATTAATGTGATTGGTTTCAAATGTGACATTCTGTATGGTAGTTCTCTTCATGAGTAACCCAGTGCCAAATTCTTAGCAGTTCTAATTGATGGTGAATCTCACTTTGTGGATCGCATATTGGGATTAAGAGAGGGACTCTCATCAGATTATTTTCCAGTTAGAATTGCAGCTCGAGAACTCGGCTGAGTAATGGCTCGAACAGTCTACTTTGCCCTATTATTAATAATAATAATAATAATAATAATAATACGGCACTTATTATTATTATCCAACCCTATATAAGATCATCACAGCCAATGTGCAATGGCAAAGCCAGGAGAATAGAACAACATCTAGCACACAAAAATATTCTGACGAAAGAGCAAAAGGGTGCAGGAAAAATAGCCGAGGATGCAAGGAGCAGCTAATTATAGACAGCGTCATCATGGAACAAACCAGGAAAAATTATAGAAACCTTCATACTGGTTACATAGATTATACAAAAGCCGATTCGATACTCCACAGTTGGCTAACCAGAGTGCTAGAATTATATAAAGTTAATAAAAACATCAGGCAATTTCTAACGCAAATCATGAGTACGTGGAAAACTAAAATCAATCTGAGAACACAAAAAGAGCACATCGAACGGAAGAGATCTACATCAGACGAGGTATATTCCAGGGAGATTCACTCAGCGCTTTGTGGTTCTGCCTCTGTCTCAATCCACTCTCAAACACACTGAATAACACAAACTTCGGATTCCAAATTAAACACCAAAAAAAACTACGTACACAAAATAAACCATCTCTTGTACATGGATGACATAAAATTATACGCAAGCACAAAGGCACAGCTAAAGGAACTCACAGAAAACGTTTACCCTGGACATCAACATGGAATTTGGTATAAGTAAATGCAAGCTACTTCATATCAAAAAGGGACAGTGGAAAGACCACCTTACAAGGGAAACAATCAACAATGAAACTATAGATGACATGCTCAAAGAAGAAATATACAGATACCTAGGCTTCCATCAAATCACCAAAATTAACCACACTCATATCAAATCAGAGCTCTAGACGGAATTTAAAACCAGACTCACAAAGCTACTAAAAACAAAACTGAATTCTAGAATCTAACGAAAGATAACACCTTCACCATACCTATTCTTACGTATTCGTTTGGTATCATTAAATGGTCACACACAGATATAGAAAACGTTCACATTCTCGTACGCTCTGAATTCACTAAACACAGGATGTTACATCCTCACCATCGAGAGAAAAGAAGGAGGGAGGGGAATTATAGATATACAATCGCTAAATAAAAAACAAATTTACGAACTCAGAAAATTCTTCCACAACAAACAAACTAACCTCCACAAGGCAATAGTGAAGGCAGACAAGAATTATACACCGCTCGATCTGTCTCAAACGAGCCACGCTGCAAATGCACACAGTCATATCCAAACGCGACTAGAAAAGATGAACATCTGATCTGAAAAAACACTTCACGGAAAACACAGATACTACATAAAGCAAGACCATATACATAAAAAGCTTTCATATGCGTGGCTACAAGAAGGGCAGCTGTTCCCCACAACAGAAGGCTTCCTGCTTGCCATCCAGGACAAAGTCATAGCAACCAGAAACTATCGAAAGCACATCATCAAGGACACAACCATTGAAGACAGGAGATGTCATCAGCAGAGAGAAACGATCGATCACTTAACGAGTGGATGTAGAATAATGGCCAGAACTGAATACACGGCGAGACACAACTCAGCAGCGAAGGTCGTTCATCAAGCATTAGCCACAACATACAAACTAAAAACATAAACCCTTACTATCATTATACACCAACATCCATACTTGAAAACGGAGACTATAAGCTCTACTGGGATATTGACATCCACACAAATAAAACAATTCCCGCAAACAGACCCTATATCACCTTTCAATCCAAAAAAGAGAAAATAACTTATTTAATTGACATGGCTGTCCCCAACGACGAAAACATCCAAGCGAAATACAGTGAAAAGATTGCCAAATACACCGACTTGGCAATGGAAGTAAAAAGGCTGTGGAAACAGGAAAGAGTCATCATTGTTCCTCTCGTCATATCAGTAACAGGTCTCACCCCAAAAACATTTACACCGCATTTGGCTCAATTAGGATTTAATACAGACATTCACAGGAACATCCAAAAATCGGTCATTTTGAAAACATGTAGCATCGTTAGATCATTTCTTAATACACAATAGTTGTTTTTTTTTCATTTCCTTTTTTTTATTTTTATTTTTTGTACTGACTTGGTACAATCCCGTCAGTATAAAATACAACCACAAGAATACTGTGAGACAGCAAGTCACAATAGTAATAAAGACTTTTATTATTTACTATAAACTGAATTAACATACGTTGAAAAGGTCGCATTTCAGAATTCTGCACATAGCACACTCTGTTCTTCTAATATGGCCGAATGTCATCTCAGATATGGCATGCTTGTTACTTACTGAATACTGGCAAACAGATGAGCAATTAAATCAAATTATTTTAACTGAATACAGCCTTTCTTCTTACTATTTTCGAACTTCTATGAAAAATGGAGGGGTTGCAATTTTTAAAAAGGTCGGATTTGCATCTAATATAACTGTTCATGTTTTTGCAGAGTTTTTCATGGAAGGTATTTTCGTGTGTGCTTGTTTAAGCGTCAGTTCTTTCAACTTAAAATTGGCAGTTATGTATAGGCCGCCTGGTGGAGATTTTAACCTTTTTCCGATCATTTTAAGTGGTTTTCTATCAAAATATTTTGATCCTTACTATACTTTGTTTATGGGGGTAGATTTCAATTGTAATTCTTTAGAACAAAGTGCATCGCTGTCGATTTTCATGGACTTAGTAGTATAGTAGTAGTAGTTAGGGGGAGGTCTAGAGACCTGACTTGTAGGCCTATAAGGCCCTTTCAGTCTATCCCAGCTCCTCCCTCAACCATCACCCGCTACCAGGTGTACATCTTTGAATCTGCCTGTCCTTACTATGTAAGTCTGCATATCCTACTATGCAAGATCCTTAACTTCGTCATTATGCAAGACCGTAGTGCCGAAAATATCTCGTCGCAGTCTCGCTCGCGCTTCACATCTGCACAGGAAGTGCAGCGGAGTTTCCTCCTCTTCCTGACACTCCGTGCAAATAGAATCTTCCTGAATGCCTAACATAAAGAGGTATCTCCTCAATCGACAGTGCTCCGTTACTATTCCTTCGATGGAATTTAGATCTTTCCTGTCTCGGGCTAGTATTCACTCTGTTCGGCCCTTATGGGGCTTCACAATGAAGTCTTTAGCTTACCTCCCGACCCCGGACTCGCCCCATTCACGTTGAGGTTCATGTTGTGCCCATTCGTCCAGTGCTGAGCTTATCTGCTGCCTAGTGATGCCTAAAGCTGGTTCGTGAAACGTGGCAGGCCTTGGATTTACTTCTACCAATACCTAGCACTACTTTAGTAAAGACAGTCTTGATTTATGAAACTCACAAACTGTTTATTCACTTGCCAACTCGATTAAAAAATTCTAACTCAGTTAAAAGCTTTAAAGAGCTTTTACTTAGCAAAGCATATTGTAATCTCATTTATGCCGTAGATTATGACACCATTTTTGTTACTGTCGTTTATTGTTACGTATAAAGGTGCATTGTTTTTATATTGACTAGTATTTCACTACATTTTGTTTTATTTTACGTTAAGATTATATTTTAGTTTTTTTTTATTTTGCACAAACTCAATTTTGCTTGTTTTAACTATTTTTTGAGTGTTTTGATTCCCAATTATATTTTACTTACTTTTATATTAATATATTATTTTTATTCTGCCTTATCTTATCATCATATATTTTTATCGTTTACATGTCCATCTTTATTTATATATTCTAATTTTCTTTATTCTGGTCTCTTTGTTCTGAGTTTTATATTGTTTAATTTTAACATACTTTGTGAACATGAATTTTGTATTCTTTAATAATAAAGTACTTTTTGAATTTGAGTTTAAATAACCATTTCATTCCATTATGACCCTTGATTTTTGACTCAAATTTGGAGTCCTTTCCTAAGGGAAGTAAAAATTAAACCGCTTTCACTTCAGAAAACTTGAAGTTTGAAACGGAAGCAGTTGCCAAGAGATTCCAACGTAAAACAAAAAATCTATAACCCGAAAAACTTTTATATTTCATTCAGGCCTAAATACGGTTTCCATAAAAAGATATTTCCAGATATATATAAAGTTATTCTCCCGCCTAGCCAAATGTAGTCGTATTATCTGGTGTACCAGCGGGGACGAACCGCATTGATTGGAGCATCTCGCAGCCAGTGAAGCGAAACAAATCAACTTTAAAACGGCGCTGCTGCCGAAGGCACCCCTCGCAGCCGATTTTGCAACCCCTTGAAAACTTTCCCTCGCGTTACACGCAGGCATTGGGCAAAGCGCTACTGATAACAGCTTTTAATTCAATTAAAGACCGGTGTGGCGCTGCGGAAGCGACGAAAATGGAAACGATTTTCCGCAGAAAACTGATAGCGAAAGCATGATACTAGATTATTACGCTGGGGTGGTGCTTTGTTCCAAAGGATATCGGTTTTATTAGTAAAGTTTTATAAATTCTGGTTCCTTTCTGGAAACTTTAGGGCTTTGGATGGAGTTTCGCAGTAATTCTAGTTACTCGAGGCCTTAAGTAGATTTAGAGTCAACAAAGCTTTAACGTTGTTATCTTAATGCAAAGGACATAACACATGGTATATGGGATCCTGGCAATCGGTCGAGTTTTTTTCAAGCAAAGTTGAAATAACAGATTATTCTGTGTGTGGATGGTTGAATAAAAAAATATTAGTTTAAAGCAAGTTGAAAACGTGATAATAAATAACTTTTAATAATAATAAATAAGTCAAGGTATTTATGTAAAGTGCGTATTTTATAAATGTTTGTAGTGTTTATAGTGTAGATGAAGCTTTTACTAATTTTATAGACAATATTTTATGTGGTATAGAAATAAGAAATAAGTTTTCCTCTTTGGCATTATCAGTGTAGTGTCGGTAAGAAAGAAAAAAAATGATGGATTAATCCTGAATTTGTTAAAGCAGGCCAGGCATTAAAAATAAATTTGAAAATGAACAAAAAAAATAATAAAATAATATGATAATAGATGCAAAAAAAATATTTCTTTAGATTAATATCCAAAACTGATAACAAGCAAAAAAAACATGACGTCTTGTAAATAGAACGCTAAGAAGAATAAAACCTCATAATAAAATTGCAATTAATTATGACGCTTACACGATTGAAACTCCTAAAGAACTAGCTGATTGCTTTATTAATCAGTTTTCAACCATTTTCAAAATCTAACAGCGTCATCTTGTAAAGCAGAAAGAGTAACAATGATAATGCGGAATTTATTTTGTCATTTCACTTCAAATAGAGTCGGAAAAAAAAAACGGAATCGCGAATATTTGGTTTTTTTGGAATATCTTTGGAAGTATTCGGAATTTTCAAACTTTTAAGCCGGCATTTCGATTGTCATGAAATTGCGCAACTTTCCTTTAATTTAACCATTCCATTGATATGCGTCGAATTTGGGACACCCTGTACATTGATCTAAGTGGCTTGAGTCTGAATAAACGGTATTATTAGTATTATTATGTATTTTTAAATTATCTTCATTATTCTTTAAAAAAAGCATATAATTTTCAATTGAACCTATCCAATAAATTTTAGACGAGCCTTTAGAAATAATGGGTATTATCATCGTCATAAAACGTATACTATTGTGTGCTTTTATTAAAATTTTATTCAATTCCACTCGTATGTTAGTCAGTTAGTCTGTATGTTTGGGTTAAATATTAATTAAATATTGCAAGCCATTCCTGTTATCTGAATTGTCTGAAATTTGGTATACATACATAAACCCGATGACTATACGACATTATGGCGTCCAGTATTTCAACTTGTAATAAATAGGTATGGAACATACAATACAAATAAAGGATCTAATTTACGAATTAATTAAAAGAGGATAGTTCCCGCGAATAATCGATCTGCTTCAATCGCACCTACAGATAAATATTGCAAATAGGTATATTAGGGGTCCTATCGAGTAACAAAATTAAACTAAATATTTTGACCTATCCACTTTGCTCCAGAAGTCGCAGTAAGCCATGCTATGACGTCATCGTCAGCTGCAGAACGAGCTGCTGAAATACTGAAAGTAAAAGCATGCCTGTAAGTAAAAATCTTGTCTTCGTTCAGCTGACAGCTGAAGATTCTAAATAATCTTCAAAAATATTTGCAAAACTTGTAAAAAGGTTTCATGGTTAGGAATGTTTTCAATACAGTATGACCCAGTAATACCAAAATCGCAGGAAATAGTACACCATTACCTTAACTTTCTGAAAGTATTGTCTTCTATCATATATAATAAAGATTAGGTCAGAAGATAAATTTAAAAAAGCGGTATTTATCGAAAATAACAAAACGGTTTTTAGGAGGGTTTAGCTATTTCCTAATAATCCTCACTCTCGCGCTTGAATAATTCAAGCTCTAGCACCTAATTTTTACGTACAGGACTCTACTATATATACTCATGATATCAGACTTAGCTCTAAGTTTAATAACGATCACAATTCATCGTTGATTGGAACATTTTGAATAGCATAAATTAAAGGCAATCCGCAACTGAATTTTGCTCAGAATGCTCCATTCTGTACAACCTTCAGACAAACTGTTAATTGTTTGCTAAATGATTAAATTAATTCCTATATTTTACTTTCAGGTTTCATCGATCAACAGGGTACTTCGTAATTTGGCCGCCCAAAAAGAGCAAGCGTCCCAAAATCCTCCTTCCTCTGCAAGTGGTGATAGCGTATACGATAAGCTGAGGCTGCTGAATGGTAACCAGACGAGTTGGAGACCGACGCCTTGGTACTCAGCCGGCAATACGTTTCCATTGCAGCCTCTCAGCCCCCCTCCTACAATTTTGTCAGATGACACAAATACGAAAAAAGGTAAGCATATATATAATCTGATGCAATAAAAATTATATAATTTGTATAAAACCTGTTTTTAAGGAAATTCTGAATACAGGAGTTAAAATTTAACTTTTGGATCACATGGTCTTTATAACATTAAAACTGTTTCAAAAGAGAAAACAGCTTAAAAAGATTTAGACAGCATCGGTATAACTATGAATATTTAATTTAAAGAATCGGTGAGAAAAAACTCTTATAGTTATGTCAATTTTTAAAGATTTCTAAACATTTTTCATATTCTTCAAGGATAAAACAAGAAAAATTCTAACTTTTGAGTTTAAATTTTCATATCAGAATTTGTGTTCTTTACTTACTTCTTTAAAAAATTGTTGTGATTATTAGTAATTATTTTTTAGTTGTATTGTTTTTAATTTTAATATTTATTTTCGTTTTTGATTTTCAACTTAAAAAAATATCTTTCGGCTTCCTTGTTAAAACAAACAACTTTTGTTAATTTCAGTAACTGAAACAAAACAATTTCACTTCAGCCCTATAAAAAAATTTCATAACGCAATCGTAATAGTAAACAGTTTTATTTAATAACGCAATCGTAATAGTAAACAGTTTTATTTAAAATCCTTTCGCTGCACTTTTCTCAGTGTACATAAGAAATTCTAATACTATAAAAAGTATTGATTGAGGGCCCATGGGATTTGATTTGGCAAAGCTCACTTTAAGGCAAAGGGTGCCTAATATCGTTTGTCTGTTGACACTGATTTTCAGCGTATAAAAAGGGCGGAATCCTTTGATATTTCTTGAGGGTAGCCGCATTTCCGTTATGCTATTTTTGTGAATTCAAAATAGTCAATTTACTTTCAAAGAAGACGTTTCTTTGGCTCACTTACGAAGACGTTGTTGATGCAATCAGTGGGTGTTTTTTTTTGTTTGTTTTTTGCTTTTTCTATTCGGATTTTAATAAAATGCACTGGGACGCAAGATTAAAGAACTTATTTTCTAATTTTAAATTTTAATAAAGTCTAAACTCCTTTAGTTTAAAGCTTCGTTCTTGTTTTGGACTCAAACGCAAGTTTATTTTAGAGTTATATGTTTTAAACTTCATTAATAGATGGGGAGATTTCAGTTATACGCTGATATTTAAAATACTTCTCTATATTTAATATATCATCATACTTAAAGGCTTTTATGAAAGAAAATATCAGTGCCTTAAGAAAGATCGCTAACAATATTTTGAATATAAAATAACTTAAATATTAGTAATTTCTTGAAGTCAAAATAATATTGGTAGGTACGACTGCTGGTTGAAATTACAGATTATAAAGATGGATATTTTAATTGCGAATTGAGACATCGAGACGCGTTTTTCGGTGTTCGATTAGCCCAGTGATCGCCAACCTTTTCAAGGTGTTGAGCAACTTCGATAATTTAGAAATAAACCGTGAGCTACCTACTTGTAACCAGCGTTTAAGCCAGCCTAAACGAAATAATGTCCAGTTGTATTTGACATACATGTTTTCATGTAATTAATAAATACTTAAATAATACTAATACTAAACACTAAAAAAATGTGATAAAAAATGCGTGCATTCAATGAGAAAGTTGACACTCGGATTCATCGATAATTTTTTTGATATTCGCAGTGTAATTTGATACAGGAATTATCCAGATGTTCTGAGGTATTTGTTCTTAATAAACTTTTCTTCTTAATAAAGAACTCTTTTACTTTTAAGGCAACACGACATTGAACTGAATATTTGACTTTAATTACTATAGGCCAGATACATTTTGTACTTGAAACCAACGATTTCAATGTTAAATCACTTTGAAATGCAATCACTTTCATTTCAGTTGCAACGATGTCTTCGCCAACGTTCTGCATAACACAAGTTGCTAACTGTTGGATATCAATTTCCATGAAGTGTGAAACAACAAATTGAGCCACCAATGCCATTTTGTTGAAATCCTTGAACCGATTTTTGAAGTTATCCTTCAAGTTAGAAACTATTTCTACATGAGATCTACTCTCATAGGGTTCTATTGGATTTTGAGATATGAAGAAGTAGATCTCCATATGGACAATCAATTAAAAATTTTCTAGATAAAGCTTGCTGATGAATAATGCAATGGTAACACAGACATTGTGGAAAATGTTCATCTTTACGACAAAATGCTACCAGACCCTTATCACAACCCGCCATAACTGGAGCCCCGTCAGTTGTCAAGCCTACCAATTTTGAAATTGGAATTTTCTCAGAAAATATAAAATTGATTAAATGAGAAAAAAATTCCTGTCCAGTGGTATATCCTTTCTGTGAAATGAACTTCAAAAGATCCTCCATTCATCCATTTCAAGAGAGAAATAAACACAGTTATTTAAGTCAGTTTTTAGCTGTGAAAAAATATTCTTTCTCATTACTTCCACTCGTCTCCTCGCTGTATTAGCAGAAAGTTACATAGATTTTATTGCTGAAACTATCTCGTCTTTATTTTTAAAGTTGGAAAATAAGGAATTTGCATCTTCTAAAAACGCCTGTTCAGTCATTTCCCCGTCTTCATACTGTTTCTTTTTTGTGCAATTATTTGGGACACACGGTATGATGCTTCCGTTGCAAACTTATTTTAAAAATATTGACTGTTGTCCAATTAACTAGATCTTCAATTGATTCAATTTTTCTTTTCTGCCGGCAGCATATAATGGGAAATATTTTTCAAAATTCGGATTTACCCTTTTATGATGCCTCTCAATATTTCCTTTTTTTATCAACTTCTTCTGTAAAAAAATACTGCTTCTTTCTAACATATCTAATGCCTTTTAGTTTTAAACTGAACGCCTTGCATCCCCTACATGCGCATTTATCGCGTTCAAAGCAATCCAGACCGTTCTCGTGTTCTCAAACATTCACGCGATGCTGGCGCTCTGACTTCTATTTTACAAGATATGTTGTGAACTACTAGAAATGTGTTCGCGAACTACCGGTAGACCGCGATCGACAGGTTGGCGACCACTGGTTTAGCCAATATGTCGGATATGTACTTCTACTTGCTTGACTGCATATGCGAATAATAGTACAAACAAGGCGTGAAATAAAACCCTTATATTTTTTCCAAAGTTTGTTAATGCCCATCATTATCAAAATGTTTTTTAATTTGTTTTTGCTTCTAATTAAAATGATCTTTGACAGAATTAAAAAAAAAATCTCTAGCGATTTTAGATATTTTGGTTTGTTTGCAATATACAGCGTTTCTACAAAAATTTTGACATCTTTGTGCAAGTGGAGAATTATCAACATGTACACAAAACAAATCTTGAAAGTCATCATTTTATGCGAAAATAAGGGTCCAATATCCATAATTTTATTAAAATACCTGCACCCAAAAGTTACCTGATAGATATAATATAGTCTAAAGTATAGTGGGATTCAGAACCATATAATCAAAACCAAAATTATATTCTTCTTAACGTTTCGATCTACTTTATTGATACTTTGTCAAGGGTCTGTAAAGAACAAAAAAGGCACAAATAGTCAAGAGAAACCTTACAAATCGAAATGAAAATCCAACATTCGAATATGGGGAGAATTAATACATACAATTTATACAAAATAACTCACCAATATTGTGTACACCCAAAAAAATACCTCTCTTTTATGAGAAAAGTAAGAACTGAAAATCACATGGGAACGACACATATACACCTAACTTAATAGTACCAAACCACAAGGGATCCATACTAAAATATAATTTTTGACGACAGATATCTTTGTCCTTCATCTAAATAACACAAAATTGGAATCCATGGAGTAGGGTGTCAGTACGATATGGGTATTTATCACCAATAACGCGTATTTAATCGGTAATCGTCTATTTGTGCAATTTTTCCAGGCCCTTGACAAAGTCTCAATAAAGTAGATGAAATATGCTGTACGTTCTGGCAGACCGGAAAGCACAATAATTCCTTATTTTACTACCAAAACACTAGCAAGAGACAGCTTCTCAACATTAAAAGTGGGTTTTAAAAAGAACGGAAACAATACAATACAAAAAAGAAATACCTAATACAACAAACAATAAATTAATGAAACTAAGTAAGGTGTTTAAAATCTTTTCCATTTATTTCCTGACAGTAGGCCAAACACCTTGTGAAAACATTTAATACATTAAAAGATTATCAGTCTCTTCAAGTCGTCTACATTCGATTTCTATTCGTTCCTTTAAAACCTCGAGGTCATTGGGGTTAGTTGGTTTTTACATCATATTTTAAGGTGTCTCCACAAAAAGTCCTCGAGGGGCGTCAAATCCGGAGACCGAGGTGGCCAGGCTATTGTACCCCTACACCCAATCTTTCTTTCCGAACATTCCGAGCAAAATGCGGTGGAGCACCAGGGTATGATTTGCAATGTGGATTTTTCTTGGCCCAATATTGACACTAATGCCTGTTGACTTTTCCATTGAAAAAAGTTGCTTTGTCAGAAAAAAAATTTGATTGATAAAATTTAAATTGGTAATGTAACGTTCCATCATGATTTCACAAAATTTCAAGCGCCTATCGTGATCATCCTACATTAAAGTTATTTTGTAAGCATGTTAGGTTTTTAAAAGTCAGTCTACGGACATGTGTGAGACGTCATTTTCTCTTCCTAAAGTTCTGGTAGAAAGATACGGATTTTCTTCTAAACTGATTAAAACATTCAGAGCCTTAACACCATCTGTTGCACTTTTACATCTGCTAGAACGTACAGCATCTTTTACATTTCCAGTTTCACGAATTTTTTTGTTAATTTTACTTACGGTGGATTTAGTTATTGGATTTCTGTTAGGATATTTGTCATTAATAATGTTACAAAAAAGTTGCAGGTTTCGCATTCTATCCCCATATCCCACTACAATCAAAATTTCAATTTTTCGAGTTTCAATTAAACGATCCATTTTTGTAAATCAACAAAACTGACATTGTCAAACATATCAGGTAACCTTGTGCAGGTATTTTGATAAAAGGTAATACATGAAATTATGGATAATAGACCCATACTTTCGCAAAAACTGTAAAAAGTTCTTTTAATAAAAATATTGAGAATTTTACGCAAATTTTGAAAACATACAGGGTGTTGAGTTAAAAAAAAATTCTTCCTTTTACAACAGAAAAACGGTAAATGGGGCAGCAATGCGGAACCCACCATTGGATCCGGCATAATCTCATATCTAGATGTTTATATTTTCATTAAATTCAGATAAACGGTACCTGAGATATTTCGCCATTACTTTAATTTTATTACACGCTGTATGTAGACACAGGACATATCTTTTTATACACATTTGACATAAAATATACATTTCTTACAGTAAAATATTTTAAAATAATGAGAGGTAGGACCTTGCTTTGCAGTCAGAACCACGTAAACAGGAATAAATAACTTTAGGTATACGTTTTCATGCATAATCTAAAAAGATAGGTTATGTATTGTATTAAATAGGCCCGCTTTTATAATAGGAGATTTTAATTTTGATTAGCAGTTAAACGATTTTGATACAAATAGGTTACAATCGTGGCCATTGACATATTATATGTCAAAAGTGCGAAGAAATAAAGTATTTTATCATAACTTTACATCGTTGCTTAAACGATTTCTTTGTCACACTTACTTGTAGTACACGTTTTTATTTTCATTAATGGAAGGAGTACAAGATGACTGATCTCCTTTGTTATTGTGCCAATGATTTCAACCATATTAAATAGAATACAAAGTTAGGATCCATTTAGGGGTTCTTTTCTTTTACATTGGATGGAACGTCTGTTTGGACTATACCCTGTCTTTGGTCCACCCAACATAGCGAACTGGTATGTAAGTCGCTAGTGATTTGTTTTTTTCTATCTAATCTCTTTTTAGGTCTTAGCAACCCTTTAGCTATTACAGATTTTCTAATTCCTTTGTTGCTTAAAACAAAACAATATGTAAAAAAAATCATTTTTTATTTGTCCTAGCCTAGGAACCAAAAGTTTTACTGACAGGTTTTTTTTTCAGTGTACGTATACGTAATACATAAACCTAACAGGAATCCTTATTCTATGATAAAAATCTTAACAGCAGCAGAGATCAACGGGAATAAGTTTAAACAAAGCAGCTCCCACGTTTAACGTGCCCCGTTTCTGCGATTTTCCTTTGTGCCTTTCCGTTTGTGTTTTGTTTGAGAGCCCTGGAGGTTGCCTGAGTTATACTGAAACTTCCTAAGTTGAAGTACATTTAATGCGAGATGTTCCTTGTGGTTGTTATGATCCCGTGCTATCGGAGAAATTTAATTCTGTAATGGTTTTAAACAGATACGAGAAATTATCCGCGTATTATCATGAGCGCCGCCAAGGGGGGGGGTGGGGAATTTGGTAACTTCCCACCCCCCCAAGAATAAAACATCGTTACGATTAATAAAAATGTGTTTTGGCAAACATAATACTTCCTAATACTGTGCGTGTCTTTTGAATCGTTTGGTATACTTTCATACAAATTTGAGGAATTTAGTAAGACATCATAACCTATATGTGAGCCTTAATGTTTTCCCAAAATTTAAAGTCAATCCAAATAGTTTTTTAGCTTTGCCACGAATAGGACAGACAGACAGACCGACGCAATTGGAGGAAACCTGTTGTTTGGTATCTAGCTTAGAGACCCTAAAACTTAAAGATCTGTAAAACCTGAAAGGGTGATTTTATGGCCCCTTTGTAGCCACTATCCCCCTCGCTCCTTCAAAAGAGACAAGCGGTACATAAAACAAAAAAAGAAAATTTACTCGAAAGCGAATACTCCAATCAGAAATAATTATCAGAAGATATTTTCACTTATTTTTCTTTACTCTAATCTTTGAAGATATAAAATATCAATTACGTACTATATTATATATGACGTACCATTTTACTTTCATTCTTAATTTTTATAGTAAATCATATAAGCGTCCATTGTGAAAATGTTTTGCATACGTTGAATTGTCATTTCTGAATCCATTGTCCATTATTGATTATGTTCAGTCATTCTTCACGAATTATTTAGCCGGGCTTTTTGGAGTTACAATTTGCCATATATAACATACATAAAAGGCGTTAATGGCAGTGCTATCTTCGTAATTTCAAACAAATATTTTTGTTGTTACGATATAAAACTTTATTTAGTGAATAATTTTAATTATTTTAACGTTATTTTTATATAAAACAATATGTGTTTTTTGTTACATTTAGAAAAAAAATCTATTTTTCGCTTTTTCGCAACTCAATAAAATACCTAATTTTAGATTGATTGAAACAAATATTTAATTAAACGTTATACCTCAACATGTGAAATAGTCTGCCCACAGAATGTTCTGATACATAATACAAAGAAACTTATTTAAACAAAAAAAAAGGAAATTAAGAAATCGCGGTTCTTGGGATTAGACCGTGTCAAATTGGAATTACTATCCTACGTTTCGTTACAAAATACAAGCTAAAATACTCAAAACCTCAAATTATATACTCAAGTAACAAGAGTGTTAATTAGATGTGACAACGCCGATCGACTACTCTACGTATTAGACCATCCCACTTTCATTGACCGGGGATTGTTATAGTAGAATAACACAATATTCCACAGCAAAGATTGTTACAGGGTCACATGACCGCAGGCGTGGCTTAAAAACCAATAGCGGTTCATGGAACTACAATAAAATTTAACATTAAAGAAATTAATTTGACCAAAATATTTTAAAGAAGTTAATTGAAGTAAAATTATCATTAGGTACCCAGCTTTTCATAGCTTCACTACTGCATGTGCTTTAATGTATTATTGTGTAATTGTTGACCTGGTTCAAATCTTCTAATTGAATGTTGCCTTACTTCAAGAAGCAGCGTTCTAAAGGTGCGGTAAGATTAGGAGAACAATGACTTTTTAAATGTTTTTAAGTTTTATTTACTTTATCTTTGGAATTGTTTTTTAACCCCTATAAGTAAATAGCTAGATCTCCTTTTCCAATGGACTTGTAATGTGTAATGGAAGATACTTTATTAACTTATTTTGGGTCACATGACGTATTGGCCAATGCGGTTCAGTATAATATAACGTTTATTTCGGCGAGGCCACGTGATAATCCTCAGAAGCGAAATGATACAAAAAAGTCTCCAAGGTGATTATTTTCATGATTACATTAGTTTTATCCTATCAAAGAATTAAAATAATTATAGAATAAAATGGCATAGCGGACCGAAAGTGTATGCATGTCAAATTTGAAAATAATCGGTAATGTGGAAGTGCTGCAAAATCCATTACAATAAGATTTACAGACATACAAACATACAATCAGACGAGTAGTGAAGCCAATAAAAGGGTGTTAAAAATATTTTTTAAAGCTCTAAAAGCATAATATATAAATAACTAATTTTCCTTCAAACTTATCTAACCTAGTGGTTTGATTTTAGATATGCTTCGGATGCGCTTCGTGATTTCGTGTTTTCTAAATCTTAGTAAAATTTCACAATTTAATTAATAAAATATTTGAAGTTTACTATCTTGCTATTGGCATTAATAAAATCCCCACACATTTGTGAAAATACTGAAAATTATGCCATAGAACGGTGAAAATACGTATTTGCTTCATTAACGAATAAGTAAGAATCCATCCTTTTGTGATAATGAAGCATGACTCATTTCTTTATTTTCGTACATCAAATAATTTAACAAGTTGTCATTCTGTTCCGCCATATTTAATTAATACCACTATTTGACAAGTTTATTTTTGTATCACACGTAATTTTTGTGGAAAATTAAATAAAATTAAAGTTAATCGAGTAAAAAGATACTAAGTATACCGAGAATAAACTGACTGACAGAAATGGAAAAACATGTTTTCGGCAAAACGTGAAGATCTGTAAAAACCTGGAACGATGATTTTTTCACGATTAACGGGAAGTAAAAACTCGCGCCGCCACTGGCAGTCGTCAACAAACATCCACGTACTTGGACATGAGCCATCCCCACCTCATGATTTATCGTAAACATTGGTCGATAGAATGTGATAAGTAGGGGAACCATGTTGGCGCATCCTCCTAACTTCATTTATGAATGGACTGTGAACTTTACTTTAATTCTTACTCTTAGATTATAGCCATTACGTTGTTTACGGTATAGTGTGTGTCATGACTTATCTCTAGAAATGTACGAGGTCCAGGTCCTCCATTTTCAGTACCTCATCATCTGGCCTCTCGCGTCTACTGCTGGACTTCCCTAGGCTTCCCGTAAGTTTATCCATGTAGTCTGATGTTGCGCCACTTGCATCCAATTTGTTGTTATTCTTTTAATATCATCGGTCCATCTTATTGGTGGTCGTCTTCTGCTTCTATATGCTTGAATTCAGGGTCTCCACTCTAAAAGCCGTCTCGTCCATCTCTTTCCATCTCTCTCTGGGCAACTTGTAGCTTCTAAACCATAAGTCATGACAGACAGAACACACACATCATTTGTGCCTGGTCTAAGCTATCTGTGATAAGCACTATGTCGTCAGCAAACCTCAGGTTATTTAAAAGTTTAATGCCTATGTTAATGCCCATTCTTTCCTAGTCTATATCCTTGTATACGAACTCCAATAAGGTTGTAAATAGTTTTGGAGACATGATATCTCCTTAGCGGACTCCTCTTTCGATACGAAAAATATCGGTGTCGGTATCTTCTTGGAATCTTACACAAGTTGTACCATGTTCGTAGATAAATTTAATCAGAGATATATATCGATGGTCAATTCTGCATTCCGTTAACTTGAGCATTGCTTTTTGATTGATGGAGTCAAATGCTTTCTCGTAGTCTACAAAAATGAGAACCAGTGGTAAATTGTACTCAAGTGTTTTGATGGTTTGTAGGTGAACATTTGTTACATAGGTTGCTCTAAATCCTGCCTGCTCACAAAGTTGATAGAAGTCTAATTTTGATGTCAGTCTTCTTGTGATAACTTTCGTAAATAACTTGGTATAAGTGAGACTGTTCTCAACCTTAGGAATAGCAATAGTTTCTTCCTCCTTATTTTTCTCTTTGTATAGCTCTCTGTAAAATTCTTCCACTATCTTAACGATTTCTTGCTTATTTGAGGTTGAATTGTCCGTGATGATTTGCTAGTTTAAATGTGTTTTAACCCCTCAAAATCTATTTTAAATTGTTTCTTTTGCCTTCAGGAAGGTTTCTCTGCAATACTCTTAGACCTCTATTTTCTTCTATAGCTGTTGTTGTTTGCATGGTGTTGTATTGCCTTACATCTACCCTTACTGCTTTGCTAATTTCTTTATTTAATTGTCTGAGTACATTGTGCTATTTTTGTTTTTCAGTTTCCTTCGTTTCTCCATAAGCCTCTTCGTTTCCATGCTTAGTTTATTCTATTTAACAGTACGTTTTTCACCATATATCATTTCTACGCTTTTAACAGCTTCCACTATAAGATTATTCATAGTATCCACATCTCTTTGTTCCAGGTTGCTCTCCTCCAAACTTCTCAGGATTGTTTCCTCGTAAGCCTCAGTTTTCTCTATAATGAGTGTTCATGGCAAAGTAATTATTGCGCAGCAAGAAATCCAAAAGCATTGTATCTTTGTCGTTGCGTTGTCCATATCCATGTGGGCCGATAGCTACTTCGGTTGCGTTGGTTTTGCAGCCCAGCTTGGCATTGAAGTCGCCTATTATCAAGTTATATCTTGTAGGGTTCTGTTGTAATGTTTTATCAAGATCTTCATAGAAAGCTTTCACTTCTTCGTCTGGATGATTTGTTGTTGGTGCATATATCTGTATAATTTTGATGCTGTTTTTATTATTCCGCTTTTGAGTACAGAGTATTATTCTTGAATTTATGCTTTCTAGTTTTGGAACATTTTCCTTATGTCTCTTATGTATTATAAACCCGACACCTCCTTCAGCTTTGTCCAGGTTTCCTTTGAAACAAAAGAGATGGCCTGATTTGAGAGTCAAAAGTTCTTCTCCTTTCCTTCTTACTTCGCTAAATCACAAGATATCCCACTTTATTTCTTTTAGTACTTAAGTAATCAAAAAAACCCCTGTTTAAAAGTTGACAATCATGATCACAAAATTTCATATTGACATTTTAAGAAACAACAAATGATAAGAGGGAACGTATGTTAGTTCGAGGTCATCTGGTATATTTGTAATATACGACTATTACTTTAAGCTTCAAATCACAATAATAAACAAACCATGGCGAAAATGCATTATATCGATATTATTCCGAACTTAATAATTTCAAAAATAACACGCCGTTTCCAAATTTAAATTCAGGCCCAAACTCCAGAAACGATTCGGACGGAAAGCACAACAAATATTTAATCTGCTTTTTGTCCGACTTTCAATTATAAATCCAAACCAAAAAGCCTCCGCTGTTGTTTTGAATTTCTGCAAAAATCATTTTGTGCACTATAATTGGTGCACAAAGCATAACTGAACGAATTGAATAAATTTTAATTAATGCGTAATAATTTCATTAGAGGCAGAGCAGCGTTTGTTTGAAACAAAATTGCAGGCTGAATTGTTAAACGTTGCCCCGCGCCGCCTCCGGTTGAGTTAGTCGGAAATTTCAATTAGCATGTCTCCTGGGGGCACACCACGTTGCCGCCGTTTAGATTTTTAACAAATGTGTCACTTGCAGGAGGCAGCAGCGCCACGTCGAATTGATACTGTTACTGGGCGCTCCGCCCCGGGCACGCTAACAACCACAAAGCGATGCCTTTCGAGGGGGATGTAGGTAATCCGGATTTGAAGAAGATTAAACAAAAAATGAATATTAGGAAAAAACCCTCATTATATAGAAAACTTTATCATTGACTAAAATATTTTAAGTAAGTTTAAGTTGGGATTAGACCTTGGCATTACTATCCGACGTTTCGCTTTCGAGTGCACGAGGCATCTTCAGGGACATTTACGAGATCTGAAGAATGAATGATCTCGGAGAGTTCAGACGGGCTTTTATACCCGACTTGTGCTCGCCGAACCGTGACCACGTGTTAAGATCGGTCTCCACGTGTGATGTACGACGTAACCTGTATTACTATTGAAGTTTTTTGTATGTTTAAAAATGTCATTTATTATTTTCCTCTATAAAAAGAAGGTTTTATTCCAAATCACACTAAAAATCTACCAGTACATGCCTATTTTATACTTAATTATTGTGCAAAATTTCGAATCGAATTAATTCGATAAGGGTTTTTTATAGTATTGTAATCGTGAAAAAATCACTTACGTTTCAGGGTCCCTAGATGACGAAAAACATATTTCCTCGATTCCGTCGTCTCTCTGTCTGTCTGTTTGACTGATGACCTGGTAATATTTTGGTAAAAATGCAATATGGTAAAACAAAAATGGCGGCCCAGTGAACTGTTAAAAAAATATTATTAAAAAAACTACTTATCCAATTTATCTTAAATTTTAAACAAAAATCAAGTATTATGTAGGAATCAACTGGTAAAATTTTCGTGCGAATCCAATATGGCGAAACAAAATGGCGGCTTAATAAAATATTTAAAAATATCAGTAAATGATTGTAGTATAGAGATGAACTAGGAAATTTAAGATGGCGGAACAATAAAATTTTTATAACCTGAAAAAAAACACTTTTTCAAGTTTTACGTATTGTCGGGTTTTAGCGTCCATAGATGCCAAAAATATATGTTTTATGAATTCCGTCGGTCCGTCTGTCGGTTTGTCTGTCAGTTCGTGACATTGCTTAAAAACTTCAGATTGACTTCAAGTTTTAGTCAAATATTAAGGCTCATATGAAGATGACCTAGTAATATTTTCGTAAAAATCCAATATGCCGGAACAAGATGGCGGTCTAGTGAAACGTTAAAAAAAATAATACTAAAAAAATTATCTAATTTATCTCAAATTTTGTACAAAAATCAAGTATTATGTAGGAAGCAACTGGAAAAATTTTGGTACGAATTCAAGATGGTGGGACAAAATGGCGGCTTAAATATATTCAGCCTGAAAAAACTACTTAATGAACTGATTTATCTGAAAAACTCACGTCCTCAGGCTTTACATATCTTCACGTTTTAGCGTCCATAGAGGCCAAAAGATATATTTTATTAAGTCAGTCTCTCTGTCGGTTTGTCTGTCTATCAGTTCACGCCATAGCCAAAAGCTACTCATCAGATTGACTTCAAATTTTGGTTAAAAATTAAGAGTCATATGGGAATAACTTGGTAATTTATTGGTAAAAATCCAAGATGCCGGAACAAGATGGCGGCCTAGTGAAATGTTAAGGAAATTAATACTAAAAAAACTAATTATTCAGGTTACCTCAAATTTTGCATAAAAATCAAGTGTTATATGAGAACGGACTGGTAACATTTTGGTATGAATATAAGATAACAAAACAAACTGGCAAAATATTATATAAAAAAAACTACTTATTAGATGAATTTCAAATGTTGTGTAACCAGCAAGTGCCTTTCCCTTTTCTCCTAATCTGCAAATATTTAAATCCCACATCAACAAACTTTCCCTATCTTCACTTAAAGCAACCGCGGTACTTGGTACATAGGCCTGCGGTCTTCGTGGTGTCCTAGATAAAAAAATAATAAAAATTATTTGTAACTTACTTAGTTAAGATTATTACAAAGTTAATATTGAGCAAGTGTATGTTCTGGGTGAATTTCTGAGAAAATCTGTCCTTTTTTGACTTTTGACTATGCATGTTACTCCCTCTAGCAATCGATCTAGAAACTTTTTCCTTGCTACATTTAGTATAACAAAATTTTTCCCATCAACATGGTTTCCGGGATATAGCCGTTCTCCGAAGTTTCTCTAAATTGGGTAGAAAATTCAGTGTAGTCACCACACGGTATGGGCCTTTCTATGACCTCTGCTGCGTCAGGGAGCATCCCACTATCAGATTATATAATTAAATGTTTTTATTGACTATGAATCCACTAAAATGTTCATACTTTGATTTATTTTGTAGAGTTCTATTAAATCTTTTAGCCATTTCATCTGATTGATGTGGATGGATTTTTTTGGGTACAAAATTGTCTGATTCTGTGAGTTTTGCCATAAAACTTTTCCCAAATCTTTTTAAAAATACAATCTATTATCACCGAAGAGTCTTATAAAGACCTATAAGTCTCTACATTTGTTATAAATTCAAGATGGCGACCAAATAAATGTGAAAAAATCATCTTATTCAATTGACTTTTTCAAATTTGGGAGAAAAATTAAATATGATATAAACATAAACTGGCACGAATTCAACATCAAAATCACGGTGTGTGTTAATGTAAAAATTACTTATTGAATTCATTTTAAATTATGCCCAAAAATCAAGTATGGCATAGGTAGAAATTGGTAAAATATTGATAGGATTCCAATATGTTAGAACAAAATGGCGTCAATAAAAATGTATTTAAGTTCCGAACGAAATTGGGTCACATTTCACTATCCCTAATAAAAAGAAATATTAATAACGAGGTAAAGGAAATTTACCGATTTTTTTTTGTTTCGCCATAATGGCTTTACAAACAAATTGTGCCAATTTATCCCTTTATCCTACTTTTTTTGTTGTTTCATTGATGATAGGCAATTATGAACACACAACCACCAAAATTATATTCAGTGTTTTTCTTTTTAACGCAATCTTATAAAATATCTAAAAAACTTGTATACATTATTCAAATATATACAGAGTTTTCAGCAAAATGTCATATTTAATACTTCTTAGATTTAGTTAATAAAATTTAAAAAAAAATTCATAAATTCACCAAATAAAACAAAACTAATCTGTTTGACGTTACTAATCTGTTTCCTAGTAGTCTTGCGAAGATACCATCGAACTAGTGGAAATTGTTTTAAACAAAAAATCGGTTAATTGTGTTAAAAAACAAAAAATAATAAAATTATTTACTGACAGAATGTTTAGAACAAAATACTTCGAATTTAGTAATAAACTTTATTACACCTATATATACTTATACCTTTTATACTGAAGCACCATAGGGAAAAAAACGAGGAGAGTAATTAAAAGAAATCCTAACTGAGAACTAAAAAAAACCACACTTATTGCTATTTGTCTTTCAAATCTGGACCTTTCGGCTTTGAAAAAACTATTTTTTAACAAATTCTGTTGAAAAATGTAATTCCAACATAAAATAAGATTTTGGCAACCAAAATAAAATATTTGGGGGAGAAGCGCTCCCCCCATCCCCCCATATGTCCGCCCCTGACAGAAGGTTTAATTAAGGGAAATCCATTAAGCCCCTTACTTGTTGAAATAGTTTTGAATACTCTAGAAAACCAAATCAACAAACATATTAATGATGTTTTAGCATGTTTTACAGGAAATGAACGGCAATTAAACATTTTTCTCGAATATATTAATAACCTTCATCCTAATAAAATTTACAGTTGAAATAGGATTCTGACAACAGCATACATTTTCTAGATTTAACCATCAAAAGATTAAACAATAAACATGATTTTTCTGTGTATCATTAACCTTCACATACGGATACTACCATACACAATTTCTCATGTCATCGAATTTAACATAAACTAGCTGCTTTTGAGAGTATAATTCACAGACTAATCTCTCTATCTCTAAGTAAAACTAATTTTCAGATCGATTTAAAAATTATCAAATTGCAATAAACAATGGATGGATATTCAATAAATATTACTGAAAGTTATATAAAAAAGTACAAATATGAATTATCGTATATCAATGGAATAATCAATGTCCAAAATAACGTCTGATACCATTTTTTTTTAGAATCGAGTTTTTTCAATGGCCCTGACTCCTCGTTTATGTAGGAAAAAAGAGGTACAAATATTTCAGAAAAAAAGTACTGTCTGGGGTATTGGCTACCCGCTGAACCCGAATCCGTGTTTTTCTACCTCGATTAGTTGAAGGTAATGTTCGATAATCTTTTTTTTTTCGATAACTTCCGACATTTCTTGATGTACGTGGCCCGTATTTTATGATTACGTAATAAATCAAGTTTTGTAGTAATACAGTAGCAAATACTTGTGTTCCGATTCGACTAAAAATTGAAACCTGGAGGTATTTAATATAATGCAAGTTATAAATAATATAATAAAAAATCAGCCAAACTCCTATTTACCTAGAACTCCCCCCTTGTACAAAATTACACAAAGTACAGTCTATAATATATGTATATAATTATCTGGTATTTGGTAATACCTTTATACAAATCCTACAAACTGTAATTTATAATAATAATAATAATAATAATAATACATTTATTATTAACCCAAAATACAATAATACAATAATTTTACAATCATTTTGCACTTATAAAGTAAACATTATTGTTGAGTTAATAAATGCTCCATGATAGATGACAGGCATCAATTCTTCCTCATGGGCAGTTTGTTGAATATTCATACATCACAAGAGCTGAGTTTATAATAAAGAGAACAAAAAAATATATATATATATTTCATAACTATTCATTATCTAGCACAAAAACATTTTAATATCGTAACAAGAACAAATACATACTTGTGTGGAAACAAAGCACATTCCCTAAGCAGCAATCACCTACATTGTTCATTGAATAATTTTTGCTTATAATTCTTTTTGAATTTTTGTACAGAGTCAGATACATCGCATATTCCGAGTTCCCTGCAGGTTGCAATATAATAAGAGAAGGACCGCCGAAAAATTGTCTTTCTATAGCGCGGCAGAGCTATTGAATTTCTAAAACGCAGATTCAAATTGTGAATATCTGTTCTATATGATATTCTCTCATGTAGATAGGATGGTCGTTTAAACTTTAATAGTTTAAAGCAGAAACAAGCGAAATGTAATTCCCTTCTCCTTTCCATGTTTAGCCACTGGACACATGCAAGTTTATGAGAAATAGGGTTAGGTTTTTTAATGCCATAAAGTAGTCTGAGGCAGCAATTTTGAGCCTTTTGAATGCGTTTTTTATCAAGCGAATCCAAGCAGGGACCGTACACCCCATCACAAAAATCAAAATGTGATAACACCAAAACTTCGCACAGTTGTTTTTTCGTCTGAAAGTTTAAGTAGTGCCTCTGTGAATAAATGAGCTTTAAAGAGAAATATGCTTTTCTTAGTATGTTGGAAATATGTTGTTTAAAACGAAGATTGTTGTCAATAGTCAGCCCGAGATTTTTGCAGCTGTCGGCAAAATTGATTTGAGAAAATCCCACTCTCAATTTTAAGTCATTTATAATATTTGTTCTAGAATGAGGACTTCCAAAAAGTACAGCACAGGTCTTGTCTAAATTTATTTTTAATAAATGGTCTTCGGATACTTTAAGTATGTTGTTCAGATCTTGATTAATCCTCAAGGCTGCTCCTGTAGGGTCATCACCCTGAAATGACAAATAAAGTTGTGTGTCGTCAGCGTACATATGGTAATCGCAGTGCTCCAAAAAGAAATCAAAACTACAAGTATAAATTGTATATAGGAGTGGACCCAAGATACTTCCCTGTGGAACACCCTGCGACACCACAAGGCTAGAGGACACTTTACCATCAATCTTGACCTGTTGAATTCTGTTACTCAAAAAGCTGTGTATGAGATCAGAGGCACACCTCTCAAAGCCAATGTAATGCAAAATTGAAATTAATATTTCATGATTTAGTAGGTCGAAGGCCTTTGAATAATCGAGCAGGACAAGCCATTATTTTTTTTTAGTTTTTAATTTATTTATTATCATTATTATTATTTATTTTTCATAACTAAATTTACACACTCTGTAAAAAACTAAAACTATCATTTATTATTGTCCTCTATAAAAAGTAGGTTTTATTCCGGGAAATGGAATTTTACCGAATATTTAAACATTTTATTAGGACTTTTATTATGAATCACACTAAAATTTTAACAGTATATACCTATTTTATATTTAATTGTTGTGCAAAATTTCAAATCATTAGGATAGGTGTTTTTTTTATACTAATTTTTTTTTTACATAGAAATGCCAATTTATCCCTTTATCACACTTTTTTTTGTTGTTTTTTTTTGATGATAGAGACGTCAGTAAGTATACAATTATGAACCCACAACCACCAAAATTATATTTTTAATTAAACTTCATAAACTGGGATTTCCTATCAGACCAGTAGTGTCTTCCTTTTCAGCGTTATCATATAAAATATCTAAAAAACTTATAAAAATTATTAAAACATATACATATACATAAGGGTTTTCAGCAAAATGTCAAATTAAAAACTGTTTAGATTTAGTTAATAAAATTAAAAATATTCATTTACCAAATAATACGAAACTAATATCGTTTGACGTCACTAATCTGTTTTCTAGTAGTTCTGCTAAAGACACCATCACATTCGCGGAAAATCTTTTAGACAAAAAATCAGTTAATTATGTTTAGAAACAAGAAATATTGTATTTACCTACGGAATGTTTAGAACAAAGTAAGAGGGGGGGAGTAAATAAGGATAACCCATTATATATTATAGGTAATTAAAAAAAAGTCGTTTGCCTACTCAACCAACACTTATTCATATTTTTTTCTAAATCCTTTCGGCTTTGAAAAAAATAATTTTTTTTAACAATTTATTGAAAAATGTAATAATTCCAACAAAGATTTTGCCAACAGAATACAATATTCTCTAAAAGAAGGTTTAATTATGGTAAATCTATTAAGCCCCTTGTTGAAATATTTTTGGACACACTAGAAAACCAAATCAACAAACATCTTTTTTTTTTAAACATTTTATATACTGGCATAGATATGTTGATGTTGTTTTAGCATGTTTTACAGGAAGTGAACGGCAATTAAATATTTTTCTCGAATATATTAATAATTCACTGGCCGACAACATTTTTCTAACACAGGGCAGCTCATTATTTTTACAATGTAAATACCCACCCTATAATAAAAAAAATATTGGGAAAGCCTTAATACGTACCATTTTTTAATAGCCTAATTAGAACCTTTTATATTGACAGGTAGTAAACAATTTTATAGTGGGGCGGCTAAAGTGGGTCCATTTTACAACGGAAAAATTACCTAGACTGGGTTGTTTACAACATTAGACTTATAATAAACATTAATCATCATTCTTCGAATTGAGTGGTTCTCTGTGTATCGATAAGCAAGTGTATATGAAGACGAGAATATCGAGTCAAACGCTCCGAAGTTGCAAAATTTCTCCTGACAAATTTTGTTATATTTGTGGAGAATTTCTGGTAAAATCACAAGCAAGGCCATTTTCCGAAAATATAAAAAAGCCTACTTTAAATATTTTGGTGTGTTAATTGGAGATCAAGATAAGCGGTGGGCTCCCCATGGGTGCTGTGTTAGTTGTAGTGTATCATTGGTGCAGTGGATGAAGGGAAAGAGAAAAAGTATGCCTTTTGCAGTTCCAATGGTATGGCGAGAACCCACCAATCATTCTGACGATTGTTATTTTTGCCTGACAAAGACTGAAGGTTATTCCAAAAAGGGAAAGCACAATACAGAATATCCAAATTTGCAATCTGCCATATGACCCGTTCCTCATAATGCAAATTCGCCAGTGCGGATTGCGCCTTTAAATTGGCAAGCTATTGATTTGGGAGATAATGGAGATAACGCATCATCAGGCAGCTCAGAAGAACAGTGCACCGATCCCACTTTTACCACAGGTCCCAGTTCCGGCGACCCACATTTGATTGTTCAAGGTGAATTAAATGATTTAGTACGTGATTTGGGGTTATCCAAGCAACAGTCAGAACTTCTGGTCTTAAGGAATGGAACCTATTGGCCAAATAAACAAAAATTACGAATTTCAGAAAAAGAAATGCTATGTTTTCTGAATTCTACAGTATGGAAAATTCGTTGTGCGTGTGTAGTGATATAGACAGTTTAATGCAGGAATTTGATATTGAACATTCTCCCCGTGAGTGGCGCTTATTCATAGACTCATTTAAATATAGCTTAAAAGCTGTGTCATTGCATAATGGGAATTTAAAACCCTCTATACCAGTTGCCCATTCAGTTGCAATGAAAGAAAATTATGAAAATATGCGCACGATTTTGGATAAAATAAACTACAATAGGTATAAATGGCAGATATGTGGCGACTTAAAAGTTATAGCGAATTTAGTGGGACTTCACGAGGATTTACAAAATATTGCTGTTTTCTTTGTTTATGGGACAGTCGTGCATATTTAAACATTTTATTAGGACTCAGCATTATGTAACAAAAATTTGGCCAGAAAGAAGCGAATTTCAACCGGGATCTCAAAATGTTAAATTTATACCTCTTGTTGATCCCAAAAATTTCCTTTTGCCTCCTCTTCACCTTAAACTTGAGCTGATGAAAAACCTTGTGAAGGCTTTGAATAAAGATGGTGATGGATTTAAATACCTAAGATAAGTCTTTCCCCAGTTAAGTGATGCCAAATTAAAGGAAGGCATTTTTATTGGGCCACAAATCAGAAAATTGCTAGACGATGTCAATTTTACGGAAAAGCTTACCAGGCAGGAACTCAGAACATGGAGTTCATTTGTTAATATAGTAAGAGGATTTTTAGGCAACAATATAGATGAAAATTATGAACAATTAGTTAATGCACTCTTAGATGCCTATAAAGCGCTTGGTGCCAGAATGTCATTAAAAATTTACATCCTCCATTCCCATCTGTCATTTTTTCCTAAAAATTTGGGAGCTGTAAGTGACGAGCAGGGTGAAAGGTTTCACCAAGATATCAGAACAATAGAAATTCGGTACCAAGGACGATGGGATCCAGCCATGATGGGTGACTACTGTTGGTTTTTGAAGAGAGCAGATAGGACAAACAGAAAAATAAACACTAATTTTTAAGTTAATATTTTTCTCGTTTGCTTTTCTCTTAGATGTATGGTATGTTTAATAGGCGAAAACTGTAAACATAGTCAATAAACAAGGTTAAGAATTTTCTGAAATAATTTTTTCTATAGATATTAAGTATCGTAACATTCCATATGGTTCTACAACTCTAATAAGAAAATCCTACGTGCTACAACTTTCTATTTGTCATTTTCGTATTTGGATAGGTCCATTCTATTAGATTATGCTATTCTGATTTGTGTTAGAACAAAAAAAAATTTTTTGCCGGCCAGTGTAACCTTCGTCCTAATATATTTTATATTAGGACGAAGGACAATTGAACTAGAATCTAACAACGGTATACATTTTCTAGATTTAACCATTAGAAGATTAAATAGTAAACAGGATACTTCTGTGTATCATAAAGCTTCACATACGGATCCTACTATACACAATTTCTCTTGTTATCCAATTCAACATAAACTAGCCCCTTCTCAAAGAATGATTCATAGACTAATCCCCCTACCTCTAAGTAAAACTAATTTCCAGACGGAGTTAAAAATATTTAGATATTTACCTATTAGTTAAAATTACCTATATAGGATATAACTGTGTAACAAATATACCAACAAAATTGTGGAGATAGTAACAAGACGTATATAGATCAAACAGACACATATTTTGGTAAAAGAATATACATGTTTCAAGGGCAAAAACGCATTATTTATTTATAACTTATTCAAATCTCTTAATAGAGATCGGTCGTACTTCTGATAAAAATTTTTAAATTTTACACAAAGAAAATAATGACATAAATTGAATATAATGGAGTATCTGAAATAAATAAGCTCAAATGTTCAAAGTGTTTATTAAACGATCAGATAGATCTAATCAATTCACCTCTGTTAAATATATTTTAATAATTGTAGGGAGTTTAAAGTTTACTGCTCGTACTTAAAAATTACCAGATTTTTCATATTTTTAAAATTTCTGAATCCTTGTATTACACCTAGTTATATAAATATTCCTTAAGTCTTAAACATGTTACGTGTTGTTAACAAATTTAATATAGTTGAAGTGTTAGATAAAACTTTTGTTTTTACATTTTACGTAAACAAAATAAATACCCAGCTGAATGCAATAAATAATTTATTAACACAGAAATAAATAAATTACATATTAAACTATTACTGGAAACTCTGGATATAAGTAGAGCTGAATGGAGTATTCACTATGGAGGTGTAGGCTGAGGAAGGTACTGGAACAGCTGCGATAGGAGCAAAAGCCTGGTAATCCACAATTCGAGCAAACTGTGGTGCTTCTTGGAGGTTAGCAAATGCGGGTATAGCTTGAATGGGGATCAGTCGTGGTTGTTCAGGTTGAGCTACCAACTTGGCAGAGGCAACAGGAGACGGAGCGTAGGCCAAGTTTTGACCTTGAGGCACGACGACGTAGATTACCGCTGGTTTTTCTTGTTTCTCTTCGGCAGCATTGGTGAGTTTTTGATTAGTTGGTGCCACGCGGAAGTTCTCAGCCTAAGAACGAACAAGGGGTGTTGTCAGGAAATATCACCATTGATTTAAGGCAAAATAAGTTATTTTAGAATATGGTTTATGTTATATATTAATAGTTTGATTGTTCTTACTTGTGGTTCTAAAGTTGTCATTTCAACAGTTTCAGTCGTTGTGGGCAGTTCAGTGGTGGTAGGTTCAGCCTCTGGAGGTCCGTATTCTTGTAGAGGAGGGCCGTATGAAGCTGCAGGAGTAGGTGGAAGCTGTTGTCTTTGGGATCTACATATCGAAACATTAAATAAAATAATATTTCTGCTTTAATTTCCTTATGATTTATGACACAAATTGATATATGTTTGACTCATTGTCGAAATTATTTGAAATATTAGATTCTATTACCTCAAAGGCAAGTTGAAGGCTGGTCCTGCAGGTCTGAAACCTCTCGCTGGGTAGGGTGGTTGTTGTGCTTGCTGACGTGCTAAGAAACCTCCATTTCTTGGAGGTTCAGCAGAAACTACTGCGACGATTACGAGAATGACAGCAATGAAGTACTAATAAAATATATAGAAATGTAATAATAATTAAGACAATTTATATTATGAGAATTTAATTAGAAAGCAAATTCTGGTCAAATCAAATAATAGGATATAGTGTTTTGTATATTACGATGAACTCCGTCAGAGTCCTAACGGTTCCGGGTTGTGAGAAAGTTGACTACAGTATTAACTGTTGGATTAGGAAGAAGCAAAAGTGCTTTAAAAAAAATCAAAAAATACTTTAATACAATGTTGAGTTGGAAAATAACATTATAAAAAAATCATAATACGGAGTGAATATACAATGTGTTTTGACATGTAGTCAAATCGTTTAGATTTTTCATCTTTTCAAAGTCCGTTGTTTCTTGGTTTTTATATCAACGTTTTAAAAATAAATTATGTTAAAAAAAATATATAAAATCTTTTAGATAAGCCGAATATAAAATACAATACACATCCTACTTATTATTTATTATATTAAAAATATAAGACACCCTGCATTTACTTATTGCAAGTTTCTATTGTCCTTAGTACAAATCTATGTCAAAAAGTAATTCTAAAAACGACATCAATAATTACATTAACTAAGTTTTTGGATTTAACAATTATAAAAGTGCATTTAAATTTAAAGAAACTGATTGTCATGCCGGTATTTTAGACCAAAATAATCAAAAGCGTTTTTAAAAACAAGTTTCAACGAAATTTAAAAAGTGTAACTTGAATTCGTGGGTTATGGGACTGCTGGAAAATTTCTCGTTTCATAATTGACAATCATATATTCTTTTATCTAAAAAATATATTGTTCAATTCCCTGTTGCATTATTAAACTATTGGCATTTAATTAGAAATTTTAGTTAATTGATCTATCAATTAGTTGACTCTACCAGTTAATTGATTTGTACGATTCATTGCTTCACTCTATAGTTCTCAGATTTATGACATTACTGTAACATAATATACCAAATATTACTAACAAAATGTACAATAATTGGAAAAAAAATATTGAAAAATAATAGCTAAATATGAAATCTATCTGGATATAGCATTATGTTTTTGTTTTATATTAAAAACAACAATATAAAACATAGATTAAGAACTATTTAAGTGTGATTTTTTTTTGATGGAAAGCAAAATTTGAAAAAAAATGTAATAGTATCACAATAAAACCAGTGCAAATTACTAAAGAAGCAAAACATGCGACTGCTTAAAACTATTAATATAGGAAAAGAGCCTACAAAACATTAAAATAAGCCACACTACTACAAAACTCGGTGTGAAATATATGCTTGAACTTACAAAATTTGAGTAGTGTCCGTATAATTTAATATCCTTTTCGATCCTTATCTATTTTTACCGCGCATAGAGCATTTGAGGAGATATTTGCGAATTTCTAAATAAATGTCGGATGGGATGTTGTTCGTGTTGAAAAAGTGACAATTTTCTTAAAAATGTCAACTGTCCAATTGTTTTTATCCTAGCAGTTACCGGATAGGCAGGTACGAAGGCTTAAAACCAAGCGCTGATCGTCAACTAATTGTTTATATTGGAGACACTCTGTAATATTTGTAATCTGATATTTTTTGATTACTTCAAGCAATTTAAATAAACTTTTTTTTTGTTTTAAAGGTACATTATTAGGCTTTATTCTTGGGCAGAATTTTGGCATAATATACAATTAATGTCAATATACAGGGTGATTCAAACACACGTAATTTTTACCCAAAATTTAACTAGAAATCTGAGTTAAACAGCAAATCCCAAAATTATGCTTATCATGTCATATTTTGCTTTAAAACGTGCTTAAATATGCGTAAGCTATTCCACTATTACATTTTTAAGATTGCAGGATAGTGGATAAATTCATATTGCCTTTTTAAAGGGATAAACGGCTATCCTAATAATAAAATTTTAATAGAATTGTCTTAAAAATAGAAGCCAATGAAGTTACTGCTATCTTCAAATGAAAATGTTTCAAAAAACTAATAATTTTCTCCTTTCTCTAGGTGACAGCTATTAAACATAATTACGATTTATTTGATGGAATTGAAAATTTAGCAAAATCTGCATGTCAAAATAAAGCAATGACGTAAGCAACTCAAAAATGGATAAATTTATTGTTCGGTTCCCCACCAAGTAATTTTTCTAATCTTCAAAAAATAATTGAATTAATTTTTGTTATATAATGTAACATTTAGAGATCGTATTGAGATAGATTGACTGTTACTGTGTTAATTGTATAAAAGCTTTGCTTTCGAGTCAAATTACCATCGATACAGTGTTAAAAAATGTTTATTTTCAGTACATATCAATGATCCAGAGTCAAAACATCTGAGAAACTCTCCGCTTCTGAAGATAAAATTACAGATCAACCCACTTCACATCAATTAAACTTTATAATTAGTGGTCTAGAATTAACATAACATGATTAATTTTAATTTAATTTAATTCCCTCGTAAGTGAGAAGTATTATAATTAATGAAAAACATGTTCTGGTGTGTGACATAGGTTAAATACAATTTATCAGATTGACTTCGAATTCTGATCAAAAACCAAGGGTCATATTGGAATGGAATGTTAAAAAAAAACATTATTAATAATCTGCTGATTACACTCAACTCAAGTTTTGCAAAAAAATGAAGTTTATTAAAGGATAAACTGGTAAAATTTTTGTGCGAATCCAAATAGCAAAAATTATTTAAATTGGGTAAAATTTCCTGGAATAAAACTTTCTTTTTATGGAGGAACGAAATAAATACATTAATGTATTTTTATATACTATTCAAATACAATTATAAGAAATAAATAATAATAATAATACTCACTAAAAGTATCAACCCAGTTTTATTTATTGATAAGAAGAATCATTCAACCTACGTTATAGATATAGCTGTCTTACTGAATGACAACCTGACGAAAACGTAAATATCAGGACTTAGTCCACGAATTCAAAGCCATGCATAAACTAAGAAAAGATAGAAGTACTTCCATTCATAATATCAACCAATAGCCTTGTTGAAAAGAGATCTTGGGGCAACTTGGAAAATATTGGTGATGACAAAAGGATAATAGCAATTTTGCAAAAGGCTGCTATTCTCGACGGTTTTAGTGAAACAACCGATATAATTGTAAAAAAACAATATAAAAATAAATTGAAAACACATGGAAAAAATCGGTAAATTGGCTTTTATCCAAAAGTACAGAGAGAATGCCACTACACACAGATAATACATAATATAATATAAAACCATACAAAGTTGTTTGGTAATTTCTAAAAAAAAAATGAAATAAATTATATTTTATAGAATTTGTATGAAGTTGTTACCAAATAATTATATCCATATATATCCTCTTTATGGAATTTACTGGAATTCTGTACGAGAGATGTTCTGGGTAAATGCCAACTTATCTATTTTACTTTTTGGTTTTAAATTCCAAAATATGCAAACCTATATACTTAAACACAAATTACATAACTTACTTTACCAAATTCGTGTCATGACAGTAAAAAAACAAAAAAGCTGGGTTCAGTGTTCTGTAAAAATTAAATTTCAATAAAAAACATTTTAAATTTCAAATGGAAACGTACGTCAATTACGTCATACATGGCCCATTTATCAGCATCAACTGGTGCGTGTTTTTTCGACATTGTCACAAAATGTTTCTGGTGCGTTGCACCGTTTCACTTTCGATTTATTTAAGCCCCTGTTAAATGGTTCTTATGTACGTACCTTCATTTTTTTTTGTTCTAGGATGAGGTCTTTGTAGGAACTCGCCGATATCAAACCAAAAACTGATAACGATCGACGTATCTTGGCGTATTTATATTTAACAATTTGACATAAGAGGACGTGATATGCCTTAAACAACTTAATTAATGCGCGGAGTTCTTTATTTATTCTTCGTGTACGTACCTGGTTTAGACCGGATGAACAAAAGCATATCTATTTGTTTTGTAAATTGATGAGAATGAAGTGAAAAGTTGGGACTAGCTCAAAAACTAACTGTCCAATTAACTTCTAATTTTGTAAAGAATAATCCAAAAGGAGAGTAAAAATGCTTTATATCTTTTTATCTCGCTTGTTATAAGACATAAAGGAAAATAATAAACATAAAAGTGATTTGTAGTTTTATAAAGCATTTTATTTCCGACAAAACAATTCACAAATTTTTCTAATTGTAAACCGATTTTCTTAATTTTTTTTCTGGTAGATAGGCAATTTATTTTTTAGAGTTAAAAGCAGGGTAACTAATGCCTCAAATCTGTCTTGTACGGGGTGGGACAAAAGTTTAAGTATATCAAAATTTGATAGAGTTTAAGTAAGCAAATCCCAGTTAAAGAAAGCTTTTATTTTTATAGTGCCTCAGTTAGGGGTTTATCTATAGTAATTATTTGCACAGGTATTTCGCCATGCAGTTCCAGGTATTAACGAAATTATACAAGTTGTGGTATAAAGTGCAAGGATTTATCAATTATCTCTAAAAATGCTTGAGCTATTGTAACAACTATTGCTGTATAGGGATAATGTTATAAGTTAAATTCAAAAAACATTTCAGTCATGTTGCCACATTTCGAAATGTTTCTCTATTATTTATAAAGAACACTCCCTTACTTACCGGTCCAATATACGTATAATCTTCAACACACACAGGAATGTTTGCGATCGCCAAAGGACATTATTCCTATATGCAATTCCTTGATCCTGTGGTGATGTCTATATTGGAGAAACTGGACGATCCATATCGACTAAAATAAAATAAATAAATAAATAAACTTTTATTTCAATAGACTAAACAATACATGGTATAGAAAACGTCGAGAAAGCCAAAATGTCAACAGTGCATCATATGGCCAAAAATGCTAATCAAGTAATATTAATCTCTAAATATATGTACTTATCCTATACAACTCTGCAATGTAACTCAAAACCTAGAGAAGTCAATAACAAAAAAACTCTAGACTATAGGGGACATTATCCTTTAAAATTTGCCATATACAGTTTTTAAATGATTAAAGGCTCTTATGTCTAATATTAAGCGGAAGCGTATTAAATAAACGTATACCCATATAATAGGGACTATGTTCAAAAATGGACAAGTTATGATTCGGGATAACCAAATTATCACCATGCCTAGTATTATAGTTATGTATGTCCCTCATTGTTGAGAAATTATTAAAATTACTCTTTACATAAATTAAATATATATATATATATATATATATATATATATATATATATATATATATATATATATATATATATATATATATATATATATATATATATATATATACATATATATATATATATATATATATATATATATATATATATACAGGAACAGGAACAGTAAGAAGCCCATATCTTTTGAAAAGTTCTCTGCATGAATGTCTTGATCTGACATTAGCAATATTTCTTATTGCTCTTATTTGTAATTCAAGAACTCTTTCTACGCGTGAAGCTGACCCCCAGAACAATATTCCATACTCTAAGCGTGAGACAAAATGTGCAAAATAATAGGACAGTCTAATATTTACATTAACGATATCTTTAAGGCGATATAGTACAAAACAAACCATTGAGAGGTTTCTGCATAATTCCGTTATTTGACAGTCCCAATTAAGTGCATTATCAATATAAATGCCCAGAAGTTTTGTATCAGTTACTTGAGCAATTGAATGTCTCTGAAGAGTTCTTACTAAAAAGCTCTCACTTGGGACTGATGTCCTAGCCGAGAAACGAACAAACACAGTCTTTTTATAATTTAATATAAGCCTATTATTTAAAAACCACTGCTCGAAAGCAATCAATACTTCTTGCAATCTCTTGACAGCTCTAGCCACTGATGTTTCTGAATAAATATATGAATTATCATCAGCAAACATGGTAAGATCATTAGGATTTTCAACTACCATAGGTAGATCATTAACAAATATTGAAAATAATAAAGGAGCTAATATAGATCCTTGCGGAACTCCTAATCTGACCTTTAATTTGTTGGATCTGGCATCGCTAATATCCACAACTTGACCCCTATCCTTGAAATATGATTGTAGCCATTCACCAATTTTGCTTCTAAACCCATACCGTTGTAATTTACACACAAGTAATGTATGATCAATTTAGTCAAACGCATTGCTTAAATCCATAAAGGGACCAAAACTTTTATTACTTTCATCGAGATATCTGTTGAGCTGTTCAAGAAATTGCAAAACTGCGGACGTCGTACTTTTACCCCCACTGAAGCCGTGCTGACAATTCGTTAAAATTTTATGTACTACAAGAAATGATGTCACTAGGCTTAAGGAACATGAACGATGCATTAGAAAGAATTAAATTGTAGAATCTGCTGTATCTGAACACCAATATCCTACTGGACATGTCATTAATGTAAACGAAACCAAAGTACTTGCATCGGTTCGGGATTCTATAAACCCAAAATTAGAGAATCCATTGAAATTTATAAGCACCCTATTAATTTTAGTAGAGATACGGGCTTCAACCTACAGCATTCGTGGAAACTCATCGTTATACCGAGTCACGCTTCCGATCTCGTGAAGTGAAGATGCCTCGTGCAATCGAAGGCGAAACGTCGGAAAGTGATTCCATTTTGACACGGTCTAATACCAAAAACCATGATTTCTTAATCGTTTTTTTTTTGGTGTTTTTATTTAATTGATATTTATAAATTTCTTCGAATAATGGCAGCGTATGAAAAATGTGATATGCTGGTATGTTTTATACAGATTAATTCTGAAGAAGCCCAGGAATTATATTTCCAAAGGTAAGTTGGATGGCTATGAAAATCTGTATTATCATTATAAGTTTTTGCTTGTTAGATATCCAGAAAGAAGGCAACCGGTTTTTGAGATATTTGCTCGTGTAAAAGCAAATTTAGTTGAGCACAGATCATTTGTTCACCCACGTCCTAGAACATACAACAAAGAGGACAGAGAAAGAAAAGAGATAGATGTTTTGGGATATATAGAAGCAACACCTTCGTCCTCATGTAGAAAAATTGAGAAAGAAATTGGTGTGCCAAAAACGGTCAGCAGATGTTGAAGAAATATAAATATCATCAGTACAAATTAAATATAGTGCAACATTTGCATCCGGACGATGCCGAGCGCCGGGCATTGTTTTGTCAGTTGCATTTGCTACAAATCAATGCTAACGATTTATTTGGCAGACTTGTTATCCGGTTAGACAAATGCTTTTTTTCAAGTGCGGGAATTTTTAATCGTCACAATACTAGGAACTGGCATATTGAAAATCAGCATTTAATTTTTGAAAGGGCACAACAAGGACGCTTTGGAGTTGGGGTATCATGTTTTATTTTGAAGAAGGTCTTACAGCACATAGATTCTTAGAAATCCTTGAAAAAGTTATTCCAGAACTGCTCGAAAATATCCCATTTGCCCAATATAATGCTGTTCACCTACAGCAAGATGGTGCCTCAAGACACAACTCTAGGCTCTTAAGGGAATTTCTTGATAATAACTTTCCTCAAAGATGGATAGGTATCAACGGGCCTGTTAAATGGCCTCCTTTTATGTATATATATATATATATATATATATATATATATATATATATATATAGGTATTTTTATATAAGAAGACTTATATGCAAGGTATCCAATTCTTCGTTAGCAATATCTAACTTTCAATTGTTTATTATTGTTATTTATTCTATTATTAAATTACGCATTCAGAAAATTGTCCTTTATTTGCGTGTTTCTGAGAAAAAGTGCATACTATTATATACTATTGAGAAGGTAAAAAAAAGACACATTTTATAGTATATAAATATACACGGTGTTCTATTTAAAAAAAAATAAAGTGGGGTCCGATAACTTTTTGACCTGACCATGTATACTAATTCCGAAGGCGGAATTAAGTTCTACGGGAAAAATTATATAAGAAACAGTTTTCATATTTTCTATGAGTTATCTGATAGTTGAGATACGAGGAGTCCATGAAAATGCAAAATTTTCAATTTATTCCTGTATCTTAAAAACTTAAAAAAGCTATGATAATTTTGTTAACGTCACCTTTAGTTTTACGAAAAAGTAGCATACTGCCGCGAAAACCGCAACTTTCTATCTATAAAAATAACGGAGATACCCATCAAAAGCACCCAAAATAGTACACTATGTACAGGTATTGCCAAAAGTGAATGTAGTTTATTCTAATTTTAAAAATCAATCAAATCAAGAACATAAAAATAATAAAAATGGACAAATATTATATATAATATTAAAATTAAAACAAATCGTAAGCTAGAAGTCAATTTAGCTAGATATGGGTCGTTTATTTGGTAAAAGTTTCGATGGATGCTTTTATCCGTAATTTCCCTTGCAGTAAAATCTCCTTTGTACTAAAAAAAGATGAAATATATAAGGATAACAGTATTATAAATATTGTAATACATTAGATAAATTAAAAAACACCATATTGATATATTCAGTACTTCTTTTGTTATAAACAGTTATTTACCCTTATTTACAAATGGAAGAACTTATAAATATGTAATTTTTTATAAAACTTATAACATGTCAAATTGAAAATCAATTATACACAAACTCAGTTATTAGTTTAACATAGTCGTGCATTAGAAAATGAATTTATTATTATTTATTCGTCAAAAAAAACTAATCTTGACTAAAATTTGAGAATATATTCCTTAAAATACTAGTAAAATCACCCATATGCAGCGGATTTTTCGTTAGCAGCTTTTTGTAATCTAAAAAAAATTCACTAGTACTAGATCTGGTCATCAAGGTGGCCAATGGTTCATAAAATACCGTCCAATTTACATCTAAGAAGAGCATATTTACACACAAGAATATATATATATATATATATATATATATATATATATATATATATATATATATATATATATATATATATATAATAGAAAATATAAACACACAAGAAAAGTGGCGGGGGTTAAAGAAATTTTCTATACTTCCTAATAAGCAAAAACAAATTCCGGCGGCCTTGTGTGATGTAAATCAAATAAACAATTTTTTTGTTAATTCGACTATAAACCTAAATCAACCACCTGATAATCTTCTTAACTACTAGAAGAATATTATTAATAATAATATTACAGGAATTTTTGAGTTTTCGCAAGTGTCTGTGAGAATGATGTATTAAGAGCAATTATGAGCATAAAATCCAGAGCCATCGAATCCGATAACGTAAACATAGTGTTAATTCAAATGTGTATGCCATTCTTGTTACCATTTTTTACTCATATCATAAATAAATGTAATTGGAAACACGCCTTTGTAATCCTCCTCTCTAAAATGAGAAACCAACTGAGTATGGTCATTTAAGATCTATCAGGATTTTGGCAGCTTTTTCAAAAATCTTGGAGAAAATAATTGAAATCCAAATAAGATCTTTTGTGGGAATCAACAATATTTTATCCGAAAAGCAGTCTGAATTTCAATCAATGCATAGCTGTGCCACCGCTCTTTCTGACATAACAGATGACATTCTACGTGGACATGATAACAACAAAATAAGCGCTCTGGTCCTTTTAGACTTTACCAAAGCTTTCGATATGCTTAACCCTAAAGTACTTGTTTCTCTTATTAACTATCTCGGCTTTGGATATGGTGCTCGAAAATTTGTCGTCGTATTTATGCGGAAGGTCACAACAAGTGGTTTTCAATGGTAAATTTTCTGAAAGGCAAGTGGTAACGTCTGGTGTTCCACAGGGAAGTATACTTGGTCCTTTGTTCTATACTTTATATACCTCACAATTTCACAAAAATATCAAACATTGCCATTATCATCTTTATGCTGATGACACCCAAATTTACTTGTCTTTCGATTCAGTTCATAGTAATGTGGCAAATCGCCACATAAATAGTGATCTTAATGCCTTATTTAAAACTGCAACCGACCACATGCTAAAAATTAACCCTAGTAAATCCACCGTAATTCTATTTGGCAACCGAACACATTGCAATTTGGCCAATGACACCTTATATATTCAAATGGGCAATGCTTTTATTCCTTTCGTTGACACCTGCAAAAATCTGGGACTACAGCTTGACTGCAACTTGCGTTTTAAGCAGCGTGTAACTAATAAGCTGAAGGTAGCCTATTCAACACTAAAATTACTTTTTTCGCATCGCCACTACTTTACACTAGAGACAAAAAAACTCCTTTGTGATTCTCTGGTGTTATCAGTCTTCAATCATTGTGACTGCGTTTACGGGTCTTGCCTTGACAATATTGAAGTTAGGCGTATCCAAAAAGTGCAAAATAGCTTTCTTAGCTTTTTTTGCGGAATATCTGGAAGAAACCATATTTCACATCAGTTAAAAGATGCAGGTTGGTTGAGTATGTGACGTCCACGATCGAAATTTAAGGAACAATCTTATTGTTACAATTCCGCAACATCGCAAGGAGCTGTTTAAGAGGTCGATTTCCATTTTGTTCCAAATTTCTCAAATATAACATATCATTTCCACCCCCCTCTCTTCACTTCCTCTTCTTTCTTAATTCTTCTCCTTTTGTGTCTTTTCTATATTCCTTGTTTTTTCTTTCTTTTATGTCTTTAAAACTACATATTACATATATATCATAATCTAATTCAGTAAATTTAGTAACTTAACTGAAAACACGTCATATACCTATTTGATTTTCTATGCATAAGTTTTTAACGGGCTTTATCAGTACCCGGACTTGTCTGGGTGGCTGCAATCATTTTATGGCCCTTTGTCTAACCGTCTAGCATAAAAACTAGAATATAATAAATTATTTGTTTAATATTATACGGTTGAACAATAAATGTATTATTATTATTATTAATATTAATATTAATGTATTTAGACTTTCTATTACATAGTTATATGGTAATTAGGTTTTCGAAGTGTGAAGTTAAAAATGGGTATACGCACGCAAAAATCGCCCGGACTATCGTAGTAGATGTGTATGTATATTAAAATGCTATACTGATGCTGACATTGACACGATAAGTGTACTAGAGTTCACTGAAGGTGTAAGCAAGCGAATAGTTATTTTTAGGGATTTTTCCTTTGAAGTGTTCAAATTAAGAACTTCCTTTATAGATTACATTTAGCCGTAAGTCATTAACTTGGATGAATAATTTATATATATTGACCTCTCGAAAGAAAAATATAGCCTTTAAAGGAAGAAATAATTATATTTTTTAGTATCCCAGCATTTTAGAATAAATGCTTTTCTAACAGTAAAAAAACTGATGATTTTATAAGTAAATAACATGTTTATTTGGCACTTGCCTTATAAAATCAAATATGTACAGGATGATATAAAGGAAAGTAAAAATGCTTTATTTCTAAGTTGGTATATATAGTTGAAAATTATTTTCGAAAAGCAATTGAACATCAATTAAAATGATGTATAAAATCTATAACATTTTTTTCATTTTTTTTTATTTTAAATGCAATGAATATTTTACTAAAATTTTAGAATCTACGGAAAAAACTAGGCACATTTTATATAACATGTTCTGTGTAAAAATATAACCGTTTTATTCAACGTAAAATATCAAATTTCCAATCAAATCAATTCTCAGTTATTTCTGAATTTCTATATTTGTTATAGAGGTTTACATGTTACTGTACTCTCGTAGATATCTTCCTCCCGTAAGGAAATATCAAAAAAATGTTATATATCTATATTGGTTGTTATTTTTGCCAGGCTTAGGATGTTCAACGGTCCTATTGTGGGAAAATTTTCACCGCACAAACTACGGTAATAATTCTTTTATCGATAGAATAGTGAAAAATTACAATAACCGATTTTCAAATCACGATCTGTTTTGTAAAAACTTTAGAAGTTTTAAATGTTTAATTTTAGATTGTGTGTGATGTTTTCGAATTATTATTTTACGATATTTAATACTTACTATTAAGTTTGTTTGTGTATATCTTTATGTACCTATTTTTTTAATTTTTTAATCATTTTTGTTTGACTTTAACTTCGAACATTTAATTCTGACTGGTCTAAGCCAATTGGACTTATTCTCTGTGAAGTTTGAATAAGTAAATAAATAAATAAGTATTATATTATAAGATAATTTATATTTGTTGATAAATTTAAAATAAAGCTTATTGATGGAAAATATAGAAAAACAGTTATTAACTGCTATCTGTTTTATTGTGTTGAGTTCTTTAAAAAACATTTAGTTAAAATTAAGGATAAGAATGATAGATTCTCAAAATCTGTAGTGTATTCGTTGAGTTGTAGCGACTGTTCTGCTGTGCATGTTGGACAGTCCGGGAGGAAGATTTCTAACACAGTAGAGGAACATGTAAACCTCTTTAATACATTTAAAAATTCGGAAATAACGGAGACTAAATCTGCATTTGAGAACCATCTATAACCTGTTAATATAAATATCTTACATGACTGATCCAAGGGAACGAAATTAGATTTATTAGAAAAAATGAAAAACACCTATGTTAATGACGTATTTAATTTCCAACCCCATCTCATATTTAATAACATACATAATAATTAGCGTTGTTTATTTAATTTTAACCTTATTTATGGACCTGTCATGTGACAATTGCAATTCAACTGTTTTCTTCTGTTATAGTTTTAATACACTTAATTCTATGGGCTCGTTTTAAATTTTGAGGCGCATATGCAACCATCAGTACTCAAGAATTCAGCCTCCTCCTATTACTGTTATACGTCTAAAATGTAACGTGTGCTTTGTTGTTTTGTATTTTGTTATTTTTATGTACTTATATTTGTTGTTTTAAATGTGTTAAGGTACCTATACTTAATATTTATTTATTTTTTTTTTATTTTTATACTTAATTTTATTTTTTTTTTAATTGTACAGTTAGTATATTGGGTTTTCCAATATTGTCGGTCCGATGATGCTCGCAAGAGCGAAAGACGTGTCACCTTAGGTTTTTTTAAAATACGTATTTGTCTTGACTGAGGTCAAGACTTTGTGTTTTATTTAATAGTATTATAAACAGCTCTCTTTGAGGAATATGGATGACCTTTTCCAATTTCAAACATTTTAAGTAGGCCAGGAAATGCCAAGATGCATTATATGTTTATTTATTTATTAACATTTTTTTTTGTAATATTTGGAGATATTATAGCAGCCATGTCAAACTCAAAGTCACTGGTGGGCCAAAAGCATGAAGACCATCGACTAGGTGGGTTGCAAAACCTTATCTTAAAGAAGACAAACTACTGAAAATCTTGAGAAAAAGTACTATTATAGGACAAGCCTGTCTATTAAATTTCCAACAAAAAACACATTACAAAAAAACTACAAATATTAAATTCTTTTGCCAGATATTTGACATCTTTTGTCTTTAATTAAGTTGTCTATTTGTGGCGCGAATTTATCGGCGGAAATAACTTTTAAAACTGCGTCCAAGTGTGCGTCCGTCAATCGCGATCTTGCGGGAGATTTGTTTCCTTTCATCAAAGAAAATAGTTGTTCACACTTATAGGTACTTCCAAACATTGACAGGATTTTACAGGCAAATTTTCTAATTCTTGGTATTGAACAGGCAAGTACTTATAAAATTCGAATGTACCAACACTATCAAATTTTTGTTTTAAATGGGTCTGACACTGATTCTCAATTACTTCCATTTGCAAGTGAGGGGGAACTTTATCAATATCGATAGTGAAAAGACCAGTAAATAGAGAAAAATTGTTTTCTTAGGTCTTAAAATCCTGAAAACGCTTCTCAAATTCTGCCAGAAAGCTTCTCATTTTCTCTGAAAATATTTTGTATGATATTGAGACACTTGTGCTTTCAATAATATGCCTTACAAGTCAGAAAATGTGACAGATTATTCTCTGCTAACTGTTTTTCCCACATCATCTTACACTTAAAAATGCATATCTGTAATAACTTGACGTGGTCCTTACAATTTCGTATTTAAGTCCGACAAGTGTTTTGTGATATCTACCATAAATGAAAGATCTTGTAAAAAAAGGTACAGGGTGTTCCAGCGAGGACTGAACAGGGACCTATTTTCGACCTTCCTTGTATTTTGGAATAATTCAAAATAGCCAATCGATGTATTTTTTCTTGTAGAATCCAAAACTATCATCGAAAAAATATTTGAACCAGAAACAAAAGAGTTACGCTATGCATCAGGTGTTTTTTAAATGGAATGTATCGTTTTTTATACGATTTTTGGAAACAGTGATTTTTTTATGTCCGTTCTGATTAAAAGATTTGATTTTGCGATAGCTGTTTATATTACATTTTAATGTTTTACAAACTAAAATTTTAGCTTCACCTGTTTAAAATATACGATAGGTTGGTATAGGTGATCAAGATAAAATGACGTTTGAATGCTTTGTCAATAAAAATTGACATTATTTTAATTATTGTCGAAGTCTTCACCTAAAAAATATATATTTGACTCTGATCGAAATGAAATACTCTTTGGACGAGAGACTACAGATTGTTATGCTATTTTACAAGTGCCAAGAAAATGCAAGAGAAGCAAGAAGATTTATTGCAAATTTTCATAGAAATATATCTATCAATACAATTCTAAGGATAAAAAACCTATTTGAGGAAAATAAAACTTTACATGATAGAAAAAGAAATATACAAAGAAGAAGAAATCGAGACCAGGCCATTATAAATTATTTTCAAGTTAATCCAACCAAATCTATTTCGGATGCAGTTCGGGAAGTTCAGTACGGTGGCGGTGTAAGGCGCAGAAGAGTTACCCGAGGGACTGTTCACAGGACTCTGAAAATTCATAAATTTAGGCCTTTTCGTATCCTCCCACTTCAGCACCTAACACCGGCACAAAAAGAACTTCGCTTCCAATTTGTTTCTCAAATGGTAATTCGGCAAGAAAACGAAGACCCTGATTTATTCAAAAATATTGTGTGGACCGACGAAGCTACTTTCACAACATCGGGAGTATTCAACAGACATAATAGTCACCACTGGGCCGTTGAAAATCCAAAAAAGTTCCAGACTATTAAATTTCAAGGGAGGAATTCTATTCATGTTTGGTGTGGGATAAAAAACAATAAAATTTTGGGACCAATATTTTTTAACGGGACTTTAAATGGGCACAGATATTATGAGTTTTTAGAAAACGAAATTGAAAATTTTTTGGAAGACTTACCATTGGCAGAATATCAGAATTTAATTTGGCAACATGATGGGGCGCCTCCTCATGCCGTGCATGATGTGGTTCAATTTTTAAATCGGCGCCATAACGAATGGATAGGGCGAAATGGAACATATGCTTGGCCGCCCAATAGCCCCGACCTCTCAGTTTTGGATACATTTCTTTGGGGCCATTTGAAGAACGTCGTATACAGACAACGAAACGAAAATATTCAAGAGATCATGGGAAAAATTGTCGATGAAATAAACCGCCTTAACCAGGAAAATCATATTGTAACAGCAAATTTAGAAAGGTTACAAAGGGGTTATCGATGTTGTTTCGAGAAAAACGGCGGTCACATTGAAAACTTATGTTATTAGTAGTTTTATTTTATTATTTAATAATTATTTTTTATTGAATTTCTTTTTCTATCATGTAAAGTTTTATTTTCCTCAAATAAGTTTTTTATCCTTAGAATTGTATTGATGGATATATTTCTATGAAAATTTGCAATAAATCTTCTTCTTGCTTCTCTTGCATTTTCTTGGCACTTGTAAAATAGCATAACAATCTGTAGTCTCTCGTCCAAAGAGTATTTCATTTCGATCAGAGTCAAATATATATTTTTTATGTGAAGACTTCGACAATAATTAAAATAATGTCAATTTTTATTGACAAAGCATTCAAACGTCATTTTACTTTGATCGCCTATACCAACCTATCGTATATTTTAAACAGGTGAAGCTAAAATTTTAGTTTGTAAAACATTCAAATGTAATATAAACAGCTATCGCAAAATCAAATCTTTTAATCAGAACGGGCATAAAAAAAAAATCACTCTTTCCAAAAATCGTATAAAAAACGATACATTCCATTTAAAAAACACCTGATGCATAGCGTAACTCTTTTGTTTCTGGTTCAAATATTTTTTCGATGACATTTTTGGATTCTACAAGAAAAAATACATCGATTGGCTATTTTGAATTTTTCCAAAATACAAGGGAGGTCGAAAATAGGTCCCTGTTCAGTCCTCGCTGGAACACCCTGTACATCGCATAATAAGCTGACATCTCCTCCTTTTGTTTCCATGAAAACGCGTATTTCTTCTTTGAGTTTCCAAAACCGGTCGAGTACCATAGAGCACGAAAGCCATCGCACCTCTGCATAATATGGTAAACCAGTGTACTCCCTTTCTAAATCAGGTAAAAATGCAGAAAACTGTCGCTGATTAAGGCCTCGTGACCTTATGAACTTTATAATTTTTTTCACTGACTTTAAAACACTTTCCAACTCGATCACTTTTGAGCATAAAACTTCTTGGTGGATTATACAATAAATATGATGAAAATCTGGTTTGTCACTGCCCGTTTCTCTGATCTTTGTCCCTAATATTTTAACGAGGCTATTTTTTACTCCAGTCATTGAAGGAGCTCCGTCTGTTGCAACGGAACAGTTTTGACAAATCTAAATTGTACTTTTGCAGAAGTCCATAAACAGCATTGAAAATATTCTTCCCAGTTGTTGTATCATGCAATTGTACTAATTCCAGTAATCCTTCATACACATTGATATCTGTATCAACCGCGCGATGAAAAACAGCGAGTTGCGCCACACCACACACATCCGTACTTTCGTCACAGGCAATAGAAAATGCAATGAAGGAGTCTGATTTGGTTTTTATCTGATCACTTATATTGGCAGCCAACTCAGTAACTCTTTCAGCCACAGTATTCCGGGACAAGGATATATTTTGAAATGCCTTCACGCTCCCGGGACTTAATATTTCCGCGGCCTTTACAACGCATTCTTTTATAAATTCATCTTCAACAAATGATTCTGAGTGTTTCGCAATCAACTCACAACATAAGCTGCTGATCTTTCAACCGCGATTTTAACTTATTTAACTTTTCGTTTCTGACCATGCCTGTATACTTGTCAAACATAGTTTTATGAATATCATAGTGACGTTTTATATTATATAATTCTGGGACATCGACTGTACTATTACAAATCAAACAAATAATTTTTTCCATCAGTTCACAGCAAAAAAACTCTAGTTCCCACTTTTCTTGAAAAAAGTTCCCTCTTACTTCCACTTGGTTTTGAAAGAGACTTGTTAAAAACTGTATCCGAAATTAATTATAATAAGTACTGTTAAGTGTTTAACAATAAGTGCGCAACTTAGCTCGAAACTTTATCGCAACTGACTCATAACTGATTAAACACTCAACGACTGAACTCAATCGAACACGGCTTATATACGGATTGTGATTTCTCGAGTTCTTTCCAGAATGTTCAGATAGCGTCATCTGTGTTTTTGCGCGATAGAATTTTATGGAACAAGCCATATAACGTTTGGCTTTAGGTTTTAGGTTGAGTATGTGTAGTTCATCCTCCTAAACATAGATGGCACTATGTACAATTGTACATTTTATTATACCAATCGTTGTTGCAGCGGCGCGCGCTTTCAAAAACGGTTTTCAACTTGTTCGCGGGCCGCATTATCTGGCTGTTTTCAAAACTGATTTGGGCCGCAGAAAAATGCTCACTGGGCCGCATGTTTGACATGGCTGTATTATAGAATAGTAAGATAGGAACACGAGCTTCATTGGTTTCTATTAGGTTAGTAATATTGTACAAGCAAAATGCGAATTTTGCTTGGAAAAATTGACATGAAAAACACAGAGGACGCACCTAACTTTAATTTAATTGGTCAACAAAGTCTCTTTGACCAATATTTTAAAGTTGTTGACGCTCAAATGCGGATTAAAATGACAAGTTTAATTATTAATTAAAAGGGATAAAGAACATTACAGTATATTGATAGCAAAAAAAGGTGAATACACTTCTATGACGCACCTAACTTTAATTTAATTGGTCAACAAAGTCTCTTTGACCAATATTTTAAAGTTTTTGATGCCCAAATGCGGATTAAAATGACAAGTTTAATTATTAATTAAAAGGGATAAAGAACATTACAGTAAATTGACAGCAAAAAAAGGTGAATACACTTCTATAATATGCTATGGTAACAATTTGTAAGTAAGGACGAGAGCCATATTTTAAAATTAAAATGTCAATATTAATTGTATTTTCAAGAACATTAATGGATTCAAGAGAGAATTTCCGGAAGTTCCCTTACAAATTTGTTTGGTTTTGTTATTCAGAGAAATAAGATAAGAAATCATTCCTTTATTTAATAAAGTGAAAAATAACACAATTTATGTATTGTAATTACTAAATGACTATACGAAAAACTAAATGTGATTATATTTTACTACTCCTAAAAAAAGGAAGGATTAAAACCAAGGGAAGTTTAATTGGTAGATTCCTTTCACGTTTGACTTTCATACCAAATTTAAGATAAATTGGATAAATACTTTTTTAGTAATAAAAAAGGGATCTGCTGTATCACTGACCATTCTATTTTAAAGTACATTTTGGTCCTGGGTCCTCAAATAAACAATATTAGTCATAGTATTAAATTATTCACAAAGTGTATTTTAAAATGCAGTTTTTATAGGCGCTTATGGGTGTTGACCCTGAAGAAAATACATTAGCGTATTTCGTTAAAATTTCGATATTGACCTTTGATCGGCTTTTAGTATGCAGATCACTTAATTCCAATTAAATTCTTGTATATTGCTAGAATCACAATTAATGATTGTTTTATTTAATACGATTTTAGAAACCCTAATGGGGTAATAGGTCAAATGACCAATTATACATAAACTCAACCATCTGATATAGTGTATTACATAATTTAAACTATTTCTTACGCATTCATTTTTTTTTTAATTATGAAGGGAATAACGGGTATCCCCCGATTGTTTACACGATAGGAAATTCTTTTTGTTTCGTTGGTTTACGGAAAAAAGTCACTATTTATAAAAAAAGAGTTTCAAATGAAAGTTTCGGGCAGATTTTTTCTACAGTTTTATTAAAACAATGCCTACGTTTCGACGCTGATTAGTGTCATCCTCTGAGCTAAAAAACAATTTCCACAATCAGAGAAGCTACTTTTCAAAACATATAAAAAAATAAAACAATTGTGTACGTTTTTATGAATTATACTACTTATAAATTAAGAGAAATGTTAAAAACTAGCATTAGTGCTATTAAGGAGATTTACGCCTTGCTGCTAGACAAACTACTAAATATTAAACGCGATCTAAAAAAAAACTAATACGTTTAAATTATTTTAATTATTTACAACTAAACGTTTTTTTGACCCTCATTATTTTGTATGAAAAATATTGCTTTTAAATAATTTCTTCCCCCCCCCCCCACGATTTTTAAAAATATAGAGGTATGTCCCATAAAACATTACCCCACAACATTTCTAACAACTTTTCGGTGAAAGAACCATTTAAAAAAAGTCCATTAGTGTCAGATCTAGCCATGTAGGGGCAAATGATTTTTAGAATAACAACTAGTTCACTTCTCAGGAAAATGTATTGAGATTTTTTATTATAGTAATGCAGTACATTTTTTGGGTTTTTAAAATAGAAAATTCAGAACGGATATTTGGACTAATAAAATGTGTTTTCTCTGTATAATTCTGTACAGGGGAAGTTATGGAATTGATTTAAAAACAGTACAGTTAAAGCGAATTGGCTGATATTTTTTAAATTTATTTTTAGTTATCATTATTGATATTATTATTTATTTTTATAACTCTATTTAATTCATGTTAATAGTTTTTTTAAAATTAGTTTAATTAATTTCAAATACTTTAAATTAATTACATTGCTCCTGGTTCCATATTTTGAGTTATTATTGCTGATGATTTACTATGTGTTAAAACACTAAAAAACTCAATTTATTCTAATTATTTACAACTAAACCTTTTTCCACCCTCATTATTTTGTATAAATTGGATTGTTTTTAAATCATTTTGTGAGGTCGCCATTTTCCCCGCCATATTGGATTTTTACCAAAATGTCATCCCCCATGTGAACCATCATTTTGACCAAAATTTTCAATCGGATAAATAGGTTTTGAGTTATGTCTCGCACAGATCGATCGATAGACCAACGGAAAGGGGAGAACATATTTTTGGGATCTAGATACCCTAAAACGTAAAGATCTGCAAAAATAGCGGAAGGTGATTTTTTTCACGATTACAATACGTCTATCTTACCAGCGAAGTATTGTAATCGCAATCAAACTACCTATCAAATAGAACTTTTATAAAACTTTTCAATTCTTAAGAAAATAGTCTATTAGTGCCAGATCTGGCCATCTAGGTGGTCAGATATTTTTAGATTAATGTCCCATTCCCATCTCAGGAAATATTTCTTTCATCAAACTGCTCTATTAAGAAGTTCCTGACTTAAATGGTGTGAGCCGGACATTCATACTGTTGAAACCAGGTTTTTCTAAACCCGTATTGCGTTAGGGTAGCTCGCAAAGCCAGTACAACCTGGTTTCGCAAAACCTCTAGGTATCTCTGTCCGTTTAGGTTGTAGTCAAACAAAAAAAAATGGTCCTATAAGGCGATTTTCTGGAATGATTAATAATTTATAAATAGGTGTCCAATTAAAAAAGGTAGGTTAGATTAAATTACCAATGACCCCACTCCAAGAGTTACATCCAAATCTGGCCAGTAGACGTCTCTCTGCCACTTGTTGAGGGTTTTTCACAGCCCAGTGATGACTGTTGTGCCTATTAAAGACTCCACAATTCGTAAACCTATTCTCATCGGACCACAAGACATGATTTACCAAATCGGGATTTTCATTACACTTCCTAGTATACCACTCACAGAAACGCAGTCGTCCTGGAAAATCAGTTTCCTTAAATCTTTGAACTATTGTGGGTTTGTATAGATGGTACTTATTCTTTTTTAACACCCTCTATATCATTGATTTTGGCATATACATTTCCTGTTCTACAGTTCTAGTTCTTACTGATGCATTAGAGGTTTCGTTGATAGCTTGTAAAATGTTTCTGTCGCGATTTTCATTGTTAATATTGTATCCGCTTCTAGGTTGTTCGAAGACCCATGGTTAAATTAACTATGATTTTTCTGAATTGCGTTTTATGAAGCTGAGGTCGTTCATATTTAAATAGGGACTACCGGCAATTTTCAACAGGTCTCGACATTTTATGTTTCAACTAATTGACCAACTTAAACTGTAAATTTGCAATGATTTTATTTAATATATTTAGATCTGTAGACTGTACTTGAAAATGTACCAGGTAGAACCTTTGAAATTACATTTTTAGTAAGTTTAAATTCGATGTTTAATACATTTAGATACACAACATTTATTTGCGTTTAAAACTTTTAAAACTTTCGCAGACAATTTAACCTATAAAGGTAACAAGGTATCCACCACGCTTATTTTTTTAGATACATGATGGTTTTCATTTTTTATACACCTTGTTAATTTCGAAGGATATTTACATTTCATTTCTTATTATGTTATGTTACTTTTTGATTCCAAAATAATTTTTAATATCTTAGATCATTTGAAAGTTATTAGCAAAATGAGAAATTTGACGTTGTAGTAAAAAGTTCTAGAATTTTAAAGATTTCGCATCCCAGAAAAAAAAGGCATCCCGTAGATTTTAAGAAAACTTGTTTATTGACGTTAGTCTTAATATATAATGGGACATGATTTAAAAATATGTAGAAATGTTCGAGGTAGGTATATCAAAAAAACTAAAAACATATTAACATTTGAACACCCTATATCTCGAACACCAAGTACTTGCAAACCCTTGTTTAAACATTTTCTCCTCCATATTTTTATAAGTTAAATCATTTTTTAGAGTTTTGAGTATATATACATTAATTATACCATGAATTCATTTCAACTGATTTGTAGAACTAGGATTTTTACACAGTGATACATTGACTTACTCTATTCAACCAATTAAGACACAACTTTGATACATTGAATTAAGTCAAAGCCCACTTTTGTTCCAAATAAATCATGGCCTCCTTAGAAAAAATTGAGACCTAACTTTACGAAGTGTGATATTTCGATGTTACTCAAATCTTTTATACACTTGTGAAACATCACTAGACTGGAAATTTTACGCTCTTTCTAAAAATCGCAAAATCCACTATGGCGGCCATAAGAAAAATGAGTTGGGTTGAGGCGGGTTGCGGGATAACAAAAGACGATGGAAACATGTACACGCCATCTTATTTGTGTTAAAAAAATATCCTAATAATGTCATATTTTGACAGCTGTCAAATTTAACGTTTTGGATTTACTGGCGAAAAACGAAATCCGCCATTTTCGGTCTTTCACCGATATTTCCAAAACCAATTGACCGATGGTAAATCTGACGCCTGATATTGAATGTTTTTCTCTAAAACTTTCTCCATTTAACCATTGCTGTAGGTATATTAGGAGCCGGGATCTCTATATAGAGAGACGAATCTGGGGCACACTGGATTGTCCATTAATAAAAAAAAGCAATTATATATAAATAAGATTAAGAAAATACTTTAAAACATAACAAGTGTTTTTCTAAAGTTAAATTAAGAAGCTTAGCTTAAAAAGTGCTTTCTTGATGATATTTTTTTATATCTGGTTTTATGGAGATACAATCTTCTCCGATATTAAAACAAAAATAATCAAGACTCCCCAACCTGCCTCGCCTATCGAAAATGTTACGGAAAATCTCGTTCGCAAATTCCATTATTGAAAAGCCCGCGTTTAGTCTGGCTTCGTTAAACTCGCATTCGACGAAACATTGCCGGTCAGGCTTGTTGAACACCCGTTACCCGAATAAACCCACGGGAACTCTTAAAATCTGTTGGCATGTCCCCGTTTATTGCCTCCGTAAATATAGGAGGGTGGTCGTTCTCTCCTTTGCGATTTAAATCTAATTATCTCTTTAAAATTCAGTTATAACGCTTAGGATTTTGTAGGCAGTGAATGTTAGATATAATAATACATTTTGTCCGTTTAGCTTAGAATACCGTGCTGCAGCTCCTGACTATTGAAAAAGCGACAGAAGTGAATAATTCTTAAAATCCAGTTTTTCTTAACAAAATCGCAACCGATGTAAAATAAAAATAGAGATTCGTAAAACAATACACAAAAAAAGCTTTGAAAGCGACAAAGGTCATAAAAGTGGTATTAAAAAAAAATATTGCGTAATACGTATCCGGTGACACGCTATAAAGTACCGCCCCCCTTGACTTCCTCATTTCTTGTCGTACACTAAAACTAAAAAATTGGTAAATTTCCTTTAGAATAGAATAGAATAGAATAGGATATATTACCAGAAAATCGTACATTTCGTACATAGGATCGTCAAGAAATTTACAATAAAATAAATTATAGTCGATGAATAAATACAATAAAATAATATAACCAAACTAATCAATATCAAAATAAATAGAATTTAAACAGCACGTAAACAAATAAATAAATAAATAAACATAAATAAAACAAAAAACAATACACAATAAACATTCTACCAAGCCTGACAGTCATCAGCGACAATCACCAAATTACAACAAAAATCTTAATAAAATAAATATAAATTTTCCAAATACTCCTTCGTTTTCACTCCTTGTAATTGATAAACTCCGATGTAGAATAAAAAGCCTTGTCCAGGAGAAATTCTATTAAAACATTTTTAAAAATTTTACCTTGATACCGTTTGAATTTTTGTGACAGTTTATTGTATAAATACACGCAGTTGTATAAAGGGGATCCCCTGAAAAAAGTTTTTTTATGTTTAGGCATCTTAAGTATCTCAGTATTCAGTATTTCTAGTAAAATGCGAATTAGCTTCGCCTAGCCTTTCATATTCAGAAGCATTATTTTGAACAAACAACAGGCATCTCAGTATATATAAACACGGGACAGTTAATATTTTCATTTCTCTGAACAGTGTTCTACAGCTCTCCAGCGGTTTAAGATTAAATATTAATCTTAATATCCTCTTTTGAGATACGAATATGCGATCACAACTCTTGTGATCCCAGCATACCATATTATTAGATATATGGCTGAAAACCATTCGTCAAGTGAATTTTTAAGATTTAAGATAGCAAAATATGCCGAATTTAATTTGGAGCCGATATGGTCAATGTGTTTTTCAAAAGATAAGGTTGAGTCAATATATGTGCCTAAAAACTTTGTACCTTCAGAGAATTTTATTTTCGCGTCTTTTTGAAATATTAAGGAGAGAGGGTTCCGAATAAATATATTAACAAATACGGTCTTGTCTGGGTTTACGATTAACTGATTCTCGCGACATCAAGCCTCTATATTAACACATATTCGCCTTCCTTTATGAGCGAGGATCTCCGGGTCGCAAGTCGTGTCATCGGCGTACATAGTAACGTGATCAGCACCAAGAGCGTCCGGAAGATCATTAACGTACAACAGGAATAGCAACGGACCCAACACTAAACCCTGTGGTACTCCAAGTTTTATTTCCTTAGGTATCGACAAGGTATTACCACACTTGACTTTCATATCCCTATCCGATAGGTGCGATTCAATCCATAGCAACAGATTACCACGAATGCCCATATTGAAAAGTTTTGATATAAGCATGGTTTTGTTAATTGTATCGAAAGCTATGGACAAATCAAAGAATATAGCCAACATATTCGTGCTGATCCAGTTTCGAATATACAAAATTTAAGAAACTCCTAGATGCAGACTCAGTTGATTTGCTGGACAAAAATCCATGCTGACATCTGCTAACAATGTTGTATTTCGATAAAAAGGCAGTAATTCTGGAATGTATTATGAATTGAAAAAGAGCTAAATATCGAAATTTGCCTGTAATTTTCAGTGTTTTCACTACAGTTTCTTTTTAATATTGGAATTACAATTGCTGTCTTTAATATCCTCGGAAAAATGCCATGGTCAAGACTAAGATTAATTATTATTGCCAGTGGGTTACAAATATATTGTTTAGCTGCCTTGATCAAACCAATGTTAAAGTCATCACTACCACGCGAGTTTTTGTTTATGATGGTATCAATGGTATTTAAAACTTCACATTCTGTCACACCTAATAATACCATCGATTTAGGTAGAATTCAGGAACTGTACCAGGTGCATCCACTCCATGATATTTATTTTCTAGCTTTTTTGAAGCGATCGTACTAAAATAATGTGCAAACTCGTTCGCAACATAAGATGGTTCAGTAATAATATTGTTTTCAATAGCTAGTTTTATGTTTTTGTTATTTATACTGTTTTTATTTAAATTGGTGTTAATGATCCTCCAAATTTCCTTAGGTTTATTTTTTTAATTTTGTATTTTTTTACCAAAAAAATCTTTTTTGGCAGATTTAATTTTTTGTTTATAAAACTTTTTAATACTTTTGTACATAACTACTATTTGTTCAGTCAGTGCAATTCTCTTAAGGAAACCAAGATTATCAAGTTGATTCTTTATACCAGCCAGTTCACAAGTGTACCATCCATTTCTATTTCTAGGAACTGGAAAAGACCGCTAAGGACAACATACATCCAGACACATTACACGGAACTTCCCTCAAGTCTTTCTTTTTATTGGGAATTTAGTTTAATAGATAGCCATTTAGTAACACCTATATACTATCTTTACAACATTTTTATTGGGCGCCATTTCATTTTATCATTTCACTAGACCGCCATTTTCTTTTGCCATATTTAGAAGCTATTCCTAGAACTGATAGACAGACAGACAAACACACAAACCGACGCAATTGATAAAACATATTTTTGGCATCTAGGAATGCTAAAACTTGAAAATATGTAAAATCTGAAAAGAAAGGTTATCGTAGAAAATGGAAAATGGTGACCACACAGGTATCATATATCCCGGTCCAAACTTCCATATATTGTGTCAGGAATGTCAGTTAGAGAAAAAGTAGGACAGACAAAATGAATATTAAAGCATTTACCAGAATTTTTAATGTTTTTTTGGGCACTAATTGTCAGCAAACTTGTTTGTCGACCCGTAATTAAAAGGTCCTTTTTGTCATCTTCTTTCCAACGGGAAAATGGAGTTTCTAACAAACTACAAACAATATCACTAACGGTCCCAAACGAATTCATTTTAAACCACACACACGCGCCACTCCTCCAAAGAATAAAATAAAAGGCCGCCGATAAAATACTGAATAAAAGGCGATCGCCGAGATCTACTTTACGTAAAATGCGAGCGGAAGGTTAAAACTGAGGCTCTTCCCTAGAGGCGCGGTCTTCGTACATGCGATACTCTCGTTGCCATAACAACGCATTATTTTCGTTTCTCGCTGGAAGGAAGATTTTTACCGAGCTCGCACGTGGCTCTTCCGTTGGTGGATCGACACAAACGAGTTTGCTGCCGGTGCGGTGGGCGCACATACGGCTTATACACGCTTAATACCCGCAAGTATATCATTGCGATTTGTGTTTGCCTGTAGGTTTCTAACGAGTGTCCAGTGGCAATGCATTAAATTGAACATTGCAATTATCCCTAATGTTTAATAAATTGAATTAGATTTAATATTGAAAAGTTTAATATTGAAAATTAGTATACAGTATTGATTTTTTTTTGGGGAAGAGGCACTTCCCCTACTTCCCCCGAATAGCCGCCACTGGTTTATGATATAGAATGGGTTGTCTTCTAAGAATGATTTTATGCATATTTTAGATTTATTATGATTCAGGTTTTCAAAGCCAAACGGCATGTGATTTAGGAACTCAGGACCGAAATAATTCAGACTGTAGAGACTTGCCCTAAGTCTGAGATACTTAATTCTAATCCCAGCCGATCCTGTATTATGATTGTGTATATCACTATTTTGGATATAATTAGGATTTTTTTTATGTGTGGCTAGTAAAGTATGATAGATATATAAGCATGGCGCGGTCATAATTTTGTTTTCTTTGAATTTTTCCTTAACGTTCTCCCTATAGTTTAGCCATATTGGATTTTTACCAAAATATTAGCAGGTCATCCCCATATGACCCTTAATTTTTTACTAAAATTTGAAGTCAATCTGATGAGTAGTTTTTTAAGCTATGTCGCGACTGACAGACAGACAGACTGACGGAATTGAGAAAACATATTTTGTTTGGGCGCCATTTTGTTCGGCCATTTTAAATCAATACCTCATTATTACTAGTTCATATCTATGTTACAATTAGTTATGACATAAAATTTGAAATCAGTCCAAAAAGTAGCTTTTTCAGGCTGAATTTTTAAATGTTTTATTAAACAGCCATTTTGTTCTGCCATCTTGGATTCATACCAAAATTTTACCAGTTGAAATGATTGATATTCTTGCAAAATTTGAGGTAAATTGGATATGCAGTTTTTTAGTAAAATTTTTTTTTAACATGTAACTAGGTCACCATTTTGTTTTACCATATTGGATTTTTACCAAAATGTTGTCAGGCCGTTCTTATATAACCCTTAATTTTTCACCAAAATTTGAAGTCAATCGGGTAGTAGTTTTTTAGCTTTGCCGTGAACAGACAGACCGACAGACAGGGATTCTGAAACGTGAGATCTGAAAAAATCTTGGAGGCTGATTTTTTCACGATTACAATAATTCCATTTTACGAAGGAAGTAAAAACGGTCATCCAGAGGAATTTTTTTCGTCTCCGAATCTGCATTGTAATTTTCAGTATCTTTGAAAATATACAGGTGGCGACAAAAATTGTATTTTTTAATTGGATTACCCTGTATAATATAACTCTTTGGAAACAGATTAAAAAATACTGTTCAAGAAATACCCCACTTATTAGTGTTAGCTGTTTTAAATCATAATATTTGGATTCATTTGTAAATAAAAATCAACAACTGGTAATAGTAAGCCATGAAAATAATAATTGCAATTGATGTAATTGAGTCATATAGTTGTCATTTTAACACGTTCTCTTCTTTTTAACAATTTTACTCTAAAAAAAAATGGTATTTTCTATTGAAGAGAAACAAGAGATTGTGTGTTTACTATTAAAATCATTTTTACGAAATTTAGAACCTCAAATCTTTTAAGGAAATGAGGAGTAAATGTAGCACTGAGAACCGTGATTTGAAGATTCTTTTGCATTTTTGTGAAAAACCTCAGCCAGCCAATATTTTTGCAACAATAACTTTTGCGCATATGGCGACATATGCGTGCTCGTTACGGACCACGAAAAATTTCTCGTGAGTATATCCGCAGTTTTAAAAAAATATAGATATAGACCTTATAAATATCATACTGCTCAAAAACTAACACAAATTCATAAGTATCAAAGACTCAAGTTGTGCAATTTAATGTCGAATAGATTGGACAAAGATAGAGACCCTTTTAAGAAAATATTCTGGACCAACAGATCAAGTTTTTCAGCAAGCGGTTTGCCAAATCGTCAAAATTCGAGGCACTGGGCATCAAAAAATTCCCAGTTTGTGAAAGAAGTTAGATTTCAGGGCTTAAAGATAGTTAATGTGTGGTGTAGAGTGCTGAAAAATAAAATACCAAAAACCACACTTCTTTGAAGGAAGTTTTTGCAAAGGCACATGACAGTGCTCCACCAGATGTGACAAAACAAGAATTTTTTTGAACACGAATCACGACGAGTGGATTTAAAGAAACCAAACTACTGCATGATCTTTAATTAGCCCTGATTTAACGCTTATGGACAGTTTTTTGTGGGGTTATAATAAAACAAATCATGAACGTGATCTTGAGGAAGTTAAATACTTTATAACCTAAGAAATATCTAAATGAGAGAAATGCTAATTTTATAGAAAACTTAATTACATTCGAAACCTGTTACCAAGAATGCATCAAAAATCAGGGAGGACATACTAGTTCTGATTAGTTTACCGTTTTTCTTTCTTTTTATTGTTATTTCTATTTAGTTAGTAAACAAAACTTCGATCCTTGAATTGGTTTTATTTAGTTAAAATATATATTACATTCTCTTACACCCTACTTGCAAACCATTGTTCTCTACCTCGCTCCCTTGAGGATCATTTTCGATAATCTTTTTGTTTTTTGATAAATCCCAACTTTTCTTGATTCACATAGCCCGTGCTTTATGGTTACGTAATAAACAATAGAATAAGTTTTGTGGAAAATTTTCTGTTATATTTATCGCTAGAGAGCTCTAAATAATATGTGTGTCAAATTTCTAAAGTGTTGAAATTACATATGAAACAGATAAAAAAATATAAACAGATAACAGTAACAGTTTGAGTTTGTAACTTTAATAATTAAATTACTGCAATGTTTTAAAGTTGATAATTTAAATTCCAACTTTAACCTCATTTTGCCGCTAACTGTAAATAGTAATCAAAATTATTGCGGATGGAGCATTTATTTGGCTACAAAAAAGCTGTCATAACATTTTCCTTTATCGCTTTGATTTATGTTTATGCATTTACGCGTTAAAGAGATAAAAATTAAAAAAAAATTAAAAACTACGGATTGCAATATACGAGGTGAAGTTTGCACAAAAAACTCTTTTCTTGTCAGTAACTTTTAAACTCAGCAGGTGGATGATTTTTGGATAAAAACCTATATTGACCAGTCGTTCCGTCAGAACAATTTTTCGTGTAATTTTCTATATACAGAAAACAGATCTATACTGATATAAAGTTACCACACCAAAAATCTGCAAAACTAACGGTACGCGAGCCACATAGTAATAGTTTGAGGCCTTAAATCTTAGAAAGACGCGCTCGGCGGCGGCGGCGGCATCTGAAATCCCCGTTTGTTTGTACTCGTTATGCCGCTCTGTTTCTATCTGCGTATCTGATACATGCATGTTACTGTGAGCAGAGCACGGAGAGCCCTTTTCTTTGTCCCGATATTGAAATGGAATCGTTTGGGCGTAAGTAATTTGCTTTACCGTATCCCCGCTGCCGCCCGCCGCCTGCCACCGCCGCATTATGGTTCTGTACCGTAAACACCCCGCTATGCCAAAGTTGTTCTTGTCAGAGACGTAATGGGTTTTATCTCAATGTCAATGTTTGTTCTATGCGCGAGGGGTTATATCTGATTTTTGGATTTATGCGATTTTGAGGACCGACATTTTCGTTCGCAGTAAATAATTTAGGAGAGAATTTTGTTTACAGGTATCAGTTTTTAATATCGAATGACAACAAAGCGACTAATGAATTTTTGAACAATCAACTCGGTGTTACTTTTCGGTTTGCGACTTCTTAATCCTCTCGAAGTTTTTGCCCCGACGCACCCTAGCACGATCCTGTGCTAAGGTGTGGACATTTGTCTCAAAATGAACATGAACATTAGTAAAACAACAGAAATTTTAAACTTTACAGTATTAAAAATAGCTTTCAATTAGTAAGTGAAATCAATTATTTAACTATTCCAAATAACGCTAAATTAATATCCTTTGATGCCCAAAATCTATTTCCAAGTATACCGCCATCTCATGTGTTAATATTAGTGGAAGAACTTCTTACAAAAAATAATGTTAGTCAGATTTATAGATATCTTAGAAGCTTTATCGACCTGCTTGGATCAAAATTACTTTGAATTTAATGAGACTATGTATATTAGTAAGAAAGGTTTAATAATGGGAAACCCTTTAGGTCCTATTTTATCATAGATATTTATGGACAATTTAGAAAGGAAAATACATGAATATTTCCCTAGTAAAAATTTCATATATTGGTATAGATATGTTGATGATATCTTAGCATGTTTTACAGGTACTGAAAGACAAAATCTTTTTTAGGTTATATAAATAACCTACACATAAATAGTAATTTTACTGTTGAATTAGAAAATAATAAAGCAATTTATTTCTTAGACTTAACAATTACTATCAAAAACAATAAACACGATTTTCAAATTTTTTATAAGCCATCTCAAACGAACATTACAATACACAATACATCTAACCATCCTTTCGCACATAAAATAATCAGCATATAATAGTTTTGTCCATAGATTGATCAACATACCTCTAAGCAACGAAAGTTTAACTAAAGAATTAAATGTAATAAAACAAATATCAAGTAATAATGGTTGTAATGAAAATCTCATAAATAAAATAGTAAAAGATAAACAATATAAAAAAGAATAAAAGCTAGTTAATCCTTCTAATAATTTCAAAGAAAATAAGAAATTTCAGACTTTCACTTATACAGGAAAAATAACTTCAACACGACAATAACGGTAACAACACCCTTGGTAGATATACTAACAATAATAAGACAAAGACCAAAAAAGAGAACAAATCGGTGGTTTACAAGTTAAATTGTGGAAGTTGTTCAAAATTCTATATAGGACAAACAGGAAGAACATTTAAAAAAAGAATTAATGAACATAAATCAAGTTACAGAAATCATAAAGATAATTCCAATTATTCTAAACATCTAATTCAGGAAAACCATACTTTTAATGAGAAATTTGAAATTTTACATGTAGAACAAAAAAGTAAAAAACTTAATTTACTAGAAAGTATGGAAATAAACAAACATAAAGATAACAACATATTATTAAATGATCAATTGGACCTAAATAGTTCCCCATTGTTAAATCTTTGTTAGTCAATAACTAAAATTCCAGAACACTCTACATGTATGTATAATAACCGTAATTGCAAAAATAGGTTCAGGTCTTAAATAATATTGTTTGTGTTGCATTGTCATTTAAAACCAAACATCTGACGAAGACACAGTGTTGGCGAAACAATTGTAATGTTTTTTATTTTTGTAAAATAAATTAAGTGGAAATTTTAAACAAGCGTTTTTTTTTATTGAGTTAAAATGGATTTCCATCAAGTAACGGCTAGTTCAGTTCAATAAAATGAACATAATAGACTATATATATATATATATATATATATATATATATATATATATATATATATTATATATAGATATTCACATTGCAGGATCAGTAGATGTCGAAAAGTATATTTTCTTAAATCACAGCTAAAAAACTACGTATCCAATCGATACATTTTGGTAAAAATTCAATATGGCGAAACAAAATGGCACCCTAGCGAAATAAAAAAAATTATTGCTAAAAAACTACTTCTCCAGGTTACCTCAAATTTTGCACAAAAATCAAATATTACCTAGGAATCAACTGGTAAAATTTTGGTGCGAATCCAAGATGGCGAAACAAAATGACGGCTTAATAAATTATAAATTCAACCTAAAATAGGTTGATAGGTTGGCAAATAATAGAATATATAATATGTACATAAGCAAAGAATTTTTGCCTTGTTACTCATATTACCCAATGGGTTGTAGATGGGTACCTATGTACAAAAATAAGTATGCAATTATAAGTAAATAGTTTAAAAAATATTTGACCTCTCATTCATATTACCCGTATCAGTAAAAGATGTTATCGTTATAGTAATTCACAATTCAAATAAGCTTACTATGATATACTTATGAATGCGGTGCTTATCAATTTGTTTATCCACAACCGTGCATAGATACGTACATATTTTTTAGAGGTGCCAAGTAAAAAAAAAAAACGTAATGTTCCATTTAAGGTAAAAAAAGTTGATAGTTGCCCCAAAGAACACACCATCCTGTATATGCAAGAATATAATAGAATAAAGATGTATTGTAATATGTCAAATAACTTCTGTATTTAACTTTTTAATAACTCTTAATTGGGTTACTTTGCACACCTAATTCTATTTATTATGGGGAATCGAAAAAAAAAGCAGGATGTTATTCCATGTCCCAGAGGTCAAAGATAACCAAGTTTTTGAATACACGTTAGAGAGAATGGATTGGGGAAAACGGTAATTACCCCTGGACTCTAAGGAGTCCCGACCTATACCCCCTAGATTTCTTGTGGGGTACACTTAAATATGTAATATACAGACATAAACCATCACGCAGAAACTTAAACGTTGAATTCGGGAAGGTATTCAATATCTAAATCAAACTGAACATGTTAGAAATGCCGTTATTTTTTTGAAAACTTTATATACTACTTCTATTGTATAAAATGGAGGACATATAAAACACTTGTTGCAATCAGTGGCATATTTAGAGAAGAACAAAGGGAGCAAATGCCCCCTCCCCAGAGCTTTTAACCCAAGCAAAATGTTTGAACGTAAAAGGCATTACCACAATTATTACAGAAGTGTGAATTTTCTCTGCTTTTCAATTTTAATGAGAGTATTAAGCTTATGTCGTGTGTTAGAAAAGAAAACAACAATTACTTTTTAAATACGCCATTGATTTTAATAATAATACTTACGGTTAATCTTTAAGTATCGATTATTTGTTTAATTTATTCGTTAATAAAATATTTTAATACTACAGTGGAAGTTAAAAAAACATTTATAGAAAATAATCGCCTCTAACTTTGAAGAGGTGCCTCGCAGATCCATATTGCTGTATATTGTTAAACTCGTCGTTTAGTTCTTCATATATACAGGGTGCCCCAAACTCAGTGGCTTATTAGAAGTATCTGGAAATCCAATGAATAGATTACTTTGAAAACCTGGCTCTGGCCATAGATGAACATAAACTCTCTTTTTAAAAGAATTTAAATTGTGCGGTGTTGCTGCTTCTACCTTAAACAGCTGGCAAGCTGGTTTTCTAAATGAAATGTCATCTATATTATTGCATTTTTCTATTGTCCTGAATATTCTAAAACTTTCTGTCTTATGTTTCCTATATCTAAATTCAACTGTTTTCGAGAAAATGGCGCTCGAAAATTGACATTTTTGACTCTTTGAAGCTCTGTCACTCACAAACCACTTAACTTGCAACGAAATGAATTGCACTTTCCTGACTTGGTTTCTATTTATCTATTATCTGACCCTAATTTTTAATTTGACAGGAAATGTCAAATTTTTACACCTCCTGTCAAACTAAAAATTGGTGTGGGGAAATACATTAAATTACATATTACATTATTACATACAAATAAATTAAAAAGTGGGAAAAGAAAGTGAAATCCATTTAGTTGCAAGTTAAGTTGTTTGGGAGTTACAGAGCTTCAAAGAGTTGAATTTAGATATAGGGAACATAACACAAAAAGGGTTTAGAACGTCCAGGACAATTAAAAATGCAATAATATATAGAGTATTTCATTTAGAAAACGGAAGTTGCCACAGGCCTAAGGTAGAAGCGGCAACACCGCACAATTTAAAATATCTTTAAAATAGAGTTTAAGATCATCTACTGCCACAGCAAAATTTTCAAAATAATCTATTTATTGGCTCTCCAGATACTTCTAATAGGCCGCTAAGTTTGGGGTACCCTGTATATCTAATATAATAAAGAGGGTGTTGCATTTGAAAATGTTAAGAAAAATAATTATACGCGAAAATTGTCAACATCATGTCATTTTTGATTTTGAAAGTTGAAAGGCAGAGATTCAAAAAGTACCAAAACACCTTCTATATATCGGTCCAAAAATTTACCAAATAATGTCAATAAATCCGATACGTTACGTCACAGATCCATCAAATTATATACCGGGTGTAAACGAGATCACTTTCGGTCTGCCATTTCTTTATTTATTAGCTGATTATTTTGAAACTGGCCCGAGGTGTTAAACTACTAAAATGTCATTTTATGACGATTACTTCAGATTTTTGTGACTTCCGGTTTGACCTAACTTTCGATTTTTAAATGAGACACTTTATATATTTTTCAATATTTCGAATTTATGGATCATTTTACGTCCGATAGTACTAGTTTTGTTGCGATTTTGGTAACGAAAGAATTTATCACGATATTTAATTTTTAGTCTAGAGGGCCATGACCAACTCAGAATCATTTTAGTGAATGTGTACATTGTTAGAAAAATACATTTTTATTTTTTTCACTACTTTCTTGCTTTTCAGAAATGTTTTAAGTCGGAAAAATCAATTTTTGGTTAATAACTTAGTTATGTCAAATACAACTACCCCATTTTCTAAGCACGGTTAAATGGAGTTTTTCAGAACGCATAGAATGACATAACACAATCATACATGTTGTTTGAGTTTTTTTGTAATTTATTTATTTTTGTCTCCAAACACAATAAATGACATGATACAAGATAATGGTCTATGCAAAATAAAAAACTACCAAGCAGGCCATGGAAAAAAGAACATTTTTTATTTTGACAGTTTATTATTTGACATCCGAATTTTATTGTGCTTGTTTTATACGTAGTAATTTTTCTTTCGTGACTTTTAAATAAAAATGTTATTCAGTAAAAGTGAGCAAGTCGATATTTTAATAATATACGGTCAGTGCGGCAAAAGTGCCTATGAAGCTGAACGTGTGTATCGAATGCAATATCCTGATCGACATCGCCATCCGTCAAGACAGTACATTAATTATTTAGTTAGAAAAATGAGAGAAGTGCCTGATGAACAAAGAAATTTTGTTTTGTGGAACAAAATTCAACAGCTTCAACCAGAGAAATTGCTCAAGAACTAAACATTAGTCACCAATCAGTTTGGGAAATATTAAAAAAGTATAAGTATTGCTCCTTCAAGTATCAACTACACCAGTATTTGTACGAGGGTGATTTCGAAAGAAGGTTTCAATACGCTAATTGGTTTTTAGAAAATAATGGCCCAAATAATTTTTCATTAACGATATTATACACAGATGAGTCAAGATTTACAAATAATGGGGTGTTCAATCGACAAAATACAAGATAGTGGTTTATGCAAAATGAGCATAGATTATAAGTTGGAAATATTCAAGAAAGATTCGGAGTAAATGTTTGGGCTGGGATATTGAGAACCAGGATAAATGGGCCAATTTTCTTTCAAGGACCTTTAATAGGAGAGAGACACCTACAGTTTTTGTAAAACGAAATTGAGGGGTTTTTAGAAGACATTCCGTTGGCTTTAAATCGGGACATTTACTTCCAACAAGATGGGGCTCCACCCCATAATGCCCAAGTTGTGATTGCTTAAATGGAGCGATCCAGTGGCCACCAAGGTCGCCTGACCTCACTCCGATGGACTTTTTTTTATGGGGGTACATAAAAAATCGTATATACCAGATACCAAAAGCAATACTTGAAGTATTGGAACATAGAATACGAGAAGCATTTTAAAGCATTACTCCGCAAATGCTACAAAATGTTGTAGAAGAAAATGTGTTCCGTATTAGACAATGTAGAGCTGCTCAGGGAGGACATTTTGAAAATCTTACTGGTGGTTAGTTAAAAATATTTTATGGTTAAAAACTCGTTTTAGGGTAGTTTAGGTCATAAATAAACATTAACAAAATTTCTTTTTTATCTATTTTGTAATGGCATACTTACTTAGGTGTGTGTATGTTAAGCAAAGTCCTTTATGGTTATTGGAGACAAAAATAAATAAATTACAAAAAAATTCAAACAACATGTATGATTGTGTTATGTCATTCTATGCGTTTTGAAAAACTCCATTTAACCGTGGTAAGAAAATGGGGTAGTTGTATTTGACATAACTAAGTTAGTAACCAAAATTCGATTTTTACGACTTAAAACATTTCTGAAAAGCAAGAGAGTAGTGAAAAAAATAAAAATGTATTTTTCTAACATTGTACACATTCACTAGAATGATTCTGAGTTGGTCATGGCTCTCTAGATTAAAAATTAAATATCGTGATAAATTCTTTTTCGTTACCAAAATCGCAACAAAACTAGTACTATCGGACGTAAAATGATCCATAAATTCGAAATATTGAAAAATATATAGAGTGTCTCATTTAAAAATCGAAAGTTAGGGTCATTTCCGATCAAACCGGAAGTCACAAAAATCTGAAGTAATCGTCATAAAGTGGCATTTTGGTAGTTTAACACCTCGGGCCAGTTTCAAAATAATCAGCTAATAAATAAAGAAATGACAGACCGAAAGTGATCTCGTTTACACCCGGTATATGTTATGAATAGCGCAATTTAAATCCTTATCGATATACAAGGTGTCCTTTTCAGAATATAAAAATCAATACCTACCCACGAAAAACGAAGTACCCTGTATAAATGAATATAAAAGAAATTAAACCCTCGAATTATCCTAATTTACCTTTATATTCAACTTTTTGCGCCATCTCGTATACTTCCGGTGATAAGGTAGGGTCACCTTGTATATTTAAACATGTTTACATTTTTTGAGATGCAATGCAGTTACAATAAGTTTTTAAGAAAATGTAATTAGATTACATAATGATTGACATTTTGAAGTCATTACTACCTAGGTCTGTGCATGTAGAAGTGTGCCACAAATATATTTCATACATAAATATAACACTCCATTCTGAAAAGATTTTTGATGATATCCACGTCAGTGCACAATAATGTATTTCAAAATCCCCTATTAAATGGCCACCTTTTTCAATTATATTCACAATCTAGTCGTTCTCGCTTCGCTGCCCAAACAGAAAACACTTTCTCTGCCAACTTAAAAGGACATGTGTTCCCGAACCGTTCTGGAGCTTTTTTTTACTTTGTATGCGTTTTCGGGAGAGGAATTATTTTTTTTTACTAAATATTGGGATGTTTACATGCTGGGCTGAATAGACCTGGTTCCGTATATTTTGTAAATATTTCTATAGAGGATTAAACTTCCGAAATTTATATAATCTTAATACTTAGCATCTGGTATAACTAGGATTGGTTTGTCTAATTCTCATAGGCATCTAAATAAAGTAATTGTCATTTCGGGTCCAAGAATCCTACTCCCATCTCGACATTTTTACTTCCCTCTTACTACTCATAAGATTGAATTCAAATTTTAGCAAAAAATTAAAGGTCATATGCATAGCGCGACCCTGCATTTTAAGTTTTAAAAGGTATCCACCAAAAGTTTTTTTCAGATTTATACAATAGGTTTATTGCTAATTAAAAATCGTTATTTCTAAAAATCGCAACAGATCCTTTTTATATATTTTTGCTAGTTACCATTTTTGTCAAATTAACGATATTTTTTTGAATTCTGAATTAAAAAAATAATTTACTGCATCAAAGCACAGAAAAATATAACACTAATATTTTTCTGTGATCAAAGTATGCTATGATTTCATTGTGGCACATTATTAAAATTAAACAAGTCATGCCTCAATTGCGTTCAAAGTACCCATTCATTTAAATTAACATATCTGGTATGCGGTGATATGCTAGAAAACAAAAACAAACACACGCACGCTGGAACTGTCACATTTATAAACAAGTATGGTTTTTAACCTAACGTTTGACGTTTTAGAATTATTTCTTAGTTGAATTATCGTAGTTTGTCAAAATATTGAATGTGAATATGAAAATGGCTATTCATACAACGATGAAGTGTAGTCATGAAGACAACAGGAAAAAAGTGTCTGTTAGTTGTGGATTGAAACGGTAAATTAATCCATAAGTTACCAAAAATGCCCAATTTCGAAAAGATTTTAATTCCAAAAGAAACCAGAAGCTTTCGCGAGTGTAGATGCTTAATTTGTCAAACTGCTAAGTCAAAAAGTCACCCGAAAAATTAACCATAAAAACAACAAACGTAATAACAACAGGGGGTAGAAAAGCTACTATCATAATAAACCCCACACAATATTTCGGGACGATGATGGTTCTTATTAAATATCAAAGTACAGTAAAGGAGGAAACCTATAACATTTCTTTATTGTTTAAACTAACCAATTTAAATAACCTTTCGTTTAAGTTTGTCTCAGATTTTAAAATGCTGTTGATGGTAAATGGATTGCAAACGGCAATGTCAACCTATCCTTGCCACGATTGTCATATTTCTTTGCAAGAAATGCGAACTTATAAATATGCTGTCACGGAGCTAAGAACCTATGGTAATTTGGAAATTCATTTTAATAAATTTAGTTCATCATTAGATAAGAACATTGGATCCAAAGAGTCTTTTAGTGTTGTTTTGTTTGAAGAGAACGAAAATGTGCGAATTTTTGTGAATCATACCATTAATCAAAAATTATCAAGGAGAAATTTACGAAGGCAATACCTGCAAAAAGCTTCTAAAATATGCCAATGAATTAACATCAAAAGAAGTACTGGAAAATGTAATTCAAGTTCTGGTTATGCCATTTGTTGCGTCATTCAATGGGAAAAACAAATCGACGATAAATGTTTTGGTACAACGGAAACTGAAGTACAACTCGAATAAGATTTTAAACATCTGGAAGCCGTTTTAAAGGATTTCGGGGTATCCCAAACTCTTAAAATGCATTGCATATTGCACCATCTTAAAGACAGTGTTTCCTATTTAGACAGTGGTTTAGGAATTTGGTCAGAACAGACGCGGATAGTCTATTCACAGAGAATTCCTAACTGTCTGGAATAAACAAAAAATGAATAGTATTGATGACCCTCGCTATGGCCAGCAACTTTTAAAGGCCGTTGTTGAATTTTCGTCTAAAAGGATTCAGTATAATTTTTAAAATAAGATTATTTTACTGGTTGTGTACGTACTTTGTTCCATTCATGTTTAAACGTTATTTAAAAGTTTGTAGTTTTCAAGATGTATAAGAAAAATAAAATACTAATTTGCGATATAATTCAGCTATTAACGTGCAATAATAAATTACGGCCTAGAGAAATGTTAAAAAAATTATTACTAAAAAACCACCTATCCAATGTATCTCAAATTTTGAGCCAACATCAATTATTATGTAGAAATCAACTGGTAAAAGTTTGGTACGAATTTAAGATGGCGGAACAAAATGGCGTGTAAATAAAATATTTAAAAATTCAGCTTAAAAAACTACATACTCAAACTGTTTTCCGTTTTGTATATCTGGGATCATATGGGAGTACTATGACCTTATTGGGAGCCTCAGGTGCTTGAAGAGTAAGGGCATCTTTTAACATTTTCTTATGCTTATATTTATTTACTAATTTATGTACAAAATTATCATTATATCCATTTCTTTTAACTATACTTTTAATCCGATTCATTTCATTTTTAAAACGTTCTTTACTTAATGGAAAATTGACTAACCTGTAAGTTAAGAAATGAAATGCTGCCATTTTGTGTTGACGGCAATGAAACTAGTCAGATGTTATATACCTATCAGTATTAGTAAATTTCCTATAAATATCAAATTCTAATTTGAAGAAAATGTAATTGCCCATTGTTCTCCTTTTTGTACGTAAAATTAATGGAAGGATATTTATTGTTTAATGCCTCTAAGAAAGTGTCCAAATTTTCTGTTTTAGTATCAAAAATAGCAAATATATTGTCTACATATCTATACCACACCCTTGGGAAATACTTGAGTTCTTTTTTGAATTGGGTTTCTAATCTACCCATAAACAAATTTGCAAGGAAAGAAGATAAGTAATTACCCATCGCAGTTTCCTCAAGTTGTTTATAATATTTGTTATTGAACTGAAAAAAAATTTAATTCATACATAATTTTGTGAGAAGCAAATATTCATCAATAATTTCTTTCTTCAAATGAATGAATTCAAGTAGTTTTTAGGAAACAATGAGCTTACATCAAAATATATTAAAATCTCATCTTCTTTTAAGTGAACATTCTTAATTTTATCTAAGAATTCTAAGTTAGTAACCTCAAACTTATCGTAGGAAATATTTAATTTGCTGAATTCTTTTACTAACCATTTTGAAATATTGTACGTTGGTGATCCAACAGCTGAAACAATAGCTCTTATAGACTTCCCAGGTTTATGGATTTTGGGAAGGCAATACAGTTTAGATAACTGTGGGTTACTATGTGTTAGTTTCAATTTATTTTATCGGACACAAGGTTTTTACACTGTTCTAAGGGACTTTTTACTTCAGTTATTATTTTTGATAACGGGGTTTTCTCAATTAAATCGTAAGAAACAGTTTGAATCAAATTGTCTACTCTTTCAAAATAATCTGTTTTGTTGCTTAATATAAGAACCTTATTTCTTCTGTCAGCTTTTAAATAAAAACATTCTTTTTACTTCAATCCCTGGATAACTTCAGTATTTTTACGAGAAACATATTTTGACTTGTTGTTAACAACGTTTTTTGAGATTTGATTTCTGCAAGCCTCTCTAAGGAATCCCTTAGTTGACTCTGGCACGTATTTAATGAAACTTTCGATATTCGCTATAATAGTTGGTAAACTATTATAGCGAATATTGGAGGCTCTGCAAAATTGAAACCTTTATCCAAAAGGGCGATTTCTCTATTATCTATCTATTATATGTAATATTAAGAAGAAAGGTTTTCTACAGTGTTTTCGACTTCCGAAGAAATTTGTTTTTGTGGTTTCAAATTTCTCAGTTTGTTTTTAAGTGAACACATTTTGTTTAAGTTCTAAATTACTATGCTTATAAGTGAGTTTTTTAAATAATTCGTATGCTTCAATTTCAAACTTCCCAGTAACGGGTGATTGTTTAGGGATCTTGACCGAAATGAATTTAGGGAAAACTAAAAAAGACCAAATACCTGCTGTTATTAACCTAATCTTAGTACAGTACTTACAATAACGGTTTTGTTCCGTTGCTGCTGCTATTAACCTAATCTTAGTACAGTACTTACAATAAAGGTTTGGTTCCGTTGCTGCTGCTATTAACCTAATCTTAGTACAGTATTTACAATAAAGGTTTTGTTCCGTTGGCCGTGAAGCCACGTTAAGTCCTAACACTGGAACCTGTGGTTGAAGATAGATCAAAATACAAGAGTTCTAACCACACTACACCACAACTTGTTACGTTCTGGATGCGCGTTTCGCTAACCAAGTTAACATCATCAGCAGATGATATAAAATAAAGTAACTTATCCTAGCCGAGACTATTTATAGGTAAATGTGGTCACACTTAGTTGGCATGTGTTCTTTAAAATGAATGTTTATGGAGCGTTTAGTTTGCCCAACATATTTTTGATCTCAGTCATTACAGCTAATTTCATAGATGCCACTCCTCTCCTTTAAGTCGACTTTGTCTTTAGTGTTTCTTTGGATATTTTTCAAATTGATCTCCGTTTTGTAGGCTACTCTAAAACTTACGTTTCATCTGCTGATGATGCTAACTTGGTTAGTGAAACGTGAAAAATGCCCTCCCCCCAGCGCTACCAACGAAAAGCAAAATGTTTTAAACTAAAAATAAACTGATAACAAAACTAATTTTCTTATATTGCCATTGTTTTATTTCTTGAAATTCGATTTTTTCTATTAGCACGTTTTTATTTTGTAGTTTGTTGTTTTTTTGTAGTCGTTGATTTTTATGATGGTATAAATCAAAATGTGAAGGGCTTTATTGTTTGTGGCCTCCTTATGATTGAGATCGTACAATGTATTTACCTCTACAAGATCTAAATAGCTTTTAAATATCATTCGCATATAATTAAAAGAACATAAATTATGTGCAGTTATCCAAATCAGCGTGTTAAGGACTTAATCTCTATACCTTTGAGCTCCCGCTTAATCCACAAATAATCAATGCAAATTCAATAAGTGCCAACTACAAAGTTGTTTAGCTCGCCCTCGGAGCGAAAGGGTCCCTTTTGTAAAGTTCCGATCGTTTACCGCACCCGGTAATCTTTGGTTGTCACTATTGCAAATTACTTTGACAAAACCCTTTAGGTCGCTTTGTTGAACTTATTTTGGTTCGTTATCAAAACGGAAGCGTTCGAATAACGTCGCATCGTTTACCCAAGTTTCGTCGAATTTGGTGTTAAAGCTTCCGAGTTACGTATACAAATTATACAATGACATTCTAAACGTGTATACAGTTCGGATTAACGTTGAACGAAAGTTTTAACAATATGGAAGAATTTGTAAATGGCAAATGTAATGTATCGCATACAACTTCATATAGAGAACCGGAAAATATAACGGTTTAAAATTAGCAGCATTGGGAAATTGTATTAATTTATTTTTGTAGTGTTATTTTTTTTTATTGTTATTTCTACGCATAACAGCCCACATATTATATAACTATATATATATATATATATATATATATATATATATATATATATATATTGTGTCTACTTAAGTTCTTTACATATGGGAAACTTTTTTATTAGTAGTTTTACGGAAAAAAAATACAAATCTTACTTACAATAAAAAACATTTCTAGCACTAGATTCGTTGCTTCCTATCTGAAATCACTTCTTAAGGAATGTAAAACATTGGCTTCTTACTGGCAAGTCCAGTTTCTTACTTTTGTTCCTACCTACATACCAGCAAAATTTCCTTATTTATCGATTGTTAATAATGGCATTGTCACTGCCATTGTCAACCACGATATTGTATTACTTTATTGAAACATCAGTTTGAATATTATAGTAAAAAGAAATGCCGCTGAAATTAAGCAAAGAAGATAAAATCGAAGTAATTTTAATTGTCGGAGAAAATTATAAAACATTTCGAGAAGCAGCAGGCATGTTTAACAACAGAAACTCCGATAAAATTATACATTTCACAACAGTGGGGAATATTCTAACTAAATTCAAGACTTTTGGAAATGTAGAAAATAACTTTAACAAGAAACGGAGGTCAAGAATTGCTAATGACGAAACTACAAATCAAGTAATGCTCTCTGTGAGACCCTAAAAAGTCCCTACGCAAAAGGTGAGCAACATTGCCAAATAACGTAGGTAAAGACACAGTTTCAAAAATATCGAAAGAAAACAGTTTTCGACCTTACAATCCAAAATTTATACATACCTTGAGAGCAGGAGACTTTGAGCGACGGTTCGAGTTTTGCTTTCTGATACAAGGGGAGCTAGAAGATGATCCTTTTATGGCAAGACGCATTATTTTTACCGATGAAGCAACGTTTATTTACAATGGGACTGTAAGTTCGCAAAACTGTCGTTGGTGGAGTGACGTTAATCCTAATTTTGTTATACAAACTCGTGATCAGTATTCATTCAAAACAAATGTGTGGTGTAGAATTTATAAAGATAGAGTAATCGGACAGTTTTTTTGGACATAATTTATTTAGCTGCTTGGATTTTCTAAATACTTACTTGTACGATTTTATTCATGAACTACCCATAAGTGAGAGGTTCCAAATATGGTACCAGCGGTATGGCGCACCATGCCACGGAGCAAGGGATGTAAGACAATACTTAAATTTTATCTTTAATGGACGGGTAATCGACATGTATTCTGATATTTTCTGACCAGCTAGATCTCCGGACTTGAACCCTCTTGATGATTTATTTCGGGGCTACTTAAAAGAGAAAGTGTATCTAAAGAGGCCATTTCAGAATGTTGATCATTTGGAGAGGGTAATCAGGGAAGAGATACAGGCCATAACGCCTGCCTTGATTAGAAACGTTTTAAGAGAACTTTCTGTAAGAACGGTTACCTGTATGGAAAGAGATGGTGGATATGTTGAGGCAAATGTGCAGTGACGGAATAGTTAGTTTTTATTGTTAATTAAGGTATTTACATGTAATATTTATTAGAATTAAAATTAGTGAAGTTATTTTCTACATTTCCGAAAGTCTTGAATTTAGTTCGAATATTCCCCACTGTTGTGAAATGTATAATTTTATCGTGGTGTCTATTGTTAAAAATGTCTGCAGCTTCTCGAAATGTTTTATAATGTTCTCCGACAATTAAAATTATTTCAATTTTATTTTCTTTGCTTAATTTTAGCGGCATTTCTTTGTACTATAATATTCAAACTGATGTTTCAATAAAGTAATACAAAATTGTGGTTAACAATGGCAGTGAGAATGCCATTATCAACAATCGATAAATAAGGAAATTTTGCTGGTGTGTAGGTAGGAACAAAAGTAAGATACTGGACTAGCCAGTAATAAGCCAGAGTTTTACATTCCTTAAGAAGTGATTTCAGATAGGAAGCAACGAATCTAGTGCTAGATATGTTTTTTTATTCTAAGTAAGGTTTTGTATTACATTTTGCTATAAAATAAAAAATAAGAGTACTTTTCTCTTGAGTCAATTTCGATTTTTTGGAATTTTTGACCACCCTGTATATGCAATCTCAAGTTTGAATATTTTAATATTATTTTGGCAGAAAGCAAAACTTTTTATAAAGAGTAACTTTTTTCCGTAAAAGTACTAATAAAAAAGTTTCCCATATGTAGAGAACTTAAGTAGACACACTCTATATATATATATATATATATATATATATATATATATATATATACAGTGTGTATCAGCCACATGGAATAAATTCGATAATAACTAACTGGGAGCGTGTTCGGAAAAACGCTTGGACCCGTCGATTGGTATTTTTAGTTGCTCATTTTCTCCAATAAAAACTTTTTTATACAGGGTGTGTCCTGTAACAGTGGTCAATGCCAACTTTCTTATTTCAAATGCAACACCCCGGATATTATTTAATTTTTGGATTCTTTAGGAGATTCTAAACATATTTTATGTTCAATGTCCTATACCTATCTTCAACTATTTCGGCAATATTAAGTGTTTTCAAATTTATTTTTATTTTATTTATTTCGAATTTATTATTATTCATGAAAGTGGCTCTGGTTACTGAACTATTTATTTGATTACAAAAATTCGCTACAACACACTCAATACTTATTTACCATTTAGGTCTTCATATTAAGAATGTAAGCAAAAACCATTTTAGCGTTCCTTTTTATTGATATGGAACAAGGAGAGCCAGTTTTGTTTACTTTTGTGTAAAATGCCTAACCTTTCTCTTTGCAAGACAGTAGTTGTCAGTGTCAGTGTCATAGTCTTTTGAATTTCGTTAACTGCATAATACCTAATATCAGAAAAATGGTTCATTTAACAGAAATGCATAAAATAACAATTCTACAAATGATTGGTTATGGAGATAACACATGAACAAAAGTGGAAGTTGCTCGCTTATTTCATGAAAAATTTCCAAATTTGCCGCATATATTCCAAGGGACAATTAATAAAATAGAAAAGCAGTTTCGCGAGCTTGGACATGTGAGGCAGATAAAAAAAGCAGCTGCCAATTCAATAAATGATGATACTAAATTGGATATTATGCTTGAGTTTGAGGAAAACCCACATATTTCTAGTTGACAAGCCGCCGCAATGTTCGATATTAGCCATTCGTCGATTATTCGAACATTAAAAGAAAATAAAAATGCATCCCTATAAAGTGTTACCAACTTAGGAGCTCATGGAAGACGATTATGATAGGAGAACTTATTTTTGTGCAGAAATCAGCCGGCTATGTTA